>CM076579.1:1041070591-1041694215 GCA_034641835.2 Pinus albicaulis
CTTGGAAAATAAGGCACGGGTTCCAAAAATGTTGGTTTATGGTTTCCAAAAGGTACATGGCAATGGCGAAGAAACTTGGTCAAGAGTCGACGCAGGTAAAAAGCGAGATCTGCTAAAAACCGCCATGGTGATAGTGTGCAAGGTGAGAAAGTTTATGAGTTTTTTTATTGTTGACAAAGGTGGGAACAATATGGTTTCTGCAAAATTAGGTTTCTGTTTTGCAAATTCAGAAATATTGTAGCATGACGTTGTCAATTACAACAAGAGAAGGTCGCAAGAATCGATGAAAAACTTGACTTTTATGAAAAGCTCCAAATGATGAAATTGGGAAAATTTCAAAGGAGAGGAACGGGAAGGGTGAGGGAAAAGTCACCTCATTCACATAATCAGTAATCAAGAGAGATTTTGGAGTCCAAAAGGCTTCTAGTGGGGAGGAATGATCAAGTGCTTAGTATTTAGCTCAAAAATCAAAGTTTTCAGAATTCCTCAAAACCATGACTACAACATAGAGCTCATCACCAAGATTCCAATGAAACTCATTTCATCAAAATCCGAATTCATATGAGTAAGTTATGTGTTACACCATTTTTTGGTTAAAAAAAATGGAAATTGGTCAGGTTGCTAACATGGCAGCCCAGTCAGCTAAAATGAATCTTTTGGAATATTCATCAGGTTTCTTCCAATCAGGTTTTGACAAGTGGAACTTTCTAATTCACGAGTTTGGTATATGTGGGTGAAAATTTCCTAATGGTTCTAAGGTGGAATTGTATTTTCTTTTTTGTTAGTTATGATTTAAATATTATATATATATATATATATATATTATATATATTACATAATATAATATAATATATGATACGTTTTTTTACATTTTATATATACTATATTAAATAATATATATTATATGTAATATTCCCAATTTTCTATCAGATAATTGGAATATTAGAGTTCTTAATTTTTCTAATTAGTTAAGTAAATAAGAGGGTGAAGGGACCCATAAACCCCATAGATGAATAATATCCACTTTTGGTGTGTGTATGTGGATAATTAGATAGTAGATCTATATTATGGAGTAGTGGAGTAGCTTCTTAATGAAGGAAGAGTGGAGATCGTGGAACATTAATGATAAGATCATGGAGATAGTGGAGGAGTCAAAGTAAGATCATAGTGCAATAAAAGTAAGATCATAGAGCACTAATGATGAAATAGTGGAGGAAGTTCTGAATTTAATGCACACATGATGGAGAGAGTGGAAACTAAATGTAGATATCAGGGAGATCATGGAGAGACAGTGTAGTCTTCATGGAGGCTAGTGGCCACATGTGCAACATAGTTATGAGGTGGGCGAAGGCTATGGAAGGCTCACAAAGTATAAAAGGAAGATGAAGGCAGCAATAGAAGGCAAGCTTTATATTTTCATTTTAGATTTGGATTTGTTACGTGACATTTCTATGCATGCTTCAATTGTTTATCTAAGTTTGCAGTGTTGTTTAGCACACAGGTGTTTCCGAGCAGAAATCCCACCCTTACCCACCGAGGAATTTGAGTGCCTACTCTAGGAATGTTATTTTGAGCTACCATACATCATCAGGCATTGGTGCCACATTCAACCCCTCCCTACAGCACATTCAATCTCAGGAATTACGAATTCCTACTTGAGGGTTTGAGAGGAGGAGGTTGTTCGTAGCATTTCAGCTAGGAAACTGGTGGAGGATTCATCCTCTCACCTTTGGCTTCAAGATTAGTCTTCCAGGAGAATCATATTGTTATCCAAAATTCGGGCCAACATTTCACACCTCCATGCAGCAATAGTTCCCCAATGAATTACACAGTCCAATCTTATAGATCTGAAGGAGGAAGGAAGTTTCTAGTATTTCAGCTGGAAATCCTGTGAGGGACCATCTCCTCACTTTGGGCATATCATTCCCATCATTATTGAGCTTTATTGCATCATCTAGCATCAGGATATAGCTTCAGCCTCCTTGACAGCGTAGTTTATTCCAACTGTTTTTTATTCAGCAGCTGCATCTAGTGGAGGAGGAAGGAGGAGCTAGATCTTGAGCTTCTAGCTTGAGGATCTAGAGGGATCAGCCCTATATGCATTGATTTGATTGTATCTATTTGCAGCCATATTTATATTCATTTCATGCAGTAGATCTGCATACCCAACAGTTATATGTTACAGGCCCTAAGAAGGTGATTTTCCAATATTGTCAGATCTGGAAATCCTTTCTAGATTATCTTGGGTATTCATAATAGAGCCCGGATCTAAAATTTCGGCATCATCTGAGCACCAGAACTGATAGATATACACTTTTATTTTCAGCTGGAAGTTGTAGTCTTAACATTTGCAGCAGAGACAGCGCAGTATAACCTCCATTAGTTACGTAGTGCCTTTAAGGAGAGAGCTTCAAGGTCATTCTAGCCTACTTTTTTGGCTTGAGTGTCTCATATTTTGAGCATTGTTGTACTTTTTTATGCACCTCCATATTAATAAAATGGCTAAGCTATTCTGCATATTTGTATCATGTATTTAGTTTATGTTTACATTGTTTTAGTTTCCATTTATTGTGTTTCTATATTCTTGTCTTTTCCATTTTGGAATATTATTGTGGTATCAAAGCATGATCTTTGGCTCAGCTTGTGGGCAATACATCTTATGACATTAGAATAAGAAGCAGAAGGAAGAGATACATAATGGCGGAGGGATTAAGTTTTGCCACACCTCTCTTTATATCCATGCAGGATCTCTCCAAGGAGGTCAAACAAATGAGAAGGGAGTGGCAAAAGGAGACTCCAAGAAAATTTCAAAATGAGGAAGGTCCAAGCACTTCCTATGAGCAGCATAAACAACTGGTAAAGAAAAGATCTCCACAAAAATCTACCAGATCCATTTTCTTTGAGAAGGAAGGTGAATGGTATGAATATGGAGGAGACTTGGGGTATGAGACTCTAAGTAAATATTTGTTAGAGTACAAATCATAGTCTAGAGCACTCAAGGAGAATCTAACTCTCCAACAGTTTTTACAACTCAAAGAAGAAAGGAGATCTCGTAGTAGAAATAGAAGAAAGGGGCATAGATCATTCTTGTCTACATTTGATGGATCATCCACAAGCACATTAAGGGCTTGGAGGAAAGAGTTAGATGCATTCTTTCAGCTATACCTAGTCACATAAAGAGAGGCTGTTGAGATTGTAGCATTGCACCTTGAGGGTGAAGCAAAGGATTGGTGGTTCAGTCATTTGAAACATGTAGGAGTGATTACTTATGCAGATTTCACTCAAATATTGAAGACGAAGTTTTTTAGAAGGAAACCAGAGACACTTCCTGTCATTGATGAGATAGTACATGAGGAACCAAAGGAATATGTCATCATTATCACTCTGTAAGAGGAGCCCCTACCACCACCACCAACTGCAGAAGTACTTATATCAGGAGAAGGAGCACTTGAATATTTGCAAGATGGTCTTGAGATCTTGACATTGGTAGCCCCATGCATGATTCAGAAGATGCATGAGGAAGAGGAGGCAGATACCAATGCTATTACAGTAGAAGAAGAGCAGTCATCACCATTACCAGTAGTGGGAGAGGCCATTGCACTGGTTGGAGGAACACTTGTAGCTGTGCAAGATGTTCCCAATATTCAACTTATCCAAGGTTTGCAAACATTTCCATCTCATATTATTTCAGTACCTCATAAGAGTTTTGTGAGATCATGCCATCAGAACCATTGCATAACCAAGGATTAGAGCACCTTGCTGATTTGGAGCAGCAAACTATCACTACACAGAGGGCCCTTGACTTGATCAAGGAGGATGTATAACTATCCCAGTTTGTCATTATTGAGCTACACACAACACCTTGTGTTGAAGTGTGGAGTTTCGGAGGATGGGATGAGCATAGTCCTAATCAGTACAATGTTTGGCTATGATTTTAGCATTGTGTATGGCCATGATACAGTAGATGCATGACCATGTATATCAGCAGCAGTGATGAGATGAGGGTCCCATTATTCTTGGAGCATTTCGAGGATAGCTTCACTCATGAAGCACTGGAGGGATAGATGATAGATGGTATACGTCTTATGATGGAGAGAATTTTCCATTATCAAGATGGAGTTTTCTTGATGAGCATCTCACAGCTCAAAGAGGAATTTTTCCCTCTTCATATATGGAACCTTATGGGTTCTATTGGGCTATTGATGAGATGATCTCGTGGAGAGACCTCAAAGAGGGTGCACTTCAACATCTCATGGAGTGAAAAGCTTATCAGATGGAGGAGGATGGAATTCTACCTTGGGTGGGCACCAAGTTGGATCATGACATGATTCATCATCCACAGTGGTATGGATGGATGAGGATGATGAGCAAGGGGTTTACAACCCACTTGGATATCTATGATACAGGGCAGCAAGAAGCATGGTTGTGATGGCTGCTTTTGGGTGAGTATGGTTACGAACCAACATCTCACATTTGTATGATCCAACCCATGTACATTACTGATGACATGAAGGAGCAAGAGGCATGGCTGCGCTGGTTATTGTTGAGAGAATTCGGCCATCACATAACATATCACATTTCCATGTATGTGCGTGCTTTTGTTTTGGACACTTCATAACCCTCACATGATGAGGCAGCAGGGAGCTTGTTTGTATTTTTCAGATGTGACATTCTACATGTCAATCAGTATGTTGTCGCTCCATTACTTTTATCATGATGATGTGAGGTGGCAGCAAGAATCCTTTTTTCTTTGGTTACTCTTGGGAGAGTATGGATTGACATTCTCCCATACTTTGCATGATGTTGATGGAGGATGGAAACAGGAGGCCTTACCTCATTGGGTTCTGTTGGGAGAGTGTGGTCATTATTCTTGGTATGATGATGATGTGGTATGGCAACAAGAGGCATTGTTGCAGTGGCTTCTTTTGAGAGAGTATGGATCCTACACTTGGTATGATGATGATGTGATATGGAACTAAGAGGCATTGTTGCAGTGACTTCTCTTGATAGAGTATGGCTCTCACACTTGGTTTAATGATGATTTGGCATGGAAGAAGGAGTCTTTGTTGCAATAGATACTATTGGGAGAGTATGTATTGAAATTTTACATGTCTATCCATATGTCTCTACTTCTTATTTTTCACAGTGTTGAGATGATGCTTGGAGCCAACAGGGCCAACAGGGCCAAGGATGGAAGCATGGAGAGATACAATCTACTTCATGTAGCATGGGATGGAGAGATAGCTTATGAGTTGGGACTTTCCACTTTGGGAAGAGACCACTTCACTTTATATATCTCATGCATACAGGAGGATATTGGAAAACATATGGTTTCCACTTGGAGACTCGTTGATGAGGAGAGGCATCTAACTTTTCAGTTGGAGGTCATTCTAGACATTCTAGAGAGGGAACTTTGGAGCTGGGCATGCATAACACATTGGAACAGATGGGGAGACCTTCCATATGAGGATGACATTTGGAGGGAGATGGATCGTTGTATCATCCACATTTGCAGTTGCTTGAGGACAAGCAACACTTTGGCAAGGGAGGACTGTAATATTCCCAATTTTCCATCAGATAATTGGAATATTAGAGTTCTTACTTTTTCTAATTAATTAAGTGAATAAGAGGGTGGAGGGACCCATAAACCCCATATATGAATACAATCCATTTTTGGTGTGTGTATGTGGATAATTAGATAGTAGATATACATTATGGAGTAGTGGAACAGCTTCTTAATGAAGGAAGAGTGGAGATCATGGAACATTAATGATAAGATCGTGGAGATTGTGGAGGATTCAAAGTAATATCATAGTGCAATAAAAGTAAGATCATAGAACACTAATGATGAAATATTGGAAGAAGTGGTGCATTTAATGCACACATGAGGGAGAGAGTGGAAACTAAATGCAGAGATGATGGAGATCATCGAGAGATGGTGTAGTCTTCATGGAGGTTAGTGGCCACATGTGCAACGTAGTTATGAGTTGGGCCAAGGCTATGGAAGTCTCACAAAGCATAAAAGGAAGATGAAGGAAGCAATAGAAGGCAGGCTTTAGATTTTGATTTTAGATATGGATTTTTCATGTGACATTTCTATGCACACTTCAGTTGTTTAGCGAAGTCTGCAGTGGTATTTAGCACACGAGTGTTTCTGAGCAGAAATCCCACCCTTAACCATGGGGGAAGTCGAGTGCCTACTCTAGGAAGGTTATTTTGAGCTACCATGCATCATCTAGAATTGGTGCCACATTCACCCCTCTCTACAACACATTCAGTCTCAGGAATTACGCATTCATGCTTGAGGGTTTGAGAGGACAATGTTGTTCCTATCATTTCAGCTAGGAAACCGGTGGAGGATTCATCCTTTCACCTTGGGCTTCAAGATTAGTCTTCCAAGAGCATCATATTGTTAGCTGGCGTTCAGGCCAACATTTCACACCTCCACGCAACAGCAGTTCCCTAAGGAATTGCGCAGTCTAGACTTGCAGATCTGAAGGAGGAAGGAAGTTTCTAGTATTTCAGCTGGAAATCCTATGAGGGACCATCTCCTCACTTTGGGCATATCATTATCATCATTATTGAGATTTATTGCGGCATATAGAATTAGGTTATAGCTTCAGCCTCCCTGAAAACACAGTTTATTCCAGTTGTTGTGTATTCATCAGATGCATCTAGTGGAGGAGGAAGGAGGAGCTACATCTTGAGCTTCCAGCTTGAGGATCTAGAGGAGGGATCAGCCCTTTATGCATTGAGCTGATCATATCTATTTTCAACCATATTTATCTTCATTTCATGTAGTAAATCTTCATACCCAGAAGTTATATGTTGCAGGCCCTAAGAGGGTGATTTTCCAATATTTTCATATCTGGAAATCCTTTCTAGGTTATCTTGGGTATTCATCATAGAGCCTGGATCTTAAATTTTGACATCATCTGAGCACCAAAACTGCCAGATCTACACTTTTATTTTTAGCCGATAGTTTCAGTCCTAACATTTGCAGTAGGGACAATGCAGTATAACCTCCAGCAGTCCAGTAGTTACACAGTGCCTTTGAGGAGAGGGCTTCAGGGTCATTCCACCCTACTTGTTTGGCTTGAGTGTCTCATATTTTTAACATTGTTGTACTTGTTTATCCACCTCCATATTAATAAAATGGCTCAGTGATTCTGCATATTTTATGGTGTATTTAGTTTATGTTTACATTGCTGTGGTTTCCATTTATTGTGTTTCTATATTCTTGTCTTTTCTATTTTGGAATATTGCATTATATATATGTTTTATTAATTATAATTAAATTTATAATTAAACCTTAGGTCATAATCCACGCTCATATTCAAATGCCAAAATTCGTTGTTAATCAAATTTCATATGGTACGTTGAATTAAATATATGCTAATTCCATTAATTAAAGTATTGTTCGATGGGTTATGCAAATGCAATAGTCCGTTGTAAAATTTATTATGGAAAAAAGCATGTATAATGGGGCAGGTTCGGGTTTGAACCCTAGACCTACGCCCCACAAGCATGCGGCCTTACCAATATGTTGCCGGTGTTGTATTTTTTAAACCGTCCACCTAACCTCTAATTAATGTTTGGTGTGTGGGACCAGCGGAGCACAGAGGGGCCAGCCCCTCCACCATGAAATCACATCAATATGACCAACGCTAAGGGCTAGCACTAAGCTCATTTAGTGTAGGATTAATTAAGTTAAACTGCAGCTAAATTTAACTAAGCCCAGTTTAACTTGGCAGAGATTTTGGAGGCACCCCTAAATCTGGTAGAGGTTCCAAATTTAGCAGAATTATCTGGAAAATTCCCAAATTTAGAGGAGGAAAACTAGGGAAATATATGTTTGCCGTAATGGAGGAAATATTCGACCAAATTGGGTTAATGAACAGTAAATTTTAGATTATTTTGGCATTCTAGAGACAATGGAATAGGTTTCATAGGCTAAAAACGACTTCTACATGTGATTTTTCTACAAGGAAGTTCAAGGGAGCCTAGGGCCAGCAAAGAAGGAGGTCAAGTCTGGACCATCCATAGTGAATAGTCATTTTTAGATTATTTGTATGTTCTGAAGACAATAGAAGAGGTTTCAGGAGAAATTGATTAATATACATAGCACTTTTTCCAAATTTGAGCTAATACAAGAGGCTCAAGCTATGGAGCTAGATCAAGGAGATGTAGCCTAGGAGGGGTGAACTCCTTCATCAAAAACTTGTGTTGATGGCTCTGTTTATAGTTAGATGTACATATTTATGTTATTGTTCAATTGTTACTTATATTTTTTATTTGTCATTAATTTCAACATAAAACACAAGACAATTTCTTATTTTGACACTCATCTGCACCAAAGAAACTAAAGCACCATAAGCAAACAAGAAGCAAATAAATTATAACTCTAAAATTTTAATTAGCACATCAAAACTAACATATCAAGTTCAGATCGTTCACTGGGGAGAAATACCATACCACGCGGGTTCATATCAAGGGATATCTATTGAGGAAAAAAATGGCATAATATATTGGGAGATATATAGGGGGTTAAGGGTTTTATATTGGAAGGAATAAAAAATTGAACTCAAACTTAATGAAAAAATATAGAGGGGTATAAAAAAAATTAATGAAAAATGGGATACCTACAATCTCTAGTGAAAGTAGGGGATTTTTAAATTTGGAAGGTGTATTGGGTTTGTATTGGTAGGGGGTTAAATAATGTTATTTTTAGGGGTATTTTCCAATATGTAGTCAAATTAACGGTATTGTTTAATATGCCACAAATGCACGTGATAAGTAAGAGGTTCATTGAGTGAAGCCCCCATGGATTATTGTAACCGACCAAGATAACATTTTCACTGAAAATTTTTTGACAGAATTATTTTCTTGTCTAGGTACTCAATTAGCTCATAGCTCATCTTATCATCCTCAATCTGATGGGAAAAATGAGATAGTGGAAAAAAAAATTTAAGGATGTATTTGTTGCTTCGTATCTAATAAAAAAAAACTATGGGTCAAGTGGTTACCTTTGGTTGAATGGTGGTATAACACTTCCTTCAATATTGTGTAAAAAATGACCCCATTTATGGAACTTTATGGATATCATCCACCATCCATCACATCATATTTAAGAGAAAATTATAAGGTTCAAGCAACGGAAGATCACATCTAGCATCAACAAAAATTTCTCCAACTATTAAAGGATAACCTCACTTTGGTACAAAATCGAATGAAACAATAGACAAATCAACATCACAGTGAAAGAGTTTTTGATGTAGGCAACTGGGTATTTTTATAGATACAACCATACAAACAAATTTCCCTTAAGTAAGTTAAGAAGGATAATAAATTATCACCAAATTATTATGGTCCTTAAAAGGTCTTGCAAAATATTGCTACTATGGCATACAACTTGGACCTTCAAGAATCTTCCCAAGTGCACCTAGTTTTCCATGTTTCATGTTTAAAGAAGATTATAGGTGACAAGCTCCCAACTCAAAAAATATTTCCAGAACTTGACGAGGAAGGAAAAACCATATTGGAACCTGAAGCAGTCATGGAAATAAGAACTAGATAGCTACAAAATTGATAAATTTCATAATATCTTATCAAGTGGAAGAACTTACCCACTGAAGATTCCTCATGGGAGGATGAGAATTTTATACAGAAGCATTCATAACTACTAGGTCCTTATAAGACTAATGTGTCCCCTTATTTTTATTGTTATTATATCCCCCGTATTGTTATTTTTTTACCCATGTAGTCCCAATAGTGTTATTATTGTTCCCCATAGAATCCCACTATTGTTATTGTTGTGCCCTTACATTATTATTGTTATGTCAACTTTTATTATATTGTGACCCCTTTGACTCCTATATATAGAAATGAGGTTTTTTCATGTGTATCATCAAAGGCTTTTTCATTTATGTAATGTAAAGGAGGTTTCCCCCTCGAAGAGGCTAATTTCTAAGTAATTGATCTATCTTTCTTCTATTTTGTGAGCTAATTGCATAACAATATGTCATCCTTCCCTATGAGATTTAATATGGCTACTCAAGCCTTCATGTTAGTAGAGTAATTATCCACTCTAAAATATTTCTTCAAACTCAAAAGCCGTGATTTTTCTTCTTAATCCTTCTTGACTTATTCATTAAAGGTAGGATTTTTCTCCTTCTTCAATTCCTTAGGAAATGCAACCTTCACACCCTCTTATTCCTCTTATCATGTATCTCTAACATGGTTTTTGTGTTGGATATCATATAAGAACTATTTTTTCCACCTTTAAAGGTGTGCTTTGAGGTATCCCCAATGGTTGTATCCTCTCTTGCACACTTGTGCCTCTTTCTTTCTCTACTTTATTCAACCTTTCTAGTTTTTTTCTATACTTATACATTATAGGTGGATATAGTCCCTTTAGAACCTAGGCTTGCCCAAATTATTGGCATCTAGTTCATGCTACCTTTGTCATTATAGTATAATAGACTTTGCAATGTTACAACATTAATTATTCCTTCTTCTCTTGGGCTATGATAATTTTCTCACCATTAGCCTTATAGCTCGTGATTTTAGGCATAAGCCTTCTGAGGGCCTCCATCGAATCAGAAGGTGTCTCTATTTCTCTCCAATCATCTAACTATTATTCTCTATTATTAGAAGTATGTCCAAGTTATATTGGACCATTCTGTTGAACATTCCTTGTAACACCCCACCCCACATTTAAATACTTTAACCTAATCACCTAGGTAAACAAGATATGAGAGTTACTATGAATGACACAATTTCCAAGATGAAATTATGGAAAATGGGGTCCATATGTCCAGAACTGGCTATAAACACCTAGTGACACATGATCACATTGTTATCAACCTAACTTAAGATAAAAATATTTCCTTTCAATTGTGTATCCTTTAATTTAACACAACTTTCAATTTTTGGCATTTTTTTAGGTCATAAACTTCCAAGGTTGTTTTGAGGGCCTAAATGAAATTTATATGGAAAACAAAGAGACTGGAAAAAATCTAAAATTTGTATCCCAATTTCTTTTTTTCACCTCCCTATGGAGATATTTGAAATGATGTATTATGATATCCAACAAGGAAAATTTTAAGGATGGATATTTATCTTAAGGTTTAGAAACCTTGGAGAATCTCACTAGTCCATGATATGCTATATGTAAAATGCTTGGCAATATTTCTATAAAAATATTCAATTTTTAATAATTTTATATAGTCTATATATACAATTTTGGTGATTTTAAAGGTAAGATAATTTGATACTATAAAATATGGGAGAAATATTTTTAGAGAAAATGGAAATTAACAAATCTTTTTTTTGGGAAAAAAACATGGAAAATTAGCCCACCTACAAATATTAGCCCCTAAAATTTTTACTGATATCCAAACAGAGATTGTATGCCAAAGTTACAACCCTAGGAAGTTGGAAATCCAAATTATTCATTTATACAAATACTTTGTGACTATGGTACTTGTAGGTCATGAATGCATAGTAACTCCCATCTCATGTTTACCCTGGTGATATCATTAAAGTGGGTAAATGTGGGGTGGGGTGTTACACTCATTTTTCCTTTCTGGTAGAAATGTATCTTCTTATGTTTTGGAATAACACGTATAGCAATTAATTTCAAATAATCATATATAATAGTTTAACATATTAAGTTATTATGGGTACATTAGAACTTAGGTTAGTTTGAAATTCTTATTTAATATATTCAGACATATGTTAGATAGATTAACAAGTTCAATAGTGTGCAAAGTCTTCACAACAAAAATTCAAATTAAATCTCTCTACCCCAAGCCTTTTTAATTCAAATGTTTAACCTTAAGCTCCTATTTTATTTATGATAATTATACTTCTCTTGATCCCATTTAGTCTGAGTGTTAAACCTTAAATTTGATACCATTTTGTATTAGAGATATAATTTCTATTTCTATAGTGTATCTCTAGACCATTCAATTCCAATGTTTGAACCACAACTTTGATACCAATCTATAACATGACTAATCCCTTAAAGTAATATTAGGGATGTGATGTGTAATTACAACCAGCCTTCCTTCTTTATTATGAACATGGGGTTGTCAAAATCATCTTTATTTTCTCACCTCAAATCAAATTTATAATCCTACCATATTCTTGGCTCATCAAAATATTTCCAATGATATAAATTTAATCTCAATCGGAGCACCAAACAGAAATTTAAACCTCTTTAAATTTTCACCCCTTTAAATGCCCAATTTATCGTCTATAAAAATTTTCCATGTGTATCCAATATGTGGGTCCAAATGTATCTTATGTGGACTAAATCAGAGCCTCACGATGCTGAGAATTTTACAATTCATTCATTATCCAAACCCTTAGGGTCCCAATATGCCAATATAAGTGGTCCAGCCTACTAATATGCTAATATGGGAATAGCCCTTCGATACACTAAGGTAGTTTTAAATCCACTAAATTCCAATATAGCATTATTCCAACATGGTTCTCAAGTGATTTGGAAAAAGAAATTATAACTACAAAACTTTGTAAAACACTAATAAGTTGATAGGATTGAGACCAAATTACCATGTCACTTCACAACTCTATCATGTAATCATGTTCTTCCATGTTTTGAAGGCTAACATGTAAAACGTGTGGCATAGATGACGTGTATATCAAGATATCGACAATTTCCAAGATGCAACCCTCTTGAATTCCCAATATGTTGCTATGATAGCTTGGCATTACACATCAATCATAGACACTCAGTCACCACTTGACATGTGGAGTAGGATGATGTTTACCTACCACATGGAATTATTGACTTATGAAACATGTCACTCATATTCATAAGGCTTCCATGTAGAATTATATAAATCTAGGTGACATGTGATACACATGGAATCACAACATCTTCAATTGTGATGTAATCACGATGTCACCCATTGATTTTCCTAGTACCATATACTCTAATTACTCTAGTGTTTTACATTTCTAAATTCTTGATGTTATCATTTCATTCTCTTAGTGAATAGATCAAATGCATTCAACTAACAATTGTCACCTAATGCCATGCCATACTAGTATTTTTCACAATAGTGCACTTTCCTTTCCTCTAAGTCTTGATATACTAATAGTTTGACAACCCCCTTCCCACCAACTCTTTGTCTTAGTTCTTGTTAAGATATGTGACTAAGGCTAAGGTTGGGGCTAGAGAAACCCCAAATTTCCATTAATTTATTATATCAATTGGGAATACCATCCCCAAATTTCCAAAGAGTTTCATGCCAAAAGGCTCATTCCCCAAATTCTCTTGATATCTTTGGGTACAAGGGTTGAACACAAAATTTTATTTTTTTAGAAGTCCAAGCTTTAAACCCCACATTTTTTAGCCACTTAATTTCTTCCTTAGGCTTTCCACTAGCTTAGAATTTCTTTAGTGAACCCATACTAAACACCATATGTTATGTCAACAGTACATCCTCTTGAATCTCTCCTTCCTCATTAAAGCTTCTACTCTGGCTTCTAGGTAACATCATTAACAATCCTTCCAATCATCACAGAAAGCATAGGGTTACTCAGGCTCTTCTAGGGAAGCCTAAGCTTATTGATTCAAACTCATGGGGAATAGGGACAACCAAAAAATCAACAATAACGAGGACAACTAACCTGTTAGTCATTTTTCTTTGGAAGCACATCATACATCACAAAAAATCATAAATTATTAAAAACCTACATGTAAATGTAACATAGTTAGCACAAATAAGTCTAAACTATGAATTCATGAACATAAATCACATAATAATTTCATTCAACAATGATGAAATGTGCCCATTTCACATAGCATTCATATTTTCATATGAATGCAAAATAGTTAGGAAAACCATTTTTATTACTCAACACACTAATCATGCATATTCATTGCAACCATAAAACAACTCTCAAGCTACATTAAAACCATACATGGTGGATCTAGCATTATATTTTCATATGAATTATTAAAAACCATTTATAATTCATTTACAAGAAAACATTACACTTATGTGTTCCTCCTAAAATTTCTAGAAATTAAAAATGGGACAAGCACTCTCCATCCAACCATAGGCACAACTACACTACAAATTTCTTATAATTGTTTGTTAGAAACTAGAACAATACTGAGAGTGGGGGTGAATCAGTGTTGTAGGAATTTTACCGAATTAAATTCTTTCACTTATGTAATGATATTAGAGTATCATAAACATTTTATTCACATGATAATGACAAAATAATTTTAGTAACACACAAGGAACAAACAAATTCTTCAAAACTACTCTTCAATTACTTCACAAGGAAAGATACAACTTGATATTACAATTATTTGGCCACAACCAGTAGGAAGCTACAACTCCCTGATTTATCAACTATAAATAAAAGGAGAACCAACCCCTGAACATTTACCAGCACCTACACATCTAAACTATGGACACAAAACTAAGAATTTTCATATTGCTTCACACTTCTGTAAATGTGAAGTTTGAGTGATGAATGTTTGCAATGATAACTTTCAATTAAAGATGACCTAAAGTTAGTGGTTATATGATGATATTTCCTCATTTCTGAGTATTATATATGGCCAATTTCATATCCTTAAATTAATTTACATGTCACCTCTTAATTTCTATAATACATCAATGACAAATGAGATTAAAAAGTTGGTTTTCTGAGCTTATTTTTTCATATAAGCATCACCTCAAATATGTACCAACATTTCCATCACTACCCACGTCATGGTTCTATGGACAGGTTTGGCTATTTGTGATGTTGATGAATGCCCTTTAAACATAGCATTATCACCTCTTGATTGCTATATTACATAAATGACAAATGAGATTAAAAAATTGGTTTTCTGAGCTTATTTTGTCATATAGGCATCACCTCATTAGAGAACTTTTCAGTTCTAAAATGGACCTCCTAAGAAAAATGTACAACCAAAATAAACGTTATAAGAACCAATAAGATTCAATATGATGATGTCAACCATGGGGGATGATTCACCATTTTTTAGGTAAAAAAGTGAAAATATTAAAAAATAATAAAATAGTAGAACTACTTTTTCGACTTGTATTTTCAACTTATCTCCTAATTTTTTACTCAAATTTTAAGCAAAAGTACTCATATGAAAAAATTAATTCCTCTTAAAAGGAGTACCCATGTTTCATACTTTCAATGGACCCTCCTACACGAAAAATGAGAAATACATGAAAAAACGTGATTGCAATCACGTTTTTCATGTATTTCTAATTTTTGTGTAGCATGGTCCATCAAAAATATGCAACATGGGTACTCCTTGGATGAGGAATAAAATTATGCACCCAAAAAGTGCTCCCGCTCGAAATTCGAGTAAACCCATAGGGAGATAAGGTGAAAAAATGTAGTTTTTTCATTTTTCCCCCTAAAATTTGATCATGTAATCTAATATTTTTTATTATTTCCACTATTATTTTATTATTTCCTTAGGAGGACCATTTTAGACCTCAAAACTCCCCTAATGCAAATATGTATCGACATTTTCATCACTGCCCACGTCATAGTGCTATCAACAGGTTTGGCTATTTGTGATGTTGATGAATGCCCTTTAAACAAAGAATTATTTACAACATTTGAAATGTCTTAAGTTCTTCTCTCCTAAATAGATTAACACTTTGACACGTGATTAGATTCATGGTCTTGTTTCAAATCTTACTTGTGTTATTTCATTATTCTAATCTAAGCTACTAGTCGTGATAGTGCCACTCCTGCTTAATTTTTAGAGTCGTAAAACAGAGTATTCGTATTGGGCTGGCATAAGTATGAAGAATAATGGTGATGAATAATGATATGTGAATTCATCTTTGTAAATCATTGTGCCATTTGTTTTTATCTCCATTTATTGAATTTGAGCACATTTGAATGGTGCACTGAGCAATATCTCATTTCCAAGCATAAATTTGAATAAGCATTGTTCTCCTAAGTCGACACATATTGAATTTATTCATAATTGATACACGTTTTTCACACATAAATGATTTTTTTTTTAGTTTAGAATGAATAGATTTGTTGAACAATTTTTTTTTTTCAAGGCAAGCTAGAAAAGCCTTTCCTCTTTACTACATGATCTAGCTTAGTTTGACTCATAGGAAAACCCTGAGGTTAGGAAGTCCCTTGCTTATTATTAAATTAAGAGGCAAGACAACCAAGGTGAAACTAGGTGGCTTGCCTTAGTTGATGGTTGCTCATTAGCTCTCGTGTTGGGGTTATGACTCTTCCCCCTAGGTGAAATTTTGAGCAAATGGGACCAACACATTGCTGATAATCTCAGAATTAACTTTTAGGAAAAGCATACATGTGAGTAGACACTGGTTCCACCAAATCCCTTGTTATATAACTTAATGATTTATGGACTAATACAAGAGGTTTGGCAATGATAATATATGTATGGGATATTGAGGGTTTTTGCATGGCTGCAATGGGAATATTTGCATTGAAGGTAAATATTAGGAAAAATAGACCTAAAATATTTACAAAACTAAAGTTTTTTTAAGGAACACTCCCCACTGACTGGGAAAACAATGAAGTGATGCAAAAGGGAGTTGTCCCATATATCTAGAGAGGTTGGTAGCCCTCCATCAATGCAGTAAGACATCAGATACTTAAAATTACAAGAAAATGAAAAATTAATGATTCAAGCTAATAAAACCTCATAGCCCAAGTAGAGAAATCCTACCCATGTTATAGTGGTCAGATTTTTGTTGTCAAGCAGAAAAATAAGGTGAGGGTGTCAAGTAGAAAAATAAGGACACAAATTAAGATGTACTTCAACTTCAAATGAGACACATACAAGTTTAACAAGGAAGAAAGCACCGAATCAACATTGTGACCCAAGAAGCTCACAATATAACTCAAGTAATAATAGTCCAACGCAATAATGAATTTCTTCAGGAATATTGCTACAATGACTAGAAGACACAGCTCAAAATAAAATTTATGTAATTTTTCCTTATTGTATCCTAATGATGTCTTTAATGACAATTTCTAAATAAAAAAAATTAAGAAGTTGTCAGAGCTATAATTCCTTAACCTATAGTTGAATTAGATTTTAAAACGGGTAGGATACAACACTCATGGATGCATTACTTCAGTGGGAGCATCTGTGTGACTGTTATTAGTTAACATCAACTGAGGAGTGATTGTGCAGCATGAAAAAAAAAATATGGAAATTTGTAATTTATTTGCTCACGGGGTTTGCTCTTCTTGCCTTAACGCTTTCACCACAATATAATGGAGCAACATTGTAAGAATCGGTGCAAACCTAAAGACTTGGAATCTAAAAGAAAATTAAATAATTAATATATGTTGTGAGATGCTTCAAAATCTAATAGATGAACAAGGGGTTCAAACCTATGTTTTGTTGTGTAACCAGCTTCAAAAATAGAAGAAAAGAGATATTAACGCCTTAGAAATAAGCCACTTCGAGGGGGCAACCTCCAATACATTACATAAATGAACAATTCTTGGATGATACAATTTACAAAACCTCCTTTCTATATATAGGAGTCCATGGGGCCATAATGTAATCCTAGTGGGCCACAATGTAATCCTAGCCAACCTAACAATAATAATTTAAAGGCACAATAATAACAAAATGGGGGTTACAAGGGTACAATAATAACAATAAGGGGTTTACACTAACAATAATAAGGGGCTATACTAGTGATATGGGGACCTAACATGCCCCTCTCCTTCAAAAAAGTGTTGTCCTCAACACTTGAGTAGCTCCGGGTGCTTCTGTATAAAATTCTCATCCTCCCATGTAGAATCTTCGGTGGGTAAGTTCTTCCACTTGATGAGATACTCTGAAATTGATCGATTCCGTAGTTGTCGAGTTCTTGTTTCCGTGACCGCTTCAGGTTCCAATATGATTTTTCCTTCCTCATCAAGTTCTGGCAATATTGTTTGAACTGGAAGATTTTCACCTATAACTTTCTTTAAGCATGAAACATGGAAAACTGGATGTACTCGCGAAGAAGCAGGAAGCTCCAATTTGTATGCCATAGAACCAATCTTTTGCAACACCTTGTAAGGACCATAGTTCTTTGGTGATAATTTATTATCCTTCTTAGCTTGCTTGAGGGACATTTGTTTGTATGGTTGTAGCCGTAAAAATACCCAATCTCCTACATCAAAACTTCTCTCACTGCGATGTTGATCTGCCTGTTGTTTCATTCGATTTTGTGCCAAGTTCAGGTTATCCTTTAAGAGTTGGAGAACTTCTTGCTGATGCTCGATGTGATCTTCCACTGCTTGAACCTTCGAATTTTCCCTTAAAGATGATGTGATGGATGGTGGATGATATCCATAAAGTGCCATAAATGGGATCATTTTTGCTGCAGTATGGAAGGAAGTGTTATACCACCATTCAGCGAGAGGTAACCACTTGACCCATTGTGTTTGTTTATCAGATACAAAACAATGAAGATATCCTTCCAAACATTTATTTACTATCTCGTTTTGACCATCAGATTGAGGATGATAAGATGAGCTATGAGCTAATTGAGTACCCAAACAAGAAAATAACTCCGTCCAAAAATTTCCAGTAAAAATGGGATCTCTGTCGCTCACGATAACCCTTGGGCTTCCATGTAGCTTTTGAATTCTATCCATAAATGTAGTAGCAACTGTACTTGCTTTAAATGGATGAGATAATGCACAAAAGTGTGCATACTTGGTAAGTCTATCAACTACCACCATGATGACATTCTTTCCTTGAGACTTAGGTAAACCTGTGATAAAATCCATTGAAATCTCCTCCCAACGCTGACTTGGAATGGATAAAGGTTGTAGAAGTCCCGGGGTCTTAATTGTCTCCACTTTATTCTGCTGGCAAACCAAACATTCCGCCACAAACTTTTGAATATCGGATTTAAGGCCATCCCAAAAAAATTCTTTCTTCACCCTGTGGTAAGTTTTTAAAAATCCTGAGTGTCCTCCTAAAGGAGAAGTGTGCAATTCCAGAAGAATATTTTGTTTTAGTTGGGAATCCTTACAAAGATATAAGCGATCTTTGTACCATAAGGAATCATTTTTCCAACTAAATGTATCGGATGTACTAGGATCTTGCTGCAACTTTTGAATGAGTGTCCATACATCTTTGTCCTTCTTCCATTCATCTCTTGCTTCGGTTATCCAATCCAGTTGGATAATAGAAATGGCACAAAGCAATGCTTCCACCTCTTCATTCTTTCTTGAGAGTGCATCTGCAACAACATTAAGCTTTCCTTTTTTGTAGATTATTTCAAAGTCATAACCCAACATCTTTGTGACCCATTTTTGCTGCTCTTCTGAAGATAGTCTTTGTTCCAAAAAAGTGTTTAAGACTATCATGATCAGTTTTTACCTTGAAGTGTCTTCCCATTAGGTAAGTTCGCCATTTCTTTAGTGCATGCAGTATTGCTAACATTCCTTCTCATAAATAGGTTTCTGTAAATACTTTCCTTTGATTGGACGACTTTCAAAAGCAATGGGTCTTCCTTCCTGCATTAAAACTGCACCAATTCCATTTCCTGAGGCATCACATTCCACAATAAAGGTTTTTGTGAAGTCTTGTGTAGCTAAGACCGGTGCTAGGCACATTGCCTCTTTAAGATGTTCAAAGGCCTTAGTTGCTTCAGGAGTCCATGAAAATGCATCTTTCTTCAATAATGTTGTTAGAGGTGCTGCTATTCTCCCATAATTCTTAACAAAATTGTGATAATACCTTGTTAAGCCGAGAAATCCTCGCAACTGCTTTATGGTCGTGGGGACTTTCCATTCCTTAATAGCTTTAATTTTGTTAGGGTCTACTTTAACACCCTCGTGAGATACAATATGACCCAAATATTCCACCTCTTGTACTCCAAAGAAACATTTGGATTTTTTTGCATATATTTGTTTCTCCTGCAATAGTTTGAGCACCCTGTCAACATGTTCAACATGATCCTTCCAAGACCTGCTGTAGATTAGTATATCATCGAAAAATACTAGCACAAATTTTCTAAGGAAGGGTTTGAAAATGGAATTCATCAACCCTTGAAATGTAGAAGGTGCATTGGTAAGGCCAAAAGGCATGACCAAAACTTCATAATGACCCTCATGAGTTCAAAATTCTCTTTTCGGAATATCTTCAGTCTTCATTCTAATTTGATGATATCCTGAATGAAGATCCAACTTGGTAAAATAAATTGCTCCATGTAATTCATCCAATAATTCATCAATCACAGGAATGGGAAATTTATCTTTAATGGTGAGCTTATTGAGCTCCCTATAATCTGGACACATTCGCCATGATCCATCCTTCTTGTGTACCAATACTACGAGAGCAGAGAAAGAACTTTGACTAGGTTGAATTATACCCGCCTCTAACATTTCTGCAATCATACGTTCAATTTCGCTCTTTTGGAAGTAAGGATATCTATAAGGCCTGATGTTTGGAGGAACACTTCCTGGAATCAAACGAATAGCATGATCATGATCACGAATAGGTGGGAGTCCTTTGGGAGTTTCAAACACCTTGGAATGATTGTCCAAGACTTGTTGGAGATCTGCAGAAATAGATGATTTTGATGTCGAAACATCTAGAGAGCATAATTGTGCAATTACGCCTCGTTGTTCTTTCTTTAGAAGCTTTGTCATGACATTAGAGCTTATTATCCTTCCTGGCTTCCCTTCAATACCCCGTAATTCGACTTCCTTTCCTTTAGAAAAAAATTTCAAGAAAAGTTCTTGAAAATTAAAAGCTACCGTCCCCAAAGATTGTAACCATTGTACTCCTAGTACAACATCAGCACCTCCCATAGGAATGGAAAGCATTGGACTAGTCAATACATATTCCCCCATGGTTAGCTTGATATTATGGCATTTTCCCGAGCAATTTATAGTTCCTCCATTTGCAACCATCACTTGACATTCTAGTGCTGGGTATAGGAAACAATTTAATTCCTTGGCTACCTTACAATGAATAAAATTATGGGTGCTACATGAATCAATCAACACTATTACCTTTTTCTTCTTGATTTTTCCTTCTATCTTGAGAGTTTGAGGAGTGGTAATTCCTGCCAGTGCATTACACGATATGGTGGGATTCATTTCTTCCTCTTCTAGGGCTGGTTCCTGGTGTATATCCTCTTCTTGTTCATTTTCTTCTTCCTCTTCACAATCTATGTAAAATAATTTCTTCTCAGCACACTTATGACCTTTAGTGTATTTTCTATCACAACTGTAGCAAAGCCCTTTTGCTCTTTTTTCTTCAAATTTTTGTGGTGTCAACCTTGTAGGTTGTGGAAATCTAGGCGTAGCAACACTTCCTTCTTTATAGAATTGAGTGGTAGGCTTCCTTGTCGCCATAATTTTACATTCAACTTTTCTTGCCAACCTGAATGCCTTCTCTAATGAATCAAGTTCCAACACATGAACTTCATGTTGGATGTTATCCTTTAGAGTACCTATGAAGAGATCAATCCTGTGTTCCTCTGGAATATCAGTTACCCTTATATTCAATTTTTGGAAGTCCTCAATGTGCTGCCCCACTAAACCCTTTGTTTGAGATTTATCAATTGGCTAAAGAAGGTGTTGCTCTTTGTATCCTCATAATGTGCTATCATTTCCTCCGTAAAAATTGACCAAGTGACAATTTTCTTATGGGAGCAAAGCCATCGATACCATAAAAATGTATTTTGTTCTAAATGTAAAGTTGCAATGCGTACCTTTTGTGTGTTTTGCACGTTATGGAGATCAAAATATTGCTCCATCTGTAGTATCCATGTTACAGGATCCTTTCCATCAAACTTCCTCATATCCATCTTGGGAATATGGTGGTTCTTCCCGCCAACATTAGAGTTTATGAAATCACAATTAACATTTATTTTGTTCTCATCATGAGGTTCTTCTACTATCTTTTCACCATTAAGAAACCTTTCTTGTATCAACTTTGTCAAACCTTCCATGTCTGCTTTTAGAAAATTCTTCATGTTTTCCATTTTCTCATCGATCTTAGCTTCCATGTCATCCATCTTAGATTCCATGCCAGCCTCCATGCCATCCATCTTAGCTTCCACGCCATCCATCTTAGCTTGCACGCCATCCATCTTAGCTTGCACGCCTTTCTTCAAACCTTCCATCTTCACTTCCACGCCATCCATCTTAGCTTCCATACCTTTCTTGAAATTTTCCATCTTCACTTCCACACCTTTCTTCAAAAATTCCATTTCATTTTTTGTTGCTCTTTGCAAGAGTGAAATTTGTTGCACTTGTTCTTGTAATTTTGATAGATCATGTTGCAATTCTTCATCTTCATGAGTCATGGTAGAGCCTTCTGAAGGCTTAATGGGTGTTGAATTCTTTTTATGGGCCATTTTAGAATCCAATATTGATACCTATTCTACAATATGCCCTTGGAATCAATTCAACTTGATTCTTCAAACAAGACTTATGCAATTCGGAAAAAAAAAATACACACCTTTTACTTGCTTTGAGGAGCTCGATATTGAAATTGAATTATCTCTGTAATTGGAAATATTAAATATCTAAAATTAAGCCCTGTAGTAGCCCTCTGAAGCTTATTTCAAATGCCACAGGTCTGATCTAATTTGGATTCCCCAAGACAAAGTTGTGTCCAATCTCCCACAATGACCTAATTATGGACTGGTTCAGTAGAGAAAACTTGTAGGACTTGCCACGTGTCACTGTTTCGTCCTTTGTATATGAAATTGATAGCCAAGAAACTACAGTCCATGTACTTGTGACCACTTTTAACGGCACTCAAATCCACTTCCCAGAGAGAGAGTTATTGAACTTTTCCCATGATCACCTCTTTCAGATGAAATTCAGGAGCCTGAAAAAGCACTACCTTCCACAGATCATATCTCCAAAAATATTGCGAACCAAGCTCTAAAATTTTTAGAAAATCTGCCTCAGGATTTCAGCTTCGTACCCTAAAAATTTCAGCTTCTGAAACTTCGTAGAAAAAAATTTATAGCGAAAATTCCACGATGACCTGTTTGGAGCAGCGAAACCCTAGAATCCAAAGCTCTGATACCAAATGTTTCTTAACTGACTTCAAAAATAGAAGAAAAAGTGTGCCCTTAGAAATAAGCCACTTCGAGGGGGAAACCTCCAATACATTACATAAATGCACAATTCTTGGATGATACAATTTACAAAACCTCCTTTCTATATATAGGAGTCATGGGGCCATAATGTAATCCTAGTGGGCTAATGTAATCCTAGCCGACCTAACAATAATAATTTAAGGGCACAATAATAACAAAATGGGGGTTATAAGGGTACAATAATAACAATAAGGGGGTTACACTAACAATAATAAGAACTATACTAGTGATATAGGGACCTAACATGTTTAGTTATTTTCTCCTCCTTAGTTTGTTGAAAAGTAGTAATTTATAACTCGATTTAGGGTATAATATCATGTATGTGAAACGGAGGTGTAGGTTCAATTGGTGTACATGGAACTTACTAATGATGGCAGGGAATAAGATACATACTACCTCTATTGGGTATGGTTGCAAGGGGACTTCTTTCAGACATATTACTACCTTTAGACATATTACTACCTTGCAGTTCAATCTCTTATTTGTGGGGGGAAATCACACCCCATAAGTGCATACAGATATTTCTATCATAGTAGGTATCTCCATCCAAACGAATAAACACAATTGATTCGGGGATAAGACTGAGATTCTATTTCACTATCGCTATTATGACACTATCACTATGAAGACTTATTTGTCATTCTTCGGAACAATTAGTACACCTAGAATATATGAGATCAGTCCATATATCTTACATTTAGTAATGCGCGTGATGCATTCTACTTCGCTGAAAACTTATGGACTTACGCTATTGTTGAGTCCTGTAATTCTTATCTCAGCTCTCTCCTTAAAATGGATAGGACTGATTTAGTTCATCTATTCTAAAGAGAGATGCTTCGCAGTGGAATCCCTCAAAATTTCTAAACATTTAATATGGTAATCCATGCTTTGTGTAAGTTTGGAAAGTTGCAAAAGGTTGGGAATGTTTTATGTAGAATGGAGAAGATGGATTGCAGTTCTAGTGTTGTTTCTTACAATGCCTTGATTCATGGACATTGCAAATAAGGGCTTCTGAACCTTTGCCTTGAAACTCATGAAAGAAATGTCATTGATGGGCTTGGTGTCTAATATTGTTACTTTTGCCTACTATTGAGTCCTGTAATGCTTATCTCAACTCTCTCCTTAAACTAGATAGGACTGATTTAGTTCATCTATTCTACAAAGAGATGCTTCACAGCGGAATCCCTCTGAATGTCTACATATTTAATATGGTAATCCATGCTTTGTGTAAGTTTGGAAAGTTGCAGAAGGCTGGAGATTTTTTATGTAGAATGGAGAAGATGGGTTGCAGTCCTAGTGTTGTTTCTCACCATGCCTTGATTGATGGGCATTGAAAAAAAGGGCTTCTGACACCTGCCTTGAAACTCATGAAATAAATGTCATTGATGGGCTTGGTGTTTGATGTTTTTACATACAATGCACTCATTCATGGGTTTTGCAAATAGGGCAAAGTGCATGATGCAAAAAACCTTTTCTATTAGATGCAGAGCATGGGGCTGAGTCCAAATATTATCACCTACAATATACTGATCAATTCTTATAGTGATAAGAACAATAGTGAGATGAGTTTTCTTATTTACGAGGAAGTGATATAAAAGGGTGTTCAGCTGAATTTGATCACTTACAATGCCCTCATTCGAGGACTCTGCAAAGAAGCTAGGATGAGAAGACTTTGCTTGCCCCGTGTTCCTAAAGTGTGAATCATAGATATACGATTTCAGCTATATGGTAGGGGAATCCTATGAATTCTTTTTGTCATTCCTTCCCACCCACCCCAGCCAAAATGATTTGCCTGCACCCCCACCTTGTTTGTTTCAGGTTTTTTCAAGATTTTGAATGAAGAGGAACAGAATAGGAATGCTAATAAAGAATAATGACACAACTGGTCAATTATAGCCGCTAAACAACCAGTGGTAGTTTGTAGCATAAAAAACTTTAAAAATACATGTTGTTTGATCGTCTTCGAGGTCAATTTCGTTGAGAAAAACTGCTTCGTTCCTGAGTTCAGTAAGTTCGGGTTCGAAACAAGCCTGTGGTCTCCAGCTGCAGCTGCATGACTCTGTCCAGAAATTTTCAAATGGTTCGTCGCACAGAAAGAGTAGTAAATAAACACTAGAAGGAACAATAGAAAACACAGAAATACAGACCTAATAGGAGAGGAAATTTGATCATTGTGACCATAGTTTCTGAAAGTTGTTGGTCATGCAGGTCCTAAGCCCGGAAGCTATTGGTCATGAAGAATAATGGGGAATTGAATACATACGTTTTCTCAACCATTTCTGTGAGCCACTGTCTGAGCCACTGCCATCTGCAAGTTAGGGTATCAACCTAATTATTTCCTAAGCGCAGGTGAAATTTAGGGTAAAGATAGGGTGACGTGGAATTAATTAGGACGAGCCATATTTTATCCAATAACTGCGGGTATATTTTATCCGAACGTGGGCTCCATTCTACATACGTGTTATTATCCTAGTGCTAACCATGTTTAGGCCACATGTGCTCCATTCTGCACAAGTGTCAATAGCAGAAACAAAATTTCGACTAAAAAAAATTGCCCTCATTCAAAAGAAAAAACGTATCAACCTAATTAACCCAATAATCAATTCCTATAAACAACTTACAAAACCTTACATTAATTTATTTTAATTAAATTAAACCTTATATTTTTATTTCATGAATTTTACTCATAATAACAAATATTAACAAGGATGGATGCAAGGCAGCTAGTCCCTGCCTTGAGCCAGAGTTTACTAAACCAAGACTAAGCATACAAGGCAGAGTTTACTTTGGATTTTTCTTTTCTTGAAAAATGTTTCAGGTGATATACAGCTCATAGGCATTCACCTTTAACTGTGCAATATGGTATGGCAAGAAAAAATGTTTTCCAGGGCGAATTCCAGCAACTATTATCAACTTATCACTCTAACTAGGTTGGGAGAGTAATGTACCGGACTAAAAATTATGTATGCCACATCAAAATTGAAGAGGACAGTATCATGAGAGTTATCTAAAAGAGGAAAAGGTAATTGCAACCTTATAAACTTTTGCTAGGTGATTGTCTCCTTAAGATCACTTTGAATTTTTACTTGCGACTGCAAGCCTGAAAGTATTCCTGGCAATCCAGCAGGAAGAACAAAAAAAGAAGATAAATTACCCTAAAAGTATTCCTAGCAATCCAATAAGAAGAACAAAAAAAGAAGATAAATGACCTTTCGTTAGATCGTTGTTAAATTAATGAATATATGAACTTCTCCCGAATCTTGACTTGGTGAATGATACAAGGAAATTTTCTGTCAAAGTAAATAAATGTATGGGTTCTTTTATGAGTTCCAAAATCTCTGACATCCGTAAACCTGATTTTTAGTTGGAATGGCGATTTTTAGGTGGAATAGTGTTAACATGGTATTTGGCCCTAGCTTGTGGAAATGTGGTGCCATAATTATCCAGGGAACTGTTTCTAGATGTCTAAGGAGCATTTTTTGATGCTCAATGATGCCTCTTTTTGAAGTGTTACTACGTGTTCATTTATGGGCTTTGCTGAAAAAACTACCATATTGCAAATATTGCTCCATTGCTTCGTAGTTGGTTTCGAACAGTCGTGGGAAATGCATGGGTTTCACTGATTTTGTTTCGTGTTCTGTTCTTGGGATCTCGTGCTAAGCCCATGCTTAGACCAACCATTCTCTTCTAATTTATGGACTCCAAGCTAGCCTTTGGAACCATCAATGATGGATGGAATGAGACAAGCTCCTGTTGATCAGCGGTTGTCATTGATGTTAACCCAAGTAGCACCAGGGGCTAACCCAATATTGCATGGGAATTTTGACCTACAAAATTAATATATTCTGGGTCAATAATTCTTTTGATGGTTTCTACTTGTCGAGATGTTTCCGTTGATATATGGCACGCCATGTAATTCTTCACGGTTTGAGAGATATTCATGTTTGAAGTTTGTACCCCCAGTTAGTGGGCTAAAAACCCATGGGGTTGGGGCATGGGTCATTGAAAAGTCATAATTAATATTTTTTAAGCTCCTAAGATCCCTCCCACGTTCACTTGTTGAAGCCCCTCTCAACTTAAGCATTCATATAAATTGTGATCTTCATTTCCTCCTTATGTATGGGATTTGACCATCTGAAACAGGTCATCGTGGAATTTTCACTCTAAATTTTTTTCTACGAAGGCTCAGAAGCTGAAATTTTTATGAGGCGAAGCCGAAATCCTGAGGAAGCTACAGTAAAAATTTCAGATCAAGTTGCGCAATATTTTTGGAGATATGATCTGTGGAAGTAAGGGTTTTTGCAGGCTCCTGAAATTCATCTCAAAGAAGTGACCTTGGTAAATTCGTCATAAATCTCTCTCTGTGTATCGGATTGGAATTCTGTAAAAAGTGAAAAATAGTGCACAGTCTGTACTTTGTGCTTTATCAATGTCAGAGACAAATGAAGAAACGGTGACACGTGTCACGCCATACAAGTGCGCTCTACTGAAACAGTCCATAATTAGGGCAGTGTGAGAAATTGGGTATAACTTTCTCTTGAAGAATCCAAATTGGGTCATACCTATGGCATTGGAAAGAAGACTCAGGGGATCACTACAAAACCAAAAATCAGATGTTGAGGATCTGAAATAACAGAGATACACCAGATTCAATATCGAGCTCCTAGAAGGCAAGAAAAAACTAGATCATGTGTTGTCAAGGGTTGCAAAGGACCAGACTTTCTACGGTAGCAAATCAAATAAAGGTACAGCAGAGGGTAGCATGACAAGAGTAGCAACCAAGGTGCATAACAGCAGTAAGAAGTTCATCATATGAAGTCTTCAAGTGGGCAGCACTGCATACAATCATTGTAAATGTATCATTGTACTTAGTCATTGTAAATACATTATTGTACAAATTGTACTAGTGTCTATCTGCCAAGGGTTGAAGAGGTAGTGTTGGGAGGTCTAGGATCATCATTAGGTGGTTGTGTCAAAGTTGGGTTTATGGTCTAGTATATCTTCTTCTTCTACATCATTCTATATCATTGTAAAGTGGACCATTTTCCCTGGTACGGGAGTCCATTCTTCTTTTATTCTTCTATAGGGTGGTAAGGTGGTGCTAGGGTGAGTTGTAGCTCATTGGGTGTTGGGGCATCCGTTCAGTTGACTACTGAAGAATCTCGGGCGTTGGAGCATCCATCTAGTGGGAGCTGGAGAAGAATGCTTTTCTAGATTCTAGGAAGTTGGAGCTTTATTTTCAATTGGAGTTGAAAAGAATTATTAGAAAAGCATTAGGTGGTTTTTGTCCCGGAGTGGGTTTCCACCTTAAAAATTGTGTGCATTTGTGTTCCTCTTGTTTTTTGCTATCATTGTACAAACACTGATAATAATTGAAGATTAACTAATGCTCTAATTGAAAGAAATACTGATTCACCCCCCCTCTCAGTATTTCCAACAAATCCACCTCATAAGACAAGCACACACTCATAAGACACTAGTCCACTGAAGTCTAGTGCACCAAAGTCTAGTACTACTTACACTACAGAGTACTTTTTTTTATCTGGTACTGCATTATGATTAGTCCTGGTAATGCAGTATGATTATTCCTAGTAATGCAGTATGCTTAGTCTTGGTTTGGTTTAGCAAAAGACAGGTTAAAGATAGTTTGACGAACTATATTTCACTACTAATCAACATCAATTCACTAGTCAATTCAGGAGAAAAGATACCAAAACTTATGCCACAAATTTCAACCTTGTATATTTCACTTCTAATCAACACCAATTCACTAGTCAATTTAGGAGAAAATATACCAAAACTTATGCCACAAATTTCAGCCTTGTAGCGCAATCTTCTCATGCATAAATCAGATCCAATAATCACGTTATGATAACAATAATTACAACAATAAATTATGCCCTATTTTCTTCAACAACAATGTTAAACCCTTAAAATTTTTAGCTAAAATTTATGCCAAATTAGTAAGACATATGAGTGTTGGAAATTACCAAACAATGAAGACACTAATAGCTGAAAATCAAATATGCAATAAGGAAATTTTGGTTTGTTGAAAAAATTATATATATACTTAGTCTTGGTTTGGTTTAGCAAAAGACAGTTTGACGTAATGCAGTATGCTTAGTCTTATCTTTAGCAAAGACAGTTTGACTACTCTAGTTTGATTGCTCGAAAATCTGGGTGCTTGGGATCTCAAAATGAATACAAATGGATAACTAACCAGCACTGCATAATCTACTTGTTAATAATCTTGCCACTATTAAAGATTTGCCTTATAAAAAAAATACACGAAACTAAAGTACTACCAAATTATGTCTATTGCACTTTGAATTTGAAACCAATACTTGACCAAATCCAATTTCCACCAACAGACTTGTTCTTAAACATACCCCTCTTTCATACAACGGAGAAGTGAAAAATATCAGAATCAAGGACTAAATGGTCAAGAATTGTAGTTAGCAATGTGAATAAGAAATTAGTATCGGTAGCCTTGCAAATAATTGGACCTTACATTAAGCAATAGGGGAGTAATTTTACTTGTAAAGTACCATCCGTTCAAGTTCATCAATTACTAAACCCAGGCTTATTTGAAGGTATTATGGAATTCATTTATCTTTTGGCCTCAAGCCTTCTAGACTTGGCCATGACCGCAGGATAAGGCTATTGCAACCGGCACATATTCAAACGATAAAGCTAATTTACATTGTTAGATGTTGCATTGGACAATTAATCTTTTGACAGATTCAATAACCTTTTGTCTTCCAATGCTAATTATACCATTCTAAGCATATTGGATAGTTTAATCACAAAATGAACTGCATAGCATATTTATCTTAAAAATCTAATTCATATGTCTAAAATGGGTTTCGGACTCTATACCATTGCAAGATCTGAAATATTAGAGTCTTGCAAGCCCTTATTACTCCATTAAAGTTAAGTATGCAGAAAACTAGTTTTTTTTAAGTCTCCGCTAGCATTTTTGGTCTTAGAGTAGAATTGATTTCTTCCTCATGACAGAAGAACAAGCTAGAGTTCAGAGCAAGACCGAGACAAATGCATTTACTTAAAAGGAATCAAAGAATGACCTTAATAATGTACTAAGAATCAATCAGGGTTGTGAATGGTCAATTTATAGGCTTATACTCTGATAAGTATAGTTGCAATATTTGAGATATTTACCAGCTAGTTTGAGAAATAAGAATATGCATGAGCAACCGGCATTCACGAGTACGATCTCTACACGATCTCTGATTTCTAATTTTGACCAAGTCACACATAAATAAATCCTCAATATCACAATGAAAGTATAGATAAAATAGACGCTACTTGCCCAGTAAACAATTCCAATAACATTCAATAGAAACAACAGAACCCACATACCAATTGCAATTCTAGATAATTTAATCCAATTTAGCCCTTTATCCTGTCTCTACAAATCTGGGACCAAATCGAAGCTCTCGCATAAAAGGGGAAAATAAACGTAAAATCAGCTAACAGGCAGCACCATGGCCCACCACAGGTACATTTCGGTTAGCCAAAAAAATTGAAAGTCATTAAAGTGATTTTAAAAAATTAAATAAACTTGGATGACCATGTGGTCCCTCCCATGATGGCAACTTGCCTCACCTCCTTCTTCATAAAATAGCATGCATGCAGGGCGGAAAACAAGGCCACCTAACATTGTATCATGCCAATCTATCATCTAACCTACTTGCAACCATTATGAGGTTGAAACAATTCTCTATTTTAAACGCCCATATTTGAACCTGCAACCATTATCAACCTGCTGAAAAGCAAAAGGGTTATAACTGATCGTTGGTGTTCCTCCTATTACACTAGTTAGAGCAAAACATGAAGCACTCTGGTGTTGGGTTGGCTGTGAACATGGTGCAGGCTATGGCTTGTACTGCCCACTGTTTGATTCCTGAGAGATTGAATCTCAGCTTACCCGCATTGCCCAGCAGCAGAGGTTGGAAATCACCTCACAAGATTGGATTCAAAGTGAGAGTTGTTGATGAAGCCGAGGAGTGTAATGAAGAAGCGTGCCCTCCAGAGAAAGAGGTAATGTAATCATCCTCGTCTTTCCATATTTGTATAGCTAACGGTAATAATCAGGGTTTTTTATGGGGTTGCTTCTAGTATTAGACACTATATATCTCTTGGAAATCTTGGGATTTGATTTCACTTATATTGCGGACAATCATTTTTCAAGTAAGAATTCAATATTCATTTGTGGATTATTCACAAACTTTCTGCACACAACGATTGGACATTTGAACAAGTTTAATAAACTCTCCCCATTAGGCAGAATGAGTTTTCACTAACGCCATTTAAAATTTCAGAACGATTAACAAGAAAATTATTTGGACTATGTAATTTCCAGGTTCTCAAGTTAATCAGCAGCACCTGTTAGCAGCATGGCAGAAGAATGTGTATTGAGAATTTAAGGTTTCCTCCACACTCAACACCACGTAGAGTGGGTAGACTCAGATTCTGTTGGAACATAGAAAACCAACGGAATGGGCACTGTAGCTGCGGGGTCATTGCCATTGCTGTGCCCTTGGGACGACCATCGAAGTGCCCAGGCTCAACCTGTTACCCACCATAGCGTCTCAAGATCAACCTAACATGTATAGAGGAGCGACCATTAGACACGAGATAGATAATGGGTTGAATGAAAAATAATTCAGGGTTAATGTTGTTAGTTTCATTGACACACACATAGAGAGGCAACTTTGAAAAATTGAAGTAACTAACCACTAGAGAAGAAATCATAAATGTCGATTTGGTGTAACCAAGATCGCAGTATTTTAGTTATACAAGAAACATAGAACATAAGTTTCCAGAATATCGGGAAGAAATTTATGATTAACAAAACCCATGAAGCTGATACAGAAAGATGGACAACTGGAGTATTACCTAAAGGTAACATAAGGCCTATGAGAGGGTTTTATTCAGTTCCGACAGGTTCCAAGGAAACCCAGGAAGGTTTTCTCCCCCAGGTACCATCCTCCAGCCACACGTTTTGGACATAGTCGCAGAGGTGAGAGCATCAAAGAAAAATTCAAAGAAACCAAATAGGATCAAATCTATTTAAGGGTTATAACCACTACTATAGCTAGTCTCCAAGGCTCCATAATACTCTAATGATTTCTTGTGGAGAACTAAAGGAAGAAAACCTTATCAATGTGCAGGATTTATACTTCTCCCTTAACCCTAGAGTTGAGGGCCACGAAATGGAGAGGTTTCTTCTCCATGTTGTGGGAAATAATAAACAAGAAGGAAATATAATGCATATAACTAAATGGCAAGAACTAAAGGATAAATACACAACACACAAGTAAATACACACAATTTTACGTGGTAAAACCTCGACAGGGTGTCAAGGAAACCTCCACGGGGCAAGGGATTGGAAACTCTTATTATTCAAAATGATTCTCCGTACATACAAGCCTCTTGGGCCACCTCTTTTAACTTAGTATATTTCGTTATTCCAACTATATTTCATTATACAACCAATTAACGGTCAATAAGTAATTTTCCCATAATTACTTATTTACATTTTGTTGTCATAATTTAACAAACTCCACCTTGACAACAATTTTCCTAATCCCTTGCCCATGCCCATTCATCATCTTTTCTGCAAGCCGAGAGAAGCTAGACACCATCTCAGCTTCTCTACTATAACTGGCTTTGTGAATATATCTGCATGATTCTCTTATGTGTGGACCTTCTTGAGGACTACTTTGCCACCTTCGATTACATGTCTCACAAAGTGATACCTTACATCGATGTGCTTGGTCTTGCTATGATAGGTTGGATTTGTAGCCAAATGAATAGCGCTCTGACTATCACAAAACACATTCACTTTATCCTGCGTCCTTCCAATCTCATCAAGTAAACCTTTTAACCAGATTGCATCTTTACAGGAATCTGAAGCAGCTATATACTCTGCTTCAGTAGTGGACAAAGAAACTGTCTCTTGAAGCTTTGACATCCAACTGATTACTCCACCTGCAAGAGTAAAAACATAACCTGTAGTAGACCTCCTTTTGTCCAAATCACCTGCATAATCAGCATCCACATATCCACAGACTGTACCTTCACGACCATCAAAGCTGATGCAATGGTCACTTGTGCCTCTCAAATACCGAAGCACCCATTTCACTGCTCGCCAATGTTCTTCCCCTGGATTTGCCATGAACCTGCTGACAACTCCAACTGCATGTGAAATGTCAGGTCTTGTAGATACCATCGCATACATTAAGTTGCCTACTGCATTTTCATATGGTACACGAGACATATACTTCTTTTCTTCATTAGTTCTAGGACTTAAATCCGAAGAAAGCTTAAAATGGGAAGCTAATGGAACATTAACAGGTTTCACATTGTTCATACCGAACTTTTCAAGTACTTTCTCCACATACTTTTGTTGTGATAACCAAAGCTTACCATTCTTCCTGTCTCTGTGTATCTCCATGCCCAAGATATGTTTTGCCACTCCAAGATCCTTCATTTCAAACGTCCTAGAGAGCTGAGCCTTTAACCTGCTGATTTCTTCCATGCTTTTGCTTGCATTAAGCATATCATCAACATACAACACTAAGATAATGAATATGCCATTGAAACTTTTGAAGTATACACAATGATCATACTCACTTATGATAAAATTTTGGCTCACCATGAAGGAATCAAACTTCTTGTACCATTGCCTCGGCGACTGCCTCAGGCCATACAATGATTTCCTGAGTTTGCAAAATAATATTCTATTGCGACCTTGCAAAAAACCTTATGGCTGATCCATATATATCTCTTCATCCAAATCACCATGAAGAAAGGTTGTTTTAACATCTAACTGTTCTAACTCAAGGTCAAGTAAAGTAGTTAGTGCTAACACAGTACGAATAGAAATAAGTTTAACTACTGGTGAAAAGATCTCATGAAATTCAATACCTTCAACTTGAGAATACCCTTTTGCAACCAGTCTCGCCTTATATCTTTCAATACTTCCATCAACTTTTATTTTCAACTTGAAGACCCATTTGCACCCTGTTGAGCCCCAAAGACCTCCTTTCCTTTCACCAAATTTCACTTCATTCCATTTGTCCTTTATCATTTATAGGCTTAAAAGATCAATAGGATTGATTGAAGTCACTTTAAAAATGCATGCAATGATTGACTTACTATACTTTTGTGTTTTTTTTGTCGTAGTGATTTTTTACTAGACTTAGCTACAGAATGCAGCCATTCTGTAGCTAGTCGCATATTCCGCAGCCATCTTTATGTTCACATAGGTTACAGGTGTCACTTAAAGGAAAAACGCATATGGTTGAATTCCAGAACTCTTACACATCATTCCTTGCCCTCTACGAAGTCTAAGCAAAAATCTGCAAGTGGTTATGCACGTGGAGGAAGCCAAAACTAAGAAGTAGACTTCTACAAGGACAAGGACTCTGCAGATGTCTTCAGCAAAGTACAAGTCTTCAACAAGAGTTCTAATTCGATTTTGATTTAAAAATACACCTATGCCTATTTCCACTCAATGACAGTTATGTATTTTGCTTATAAGAATAACTCGGTGAACCGAGAGACAGTTAGCTAGTTGATGTTTTGTTGTTAGTTCTCAATACTGTGATACTCTGTTTCTGAGCATTATTTTTCTTTAATGAAAGAAGTACAACTTTGATGCATGATCTGAAGCAATTTTGAGGAGTTAAGGATTCGTGTGCCAATCTGATGGTAGAGGGCCCCTACTGTCCGAAAGGCTTTGTGCATATTATCTAGATAAGTGACTTTAGGTCTGTTTCGTTCTTAATTTAGGTAGTTTTTCTAAGCATCACGTTTTATGTTTACTTACATCGAATATTACAGTCAATCCTGTTCTCATAAACTGTTCCAATATATCACTAACACATGAATGAGATAGAGTTGTAGTATTTCGGTGGCTAATTGCATATTAGTTCAGTTATGTTCATTATATTTCAAGTTTTATTAATTGCATTCTAGTTCTGTTAAATTAGACTTAAAAACCCTCATTATTTTACAAATTGCTCTTGTTCTTAATTTCTTCTAACACATCATTATCATATGGACAAGAATTAGTTATATCATTTTGGGTTCTTGACTGCTCTGCAATTTCTCATAATTTTACAAACAGCCTTTTTCCAAAGCTATTCCAAGATATCTCTAACCCTTGAATGAGACTTAATAGTGACATTTTGAGTTGCAGAATGGGTTAATTCTAGTGTCATAAGTTAATTTAGCATAGGGTTCCTTATTATGTTGCAGATAATCTTTTCTCAAAGTGTTCCAACAAATTTCTAACCATGGATAAGATTTTCTCTGTGATATTGTAAGTTGTTGTTTACTAAGGAGAACCTCATTACATCAAACTTATCATTTTCTCAAGTTGTTCCAACATACCTCTAATGAAATGAATTGGACTGAGTGTAATGTTATGAGTTACTTTTCTTTTCAAGCTTTGCAATCTGTAGATTAGCATTTTCTGTTCTTAAGTGCCATACATAGTTTAGAGTAGATTTTGTTCTGTTTTAGTGTGACCAATAACTTCTCTTTGCCAACAATTTAGTTCTTTTCCTCTTAGCATAAAAACACAAAACCAAAAACACTAGAAAAACACTAAACACAACGAAGTAGGAAGAAGATACCTAGGCACATATAGTGCACTTCACTTCAACAGTTTACTAGCCCTGGTTGACAATTTATGACATCAATTTAGGAACACTAAGTTGAGTAGACACACCCAACAACACTTCTCCCTTCAGGAAGTTCTACAAGATCCCAGGTATTGTTCTTGGCTAAGGAGTCAATTTCTTCTTCCATAACCTTTTTCCATATCTTGCTATCTGCATCATCAACTACTTCCTGATAACAAGATGGTTCCCCATCTTCAGTAATCAATGCAAACGATGAAGCAGAGTCTTCATACCTTTTGGGTGTTTTTCTTTCCCTTGTAGACCTTCTTAGAGTGACTGGTTGCTGACTGGATTCTGGAATTTCTCCATTTTCCTTTGCTTCTCCACCTTTTTCAGAAGTCTCTCCTTCCTTTCGACTTTCTGGACAAAGTACAGTCTCCAATTGAATCTGCTGACTTGCCAATACCTGTTCATGTTCAACCTTTTCAACATCTAATTTTAAAAGAGAAGATTCATCAAATGTTACATCTCTACTAATGACTATCTTCCATGAAGTAGGATCCCACAACCTATATCCCTTCACTGAATAATCATATCCAACAAAGACAACATTTTGATTTTGGATCTAATTTTGAACGCTGATTTCGAGGAATAACAACATAGGCATCACAACCAAAAATCTTCAAATGCAAATAATCACAAGACTGACCCGACCAAACTTCTTCAGGAATTTGACAGTTTATTGCAACTGAAGGTGATCTGTTAACTAAATAACAAGCAATGGATATTGCTTCTGCCCATAACTCCTTTTGCAAGTTAGCATTACTGATCATGCTTTTGGCTCTTTCCATAAGATTCTGATTCATTCGTTCAGCAATGCCATTTTGCTGAGGAGTATAAACAACAATTTTATGTCTAACAATCCCTTCATCCTTACGAAATTATTCAAATTCTAAAGACGTAAATTCACCGCCATTGTCAGTTCTTAAGCATTTAATTGATTTTCATGTTTTCTTTTCCACCATTGTTTTAAATTGTTTAAACACATTAAATACATTAGCTTTCTTTTTCAACATATAGACCCAAACTTTTCGGGAGAAATCATCAATAAACGTTAAAAAATATGATGCACCTCCATAAGACACAATAGGAGATGGTCTCCACATATTAGAATGAATGTAGTCCAAAATCGGTTTACTATTATGATTTCCAGTCTTGAATCTTTGTTTACATTGTTTACCAAACACGCAATATTTACAAAAATCCAATTTCAAGGATTTCAAATCAGGAAGCAACTTGCGGTTCATCAGTACCTGAAGACCTTTCTCGCTCATGTGACCCAACTGCTGATGCCATAGGCGAGAACCTCCTTCTGCTTTACCTGACACAATCGCTGCTTCACTAACTTGAGTGCTTCCTTTGAGTCTGTACAGGTTTCCGACCTTTTCAGCCTTCATAACAACCAAGGCTCCTTTCGAGACTTTCAACACTCCATTCTGACCTGTAAACTTATAACCATTTGAATCCAAAACTCCCAAGGAAATCAATTTTTTCTTTAGATCAGGTACATGCCTAACATCAGATAATGTTTTAATTGTACCATCATACATTTTAATTTTCACATTTCCAATCCCAACAGTCTGACAAGATGCATTATTTCCCATGAATACAGAACTACCATTTATAGTTTTATATGATGAAAACAAATTCGGTGCGGACTCATATGATGAGAAGCACCAGAGTCTAATAGCCAATAGTCAGCATCTTGTGAGATATTACAAACAGGGAGAGCTTCAACAATTAAAACCTCATCAACCATACCTAAATCTACCTGATTTGCTTCCTTGTTATTGTTTTTTGACTCCTTCTGTTTCCAGCAATCCTTTTTGAGATGTCCTGGTTTGTTGCAGTACCAACATTTTTCTTTACACTTCTTGCCGCCCTTTGACTTCGATCTGGAAGAACCCCTTACTCTCTCCCCTATTTCCTTTGAGCGGCCTCTGGCTACCATGGCTTCTGGTGCAGAATTTGGTACAGAAGTCTCAACACTAGATTTTTTTCATACTTCTTCAGATAAGAGAGCACCAACAATAGATTCAAAAGATAAGGTATCTACAGTGCTCAGACTGATAGAAGTCACGAAGTGATCCCATGACTCGGGCAGAGAACATAACAAGGTTATTGCCTTGTCTTCTTCCTCCATTTTCACTTCCATATCAGATAATTGGCAAATAAGCGTATTGAAAATGTTTAAACGTTCTACAATATTTGTACCTTCCTTCATCTGAAGGCTGTACAATTGTCTTTTTAAAAAGATTTTGTTTGTCAGAGACTTTGTCATATACAAGGTTTCCAATTTTTCCCACAACCCTGCAGTCGTGCTCTCTTCAACAATATTGAAAAGAACATCATCTGCCAAACATAACCGAATTGTATTGAGGGCTCGGGCATCCATGTCCTTCTAGTCTGAATCTGTCATGCTAGCTGGTTTTTTCTTTACCCCGACTAGTGCTTTTCGCAACCCCTGTTGCACTAGCAAATCCTTAACCTTCAACTTCCACAATGCAAAATTATTTTTGCCGGTGAACTTATCCACCTCAAATTTTGCATTTGACATTTTTGTCATTTCACCTCCTAGTTTTCCCTTCTCTTTCCAATTAGGGTTTCAAACAAATTGTTTTCCTTTTTTTGAGATAGGGTTTATTTATGGTTTCCCCAATATTCCCCTTTTCTCCTAGGTTTTTCAAGAAATGCAAGTTTCCCTTCTTAAGCAGAAACAACAAATCCTATGACTGAAATTAATTTTCTCAAAAAAAATCTTCTTTCTTTCAGAAATCAGAAACCCTACTTCACTTTTAATCAACAAATTTTCTGAAATTTCCTTTTTTGAAACCTTACTTCAGTTACTTTTTTTGAATTCTATTTCTTTTAAATAAGAAATTTTGTTCCTTCAAATTTACTGCCTTAAAAAATTCATGGAAAAATATTTTCCCACAGCCCATTATAAAATTGATTTCTTCATTTCTTCATACTTGTTCACAGCCCCCAAAAAAAAAAAAATTAAGAATTACTCTGCAAACAGCTTCTACCTCGACAGCTGTGAGTGCGCAAACAGGTTCTCCTCACGGCTGTGAGTGTTCCAGCACACGTTCTTCTGCTCTTTTAGCGATTGCAGGTGGCTGTGAGTGTTCCGGCACACGTTCTTCTGCTCTTTTAGCGATTGCAGGTGGCTGTGAGTACTTCTTTCCTCGGTGGGCTCTGCCCAGACAACGACTTTCGACAGCTCCAGCACTTCACTCTTCAAACTGTGGCCTTTCTTTGGCTCTCAGCAAACCCCTCACTTGATTTCTCTTCGGCAGTTACAACCCTCACAGGTTCCAAGACAGATTAATGCAGTCGGGATCGAAAAAAAAACTTCAAAACAGATCACCTTTGCAATCGAACCCTCCAGGCAATCAGACTTCTCTCAACGGCAGCGTAACCTCTTCACAAACAACAGTCCTCTTCCTTTGCAATCAGGGAGTCAAACAATTTTTCTCTCCAACGCAAGCTTCGATACCACTTGTTGTGGGAAATAATAAACAAGAAGGAAATATAATGCATATAACTGAATGGCAAGAATTGAAGGATAAATACACAACACACAAGTAAATACACACAATTTTACATGGTAAAACCTCGACAGGGTGTCAAGGAAACCTCCACGAGGCAAGGTATTGGAAACTCTTATTATTCAAAATGATTCTCCGTACATACAAGCCTCTCGGGCCACCTCTTTTAACATAGTCTATTTCGTTATTCCAACTATATTTCGCTATACAACCAATTAACGATCAATAAGTAATTTGCCCAGAATTACTTCTTTACATTTTGTTGTCATAATTTAACACTCCAACCCCCTATAAAAGGAAAAGTATTGAGTACAAAATAAATAAATAAACTTAGCAGAGGCAAGAGCAAACTAATTAGAGTCGGCATTATAATATGTCATAGAATGTTTGCTAGACAAGTGGAGTACTTTGCAACTGCACACACAAATTTTGGTTAAACACATATCATTCATTTTGCAAACCCTGTCAACCAAAAAAATCCTCTTAGAATGTAAACATTTTATGTTTACGAATTAATGTTAGCATTAATTTCACCATTCTTAAAATCGAGATATCATTTAGAATTTAACGTAGCTTCTATCAGGTTAACCAAAAAATATACCAAAATATAAAATTAAAAACTTTGATTTAAATTCACTTATAAACTTAAATCACTGTACAGGGACTTGTAAAAAAGCTCGTTGGCGATTACAATAGTCCCTGCAACCCGAAAGAAGCAGGGACTAATAACAAATATTAAAACATATAGTATATTATTGGCATTTATTTATTTATTATGCAACTTTATCGATATCCCCTATATCTACGTTAGTTGCTGAAACTCAAAATTCATTATAGAAAAATACATGTAGACATCTGAATAAATCACCATTAAACGTTTTCCACATATATTTCGCTGTCAAAATTTCACTTGGAACTTTCATGCCTATTGTTTTGTTATCTGCTTTCATGGCAAAATCTGACTTCTGACCCAAAACAAAAAAACCGTGACATCAACCATCTTATTGTCATAAAATTTATTTAACTAATTAATAATGAATTTAAAAAAACAAATTCTATTAACCAATGGAGCGTCGTCTTCTCTTTAAAAAGTTGTTGAAAATTGATGATCTGGGATTCACATGCGATCCCCCTTTATATATACAGGGGGAGACGCTATATCCCTTTGGTAAAAGAAATATCTTTAAATAGAATACGACATCTGGTGGTATATACATATATATATAATCCGTCTACTTGTGCTCTATAATATGATCGATCGGATAGGACATTTGTTACTGGCACTCATCAATAAGATGTGTAGGTTACATTGAAAAAATAATATTTTATATTTCAGTGACTATCTTGACTGGAAGTTGAGCTTTTTGATGGATATGGCAAAGATGAATGCGAAGAGAATGCTCCATCCTGCTGTCATAACTGCAACAGGTCCCAAGAAGCTGTGTCTGAATCCAAAATAACTTTTGAGAAAGTGTTTCAATGGCTCTTGGCCGCCGCCTGTTTTAGTCATGAGAGTTTCATAGTCCCCAAACTGTGATGCTATCAAACCGTACAGAGTCCATGCAACAGGGCATGCCCAGTAATACCATCTCCACCACACCGGAATTTTCTGCATCATATTTATGAAGTATTGTTAGAGTTGTAAAATGAATTGAATCCTGACCAAAAACAGTAATAGAATGGCACAAGCAATATGTATCCAGCTATGTTTTTTATAAAGTATTGTTAGAGTTATTAAATGAATTGAATCCTGACCAAAAACAGTAATAGAATGGAGCACAAGTAATTTGTATCCAGCTATGTTTCTTATGGTTGTAATGTTCAGATATACACAGTTGAATGAGCAAGTATTGCATAAATCTTGCACAGTTAGATGGGCAAAGAGTTGCAATTGATGGAATTTGTAAAAGTAAAATTTTGATGTTTTGTGAGGTATTAGGCAAAAACAAATTACATCTGACAAACATGTTACACCAAGCTTTTTAACAAGTACCCAGCAGCAAACTGTTAATCAATCGTTGTATACTTCCGAATTATTGTTGGATCTGTAGCGATTAAAACCATGAATTCTTACCGGACGAGGGATTATGAAACCGCAGAAAAGCATCCAGATGGAATAGAAAGCCGAGGAGACAATGGCAGCTACGCTGACATTAGGAGTCAGAGCAACTGTCATCATTCCGTAGTATGTGTAGTACAAAAATGTGAAGAACATGAAGAAGAAAAACCACAAGAACTTGTCTGCCTTCCATTCGAAGTCGATCATCGCGTACACGATCACTCCATACACCGCCGCTTGAACAAATACATATGGCACCTCGACCAATACCTGCATGACATCATTGACAAATTAGGGACGAGAAGAATTCAGAAAGCTTCTAGGCATTAATGGGAGGGATGAAATGAAATTGGGGGTTTACTTGTGCGAGGGCATAAGGCATAGCAGAATACATCCCGGCTGCCTTTTCTCTGTAGAAAACTGTCCTTTCAACATCCACTACAGGTTGGACTGAAGAAGCATTGTTCACACCTATGAATAGCACAGCCGCGAACAGTGATCCCATAGCATTCAAAAGTTTTTGTTGCTCCTCTCTGCAATCATGCATTCATATCACAAATTAAAAAGATGATATTGCAGCTTCTAATGATAAAAGCATCCAAATGTTGTAAAGGCTGCAAGGTGTAATTTCTTACGTCTTTTGACCCATTCTCCAAAACATGGTACCAAAAAGCAAAGAAGTGACCAAAGTGAAAAAGAAACGGACGGCATTGTACTCAGGGTTTCTCCAGTATGACCAGTGCTGCTTCCACAGGCAGGCCCAGGATTGAATTATAAGAGGTTGGGAAAATTGAGATTCGAAGTGTAAATCTTTAATTCCCGGAGCCGGCACGCTCAGTTCCTTGATTAGAGCTTCATTTCGTCTGTATAAAAAATAGATAATTTGTCAAGTCATGTGAAGTCTGTGTCACTTGTTAGTGATAAAAATAGAGAGGATAAATAAAGTACAAAAGAAAACAGGAAATGTGCAGATGAAAACATAATTATATTACAAGTAATCACATTTTTAAATAAATTAGAACGAAACTGTTAATATAATTTTCAAAAACTTGTACTGATAATGACTTACTGGTAGAGGGATGAATTCCTGTATGCTTCTGCGAAATCGGTTCCAAGACGCAATTCTGCGCCCACAGATGACACTTCAAGCATCCACGTCGCAGGATTGTACCCCTCCGTGATTTTGGGAACGCCTGGAATGGCCTCGAAATAGTCGATCAGTGTTTGGGAATGGCGACCAAGGGGACCAACGTATATCATCTGCCCTCCTCGCTTCATCAACACAAGCTGCAAATTTTCCAAATGCATTCTTCAATTACCACTTCAGCACTAAGCATCATAAGCATAAGGAACAATTTCCTTATTTTGTAAGGGTTTTGTTTCCTTTACAAATTATTTATAAAAGACGGATTTCATTTGTGTCTGAAGATTCTGAATAGTTGTATAGTTTAATTTACCAATCAAATAAAGAAATTTAAGATGTATAAAGCCACCCAAATATTTAGCACAATAAGCATTTTATTGTGGATTGAAATATAAAGCTTGACTGTAATAATTATCCATAGATTTGATAGTGCATTTTCAGAACATACCTCATCGAAAGCTTCAAAGATGTCAATGCTGGGTTGATGAATAGTACAAACAACTGTTCGGCCTGTGTCCACAGTGTTTCGGACAGTTCTCATCACAATAGCAGCAGCTCTTGCATCCAGTCCTGATGTTGGCTCGTCCATGAAAATTATTGAAGGATTTGCAACTAATTCAACTGCTATTGTCAATCTCTTACGTTGTTCCGTGGACAGGCCGTTCACTCCAGGAAGGCCGACCAGAGCTTGTCTCAGGTTATTCAGTTCCACAAGATCCATAACTTCATCCACAAATGTCTGTTTATGTTCGAATACAATACCCATGAGTTCAATTGAACTCAATTTCGACATAAACACACTTGATAATGCTGTTAATTTGACGAGATTAGAGAAAAGGGATTACCTTTCTTAATGCAGTATCGACCTCAGATGGGAGACGAAGCCAAGCAGAGTACACAAGTGATTCATAAACAGTAACGAAAGGAGAATGGATATCAGTTTGTTCGCAGTAACCAGAGATACGAGCAAAGGTTTCTTGTTGCTTGGGATAACCAGAGATGGTGATGGACCCTTCGATGTATCCACCAGTTTTCCTTCCAGCAAGAACATCCATTAGGGTTGTTTTTCCAGCTCCACTCACACCCATTAAACAAGTGAGCACACCAGGCCTGAATGTTCCACTCACTCCACGCAATAACTGGAGTCTATTTTCTTCAATTCCTTGTTGCCTCATTTCCTGTAATATTTAAAGCAGTAAAAATTACTGACAAGCTTAAATATCAAATTATTAACAGCGATTACAATGGAAAACAGAAAGGCTTTGCAATACTTGCTTATAGCAATTAATTCAAAGGGATGGGAAGCTTAACGTACTGGGGGCATGTCTACAAAGTAATTGACATTGTCAAAAGCCATCGCCAGAGGTTGAAAAGGTAAAACCATTCCTTTCTTTCCAGATTCTCGTGTAGAATTTGAAGCAGCATTGTTCGTACCAGAAGCTTGAATCTCTTCACGGTTTTCTCCTGCGATCGTCTGCATTTCATTTATACTGTTTCTTTGCACAACCCCGGTTTGAGCTGCCAGCTTTTGTTTCAAATCGTCTTCGGAAATTAATGCCTGAGGCTTTCCTAGAGCTGGAAAAAGGAAACAGAACATCATTTATTTTGTTTTCTACATATGAATTCCGGTCAGGGTGCAAAGTATAGTACAGAAATCAGCCGAAATCATGTGCAGAAGTTAAAAAGGACTTACGATCTAGATAATGCAATGCCAGTGTGTAGAGGATGTTAAATAAAATATTGAACCCCGCGAGGGCTCCAATCGAAAGCCAATACCAGTAGCTATCGGGAAAAAGGCCGCGAGATCTCATTAAGTTTACGCCAACGTTGTCATTTGGCTGAAACATTTTAAATAAACAAATTATTAGTTCCTTATATCACAAGACCAAGACCGATTTTCAATTGCAGGCAGCATCTAGTCTGCAATTTACTTACCTTTTGCCATCTAGTTGCCGTAAACTCATTTACTGCAATTCCATTTTGAGCATACATGAGAGGAGAAATCCAGTAACCCCATATCCACCATCCTTTAATATCACCTGCAATAGGAAACCACGAACACCAAACATTAGTACATATAGTTATTAACTGGCTTGAACAGCTTTTACTATTCAGTTTGAGGTTGAGAGCTTATATACTTCTGGATATGATGAATCCTCCGAGAACGAGTATGATCAAGATGGCAAACGAGCCGAAAGTGTTAGCCACTATCCGATTGCGTCCCAGGGCAGCTATAAAGCGAAAGAGGCCTAAAGACATCTGATGGACCATAAAGAACAGCACAAACTGTCGGAAAAACCTGCAGGGGAAGAGAATACCAAGGAAGTTTGACATTAGATTTGAGCATAAAAAACCACAACCAGAACAGAGGAAGGTGGGGCTTCAAGGTCATCAAACTATACCTCTGAGGATTTGGGGCAAAACCTATGGTATAATATGTGATAATGATCCACAAAACAGACTCCAACAGGGACATAGGAATTCTCATAACCCATGTTGGAAGTGAATAAGCCCAGGCTGGGTAGAACTTGAAATCTCTGTGCTTGTAAAACACTGGGAGCTTGTCAATTGTCATCGACAATTCTGCCATGCCATTGAACATCACCACCGTCAGACCGAAGAAAAGTGCCCCAAAGTAAATGCCTCCGTCAGACAAATTTCTGTGATGCATATTTGTACGGAAGAAAACACTCATTGCAATGCCAGCAATGATAAATATCTGTCAAAGAGTAATCATATTTCAGCTTCAAATATCTCAAATGAATATAAGCTTAGAATAGGTAAATCTGATAAGCTGTCTACAGAGGATTATTGACAAAATAGTTATAAAAAAATGAAATTCAATTACATAATACAACACTCAAACAAGTTGAATTTGTTTGAGGTACAAAATATACAGTAAAACAAAAATCACTTCGAAATAACTAGAAAACGAATAGAAAAATACAACATTGAAGTATTACCTGCACAGTTCTGAAGATATAGACGAACGAACTTCTCTTCACCAGCAAAACTTCTCTATCAAAGCATGCTCTGAAAAGTTCCATTTTGTTCAAACCGTATTCCTCTGTCGTGAGAGCTGCGGGGTGACATTTCTTTCTATCGTATGGAACCGATAACTCTGCATTCAATGCGGCCCCAACGTGAAAGGACTGGAATGCATCCGCAAACTCCTTCACTGGAACATAACGGTATGTTTGCCTTCTGTCTGCCCAGTACTGCTCTTGATCTTTGAGAGAAGTCACCTGTTCAATCGATTCCATACAATTCGATGGCATTCATCAGATACCCTGCTTTTTAATGTCACGGCTTACCAATCATAATTACAGGAAGATCGAAAAAAATAACATACCTCCTGCAAGAAATCTGCAACACCTTTCCTCTCAGGGCATTTAAATCCCATGGACTCGAAGAACTCGAGAATGTTTTCTCGAAGACCCTGGTAAATAACATGACCTTCTGAAAGTAGAATGACATCGTCGAAGAGATCGAAGGTCTCAGGGGCAGGTTGCAGGAGTGACACCACCATCGTCGAATTGAAAACGTGGACATATTGGCGTAGGCATCGAACAATCTGGTATGTTGTAGCGCTGTCCAGACCGGTGGAAATCTCGTCCATGAACAGGGCTTTCGCAGCTCCAACAATCATTTCCCCTGTTGTAACTCTTTTCTTCTGCCCTCCGGAAATGCCCCTGTGCATTGCATCTCCGACCAGTGTGTCCGCGCATATGTCAAGCCCCAAGATCTGGTCCAATCATCAATAGCAATACAAATATTGTTGGTTCATCCAAGAAAACTGATCCTTTCCACAAATTGAAGGCTAGGTTAAATTTGAAGTGAAAGGCCTCTTTTCCCACGCTTTTTTGGGCCTGAAAATCGATTTTACAATTCCTAGCATTTTGATACAGCAATATTAACAACTTTAAACTGCTATTTTAGAATTTAAATTGCTGTCTTAAAGGTTTCGTTAATTCTAAATGTTAAAATACTAACAACTTTCACCTGCTATTTAGAATTTAGGTTTTTTGTGATTCTAAATGTTAAGTTGCAATCTGAACAACAGATTCATCACAAATTTTTATTAGAAAATTTCTAATAGGAGGACTGGTTTTAGTACAGGAAAACAAACACCATATTTTATTTGAGAAAGCTGTTGTAACAAAAAACCTTCAGAACATAGTCCGTGAGCAGGTTGGCTTTCTGGCCCTCTAATGCAGTGGCCTGCAAAAGAAATTAATAAATTCAGTGGCCATTCTCAGTAAATTCATTGAAGTACATTTAAAATTTGATTCAATCTTAACGGATTTCAGAGCAGCTGCATGTGTTGTACCTTCATAAAGACATCTATATCGCGATCTGGTTTGATTCCTTGATCCTTTTCCCTCCTCAGTAGTTCAGTTAATACGTCTACAGAAGAGAAAGATAGCGGATTATTCGAATTGTAGACTTCAAAATCTAAAGCATCGGATTTAACAAGATCCAGAGATAGAAAAGGCAGTCATACCATATCTGGACCCGACTCCTTGGCACCGTGCAGAGAAGTCTAAGGTTTCTCTCACAGTCATTTCCCCAATGTGCAAATCATTTTGGCTGATGTAAGCGGATGTCCTCTGTGGCACGAATTCATCCATGCTATGTCCATTGTAGTTTACTCCACCTGTAACCTGCTCCCGGACAATATGTTTAGGATATTTCTTAGCATTTCTTGATTCTTGCTTCTCTGGCTGTGTCATTGCACTTAAAGAATGATGTGCATTTTACGGCCTTGCACTTAAAGAATGATGTTCAATTTACGGCCAACGAAGGAAAGAGAGGTGTAAAATATAAATGAATAAATAGCAATCCAATTTGAGTGAGATCTATCACAGTTGAGCCAAAAAAATTAGAGAACAGAATATTAAACTACATCCATGCTTGGATCTTTAAAAGATTCTTTTGGACGATCAGATTGGTTGTAGAGCCCAGCCCAGTGCTTAATAGATCGAAAGTTTAAACTGGTATAAGTTAAATTCATATGATTCTTGAATAAGTGTGATCTTAATCCATCTTAACTGTTATTTATTTTTATGCTATACAGGTGGGAACATCACAGGGATTTGAACCGTTGACTCATCGCCCCAGTGAACTCATCTTAACTTAACTGTGTTATTAAATTCATATGAATTTTGAATAAATTTCATCTAATTTTCATTAATTTAAAAAAATATAAAATAAAATCGATGCATACTTTCAGACTTTTGTCCAGTTTTCCTGCAAGAGCCAAGAGCAAAGTCGTCTTGCCCGAGGCTGGCGGTCCAAGAAGAAGCGTCATCCTGTCAAATTTACGTAGAGCTTGAAAGGGTTAGAGATTTGCAGGCAAAATTTTCCGACTGAATTTCAGTCATATTTATTTGTAACTGGTAAAAAATGCGATTTCGGGAGGAAATTGGCAGGAATTCAAGAATGAAATTCGTTTTACCTGCCGGGCTTGATGATGCCACTGACATCATGAAGGATTGTCACGGTTGCCTTGTTGCTGCTGTACAAATGAAGCGACCCCAAAACTGCCTGGAAATCAAGATAAACTCTAGATGTCACAAAAATCCACAAAACTCGTAATAATATGTACATAGTTTGTTCATTTCGGAGCAAAACCTACCTCGACCATGTTAGCAGTGTAGTTGATAAGCGTGGGCAGCGCTCTGCTTCCTACGTAGGCATTTGCATCGATGTTCAAATGTTCGTAGCGAACTTCGATCTCGGGCAAAAGAATGCCAACACTGCAAAATTCCGCCCCAAAAAACCACAAATGTTCATTTAAGTCAAGGCAAGCTAAGCTAAATAATCTCGGATGTGGGTTCAGTAAAAAATAACATTCCAATCAAACCTGTCGATCCTCTTTCGAAGCCTGTGAAGAAAGCGTTCATTATCTTCGTCTGCAACTTTGACAAGCCTCTCCATCAACTGCTGCCGTGTCTCGAGTTCGATTCCCCCAACGTCGACCTGATCAAGACCGACGATTTTTTTGTCATTCACATTGGCAAGAATCGCAGTTCTTAACCGCTCGTAAGTGGGAAGCTTTTCAAGGGCCGCCCACTTGAGCGCTTCCTCGTCATTCTGGCGTTTTCGGACACTCGAAGACTGAGAAAAAACGCTCTCGGATCGCTCGAACAATCTGGTACTCGCCGACCGCAGACTGCCTGTCCATGTTTTCTCATCAGGCTCTTCGCTGATAGACGAACTCATATTTTTACCCCCCAAGAGATTCCAGATCGAATCCTGTTAACAACTTAGAAAATTTGTTATTCCACTTAGATTTTCAGGCCCTGTGACTGAATCAATCAATCCCTGGCAATGTCTTCTGAACCCAACCTGTCCTAGCGCTCTCAGAGGCTTATTGAGTTGTTACTCGTAACACTCATATTTATATATAGAAACCGCGGGACGAAAAATGCCACTTGTTCATTTGACGTAACTACAATCCAACTTTCCACGGTCATTGTAGGAATTTCAAATTTGAAGCACATTTCAAATTTTCCGGTTTCATCATTTGAAGTCAGAATGTATGTTGGATTATTTTATTTGCAGGGAACGTGTGCTAGTCACAGCAAGAGTCCTCCCTTCTAGATGGGATTTAAAACTGCCCATATGTAATACTTGGATTTTGTAGTTGGCCAGCAGCCGGCTCGTCACAGCAAGAGTCCTCCCTTCTAGAAGAGGATTTAAAACCGCCGATATGTAATACTTGGCCAGCAGCCGGCGTCCACCCTTCTAGAAGGGGATTTAAAACCGCCTATATGTAACTTTCCTATTATGGCGTAATCTAAGTTCATTGTCTGATGTGGACCATGGAAACACCTTGTAATCTAAGTTCATTGTAACCTAACTTCTTGCCCAAAACAATTGGGAATCTCGAGGAAAACATGGAAACACCTTAGGGACGTTCGAGTCACTCACTTAAATCGTATTTAAAAAAAACAAAAACAAAATGATTATATGTTGTATCATGTAATAATGTTTTGGTTATCAGGGGTAAGTCGTGGAAGTGATGATTGACGCTATGTGATTTATTTAGTTAGTTTCAATCTCATTTCTTCACTCACCCGATGCAATGAGTGCTAAGATCTTTATTCAAAAATCATGATAGATGAATGACTTACTTATTTACGACGACCTCTCATGGAAATGGTGATAGATGAATGACTTAATGTAGCTGAATTCCAAAAATGATATCTAATATAATGCATTGTTGAAACCCCTCAATACTTGAATAAAAAGAGTAAAGGGAACTCTACTTGAATGGTTCATGAGGCACAATACTTGCTAAAGTTTTGCAAATGGGGTAGCAAGCTAAGTGGGCACAGTTAAGTGTGCTTGAGCCAGAGGCGATCTCAGATGGGTGACTTCCCGGGAAGTCCTGGTTTCAATCCTACTTCTTCACCCCGGATACCTGGTTTCAATTCCACTTCTTGACTTACTTAACACAGTTGAATCCCAAAAATGATATCTAATAAAATAATGATGTATATTTGTCAAAATTGTTTTATAAGAACTCATGTGCCCCAACTTCCATGAATGATACTTTTATGTAATTGAATTTCCATACTGGCTCCATGCCCAATGGTAGTCCTCGCTCATCTTTCACCTACAAAAAATCATCTAAAACACATTTAAGAGTTAGCCATCTTCATTTTTAAGTCTGTTTATTGAATATCTTACCTTTACTCAAGAGAGCCCTCTCTGGTTGGAAGAGGTAACTTCCAACTCAAGTGGTTTGAAATAGTTACACTGAATTGACTGTTGAGCAGCCCAATTAGTCTCGGTCTCAAATAATGATGTATATATTAATGGTATATAATATTTAATGATGTAACATTGATGGTAAATCAGAATCAATTATGACTAATCATGACTAATCATGATTTTTTTTGTTATCTTTTTTGGTTAACTGTAGTTAATTTAGAGCATTTCATGCTCTAGAGATTTTTAATGGTTAATTAATCATGGTTAACCAAGATCAATTACTGTTGAATATTGTAACCATAATTAAGGTCTCTACAATCAAATATGATTAACCATGATTATCTTTGGTCAACCATAGTCAACCTATAACATTTCATGTTCTACAAAGTTTTAATGGCCAACCATGGTCAACCATGGTCTCTATGGTTGAATATGCTCAATAATGGTCCTCTTCAACAATATTCAAACCCATCAACCATTAATGTAACCATTTTTGTAACATTAGCAACCACATTAAGGTAAACTTGACCATGGTCAACCTGGTCAACCTTGATGAACCCCAACAACCCTCCTCAACCTTGATCAATGAATCCACTCCACACATGTCAATTATCAACTAGCACAACCATATTTATTAATGTATTTGATATATGCCAACCATAGAAACCATAAAAACCTTGATCATGGTTGACGATATTAAACCATGGTTATATATAACATTTATTGGCGATTATGTTTCAGTGAAGTTCAAGAGTGTTGGCTCTCAAACACAGTCAACCACATTAGTAAACCAATGAGTTTTAAACCATATTTATATGAATATTATTAAACATTTTAATTAAACATTGACTATGGTTGAGCATGGTTTAATTATGGGTGAGCATTGCTATGTTTAACAACTCTTTAACTCTAGTTGAGCATTGTTGCCTATGGTTGTCCATGTTTACCATGTTTAAACATTGTTGACTATGGTTAATGATTGTATGACTATGGTTGATCATGATTGAACATGGTTTGATTATGATTGACCATAGTTTGACTATGGTCAACCACAAATAAATATGATTGACTATAGTTGACCATGATTTGAATATGGTTGACGATATTTTGACTATGGTTTGTATATTTTTTACCATGATTTGACTATGTTTACCATTGCAATGGTGGTTGTTGATACTTAACCATGGTTTGACTATGGTTAACCTTGGCCATCCACCCTAGGCCTCCATGGTTAACACTTAGCAATAGGCCTCCATGCTTAACACTTGGAAAATGGTGTCAGTTCAAACAGATTAGAGACCATTAAACTATATTGGAAACAATTAAAAACTATATTGGAAACATATTATTATCAAAATGTTTTTAATATTAATATGAATGTTCTTGTCCTCATTATTATTATTATTATTATTATTACTATTAATGATATGTATTAATATTAATGTTATTGAATGTTACTATTAATGTTTTGTGCATGTATATTTTCATAGTTAGTCATCATGTTTTATATAATTTTAGATTTCGATTGTGTGTAGAGTTTACAGTTTATAGTTGTATAAACTCTACTCTAGTTGAAATCCAAAATTTACATATAATATACTAAAAATGTTAGGAATTTTGCTTCTGTGATCCATAGATTGTGACTAAAATCTTTCGGTGAAAATCACATCAAAATTGTTACATAGAATATTGTAAATGAAATGACCTTTTACACTAGTATCTATATTGGAATTTTATAGATTAAACAACTTAAACTCAAATTTTTGAAAATATCTCTTAGATTTTAGTTAAAATTAAATACAAAATATATTATTATTACATTAATAATATATTTATGTTATAATTAATGTAATATTGTATTAATGCAACATTATTAGAATTACTAATAATATTATTATTGATGTTATTAATATTAATAATTTTTTATCAATATTTTTCTAAGTAGATATTATTAATAATTAATATTGGAGTTGTGTACGGAGGTGGAGGAATTGCCCATGGTCGAAATCTGGGCCAAAAAAAAAATAAGAAATCTTGCAGTAGCAGTGTTTGAATCATGTTTTTTATGGTGGAAATGGATTCATCACCATCAAAAACCTCTAGGGCACCCAAAATATTGAAGTTTGATAGCTATAACCTGGATTTACAAAAATCCCTACCATATTTTTTTAAAATATTACCGTAATTTCCATGATTTTCAAGGCAAAAAGCTATCTAGTTAGACTATGGTATTAATATTAGTGTTATCTAATTATTATTAATGTTATATAAATGTTAACGTTAATATTTGTGAGATTTAATATTAAAATATTAATAATAATAATAAATAATAATGTTATTAACCATTACTTTAATATAAACATTAGGTGAACTTGTATCCGGAAGGCTTGGAGTTGTTTAGTTTATGTTTTTACCTTTGCTATTTTCACTGTCGACAGGAAGGGTCCTCCAAGCTTCTCGTTGTCGCTTCTGGGTCAGGCGGCACATTCACCTCGTGTCGGGTGGTGGTAAGTATTTATATCGTTTATCCTCACATTGTTGTGTGTTTATAAGATATATTTTACGGCTTTTTACTCTAGTGTCCGTCGGAGGTGGTTAGACTATGAGGGGATTTAGGTGCATGTCGTTTTATTGTTGGAACCCGGTAACGAAGGTTTTAGAAGGCTGTTTTTTGCTCTAGGGTAGAGTTATAGGTTTACATTACCATTTCTTCTTGTGCTAGTTACCGAGAGTTAGGGGTTTTTAGCTAGTTTCGGTGGTCTACACCATGGGGTAGGAGAAGGATTATGTTGACGTGGAGCCGATGGTTGAGGAAATTTTGTCAGTTTGGGGGTTTGAGCCTACTAAACAAAACCTAGCAAAGGTCTCCCTTCTGCCACGGTCACATGTTGAGCGAGCTAAAGAGGAAAAGCCGAGGTGGAATCATGTGGAGGGATTTATCTCTTTTAAGGGGGTTGACCTCAAAACCCTATCCCCACGAGTCACTGACACACCTGGGTCAGGTCTTTCTCTGGCTTTGATAGGGATGGGGGTTGAAAGAGATAGCCCTTTCCTAACTACAGTGGAAGCGAAAGGCTTCACAAAAGCCTCTTTCTCTCTTGTTCTGTTTCATTCCAGTGGTCTAGAAGACATTGTGTTTGGGATGGAGGCGAAGGGAAGGCAAGGTTAACGCAGGCATAGGAGTTGGGCCTTTGAATGCATATGCGGCTAAGGTTGGGGGGGCGTCATGGCATGAAGACACAGATACCCTTGTCTCATGCACGGGAAATACCCATCTTCTTCAGGGGGGTTTTATCAAGAAAGGCTCCTCTGGACTAAAAGGATTATAATTGGGAACTCAAGGAGGCTTTGGAAGCTTCAATTTTGGGGGGTTGAGTGGTGGTCTCTTTGGCCAGTCGGGGGTTTTCAAAGAAAGGGAAGGTGAAAATTTTGAAAACAGAAGTCCCGGAAATTGGGCAGGGGGAAGTGTGGTCCCAAATTTTGGTACATTGGCTCCTCTCCTGAGGCCGGAAGGGGCTAAAGGTTTTATGGGGGGGGAAGAATCTTTCTAATAACCTAAAACGGTTGGAGGCATTCGTCGGACATGCAAAATCTTCAAAGATTTCAGTGAAATACAATGGACAGGCAGGGATCAAGATAAAAAAGGGTAAAATCATCAAGGAAAGTTCAGAGTGCCCAAATTTGGTATTTGGGGTAGACCTACATTTTGGCGGTGTAATGGCAGCGTTGGAGTCGATCTTGGTGGGAAGAGCTAGAGGTAAATTTTTCGATGCGGAATAAGTATCGAACTGGATAGTGAGAAGTTGGATTGAGGCTCCTAACAAAGATGTGGAGGTAATTACCCTGTCTGATCTGAAAATGGAATGTACTTGTTTAAGGGTGCAAGGTATCCATTTCCCATAATTTCAAATGTGAGCTATACACTCCAAGTGACCTCTGAAAATGTGAAAACTTCTTATTTCTTATACAGAGATAGACTGTAGGGGCATTCACTGGACATGTCACCTCTAAAGAGAGGATGAGTTCCAGAGGCTACCTGGCCCTCTACAGGCTCTGCCTAAAGAAATAATGAAGTAACACTTAGAAGACTTTATTAAAATGACCTTACTCAAACTTGAGATTATGCAGAATTTTTGCTTGGAAGAGGTGTAAGTCTTTTCTTCTGTTTATGTGTTTAAAGTTTATTTGTTTTTGCTGAAACTTAACATGTATATCAGCAACATAATTCAGCCATAGAATACAAAACACAACAGCAACATAATATAGGAGTTCACCCCAACTCTTGGAGCTTCGTCAACATGACTAGACTCTTTGGGATTAAGGTAATCAAATTATTTTACAAGCTCCAAACTTAACCACAATGAATACAAGAATGATTCAAAGGGCTGAGAATACCATTTTAAACCCCTTTAATGGCTGTCCAATTCCTGCAAACAACTTTAGGCTTCCATGGGCATACATCCTTCTGTCGGTGCACTAAGCTTCTCTGAGCTTATAAATGGCACAAACTCCCTCAGATTTCTGTTTCTGCTCCTGAAACCACTACTGCTGCATCCAATAATGATCAGACATCAAATACCAACTGATAAATTGCTTACATTAAGCACAACATCCCCAAAAATGGCTCTCCTCCACGGTTTGCCCAAGGCTGCCCACGACTTCATATCAACTTCTCGAGCTGTAGAAGTACTCAAAATGATCTGAAACCACTTCCATTGGTTCCAGAATGACTGAAATAGTCAAGATAGAGTTTTTTTTCATCAAAAACGGCCTCCGGCTGCTCCGGTTTCGCCTACATACTCTATTTGGAAAAGGGCCTCTAGAACTTAAATGAAGCTTTTCGGCTTTCTAAAGTTCTTAACAAGCTCTGAAAACCATCCAAACAGATTCAAAAGGCATGAAATAGCTAATAATGACTATTCATTTACCTTAAACAGAGAAACACAGTCCACAACACAGCCTTCTCCTTCTAGGCCCTGATGGCTCCTTCATCTTCTTCGAAGCTTAACAGGCTGAAACTGAGCTCCAATGGCTCTGAAACCTGTGCCATTGAGTCCAAAAGGCTGAGAGCATACGAAATCAAAAAAAAATTCGTTCCAAAAGGTTGAGTAATGAGAAAGTTATGACCAAAACAACTTTGCCCCAATTTCCTCCACTAAATGTGGGGCAACTGCCAGTTAACTCCACTAAAAGTGGAAGTCCACCTAAATTTGGGAGCGCATCCAGAATCTCCGCCATATTAAACTCCACTTAACTGAAGCTTAATTAAATATTAAACTTTATATTAGGCTCCTTAAGCGCTCTTAACATTAAGCTCCCACACTGGTCATATGATGAGGTTCCATGGGAGGCGGGCTGGCCCCTCCGTGCTCCGCCGGACCCACTTTACTAAAAGTGCAATAAATTCTTCATACGGTGTCCGTTTTTCGAACTGTTTGCGGCGCCAGAATCAGGAAGACGAGACCTATGTAACCATCTTGGTTTCAATCAATTTTGAGAACTTTCATTTTTGAGCTTTTTCCCAAGCTCAGATTTGAGCTCCTGATCACACCTCCCAAATGAGAAGGCTTTTGGTCCCCAAAAGCTTACTGAATCTCTGATCTGAACTGTACAACACTTGAGGAACATAAATATCCTCTTCCAGTCAGCCAAAAGAGCATACTGATGCCAAAAATGTCCTGCCTTACTAACTGTCGTCATGGCGACTTTTTGCTGCATACGCCAAGTACTTGTCGAATCCCGACCAAGTTCTTTCGCCAGACAAATCTGAAATTGCAGGAACCAGCAATGAAACTTGCTAATATATGAGCTGAAATATTCCCCTGAACATGTGGGCTTGCCAACTGTCACGATGCCCATCCATGGCACCTCTGCTCCAGAAGAATAGTTGCCTCCCAAATGAGAAGGCTTTTACAAAGATGAAACACTTCATCATTTCTCCTCTTTACAATCTTGGAGATCAAATTAAATTTTTCCAAGTCAATATTACATTACATGCATGGTTAAAAACAAAGTAATCAACCCTTCAAGTTAATCACACATACATGTTTAAAATTACAAGGAAATCATCATGATCTCTGTGCTCATGCATCTCATTCTCATGCATGCAGTTTATCCTTCAACTTTCTCTTAAGTACAATCATAAGTACAAGATCCTCAATCACATGTACATGTACTTTCAAAGCTGAGATGAATATAACTTTCGCTACGAAAGAGTGAGTCTCATACTCAGCTTTTCCATCCTGCAACTTGCATTCCCTTAACAAAGAAAATGCATTCAATCGAAAGACATGCAACTTTAATTGGATAAGAATTCTAACCATTTCTTACCAATCCATTTCAAAGGTGCTTCCTTTAACTGCACATCGATATCAGCATGTGTATCATCTTGACACATATCAATGATGGAAACTTCCTTCCCATTCTTGCCATACTCTTTCTCCCATTTCTTCAACTTTTGTGGAAGCATTGTTGGATTCAGAGTCCAACACCTTTCAACAGTATGTCCTTGCTTATGGCAATAAGTGCAACACATGTTCATCTTCTTGACCGGATGATTTGCATTGTTCATTGGAACTTTGGCTTCTTGCCTCCTTTCCTTCAAAAGTTTCTTGTATGTTGCCATTCTTTTCCAACATCTAGAAACACTATGGTTAAACAAACCACAAAAAGAACATGCAATTCTTTTCCAATGCTTATGTGGAAATTTTCCATGCTTTACATGATCAAAGGAAATATGATTGAAATCAGATTTATACCTTTCTCTTTCACCTTCATTACCTTCATGAGGAGGTGAATCGAAAAAAGAAGAAGCTCCCTTTGGAACACTATCAATCCCATCAATGGTTTTAGAGCTTTCACCACTCCCTTGTTCAAGTGCATGCTGATGCACACCTTCTTCCTTCATGGATGCTTTGGAACTTTCTCCATAAGATTGTCCATAGCCAAGACCCAAATTCTTAGGCCTTACCTCAACCATTATTGGCTCAACTATGCCTTGTGCATGCTTGCCCAAACCTTTGCCTTCTTGATAGCCCATTTTCAACATTAATTTGGACCCAAAACCTCTTGTATGTTTTTCAAAAGAACCTACATACTTTTCAATGGAGGAACTTGAAGACAAACTAGAATTGTTTACCTCTTCTTCAAGATGATACTTGGCTAAGGCTTCTTTGGCAACAAGGAGTTGTGTCTCCAACTCATGCAATTGGTCAGAAAGCAACTGCTTCTCTTCCCTCATGGAATTCAACTGCTCTTGAAGTCTAGAGCTCTTTCTTTCATCCTCATACATTTCTCTCACCATATTCATCATGATGAAAAATTCTTGCTTCAAGCCTTCATCAAAAAAATCTTGTGAAGGAGGACGATTTTGAGAACTCACTTATGAAAGTTGTCATTATAAAAATGAACAAAAGAGCTTCAACAAACTCAAACAACAAGTAGTTTGCAGAATAATAAAGCAGTCAATCTTCAACATTGCTTAAGACACCTTTCAAGCTACACAATCAAGCTAGTGATGTCAGTCAAGCAAACCTAGTGCTCCGATACCATCTGATCTGAAGATGGAATGTACTTGTTTAAGAGTGCAAGGTATCCATTTCCCATAATTTCAAATGTGAGCTATACACTCCAAGTGACCTCTGAAAATGTGAAAACTTCTTATTTCTTATACAGAGATAGACTGTAGGGGCATTCACCGGACATGTCACCTCTAAAGAGAGGATGAGTTCCAGAGGCTACCTGGCCCTCTACAGACTCTGCCTAAAGAAATAATGAAGTAAACACTTAGAAGTCTTTGACATACACATACTTGAGATTATGCAGAATTTTTGCTTGGAAGAGGTGTAAGTCTTTTCATCTGTTTATGTGTTTAAAGTTTATTTGTTTTTGCTGAAACTTAACATGTATATCAGCAACATAATTCAGCCATAGAATACAAAACACAACAGCAACATAATATAGGAGTTCACCCCAACTCTTGGGCTACATCTCCTTTGAGCTTCGTCAACATGACTAGACTCTTTGGGATTAAGGTAATCAAATTATTTTACAAGCTCCAAACTTAACCACAATGAATACAAGAATGATTCAAAGGGCTGAGAATACCATTTTAAATCCCTTTAATGGCTGTCCAATTCCTGCAAACAACTTTAGGCTTCCATGGACACACATCCTTCTGTTGGTGCACTAAGCTTCTCTGAGCTTCTAAATGGAACAAACTCCCTCAGATTTCTGTTTCTGCTCCTGAAACCACTACTGCTGCATCCAATAATGATCAGACATCAAATACCAACTGATAAATTGCTTACATTAAGCACAACATCCCCAAAAATGGCTCTCCTCCACGGTTTGCCCAGGGCTGCCCACGACTTCATATCAACTTCTCGAGCTGTAGAAGTACTCAAAATGATCTGAAACCACTTCCATTGGTTCCAGAATGACTGAAATAGTCAAGATAGAGTTTTGTTTCATCAAAAACGGCCTCCGGCTGCTCCGGTTTCGCCTACATACTCTATTTGGAAAATGGCCTCTAGAACTTAAATGAAGCTTTTCGGCTTTCTAAAGTTCTTAAACGGCTCTGAAAACCATCCAAACAGATTCAAAAGGCATGAAATAGCTAATAATGACTATTCATTTACCTTAAACAGAGAAACACAATCCACAACACAGCCTTCTCCTTCTAGGCCCTGATGGCTCCTTCATCTTCTTCGAAGCTTAACAGGCTGAAACTGAGCTCCAATGGCTCTGAAACCTGCGCCATTGAGTCCAAAAGGCTGAGAACATACGAAATCAAAAAAAAATTCGTTCCAAAAGGTTGAGTAATGAGAAAGTTATGACCAAAACAACTTTGCCCCAATTTCCTCCACTAAATGTGGGGCAATTGCCAGTTAACTCCACTAAAAGTGGGAGTCCACCTAAATTTGGGAGCGCCTCCAGAATCTCCGCCATATTAAACTCCACTTAACTGAAGCTTAATTAAATATTAAACTTTATATTAGGCTCCTTAAGCGCTGCTGTGCTTCCCTGCTTGGTCATGATGAGGGAGGTTATGGGAGGCGGGTGGCCCTGCGTCACTCCATGCACACACACACACACACACACTATGGTGGCAACAATTCTTCATACGGTGTCCGTTTTTCGAACCGTTTGCGGCGCCAGAATCAGGAAAACGAGACCTATGTAACCATCGTGGTTTCAATCAATTTTGAGAACTTTCATTTTTGAGCTTTTTCCCAAGCTCAGATTTGAGCTCCTGATCACTGTCTAAAGGGTGGTTCATGGTAAATTTCAAGAATCCATCTACTTTTGAAAGGGTCCTAGAAAGACATTGGGGATTTGGCATTGCCCCAATTCTATTTAAGAGATATACTCCATTATTCGATGCAAAGAGAGAAAGGGTAGATGAAATACATGTCTGGGTTAGACTTCCTATAGTCCCTCCTCATTTTTGGATAGTGGAACTTTTCTGGGCAATTGGGAATAGTTTGGGTACCTTTCTAAAGGCGGATATGTCATTTTTGGAAACTCGATCCAAAAATACTACGCACATATTAGTCAAGCTGGATCCGAGGGAGGGGCTGATTGTGAAAATTGTTCTGAATACAGGGGGCCATGCTTTCGAGCAATTGATTGATTATGAAAATTTTCCCTTTCGTTGTCACATATGTCATAAGTTGGGACATTTGGCATGGGTTTTCCACTTGGTTTTAACAAAATTAGGAGGCAAAAAAGTGGTACAAACCATGGCTCGAGAATTAGGCAAGAAGTTAAACCCCCAGTGAATATTGAGGGAAATCAGGAAGTGGATGTTGTGGATGGCATCACTCATACAGTTGAGGAGGCTCATAGGGAGGAACCAGACACACTTGGTAAAGAGGGGGTGTAGGATGCGGTGATGGAGCCTAGCCAGGAGCAGATGTTGCCAACCCCCACTGATCCAACATCGGATTTAGCAGGTATTGCTCATTGTCCCTCCTCTCTTGCTTTAAACTCTTTTGATATTTTATTAAATTGTATGAGGATGCCTGGTCCCTCCAGGATGGATCCAAATTCTTCTCTATGTATTAATAACCTTTCTATGGCCATGGACAATATTATAGCTACTATCCGTAAAATCTCTATTGACATTGTCCCTTACAACCTGAGACCTAGAGACAAGAAGCTTATGGAAAAGGAGATGTTTGGAGGTTTAGGAAAATCGACCCTTATTGATAAAGTTAAAAGACTCAAGGGGAGAAAATCTGATCTCTCAAAAGCTCAGTTAAAATCTATAATTGATATTATTGATGGCAGAAAACCCTCCCTCAAAGGGACGCTTAGAGCAACGGTTTCCTCGAACCTCGTTACCAAATGATTGCATTATCCTTTAACTATACGGGTTTGACTAGTGCACCTAAAAAAACTAACCCTTAAAAGTCGTATCCACCATTGCAAACCAAATATTCTGATGCTGCGAGGGACTTTGGGTTCTGGAGAACCAATTTCAAACTTCCTTTCGTCTTTCCTCCTTGGGTGGTCTTTTGTCACCTCTGATGTTATGGGGCAATCTGGAGGAATGGCTACGGGGTTAAAGAATGGTACAGTTAAACTGAATAATTGGTGGACCTCTGAGCTCATGATTGGGGTGGAGGTGTTTTCTATGGAACTTGGTATAAATTTCACCTTAGTTAATATATATGGCCCATGCTCTAACAGAGTGGCTTTCTGGAAAACCCTCCTAAACATATCTTATATGAATGGTCTGAATTTGATTGTGGGGGGGTGATCTAAATTTCTCTCTGGGAAGATCTGAGGCTTGGGGTCACAGTAAGGTGGGTCTTCTTAAAAAAAGTTGAGGAAATCATTAGTTCTGGCTCTTGGCACCGTTTCCTCCCGAGTGATGATTTTTCCAGCAGGGCTACTAGTTTTGGTCAGTGGGTTGGCTCGGGGGTGAATCAGACCACTATCCTATCCTACTAGAGTTGGCTAGCCCGAACAAAAATCCAGGTTCTCCTTTTAAGTTCAATGCTAACTGGCTAAAATAAGAGGACTACCATAAGCTGGTTGTTGATACCTGGAGACCTATATCCACGAGTGAGGGTGGTACATACTCCCAGGCCTTTGTTAATAACATGAAAAACATTAAGAAGGCTACCATCAATTGGGAAAAGGAGAAGGAGAAAAAATAATCCAAAGCTCTTCGGGATATTGTTGCCTCCCTAGAATAGATGAACAGTAATGGTGATGAGGGTTATCTGGATGAAGCATTGAGAGGTAGAATCAAAGACTTTGAAATCAAGAGAAGGAAAATTATTCATGACAAGGAAGAGAAATGGAGGTTAAAAATCTAAGCCATTTGGCTATCGACAGGAGATGAGAATACAATTTTTTTCCACAATTATGCCAAGGGTCGAAAGAACTCAAATACCATATGGGAACTCGAAAATCCAGAGAGAGGTATGGAAAAATCATTCCAAGACCTTGAAAATTTGGGGAAGACGCATTTCATGAATCTTTATGGACACCAGGGAGGGGTCTCGATTGGGGAAATCATTCAAGTAGCCCAAATTTTTCCTCATTATGCTAATGAGAAGGAAAATAATCATCTCTTGGCCCCGGTGGAGAAAAGAGAGGTTGAGATAATTTTGAAAGCCATGCAAAAAGATAAAAGCCCATGCCCTGATGGGTGGACGGTGGAATTATTCCAACATTTATTTGAATTGATGGGGGATTCCATTACGAAAGTGGTGGAAGATTCTCAGTCACTAGGGCACATTCATGACGCTCTCAAATCGACTTTCCTGGCACTCATTCCAAATCAGGACTCTCCCACCTCCTTTGATGACTTTAGACCTATCTTCCTATGTAATTGTATTTACAAAGTCATTGCAAAAACTATCGCTAACAGGTTAAATCCCATCTTATCTCATTCCATTTCTAAAGAACAGTTTGGTTTCTTGGATGGCAAGAAAATTCATGAAGCCATAGGTGTGGCTCAAGTGACCCTTCACAGTATAAATTATCAAATAAGAAATGCATGATTTTGAAGATCGATCTATCAAAGGAATATGATCACATCAATTGGTTGTACTTAAGGCTTCTTCTTACTCACTTGGGTTTCCACATTGAGTTCATTAATTGGATTATGATTTGTATTTCTAATGTGTCCTTTGTTGTTCTTATTAATGGGGTTGTGTCCCCTTTTTTTCTTAACCAAAGAGGGTTGAGACAAGGGTTCCCCCTTTCCCAGCTGCTGTTTTTATTGGTTGATGAGGGTTTAAGTCAATCACTTCATCAGGCTAGGAGAGTTGGGGACTTTGGTGGCATTGAAATGGATACAAACCTTTATATATCTCACCTCTTATTTGTGGATGACATCCTCTTGTTCAGTAATGGGTGTCGGCTGGAAATACAAAAATTGAAAATCATCCTGGACCTTTTTATGAAGGCAATGGTATGGCTATCAGAAGTATTTGCTCACTCATGATGGTATAACTGAGGATGAGTTGGCTTGGGCCTATAATCTGCTTCCATTCAACCAAACTTCGTTGGGATCAAGCATCAAATACATGGGGTATTATCTTAAACTAGACTCCTATTGCAAACAAGATTGGTTTTTCTTAGTATCAAAAATAGAAAAAAGGATAAACATTTGGAGTCATAAATGGCTTTCTAGGGCAGGGAGAATTGTCCTTATTAAATCAGCCTTAATGGAAATCTCGGCCTACTGGATTGCCTTGGCCTGGGTCCCCATAGGCATTATCAATAAAATTATAAGTATCTGCAACAATTTCTTATGGGCTAGGAAGGAGGATAAGAAGACCCTCCCATGGGTGGCATGGGAGAAAATTGCTAAACCTAAGGAGAGGGGTGGCTGGGGTATCAAACATCTGAGGCATTTTTCCACGTCACTGGCTACAAAGTCGAGATGGCAAGTCTTAACTGCAAACAATCTCTGAACGACAGTGGTTAAACGAAAATATATAGACCCTATCCTTGTAGATGACTGGATTAGACTTCTGGAAAAAGACACAAACAAAGTATCCACAATTTGGAAGGCCACTTTGTTGGTGCTTGTTCTGGTGGAGAAAGGTTTGGCTTGGAAAATGGTAATGAAGAGCGATGTAGGATTGGTTTGGACCCTTGGGTGGGTTGTGAAAACAAGTACATTCTATTGGAAGGTCTACTAGAGTCTCCTTGTCATAGAGGGATCATAACTCTGAATCATATAGATAATCTGGAAGGCGCTACCATTTGGGCACAAGCTTGGAAAAATGCGGAAGAACTTAGACTTGATGTCTAGTGGGAGCAGGAATGGTAGGGTTACATTTAGGAACTTGGCCACTCTAGAGTTCGCCTTAAAGACTCCCCATATGCACTATGATGGGTTCACTCAAAATTGGGAGTCTATTCCCATAAATAAGGTTATGGTTACATTATGAAAATAAATGAAAGGGGGAACCATGAGTGGTGGTCTAAGGTTTTGTGGAAATTCGAAGGCCCAACAAAAACTAAATTTTGATTTTCTGGTGCATTTTTGGGAGGAAGGTCCCCACATATCATGTCCTCCAAAAGAGGTTTATGTGTAGGCCCGGTTGGTGCTGTCTATGCAAAGAAGCTGAGGAAACTATTGACCATCTCTTCCTCTCGTGTACTTTCGCTAAAAATGTTTGGGGTCACACTCTAACACTCTGTGATATTGAGGATTCCTGGAGAGGTGGAAATTGTAGTGAGGCTTGGAATGATTGGTGGGAAAAATGCAAAGACTAGGACTACAAGTGCCCCCCCCTCATTATCTCTTGGGGTATCTAGCTTGCTATAAATAAAGGTGGTTTCATGGATACTTCCTCCTCTCCCTCTTTAGTGGCGGAAAAATGCGCTGCTATTTTATCCTTCACTCCCTCCTCCATCTCCTCAAATACTCCAAGGATTGTTAGGATTGAAGAAATTAATTATGAGATCCCTTTGGCATATTTCGACGGTGCTACTGACAATCAAGGTGCTTGCGGGGCTGGTATGAAAATCCATAAAAATCATAATATCTCCATGGCCGCCTCTGTGGGCCTTGGTGATGGCACAAACAACTCTGTTGAACTCCAAACACTAAAACTCATTATTTTTTGGCTTATTCATCTGGGCATTGACTCGATTCAAATTTTTGGGGACTCCCTAAATGTCATAAACTGCTTTAACAACTCTCAGAGATGTCAAAACTTTTTGTTACTTCCAATTCTTGAAGAGATACAGGCTCTCAAAACTCATTTTATATTATTTTTTGTATGCCATATTTACAAGGAACTGAACGGGGATGTTGACTGTCTATCTAAAGACGGTCTTCGACAAATTCAGGACACATGGAAAATAAAAGAGAAGAATAGTTCGGTTGTCTGTGTGTCGGACACCAAGCCATATTGATTTCTGACCTTATCGTATTTATCTGACTGTTTTTATTGTTTTTTCTCTAGCAAAGCTATATATCCTAGAGATTTTGTGTATACAGTATTTTTACGTACTATGAACTTAATGTATATTATGGTATTTAACTCTCTTCTACTTATATGACATGATATTTAATGCTATACTCTATTATTATGGGTTGTTTTCCCTTAAGGGAGGCCCGCTATTTCTTTTTATGGTTTGACTGTAGGGTGTTTCTCCAAGTATGGAGGCCTTGTTAGATGACTAGTTATTTTTTGGTGCACATTTGCTCTAACTGGCTTGATGCTTCACTAATATTTGGCTTCATGGGCAGTGGTTTTTCTGTTTGATGTCCGGTCCTGGACGCCTTTCTCAGCAGACCCCTCTTTCTGTGGGTGATGGTCTCATAAGGAATGTTGTGGAATTTATGATGTAACTTTTTGTGATATTTATAAAAAGTTTGATTTTATAAACATAAAAATTATTATAAAACATACAATAAAACAAAGTTATAAATTGTAAGTAAGTTATTATATTGCTAATAGTATAAATAATAATATTATGAAACAATATGTTAATATAAAAATTAAAATTAATATAAAATTAAAACTATTATAAAAATAACTTTATGTAAAACAAAGTAGTAAAACCTGATATTATTATAAACCTACAAAAGCATTAAAGCTTAATATTATTTAAACCTATATAATATTGTTAATACCTACTTTGATGATTACATTTGTGTAAAGATGACATACTAAATGTAATTATCCACATGCCAATGATGAAGTAAAAAAATTCCTTAACCATATACAGAAGCACATAGGAATGTGATGGACAATTTCATACGTCAATACGTCACTTTGTACTACTAACTTTCCTTTAGGGAAACCAACCTAGTAGCATATATTTAGAAGCTTAAGATTACATATGTCTCACTTGATAAGCTCAAAAAACAAAAATAAAAAAGTTTTTGAGCCTGCATTAAACTTCAAGAGGTTACAAGCAAACAAACATTGTTCTACAAAGCTATAAAAACAAAGCCAAAACAAAAAGAAACCGCCCATGGTCAATTAAGACAGGAAATAGGACTATTGTGGAACCTAGAATTTTTATGCATAAGGTCGTAGAGGATTTATCTTGCCTAGGAAGCACACCAACAGAGCCTGAGTGGCCAAGGCCCATGAACCATGAGATGCATTTGTTCTTCCACCATAACGTATATACCCATGAAGGAGCCACACCGATAGAGCATGAGTAGCCAAATCCCACGAACCACGAGCCGTAAATTCCCTCCTACTATAGTACATAACCCCATGGTCCCCAGCTGGAACCTTTTACCACCACCCTGAGCTTGCAATCACCGTGAAGCCCACAACCAACAGAGAACATGTAAGACACTAATTTGGAGGTAGGAGTTTTTGGAGGGTCCATTGAAAAAACAACAGGAGCATCACTAGCAAGCTATGAGCATTAATGACTCATGAGCCTTTAACCATTGAGATGAATATGAGGTTTGAAATTGAGGAATTGAGCCACTAAATACCAACCAATGATTTATATTGAGCCAGAGACTTGATCAAAATTGCCTGCAGATCATGAGGAAAAAAAGAACCCTTCGAGAAAGCTAAAAGATGAAGGTAAACCTAGGAGGCCAACTAAGACTCCAAAGCCACCATGTAAACATGGGAGGCTGAAGATTTCCAACTGATAGATAAATTGTGATGCTAACCCTACACAGCTGAGAAGGCCATAACAGACTATGAAACGGTCCAACCAAAGAATGGGAAGAGATTATTAGAATGGCAGGCATGGCGACCATACATAGATGAAACGAAGGTAGAAGGCATAACTAACATTGATGATTGTTTTGTAGGACTACATGCTAAAAAAATAAACAATTTTGAGGAAGGACGATGCCAATTCATGACACCACTTTCGTCCATAGCCGACATAAACCTCTCCATGTAATGATGTAGTGAAATTATGAGCCATCGAGTTGAGCAAGGTATTGTGTACGATAACCAAGGTCGAGTTAAAGCTACCATCACAAGGGAATTTAATGAAGTGTGCCAGGAGTTTAAACGGATGTGAAAGGTGGCCTTTTTTTCCATTTAGCCTTGTCATGACAATGACATGTAGAAATTATACAATAAGCATGTATATATTGGATTCAAAAGATCTAACAATGTACCAAAGTTAAATACTAAATCGCTTCTACAAATATTTTGCGGAATTAAAAACACAATCGCTAATCACATGAAGTAAAGAGGAATCAAATCACACACAACACAGATAATTTCCAGGGAAAGCTTGCTGCTCAAAACCCCACTATCTTCTATTGTATATTCAGCATGGATCATGAAACAAATACAATGTCTACTCTCCTCACAAGAGTCTCCAACACTCAGCTATCTGTCTCACATTGTCCTCACAAAAATCTGACCAACACTTAGTAAATTTTCAGCCTCCTGATAGCCTGCCTTGCTTGCGCAATCCCTGATGGATTAGACCCCTAAAATATAGGAATTATGGCCTTCCTTGACTGCACAAGTATCATGGGCATTCCGATGGGTAGTTGGCTTCATGTGTGCAAGCCAATAATGTCACAACTGATAGTCAACTTCCCTTTCACCTAGATCTCAATTGGGTCTCCACTAGATCTAACATGCATGCAACTAATAATAGTAAATACTCAGTTTCATGTGAGATCACTGATTATGAATTAATTAATATTTAATTCACTTGATCTCTCACTACTTGTATCTTCAGTTACAACTAGCACAACTGATTTTAACTCACTTAATTGAGTTAAACTGATTACAACATGCATTTGAACTAATGCACCAACTACACTTCCAACTCTATTACAACTAGAATTAATCTGCATGCCTCACCAACTACCTCTAACTCGAAATCCACTAGCTAACTGAGTTTATCAAACTCAGTTAATTGTTACAATTTATTTTGAGATTTAGATTAATTTTATTGTCCATCTCTAATTTAGGGATAACTAAAAATATACATGAACCAAAAATAACACGGTGGGCCCCACCCTAGTGTAGGTGCTTAATTCACTAGGTGTGGGTGATGAAATTTTATTGTTGAACCTCAACACTCTCTCTCAACAAGAAAGGGATTATCCTTCACCCCAATCCTATCTCTATGGTATTCAAATTTTCTCCTGGTGAGCGCCTTCGTCATAATGTCTGCATCCTGATCTTCTGTGGGAATTTACTTAAGCAACATTATTCTTCTCTGCACATAATCTCTGAGATGATGGTGACATATATCTATATGCTTGGACCTATCATGAAATACATGATTAATCGAGAGTTTCATGCAACTCTAATTATCACAATGAATCACTGTCGGATCCATCTGAGAACCAAACAAACCAACCATGATCTTTCTCATCTAGATAGCCTCACATGCAGCTTGAATTGCTGCCATGTATTTGGCTTCCTCTAAACTGAGTGCCATGGATCGTTACTTCCTGATGTACCAAGAAACTGATGTTGACCCAATGCTAAAGATCCCTCCTGATGTGCTCTTTCTGTCCGATGGACTGTCAGCCCAATCTGCATCTGTGAAGCCATGCAACTTCACTCCCTTTGTCCATTTGTACCAAAGTCCATACTCTGATGTGCCCCTTAGGTATCTTAGGACATGCTTCCCTGCCTTCCAAAAGAGCTTAGTAGGATTAACCATAGCTTGAATCAGCTGGTTAACTGCGTAGAAATTGTCTGGTCTTGTGTTCAATAGATACATTATCGAACCCACTAACTGTTGGTAGACAGTAGCATCCAAATACCTCTCCAAAAGTAGCATCCTCTTTCCTCCAATTTCTTGGAAGAGGAGTATCCATGGGTTTGCAACTCTCCATGTTAAACTTACCCAATATCTCCTTTGCATACTTTCCTTGAGACAAAAAAATTTCACCATCCCGCTGCCATATTTCCAATCCAAGGAAATAATGAAGGAGTCCCATGTCCTTAATTTAAAAATCCCTTGCAAGATCCTCCTTGCATGAGTGTATCAACTATTCATCACCAGTCAAAATTAAATCATCAACATAAAGAACAATGATCAATAGCTTACCCTCAACCACAATCTGGTATAGGTTTGCATTTGCTTCATTTTTGGTGAAGCCCAGTCTGGTGAAATAGCTATCTATCCGAGTGTACCAAGCACAGGGTGCTTGCTTCAGCCCATACAATGCTCTTTTGATTATACACACATGCAACTCACTGTTTAAGATTTCAAAACCTTCAGGCTACTCTATGTACACATCTTCCTCAATGATCCCAGTGAGAAATGCATTTTCACATCCATCTGATGAATGCGCCAACCCATCTGCGCTGAGAGTGCAAGGATGGATCTTATGGAAGAGTACCTTGTGATGGGTGCAAAGGTCTCATCATAATCTATCCCCTCGATCTATGAGAATCCCTGGGCCACAAATCTAGCCTTGTATTTCTCCACACTCCGATCAATAGCTTGCTTTACCTTGTAGATCCATCTCGATCCAACCACTGATTTTTCAACCGGTCTTGGGACTATCTCCCATGCATTGTTCTTGACATTGGAGTCATACTCCTCCACCATTGCATCAACCCATATTGGTTGTTGCACTGCTTCCTGAAAGGAAGATGGTTCAATCATAATAAATTTTCTCATGAGATCCATGTATCTAGTAAATCGGTCAGGAGAATATCTCTATCTTCTCTGTGAAGTAGGGGCTCCTACATTCTCTGTAGCACCAAGTCCCAATCTATCAGCTTCCATGGTGCGCCTTCTGCCATTTCTGATGGATGGCTTTGCGTGAGTGTTTTCCTCCACTCCATGATCCTCCGCATGTGGCTGATCCACATCTTGAGGATCATCCTTGGGAACCAATAGTTCCTCCTCTGCATGCAAGTCCAACTCCCTCTCAAGGGACAACTGCATGGCTTTCCCCTCATCAATTTTTATATCCTTTCGCACAACAGTCATTCTATTATTTGGAAAATACACACGATAATTATGGGGTGTTTCTGTGTACCCCACGAAAATCCTGATCTCAGTTGTCGATTCCAGCTTCTTCCTGGAATCCTTGGTCACATGCACATAAATAGATGAGCCACAAATCTTAAAGTGTGAAACATCAAGTTTCTTACCAATGAAAGCCTCTTCAGGTGTACTCATGCCAAGTATCCTATGAGGACAATGGTTCTGCACATAAACCGTAGTGTTGCATGCTTCCACGCACAAATGTATTGGTAGGCCCTGATCATGCAACATCACTCGTGCTGCACCCACGATCATTCTGTTATTTCTCTTTGTGACCCCATTCTGTTCTTGGTTATGAGGCGCTATGATTTCTCTTCAATTCCTTCTTTGCTGCATAAGTTCTTGAATTCGTTAGAGATGTATTCTCCACCATTATTGCTCCTAAGAGCCTTCACTTGCTTCCTCGACCCTTTCTCCACTAGTGCCTTAAACTCCAGAAACTTAGAGAATGTCTGATCTTTGTTCTGCATGAAGAAGATCTAGCACTTAATAGAAAATTCATCAACAAATATTACATAGTACTTATGTTTTGCTGTTGAAGCAACAGAGAATGGTCCAAACGCTTTTGTATGAACTCTCTCTCAAGGATCTGCGAGGCTCGGTTCTCCTTCTCATGAAAGGTGGACTTTACATACTTCCCCATGGTGTAACCCTTTCATGGATCTAACTGAGCAAGTGTTCCCATTGGAAGTCTAGTAGAAGTCTACTGCATGACTTTCAAGGCTCCATGGTGAAGATGGCCAAATCTCCTGTGCCATAATTCACCCTCATCCCTACTCACCACTTTATTTGCCTTGCCCATCATTGTTGTGCAACCATCTACCTCCAACTTGTAGATATTCTTAACTCTAATCCCTAACCTCTTGGGTTGTCCTATTGTTTTATGTCACAGGAAAGCTTTTCCTTCACTAAAAACAACATCATAGCCTCTATCCTCCAACATTACGACTGAGACTAAATTTTTCTTCAAACCCAATACATGCATTACATCTTTTAATTGAAATGGTTTACCTGAATGTCTCTGAAAGGTAATGGTACCAATCCCGGTAGCACTATATTGTCTATCATCCCTCATTTAGATATGCATCTGGAGATCCTTCTCCTCCAGGTCACTGAAAAATTCCTTGTCTCCCATCGTGTGAAAGGAAGATTCACTATCCAAATACCACACATATCCCGATGCACTTGACACCATGCATGCGATCAATGAGAATTCAAGCTCAAATTGCAAGGCAAGGGCCTCACCAGCTGTAGATCCAACAACCTTCTTGTTCTTCTTCTTTTGTGGACAGTTAGTAGCGAAATTCCCATGTTTGTGACATTGAAAACACTTCACCTTGGACATGTCTTACTTCTTGCCTTTGGACTCGGATTTAGAATGGAATTTCTTCCCCTTCCCATTCTTTGCCTTCGTAGCCAAAGCACAATCCTCCTCAACCTCATGCTTAGATGAAGAGCCATCTCTGGTGTTCCTTTTGAACTCCTCCTGCACCAAATCTGACCACAATCGTTCCCAATTTGGCAATTTTTCCCGTCCATTGATAGAGTCTTCATAACTCTGCCAACTCTTAGGAAGTCCTAGGAGAGCCAAAATCACAAAAAAATCATCAGGGACTGTTATTCCAACACTCCCCAAATCATCCTGACATTGGAAAAACTTTGTTAGATATTTTGGAATGGTGTCTCCCTTTTCCATCTTGATCTTCCTGAGTTTATCTTTGAGCGCCAAGCCTTCCACATTGCATATGGCGTTGCTTTCCCATGGAGGCTTGAGACAATGTGGTCTTGTACTCCCTCCAACAGGATCCTCCTCACCTTTGCCACTTTATTTTTCCATGCATCAAGATTTGCAGCATCTCTCACAACGGGTTTAGGAACGTCATTATCAATGAATTCCTTCAGGCCATTTTCTTCGAGTACTATCTCCATCCCGTCCTTACAAGCAATATAGTTTGAGCTACCCTTGTGTGCATACTCAAACTTCAAGCCATTGAAATCCATTTCGATCTTGAATTAGCTGTAGCACCAAGAAATTCTTTCTGCAAATTCAAATTCTATCCAGTCACAAACTCAGCTCCTGCTTCACTTCTGCAATTTTCTGTGCTCCGATACCTGTAGAATTATACAACAAACATGTATATCTTGGATTCTCCCGATCTAACAATGTACTAAAGTTAAATATTGAATCTCTTCTACAAATATTTTGCGGAATTAAAAACACAATCGTTAATCACATGAAGTAAAATAGAATCAAATCACACACAACACAGATAATTTCCCGAGGAAAGCTTGCTGCTCAAAACTCCACTATCTTCTATTTTATATTCAGCATGGATCATGAAACAAATACAATGTCTACTCCCTCACAAGAGTCTCCAACACTCAGCTACTTGTCTCACACAGTCCTCATAGAAATCTGACCAATACTTAGTAAATTTTCAGCCTTGTGACAGCCTGCCTTGCTTTCATAATCCCTTATGGATTAAATCCCTAAAATATAGGTATTATGGCCTTCCTTGACTGTGCAAGTATCATGGGCACTCCAATGGACGGTTGGATGGATGTGTGCAAGCCAATAATGTCACAACTGATAGTCAACATCCCTTTCACCTAGATCTCAACTGGGTCTCCACTGGATCTAACATGCATGCATCTTGTTGTCACTCCTAGAGACAGCCTTGAGTTGTACAAAGACTAATGCCTAGGAAATATTAATCATCAAGGAGAATAAAGTTCAACTAATAAGGGTTGACAAGAAGGGGCTCTCATGCTATCATATCTTAAGTGGAAAGATTTGGTGAATAGTGGGACCAAGAATCTCGAAGCTTAGACACAATAAGAGTAATATTGTAGTGACCGAGTGTAAACTTTGATATGTGAATGTATCAGACAATTTTAAGACAAAATGCTGAAAAGGGGGCTGAATTCTAAAACAATTCACAGAGATTAATAAAAGGAGAGTGATGGATATGTTAGAAAGTGTAATGGACATAAAATCTCGAGGAAAATCGATCTAGAAACACGTATTCACATACACCAGGCCTATACGATAATAAGAATCCATATATGAGAACGATTTTTAAAGATAGAGCTCCATTGCTGCCAATATCAGAAGAACGTTGGTAAAAGTAAGGAGTGAAACAGAATATCCTGCCTGAGCCATATTTAAAGTACTAGACATGAGTAAATATGAGTATCAATAACGATAAATTCACATTTAAACACATGAGCACTCTCATTCTAGAACACAAATACGAGAAGTATGGAAATGGATGAAATGAACATTTTTATTATAAAACATAAGACAGAGCTACAAACTATGAAGTACTCCGATCAAAATCCCCAATGTCGAGAAGACTCCTTATCACTGAATCCCAATGGGATCTTCAACATTAATATCAAAATTCATACAAAAATACACACAGAGTTCTTTTGTAGTCAGTTCTTTTGAAAATCTGGAACCCTATATCAGTCCCTACTTACTGCCTTTATAGAGTTTTTCAATGATCATACATAGAAAGATATTTTGGAAAAATATCTTTTTCGCATGCTATTAGGCAGTTTTAAGTCCTAATCAAAATAACAAAATTCGTGATGAGATAAAATGCTTCCCATCATTTACAATCCGGGCTCATGGTCATTTCTAAAGAAAATATCATAATTGTCTAACAGAAAGTAAAATTTGCAAGAGTGAAATATGAATTTCACTTGGATATTGAAAGTAAAGATAAAAATAAAAATAGGATGCCTTGTGGGCCAAATCATGAGTTGACATCTTCAGTGGTGGGAAAGAGTTGAGGCAGTGGCTGAAGTAGGTGGTGCAACGGTTGTGGAAGAGCTAGCTAACAAACTAGCATAACTTGTACACCTCTGCCAGGTGTCGGCTGCAGGCTCAGGCATTTCGGTGAAAACTTCTGCCTTAACGTAAACTTCAGTAAGATCGTCATAGCTAGCCTGAGTAGGAATCTTTTATTTCACTTGATGAAGAAGCGAGAATTCCTTGCCGAGGACTGAAACTATAGTTTCAGCTTTAAGTAGAGTAGACTTTTCTGAAGGTATACTAGTCTAATTCATTGCTTCCTTTAATCGGCCCTCATACACTGGTAGTGGCTGTAAGACTACATTGGAAGGCTCCCAGCATGATGGGAGTCCTACAAGTGTTATCTATGTCCAACCTACCTCGAACTGCTCCAAACTGGCCGCCACCTTTTCCAAAATTCTCAAAGCTATGCTGCGTGTGGACTCTTTATCTATCACCTTCTGACATTCCGCAGCTTCCTTGAATCTTCTCCTGATACCTCACTTGACCAACTCTTCCGGACTTAGCTCTTTTAAAAGAGAAATATACCTCTTTGCATTTTGGACCCTATTTGAGGCATCAGTACCTCCTTCATGAAGTGTTCTTTTGAAAATACGTACATCAGCCCTCTTTTCCTCAATGTCTTCACTTCCAAGATAATTTCAGTCCAAATCAAACGTCTAGCATCCAAGAGGGTGATATTTCCCTTTATTCGGTTGGTGAGCTCTCGAATTGTTTTCTCTTGCTGTGCCTTCTCCTGTTTTCCCTCCTCTATCTCTTTTTGCATAGCAACAACCTTTTTGGAATTTTCTGTGAGGAGGGCCTCGAGCTTGCTGATCTTCTGACGTGCCATTGAGACTTTTTTTTTTCTGCTGCTTGAATTCTGGCCAGTGTCGTGGTCAACTGTTGTGATAGTGAGCTAGTCCCTTCTGGAGCTGGTGGAGCGCACATGTGGGTATCCTAGCTTATCTGTAGTTCATCCATTCTTCCTTGTAGAGCAGCCATTTCCTTTGACATTTTAGCTTTCTCTTCCCTTTATTTTGTGAGGGAGTCTGCCAAGCTTGCCTTATCTTTCTCTGCTTGGACTAATTCGGTGATTTGTGCGTGGTGAGTGCTAGGTATGTTCACTTTTTGCTTCAAGGCTGCGACCTGATTTTGCAATTCGGCAATGAGATGGCCTTGGGGGTTTGCTTTACCCTTTTCCTTCCCTTTTATTACTTCTTAGAGACTATGTAGATCATTCGAGAGGGCACGAGAGTTGATCTTCTCCCTTATGAAATTTTCAAGCACTTGGTTATGCTTGGCTTGCAAATTTCTCAGCGTGAAGGAGAGCTTTACTACCTCATCCTTTAACATATCACCGAAAAACTGGAACAAATTACATTTTTCGATTGGTGGGACTTGCGACATATTTATTACTATTTCCAGGGCTCTATAACTATTGGTACCAGCGTTTGGATTTATGATTGCTTCAGTCATGGCCAATATTAGTTGTTCTTTGTCCAAGTCTATTGCAGATGAAACCTAGTCTAGTACTTATCGACATACCCTTCTAATTTAGACAAGTTCTTTTCCCTGATTGTTATGTTCCTTATCCTGCTCTCACTCTCTCCTCTAGAGCTGCTAGCTGAGATTTCTTGTGAAACTTTTGAGAAGTCAGAAGAAGCCATGATATCTCATATCACTACAAAACCTGCTTTGCCCCTGTCTGGTTGACCATAAAGTGTCTCACTTTGCAACAGCTGTTCATCTCCCATGCCTTCTATTTCACTGGTCCTAGTTCTTTGCCTTTTAAAAGGTGGGGAACCTTCTCCTGACATGCTGACCTCCTCTACCTATTTCTGATCTACTTCTCTTGTTGAAGCAGTGTCTGCCTTTTCCTCTATCGCAGATGAATCGATCTCCATCTGTGAAAGCAAAGGCCAGGTTTCAAGATTAGCTTGCCATTCGATGAAGGGCCTTGTTTCATGATTGTAAGGGGTTTATTTAATCTTCTTCCTTCTGTTAGAAATGATGCCTTTCAGATCATAGGGCCAAGCTTTCCCTTGCCTCAAATCCATGCCTTGAAGCAGATTTTCCACCATGGGAAGGGCGTGCCTTGAGTTAACAACGAAAGGGCCAATGGTTATAGGAAGCTTGAGAATAAACCCCTTTTTTGCAGGGAGGAAGTGAAGCTGGTCAACCTTTAAGGTCTTCCGGAGTTATTCCAAAGCGTAAATCCACCAGGCGAGAAAAACTGGCAATTGGTAGGGAGAAACTTTGGCTCCATAAACCTTGATTTCAATATATTGGTCAAAAAGATACCAGTCTCTAGTGCTTTTAGCTTCACTGTACTGCAACCATTTCTTCTGCTCGGGAAAAATCCTAGGCAGAGGAGAATCATGGATAATAGTATAAGCTATGGGCATGAAATCATTTAGGAAACTTGAGTAACCCACCCCATTTTCCAACTGATGTGTTGCGGGACTCCAGTCAAAAACTAGTCTTGGCTGAGAGTTTATCCTATAGACCTTTTCTAAACCCAAACCCTCAAATTTATCGACCTATTGGAAAAGGAAAAGATAAAAGACCATGGAACATAAACGAAAATGAACCGTATTTGAGAGTTCCTGGAACTGAGTTTGGATGGCGGAGGCCAGAAAACCAGCGATAGCTAAGACAACACCGGGCTGCAACATTAACCACAAAAAATCTATGCATTCTTTTGAGACTCACACAAACCTTTCCACACCTAGGAGACCTGCAATAAGAGCAAGGGTAGGTTGAAGGTCCTCCTTGAATAAACTCAGGGGCACAGAATCTGCAGAGGGGAGAGTTGTAAAATGGGAGTCAGTAATGGTAGCGATGAAATTACTCTATTGTCTCCATGGCAGTTTAGAAAACTGATGAGACAGTGTCATTTCATTAAAACTGACGTAGTTCGAACTGGTAGGGTAACAGAGAGATTTTCTGATGATTTTGGCGGATATGCTGAATATCTTGTTCCCTTAATAAGATAGGAACATGCCCCGGTGTTCATCGTAAGCATCCCAGAGCCAACATATGAATTCAACCACAAGGTAGATAGGGGGAGTAATTTGATGATACAGACCAGACAAAACGACTCGAAACCTATCTCTATTTTCCACATGCTTCCTAAACAACTCAGGCTTGATGCTACTAATGAAAAATGGGTATTGCGGCTCTTGGATGTCAGCTTGTAAATTTGTGAAAGGTTCGCGTCCAGGGGCAGCCCTTGATTCATGGGCTTGGGGAGTTTCAGGCTCTGATTTCTTGACTGCGACTTTACCCATGACCATCATAAAAATTTAAAAGCAAAAGGAAACCAGATAGAATAAAAGGGATGAAATACCTGCGAAGTAGGAATAATGCTCGGAAAAACGACGTAGGGAGATTGACAACGACTGGGTAGACCTGGTAGTGGGTGCTCACTTTCGCTTATACAGTAACCATAAACAGAGAGTATTTTACCACAGTAAATCACGAAACATAGTTATACAAGCTGAAAACAGCTCGGGAAGCGATGACAGGGTGAAACGAGTAGGGCTGACGTCATAAGGACGCTGACATTGAGACACGTGGCATAGAGGGATTGGGTATTAGACTTTAGTTAGGTGAATACCGCGTGTCGAGTTAAATGCCAGTACTAGTCCTGGTACTGGGTGTCCTAGGACTTACCTTACCGTTGGATCATGGTGACAGTTGTACCTTGGGATCGAGCCCGCGAAGAACAGAAGATGATCTGTAACGGCTTCAAACCTGTGGTTGTTTTCCCCACAGAGCGCTTGAATCCTGGTGTCCATCTCGCCACATCATCAGAATTATGGGGGGGGAAGCTTCCGCCTTCCCCCTACCATCCGTGACCCCCCCGGAATGGTTCTTATGTTCCTTGGTTATGTGTGTGTATGTCGAACACGAGCGGGTCCCGCCTTATATTATTTTCTTTATGCCTTTCAGGCTTTTGTTATTTCGATTAAGACCTTCGACGTCCATTCCACCTTATTATAAAGTGCACATGTCCTTTTCATATATATGACTCATATTGATTTTATTTCTCTCTCACACTCTTCGAAACATTAGCCTTTTCACATCATCGGGCAATCTTCCTTTATAATATTTCTTAGGACTTAAGGGGTGATCAACATTGGCTCCATTTGGGGATGACACATTTGTCCTCAAACGTGTCGAGAACTCCACAGACCACTTGTTGACCCCTTATGTGTAGACACGGCTCCTCGGCACCTTTCCTTCTTGTTCATGATACTTCAAAACAAACAATCATTAAAATAAAAGTGGCTAAATAATGTACAATATAATACATCCGGCCCTTTCGACCAGAATCAAAATTGGAAGAAGGGTTTTAGGAATTGACCATTCACAGGGGCGTCAAGCAAGTCACCCTGAAAATTCTCCAGCTTATTTCCTCCTTGTTCAACAATTTTGAAGGGGCCGAACCATAAAGGATCAAATTTTCCATGTTTCCCCTTCTTTTCCCTTCGTATGTCCCATCTTAGTACTAAATCCTCGACCTGCATCGTTTTGTCTTTGGCATGTTGATCAAACAGGTCCTTCATTTTATCCTGATATTTGGTCAACCTTTGATTCACCTGATTTCGGGTCTCCTCCAGCTCTACCAACTAATTCATCCTTCTGGTAATGTCGTTCGGCTCCTCTTGGTATTCCTGCATGAATATAGCCACTGGTAAAGCCAATTGTATGGGAGAAACTGCTGCTCTACCATACACCAACTCACATGGAGATTTCCCCATTGATCTCTTGCTAGTGATCCTATTCGCCCATAAGGCGAATTTTAGCTAGGAATCCCAATTTCTCTGATTTTCATTAATGGTTTTCTTTAGTGCTCTCACCAAAGTTTTATTTGAAGACTCTGCTAAACCATTCCCTTGTGGGTAGTAAGAAGTGGAATGTCCCAACACAATGTTATATTGCTGACAAAAGCTGATGAACTTAGTAGACTTAAAATCCTGGGCATTGTCGGTAACAATCTTGGTAGGGCAACCAAACCTCGAGATGATCTTCTCTTCCAAAAATTTTATCACTACTATGTCTGTTGCATTCCTTGCTGGTACAGACTCCACCCATTTAGTGAAATAGTTAGTAGCTGTTAATATCCATTTATGCTGTCCACTTGTTGCAGGGTGAATTTCGCCAATAAAATCAATTCCCCATTGCTGGAAAGGTTCATCTATATGTACAGGGATCATGGGAAAGGGTGCAAACTTCTGCCTTTCTATGAATTTTTGACATTTTTCGTAGGCTCTGACCCTAGTAAAAACATCTCCAAAGAGCTTGGGCCAGAAGAAACCAGCTTTCAAAATCTTATGGGCAGTGGCTCTCCAACTATAGTGACGTCCACATATGCCTTCGTGGAACTCTTTCATTATTTCCTCCACTTCATTCTTGGTGAGGCATAGGAGCAAGATGCTTGAGGGGTATCTCCAATACAAACAGCCATTGGCCATAATGAATTTCTACGACTTCAGCCTCAGTGTTTTATATTTTGCCTTGTCACAGCTAGGGGGGCATCTAAGAGTCAAAAGATATTCTACAACTTCCTTGTACCATGGACTGAGGAGGTACTTCATATGAGTTTTTTGTGTAACTGTTTCTATCCCACACCATTCATCTGTTTTTTTAGACTCCTCATTTGCTATCATAGATAGATTTATTCCCAAAGCCTGACAATTCGACTCTGACAGGATTTTAGCTAATCCCTATCCTTTAATTAGCTTGGTGGGGCGTATCTCTAACTCATATTCTTGTATCTTTGCAATCCATTTTCCCCTTTTCCCCTCATTATCTCCCTGGATCAGGATATCCTTCATGGCTGCTATGGGTACAAATGCAGTAATGGAGGACTGCAAAACATACATCTGAAATGCCTTGAGGGATTTTACCAAGGCATAAGCTTGTTTCTCCAGGATGTTGTATTTTAACTTAGCATCGCGGAGCACTTGACTGAAGAAGGCAATAGGTTGCTCGTACCCCTCCTCATTCTTTTGTAATAATACTCCTGCAACAGTGTGAGGCGATGCAAATGAAAAAATCATGAAAGGCTTAGCATAATCTGGTCCAGCCAACACTGGGGCTTCTGCGAAGGCATTTTTAATTCTGTTAAAAGCCTCTCGTGACTCAGGAGGCCATTTTACCTTATTATTCTTCTTGAGCATGTCAGTTATATGCCGAACTATCTCTGCATAGTTTGGAATGAACCTTCTTAGGAAATTAATGCGCCCAAGGAACACTTGAACCTCTTTCTTATTTCTGGGGAAAGATATTTCGTTTATAAATTCTAACCTTTTAAGGTCAATTTTCACCCATCCTTTGTCACAATGTGTCCCAAAAACTTACCTTCTTCTAATGCGAACAGTGATTTCTGAGGGTTTAGAGAGAGACCATACCTTCGGCACTTCTCAAAGGTCCTGCGCAAGTGTTTAATATGTTCTGCATCATCCTTTGAGAGCACAGTGATGTCATCGAGGTAGACCACTACGAATTTATCCTATTCTCCAAAAAAAACAATATCCATGGCCCTTTGGAAAGTGGCCCCTGCATTGATCAGTCCGAACAACATCCGAGCATACATAAATGTTCCCCAGGGAGTGGTGAAGGCGGTTTTCATATTCCAATTTAAAAGATAATGGAACCCATTGGCCAATAAGAGAAATCGGGAGCACCCCAGCTCCATTCCCCTCTTTAGAGTTGGCTCCATCGAAGTGCAACGTCCAAACTCCGGCTTCTTGATTTCCTGAAGATTGCTCGGTCTTAATTTGACAAAATGATGGCTCCTGCACATAATATTGGTCTTCCTCCAACATTAGACATGAGAACCCACCTTCTTTACTATATACCGGCGAATTAACAGAATTATCAGCCTTAGTAACCATTTTTACAAACCTTGTCTCTCGATACAATCTCCTTTCTTGTCCTCCAAATACGGGGATAGTAGCATAAGTAAAATCCAGTTTTATTGACCCTCCAATTTTGGTTCTCCAAGACCTTGACAACAACATCCTGAAACGAGCTGGGATATCAGCCACTACTATATCCATCACTACACTCTTGCCTGGGATTTGAGCTAGATTAACTACCAAATACTTGATCATCCCTGAACATTTGACCCTTTTGGAATCAAAAGAATAAAGGTATTTGTATTGGCAAGTGATTTGCAGCCCCAGTTGCTCCATTACTGACAGGGGCAAGAGGTTACGGGACGCTCCAGAATCCAACATACAATCATGCAATAACAAATCATGGATTACTAATGACACATAGAAAGGAGGGGTCGAGGCATCTAATTCTTCAACATGAGGACCAAACACGACCATGGGCCTCTCTTCCTGGAGGTTCAGAATATCTGGGATGGGGGCTGCTTCTGGGGGAAGCATAAAAGATGAGACCTGAGACTGATAGGCTGGCTGCTTCAATAGTTCAGTAAGAGGGATTGGGATTTTGACTTTCTCAAGATATTTTTGCAGATTAAAGATAGAGGAAAAATTTTCTATTATATTTTCTCTTGACTCTCTATTTTCAACTACAGGCTTCACTTCTTTCAGTACATGCTTGGTATTTAGAGTAGTGGCCAATTTTGAAGAGGAAGGAATATGATCATTTGAAAGTAAGGGCTTAGTTATAGGCCTCTTACCTTTATCTCTGCCCTTCTGCACTGTTGTTTCTTTCTGTACAGCTGTTTATTTTTGATGCATCTCTTCCTCAAGTTCTTGTGTACGGGTCCTTTTTCTAGAAGATCTGAGGTCATATTTTTTATGGAACTGCGCTTGCATGAAGTCAATGAACTGCTTGCAGTAATCATTGATCTCTGGATCCTCAGTGGCTCTAGCTTTTTCTTCTTCTTCTGGTAGTGGAAGTCCCACTCCCTCACCCTCTTGCGAAGGAAATTCAACTTTGTCACTATTTGAATAAGCAAGATATGGATCATCTTGTTCATCTAAATGTCTTTGGTAGGGACATCCATTTGTCCTTCTAGGTACAGTGGATGTGGTACCTGGTCTTGCTGCTCCTTCGTCTCCCTTTGCAGTATTTGTAGAGGTGGCTTTCTGTATTGCTGATTATAACCCCTGTTTGGAGCATTTTGGAAAGCCTTAGAGGATGAGTTCTTGGCTTCAAGTTCAAGCTTCACAAGCTTGCTTGAAATATTTTTGATCATTTTATTCATCTCTTCAATTTTATTTTCAGCCACCTCTCTGTCTTGACCAGATGTGGATACCTCCTCTTTTCCTCTTCGCATAGCATCTTGATCTGACCTCCCTTTTGACTTTCCTGTAGAGGCGAAATTAGCCTCCAGCTCTAGTGCATCAGTCTGGGCATCGTCCAGGGTGGCAGACTTCCTTTCTCTTAGAGAGAACCCAAATTCTGAATCAAATGCTGCTACAAACACTAATTTAGCAGCAGTCTGGTGAGGTTTCATTTCAGCTGGAAGGCTTGAGTATAATTTGTTGAACCTTTTAATGAATTCCGGTACTCCCTCATTATGTCTTTTCCTGAGTGCATTGAACTATGTGAGACAGTATCCATGATCTTTCTTTTCTCCCCATTTTCTGATAAAGGAATTTTCCATCTCCTCCCAAGTAGTGATGGAGCGGTCTCCCAAAGTTTTGAACCATTTTCTGGCTTCTCCATCGAAGGACTGTACAAACAGTCTCAACACTACATCCAGATGTTCAACATTGAAGTTTTCTGCAAAGGCACAAAAAACTTCCAGGTGTTTTCGAGCTTCAATATCATTTTCCCCATTGAAACGAGGCAAGATTTTCAGATAATCTTGAGGCATGTCATTTAATACCTGAGGCAATGCCAGGGGGGTATGTTTGTTTAACAGGAAGCCTGGAACAACCATCGAAGGTTGTGGGGGTGGAGGGAGAACCTGATGAGTAAGAGGAGGTGGTGGAAGTGAAGTATGTATGATAATTGGTATATATTGAACAGAGGCTTGAGGGGCTAATGGAAATGTTGGTATGTTAATAGTAGAAACTTCTGTGACTTCTTTAACCTCCTCAACTTCAGGAGTGGGATGCAGAAAGAAGCTGGTGGTATCTACAGCTTCGGCTTCATCTTTAACTTGAATATTTTCGAGAGAGGGGTTATCTGATGGATAATCAAGGGTTCTCACTATGGAGTCAAGACCTTGATCTTGAGCTATTTGGGAGGAGGAGGATGGTGAGTCTTCCAAAGAAAATTTAGGGATATCTTTATGGACTGACTATCTTTCTCTCCAACCTCTCTTATGTAAAATATTTTCTGGGTCAGACACCAAAGGTGTTTTCGACTGGGATGTATCTGACCTCAGATGTGGCTTTCGAGAAGCCAGGACTACAAATAGATTTATCTTATGAATGAAAGTGGAGTCGCCAAGGTGAGGAATCTACAACTCTCTACTCTTCCTGGTCACCTGTTCTGAAGAGTAAATGAAAAGTTTGTCGAGGCCCAGGGATTTATATTTTCTCAAATTTGTATCCCCAAAAACGGTGCCAGAAAGATGTTGTCACTCCTAGAGACAACCTTGAGTTGTACAAAGACCAGTGCCTAGGACATCTTAATCAGCAAGGAGCATAAAGTTCAACTTATAAGGGTTGACAAGAAGGAGCTCTCATGCTATCATATCTTAAGTGGAAAGATTTGGTGAATAGTGGGACCAAGACTCTCAAAGCTTAGACACAATAAGAGTAATACTGTAATGACTAAGAGTAAACTTTGATATGTGAATGTATCAGACAATTTTAAGACAGAATGCTGAAAAGGGGGCTGAATTCTAAAACAATTCACAGAGATTAATAAAAGGAGAGTGATGGCTATGTTAGAAAGTGTAATGGACATCAACTATCAAGGAAAATCGATCTAGAAACATGTATTCACATACACTAGGCCTATACGATAATAAAAATCCATATATGAGAACGATTTTTAAAGTCGGAGCTCCATTGCTGCTAATATCAGAAGAATGTTGGTAAAAGTAAGGAGTGAAACATAATAACCTGCCTGAGCCATATTTAAAGTACTAGACATGAGTAAATATGAGTATCAATAAAAATAAATTCAAATTTAAACACATGAGCACTCGCATTCCAGAACACAGATACGAGAAGTATGGAAATGGACGAAATGAACATTTGTATTATAAAACATAAGAGAGAGTTACAAACTGTGAAGTACTCCGATCAGAATCCCTAATGTCGACAAGACTCCTTATCATTGAATCCCAATTGGATATTCAACATTAATATCAAAATTCATACAAAAATACACACAGATTTCTTTTCTAGTCAGTTCTTTTGAAAATCTGGAACCCTATATCAGTCCCTGCTTACTGCTTATATAGAGTTTTTCAATGATCATATGCGGAAAGATATTTTGGAAAAATATCTTTTCCGCATGCTAGTAGGCAGTTTTAAGTCGTGATCAAAATAAAAAAAATTCATGATGAAAATAAAACACTTCCCATCATTTATAATCTAAGCTCATGGCCATTTCTAAAGAAAATATCATAACTATCTAACAGAAAGTAAAATTTGCAAGATTTAAATATGAATTTCACTCAGATTGAAAGTAAAGATAAAAATAAAAAAAAGAGGCCTCGCAGGCCAAATCATGAGTTGACATCTTCAGTGGTGGGAAAGAGTTGAGGCAGTGGCTGAAGCAGGCAGTGCAACGGTTGCAAAAGAGCTGGCTAAAAAAATAGCATAACTTGTACACCTCTGCCAGGTGTCGGCTGCAGGCTCAAGCATTTCGGTGAAAACTTCTGCCTTAACGTAAACTTCAGTAAGATCGTCATAACTAGCCTGAGTAGGAATCTTGTATTTCACTTGATGAAGAAGCAAGAATTCCTTGTCGAGGACTGAAGCTATAGTTTCAGCTTTAAGTCGAGCAGACTTTTCTGAAGGTATATCAGTCTGATTCATTGCTTCCTTTAATCGGCCCTCATACACTGGTAGTGGCTATAAGACTACATTGGAAGGCTCCCAACATGATGGGAGTCTTGCAAGTGTTATCTCTGTCCAATCTGCCTCGAACTACTCCAAACTGGCCGCCACCTTTTCCAAAATGCTCAAAGCTATGCTACGTGTGGGCTCTTTATCTATCACCTTCTGACATTCCGCAGCTTCCTTGAATCTGTTCCCGATACCTCGCTTGACCACCTCTTCTGGACTTAGCTCTTTTAAAAGAGAAATATACATCTTTACATTTTGGACCCTATTTGAGGCATCAATACCTCCTTCATGAAGTGTTCTTCTGAAAAGATGTACAACGGCCCTCTTTTCCTTAATGACATTCAAGAATTCCCAGCGCTTCTTCACTTCCAAGTTAATTTCAGTCCAAATCAAACGCCTAGCGTCTAAGAAGGTGATATTTCCCTTTATTCGGTTGGTGAGCTCTCGAATTGTTTTCTCTTTCTGTGCCTTCTCCTGTTTTCCCTCCTCTATCTCTTTTTGCATAGCAGGAACCTTTTTGGAATTTTTTGCGAGGAGGGCCTCGAGCTCGCTGATCTTCTGACGTGCCGTTGAGACTTTTTTTTATGCTGCTTGAAGTTCGGCAAGTGTCGTGGTCAACTGTTGTGATAGTCAACTAGTCCCTTCCGGAGATGGTGGAGCGCACACGTGGGTATCCCAACTTATCTGTAGTTCATCCATTCTTCCCTGTAGAGCAGCCATCTCCTTTGACATTTTAGCTTTCTCTTCCATTTCTTTTGCGAGGGAGTCTGCCAAGCTTGCCTTATCTTTTTATGCTTGGACTAACTCGATGATTTGTGTGTGGTGAGTGCTAGGTATGTTCACTTTGTGCTTCAAGGCCGTGACCTGATTTTGCAATTCAGCAATGAGATGGCCTTGGGGGTTTGCTTTACCCTTTTCCTTCCCTTTTATTACTTCTTGGAGACTGTGTAGATCATTCGAGAGGGCACGAGAGTTGATCTTCTCCCTTCTGAAATTTTCAAGCACTTGGTTATGCTTGGCTTGCAACTTTCTCAGCATGAGGGAGAGCTTTACTACCTCATCCTTTAACATATCACCGAAACACTGGAACAAATTACATTTGTCGATTGGTGGGACATGCGATATGTTTATTGCTATTTCCAGGGCTCTATAACTAGTGGTACAAGCCTCTGGATTTAAGATTGCTTCAGTCATGGCCAGTATTAGTTGTTCTTTGTCCAAGTCTATTGCAGATGAAAACCTGGTCTTGTACTTATCGACATACCCTTCTAATTCAGACAAGTGATTTTTCCTGGAACTGAGTTTGGATGGCGGAGGCCAGAACCTGGGATATCTAAGACAACACCGGGCTGCGACATTAACCACAAAAAAGCTATGCATTCTTTTGAGACTCGCATAAATCATTCCACACCTAGGAGACCTGTAATAAGAGCAAGGGTAGGCTGAAGGTCCTCCTTGAATAAACTCGGGGGCAAAAAATCTGCAGAGGGGAGAGTTGTGAAATGGGAGTCAGTAATGGTAACGATGAAATCGCTCTGTTGTCTCCATAGCAATTTAGAAAACTGATGAGATAGTGTCATTTCATTAAAACTGACGTAGTTCGAATTGGTAGGGTAACAGGGAGCTTTTCTGATGATTTCGGGGGATATGCTGAATATCTTGTTCCCCTGAGAAGATAGGAACATGCCTCGGCATTCATCGTAAGCATCCCAGAGCCAACAATGAATTCAACCACAGGGTAGATAGGGGGAGTAATTTGATGATACAAACCAGACAAAACGACTCGAAACCTATCTCTATTTTCCACATGCTTCCTGAACAACTCAGGCTTGAAGCTACTAATGAAAAATGGGTATTGCGGGTCTTGGATGTCAGCTTGTAAATCTGTGAAAGGTTCGAGTCCAGGGGCAGCCCTTGATTCACGGGCTTGGGGAGTTTCAAGCTCTGATTTCTTGACTGCAACTTTACCCATGACCGTCATAAAAAATTAAAAGAAAAAGGAAACCAGATAGAATAAAAGGGATGGAATACCTGCGAAGTAGGAATAATGCTCGGGAAAACGACGCAGGGAGATTGACAACTACTGGGTAGACCTGGTACTGGGCGCTTGCTTTCGCTTATACAGTAACCGTAAACAGAGAGTATTTTACCACAGTAAATCATGGAACACGGTTATACAGGCCGAAAACAACTCGGGAAGCGATGACAGGGTGAAACGAGTAGGGCTGATGTCATAAGGACGCTGACACTGAGACACACGACATAGAGGGATTGGGTATTAGACTTTAGTTAGGTGAATACCACATGTCGGGCTAAATGCCAGTACTGGTCCTGGTACCGGGTGTCCTAGGACTTACCTTACTGTTGGATCGTGGCGACAGTTGTACCTTGGATCAAGCCTGCGAAGAACACAAGATGATCTATAACGGCTTCAAACTCGCGGCTATTTTCCCCACAGAGCACTTGACTCCTAGCGTCCGTCTCGCCACGTCATCAGAATTTCGGGGGAGGGGGGAAGCTTCCGCCTTCCCCCTACCATCCGTGACCCCCCTGGAATGGTTCTTACGTTCCTTGGTTATGTGTGTGTATGCCGAACACGAGCGGGTTCCGCCTTATATTATTTTCTTTACGCCTTTCAGGCTTTTGTTATTTCGATTAAGACCTTCGACATCCATTCTACCTTATTATAAAGTGCACCTATCCTTTTCATATATATGACTCATCTTGATTTTATTTCTCTCTCACACCCTTCAAAACATTAGCCTTTTAACATCATCGAGCAATCTGCCTTTATAATATTTCTTAGGACTTAAGGGGTGAATGATATAATCAACACATCTAATAATAGTAACTCTTCAGTTGCATGTGAGATCACTGATTGTGAATTAACTAATATTTAATTCACTTGATCTCTCACTACTTGTATCTTTAGTTACAACTAGCACAACTGAGTTTAACTCATTTAATTGAGTTAAAATGATTACAACATGCATTTGAACTAATGCACCAACTGCACTTCGAACTCTGTTACAACTAGAATTACTCTGCATGCCTCACCAACTACCTCTAACTTGAAATCCACTAGCTAACTGAGTTTATCACACTCAGTTAACTATTACAAGTTATTTTGAGATTAGATTAAGTTTATTGTCCATCTCTAAATAAGGGATAGCTAAAAATAGACATGCACCAAAAATAGCATTGTGGGCCCCACCCTACTATAGGTGTTTAACGCATTGGGCATGGGTGCTGAAATTTTCTTGTTGAATCTCAACATGACAGACTTCAAGCTCATGCACCTATCATGGGAGACACTTGAATCTAGTTATTATCAATCCAACCCACGTTTTAATGCGGGTGAATCTAGTTTTTGTTAATCTTTATACCAGTTAATTGCAAGTGATATAGTAAATATCTAATCATGTTTTGTAATTTTATAATTTAAACATGCATAAAAATTAGTATTTGAAACTCCATTTATTGATTTAGGAGGCCATGAGAATACACCAACATATTTTATTGATTAATCTACCCACTTCCAATAGAAAATGTTTAGCAAAGTAAAAATCATTTATTAGCAAAGTAAAAAACATTTAATAGAATAGTATATTAATAGTATGTAACATTTAATGATGTATATATTCTATTTTTATATTTTTTTAATGTTAATTTTGTATAATTTTCTACCATTACAATTTCCGGGTAGTTAGAGACTTTTCACATGTGCGTGTTTTAATTTAGAAGGGTTTTGATTTTGAATGATTTGGTGATACAAGACAATGTATTGAAAATGTGTGAATGCCCAGATTTTCCAGCAATGTTGTGAATTATTTGTTCAAATGTGGCATGCCTTACGTTGTTAAACAATATCTATTCAGCGAAGTCAAGTCACAGTACATTGTTGAACAATATCTATTCCTAAAGTCAACATTTAAGGGATTCATTTCCATACTGTCGTTCCTTTCTTATTCAATTATCATAGATTCAAATAATGATCCTAAAAGTAAGGTGTTTAAATACGTCTCTCCTTCTTTATTCAATTATCATAGATCTTAATAGTGATCCTAAATAGTAAGGTATTTAAATCTTAAATCTTCTAGTAATGTAATGTACAGGATTATTCGCTCAAATATATCACATGGTCTAACTATATATTTGCAAACAATATCTTTTCACTAGGTGTACGTGATATTCGTTTTTCATGGTAGTTTTTTCTCACTTATTTAATTTAATTTAAGATAATGTATAAATTATATTATATTTTTAACTTTTAATTTTTAATTGGGTTTATTTTAGGTGGTTGAGAGGAAACAATGAAATTTTTGTTATTCAAGTTTAATTTCCACAAATGATATGATGAATATTTACAATATTAATAGTATACAATATTAATATATATGTTAAAAATAAAAATAGTTAATAATTAATCATTATTTAAAATATTATTTAATTTTTAATGATATATTTTATTTCAGATTATTTAATTTATAAATTAAATTAACAATGATTTTATAAGACTATTTAATTTATAAGTTAAATTAACAATGGTATAACATGTGTATATGTTGTTGAATGATTTTTTTAGAAACAATTATGTCTCGTGTTTTGGGTGGGTGCTTCACGCATCGTCATGGATGTATAAAGTTTTCATGACAATAAAAGAGAGACCAGGGAAAAATAGAATGATTGGTTAATATAAATTGAAGAATTTCATTACAACTAGGAAGATTTGACCTAAATTAATATTAAAATTATCAGATAAAAGTATCCAAAAGTTATGATTTGACTAAACACACCCCCTCCCTCTCGTTTCTCGAATCCTTTATGTCAAACATGATACATGAGTGACACGTGTTTGACATGAGTGTGACTCATGTCCTGTTCATAGGACACAAGTTTGACTTGTGTCGAACACAAGCCCTATTGATGTCTTGAAATTTGGAAACGTGTCCTCTGAAAGAAACATCTTGAAAACAATTTATTGCCTCATTCTCACACAATTCAGTGACATTTTTTGTAACACCCCTTCCCACATCTACCTAAGTAATTGACCAACCAGGGTAAGCATGCGACAAGAGACTACTATAATGAGATTCAACCTCCTATGTGACCTTAGGGAAGTGGAACCGATGGAAAACACCACCTACAAACCTTGTACATCAACCACAACACCCCCAGGAGGTAACCAAACCATTAATGTCCCTTACCCCTGGGTCACATTGAAATTTTGACCCCCTTTGAGCCATAGTCGCAGGCATAACATTGCATTCTAGGGGATAGGAGGCTATAGCCATAGGCATAACACTTCATGCCAGCGTCTAGGGCTCAAAATGCTCATTTTTGTGCCTACGAATCTAGGATTTGAGCCACCCTTTTAGGCCCAGAGCCTAGGTGATTTGAAAATGAAAGTATTGGTTTTGCTGTTCAAAGTATTCATTTCCATTAAATTAAGTGTGCAAAGTGTTTGGATAGTCTTGCAAGTGAAACACAATGTTTTTGATAACTGTTTATGAACTTTGGTGTGAGGGAGTGTTGTTTTAATTTACTATTTAAAAAATTTAATCTGAATAACACAGAAAAATAACTTCACCATAAACACACAACAACATGATGAGGCAGTTCACCCCTCCTGGGCTACATCTGCCGGGTCCAAGGCTCCCAATGGGCATGTCCTTGATATATTATGATGCTCAAATTGGTAATACAGTGAGGAAAAGGCCCAAACAGACCAAACCGGTTTTGAAAATGAATTCAGAACATAGAAAGAAGCTAAGAATGACTCTGATTTCACCTAAAACAGTGAAGTGTAGTCCAATGCAGCTCCATTTCCCTCAAGGCCCTAATGGCTCCCCAAGCTTCTCTGAAGTAAAAATGGCTGAAATAAACCTCTGATGGCTCTACAACCTATTCCAATGGCTCCATAATGCTGAGAATACCCAAAATAAATAAAAAATTCGCTCCAAAAGGTTCAGTAATGTGAAAGTTATGACCAAAAGAAGTTTTGTCCAATTTGGCCTAAAAAAACTCCACTTTGGAGTAACTGCAGTTGGGCCCACTAACTATGGCACTGGCGCCTAAAAAGGCGGACTCCACCCAATCTGTTGGAATCGTTAGATTTAACATTTATTTTTAGGTGGGCGGGGTCACATGGACCACCGCCCAACCCGCCGACTTAACCGTTGAGGTAACGGTTTTCGAAACCGTGGCATTAAAGTATTCCATAACTTCCGCCGGGATATGTGAACACAACTATTTTAATGTAACCACCAGTGGTTGAGGGCCAGGGTTCCGAGCCTGTGGTTCCATGTATAGGGGGTTGGCCCTTAGGGGTTGGCCCCCTTTCCTCCGCCAACCATATGTTAATTAAACTTTATATATATGCAATGACCCATAGTGGTTAAGAACCACCACGAGCCCGGGCTGTAAGGCCTTGGGTTGCCACCTGCTCGACCCGTGGTCGAATCCTGCCAACTCAAAATAATTTTTACCACTGTGATTTCATCCAGTCCTGGGGCCACGTGGCAGATGCTGATTGACCCAAAAACACAAAGTCAACTGATAACCCAATCCTCGAATGACAAGTGTCGAGTTGTGATAGGTTGCTGAAGGAATATTCCATGGAATATTCTGTGGAATATTCTTTTTTAATATTTTAAAAATCAAAGTCAACTCTGGTCAAATTGGAATTTTGAAGGAAATTGTGAATTTTCAAACTTGAATAACTTTCACATACAGTGTTGGATTTGAGTGTCGTTCATGGCATCAGGATCGTATTGACGAGGCCTATTCAGTCATTCTGGTTTCAACCAATTCTAATAAGTTCCAATTTTGAGAATTTTCTTTACTTAGGGCATGATCACCTGATCACACCTCCCCATTGGGAAGCTTTTGGACCCACAAAATCTCTCTGATTACAGAAAATGAAGATGAGGATACTGATTCTCCACTCTTCCAACCTTGAACTACTGAAATCTTCCTGACTTCATCAAATTGAGCTTCTCATAAAAAGATAAATTGTTCCTTGAATCCACTGACCGACCGTTGCTAACATTGACTGAGTCATGATGAAAATTATTGAAATTTGTAGAACAAAAACTATAATTTGCAGAAATCATACTGTTTCTACAATGGTCAAACTTCAAAGAAGATTCACCTTGCCAACTGTCCACATGGCGAATTTTTGCCGAATGAGCCATGTACTTGTGCCGAATCCCAACCAAGTTTTCTCGCCATACCAATCTGTCATTCTGAAACCAGAAATGACCCTTGCTGAACTATGTGCCCTCTTTGCTTGCATGCCTTTCCATCTCATGGACTCTTGCACTGCTTTGCACCGACACTTCGTTCTCTGCACCGATCAACATCAAAGGTACCTTGTGCAACATATTGTCATCTTCTTTCAAAGAGGAACTGTTATTAGACTGAAACATATCATCATTTATATCAGAAATATCATGAAAAGTAAAATGTACAAAATCTTGTTGTTTAACCATCAACAAAGTCAGATTTTGACTTGCATTAACTAGCCTTTTCAATTGCCCTGCATGGACTAAAGAAGATTCTAGTTCTTCTTCTTATGTGCTCTCATAATGTACTCTTTTCCATCCTTGAACAGATGATACTTGTTCTCATGGCGATGGAAGATTGCCTTTCTGTCATATAAATATGGACTACCCAACACAACACTTGTAATGTCAAGTGGTACTACATCCAGTTCAACCCAATCAACATAATGAGCTGTTATGGCGAAGCACAACATGCACTTTCTTGAGACTTGTAAATTAGCATCCTTGCAAATCCACCCTAGTGGATAAGGCTTTAGATGTGGAATTGTCTCAAGTTTTAGCTGTTTGACCAAGTCTTCTGAGATGAGATTAGCTTGAGACCCACTATCAAATAGTGTGTCTATCTTTGTGTGGTTTGAGATTATCCTCACATGAAATAGCTCTATCCTCCTCTTTACATTTTGAGTTTCTTTGTGACAGTTTAATGTGCTAGAACTGTGATTTGTTTCTTGTACAACCTCTTTCCCCTTTATGTTCTTTAATACCATGGTGATACTTTTAGTCTCATCACCTGATTCAGACCCTAAGTCTTGTTCAACAGTTGCTACAGTTTTCCCCTTTTCTTTGGTTTTGTCTTTGTTTTTATAATTCTCTGGTTTCAGCTCCGGATGAAGCTTCCAACAGTGGTCTTCATCGTGGCTTGTTTTTTAATAGTTCTTGCAAAAGAATTTCCCTTTTTCCTTTCTAGAGTTTGCAATCCTTTTTCTTCCTTTGCCTTTGAAATCACTACCCTCACTCAAATCAAAAATGTTTTTTCCTCTAGCCTCTAAATGCGTAGCTTGTACACAAACTTCGTCTAGACTAGTAGGATTGAACATAAGGATAGTATGTATAAGGTAATTATGTAAACCACCTATATATTTCAGCAAAGTATCTTGACTTTGTAAGTCTACTCCTAACAACAGTGCTCTTCTCCTAAACTCTTGAGTGTATTCTTGAACACTTTGTCCTTTAAGTTGTCTAAAACTTTGCCAATTCATTATAGCCTTTTGTAAATGAGCAAGAGGATAAAATTGCTTCTTAATTGCAGAAATAAATTCAGCCCATGATAAAGTAAGCTTACCATGTTTTTGAATTTCATCCTTGGTCTTGGCTTCCCACCATACCAATGCTGCTCCATCCATTCTTAGCGAGGCTAGTTGTATCTTGGTGTCATCATCATGAAGGTTTTGAATCCTTAAATAAACTTCCAATTGTCTGATCCAATTGTCTAGTTTCTCTCCATTGACTTCATCGTTAAACATGGGCAATTCAAATTTGAAATCAAGCTTTAAAAAAGGATTTTTACCAGTGGTTTTCAACTTATGAGACTGATTTATCGAAGTCGAGGAAGACGATGTGGAGGAAGATGATGAAGATGGAGATGGTGGATCACCATTTCCTCCATTTCCTTTCTTTGACTGGTCATTACTCCTCTTTCCTCCTGAGGAACCCTCTCCTTATTTTTGGTTTTTGGACCCTTCTCCAACAATCCTAACATTTCTTTCTTGATAGAGGATCCTTACCATTTCAGTCATATCCAAGAAAGCTTTCCAGAATACCCATTCTTATTCCTTTGGATCCATCTCTTCAGGAGCTTCTCCTTCTCTTGAAGACATGCTTGAAGCTGCTTCTAGGGCTCTTGGAGGTGGTTCTCTGACCCTTCTTGTTTGTGGATTTGTTTGTGCACTAACCAAGTTTCCTTCACCTCCCTTGAGTTTTAGCCTAGTAAGCATCAAAACTTGCAAGAAAATAACTTAATCTTTGCACAAAACAAATGTTGAGTAAAAACTCTAGCTTCTAAGGCTCTAATCTTGAGCTTTGATACCAGCTAATTTGAAAATGAAAGTATTTGTTTTTTTGTGCAAAGTATTCATTTCCATTAAATTAAGTGTGCCAAGTGTTTGGATAGTCTTGCAAGTGAAACAAAGTATTTTTGATAACTTTTTATGAACTTTGGTGTGAGGGAGTGTTGTTTTAATTTACTGTTTAACAACTTTAATCTGAATAACACAACAAAATAACTTCACCATAAACACACAACAACATGATGAGGTAGTTCACCCGTCTTGGGCTACATGTGTCGGGTCCAAGGCTCCCAATGGGCATGTCCTTGATATATTGTGATGCTAAAATTAGTAATATAGTGAGAAAAATGCCTAAACAGACCAAACCAGCTATGAAAATGAATTCAAAACACAGAAAGAAGTGAAGAATGACTCTGATTTCACCTAAAACAGTGAAGTGTAGTCCAATGCAGCTCCATTTCCCTCAAGGCCCTGATGGCTCCCCAAGCTTCTCTGAAGTAAAAATGGCTGAAAGAAAACTCTGATGGCTCTGATACTTATTCCAATGGCTCCATAATGCTGATAATACTCGAAATTAAAAAAAAAATTGCTCCAAAAGGTTCAGTAATGTGAAAATTATGACCAAAAGAAGTTTGGTCCAATCTGGCCTAAAAATACTCCACTAACTTTGGAGTAACTGTAGTTGGGCCCGCTAAGTATGGCACTGGTGCCTAAAAAGGTGGACTCTGCCCAATCTGTTGGGACCGTTAGATTTAACATTTATTGTTAGGTCGGCGGGGTCACATGGACTACCGCCCAACCCCCCGACTTAACCGTTGAGGCAACAATTTTCGAAACTGTGGCATTAAAGTGTTACATAACTTCCGTCAAGACATGTGAACACAACTGTTTTAATGTAACTGCCGGTGGTTGAGGGCCAGGGTTCCGAGCCTGTGGTTCCATGTATATGGGGATGGCCCCCTTTCCTCCACCAACTATATGTTAATTAAACTTTATATATATGCAATGACCCATAGTAGTTAAGAACCACCACGAGCCCGGGCGTTAAGGCATTGGGGCTGCCACTCGCTCGACCCGCGGTCAAATCTTGCCAACTCAAAATAATTTTTACCACTGTGATTTCATCCAGTCCTGGTAGATGCTGATTGGCCCAAAAAACAAAGTCAACTGATAACCCAATCCTTGAATGCCAAGTGTTGAGCTGTGATAGGTTGCTGAAGGAATATTCCATGGAATATTCTCGAAATATTCTTTTTTTAATATTTTAAAAATCAAAGTCAACTCTGGTCAAACTGGACTTTTGAAGGAAATTGTGAATTTTCAAACTTGAATAACTTTCACATACAGTGTCAGATTTGAGTGATGTTCATGGCATCAGGATCGTATTGACGAGGCCTATCCAGTTGCTTTGGTTTCAACCAATTCTGAGTAGTTCCAATTTTGAGCATTTTCTTCACTTAAGACATGATCACCTAATCACCAGGCCACTACTCAGAACTCCATGAAAACTTATGGGATGATAAATAACAATATGATAATGATACAAAAGCTATCACATCAACAATAACTCATCTAGACCCCACCTATCCATGACATACATTTTTTCAAACATGTCACAAACATTGAATCTACAAGTGTAAACAACAGATTTAAGCATAGGGGTCTCATAATTTTCTGAGAATCGTTAAGAAGAATTTCTCCCTTACATAATTAGCTGCAATACAATCTATTAATAGATACATTGTGCATTCACTTACAAGTAAAAACATAGATAGAGACATACATCATCATTGATGAAATACATGCTTATGACTAGCATAATAACAACAAAAATACCATGGATACAAAAACAATAGAATCCACATATAAAATAGTACATTTGCATACAAAATACCAAAGGAATGAGCTCTTCATTACTGAATGTAAGAACCCACTGGAGATGGGACTACCATATTCCACCCAACCATAGATTGGCTGAGCCAAATCTCTCTTCAGCCAATCACTCCCATGTTATATTCCAAGCATGAATGTGGGACTCAAACCAAAATAACCAACCATTGCATCCCAAGGCTAAACCAGTTCACCCTCATCAACATAAATCAAGCTTTACAGTGATCCATCCCAGATCACTAGGCCAATGCAATAAAAATATCATAATTGGCTTTATTGTGATCTACACATGATCACTAGTCCAACACAAGCATGGATATCACCGGATTCTCTCCGCCTAAACTGTGATGAATTTTCCTGTCTCCTAGTCCCTCAAGCTTTACCACAATCCACAGTCTGAATCAACGGTTACTAGGCCCTGAACCGAGACATACTCTCCAGGCTTTATCCTATGTCCCAAACTTGAGATTGCTAGGCCTGATGGAGATCAAACCACCTCTAGGATTTACCCTACATCACTCCATTCATTGGTCGAGGATTCCTAGGCCTAACGAGGAAAAACACAATCAGACACTACCGTAACCCACAGTTCGGTTCAGGGGTTACTAGGTCATGTGTTATATCAATTTGGAGATCCACCCCACTCCAACTAAACCGATACATGAGAACTCCAAAACACCACAACTATCTGAAAATGGAAAGCCTAGGTTGAAAACATTGTCACACCTGGAAACAACCCATGCCAGGACAGAAAAGAACCACTTGCAATACCATGTATGCCAATCTAGCTTGGATATCATATAGGAAAATAAATAACTACAAATAATCATATCGTAGCTGCTTGCTTCCTGCTTGTCCTTGCTTGCCTCATCCTTCTTCTTTCTTCCTTGCCTTTCTTGCTCCAATGCCAAAGTGATAAAAAAATTTAAGCGTCCAAGAGAGAGAGAGAGAGAGAGAGAGAGAGAGAGAGAGAGATGGGGAATAATAACTCCAATGCAACGACAAAGGTAACAAAGCATATTTGATCCTCAGAATATTTACTTTGTTGGGAGTTTACTTTCAACAAATTCGGCCGTATTGTAAAAACATGGTCAAACCAGAGTCGGGATTCTGATCCGCCCTTCCAGCAAAAATGCATGTCATACAGACACATGATCCCCAGTGGCCCTTTTTGGATTATTTATTTGTAGGGAACGTGTGGACTGAATTAAAGGAGACTTGGATTTTGTAGTTGGCCAACGGCCGGCTAGTCATTGCAAGGTGTCCTCCCTTCTAGAAGGGGATTTAAAACCGCCCATATGTAACTTTCCTATTATGGCGTAATCTAAGTTCATTGTTTGATGTGGACCAGTGCAAGCTAACTTCTTGCCCAAAACAATTGGGAATCTTGAGGAAAACATGGAAACACCTTAGGAACGTTCGAGTAACTCACTTAACTCGTATTTAAAAAAAACAAAACAAAATGATTATCATGTAATAATGTTTTGGTTACCAGGTGCAAGTTTTGGAAGTGATGATTGACGCTATGTGATTTATTTAGCTAGTTTCAATCTCATTTCTTCACTCTTGTGAGTATCACCTGATGCAATGAGTGTTAAGATCCCTATTAAAAAATCATGATAGATGAATGAATTACTTATTTACGACTACCTCTCATGGAAATGGTGATAGATGAATGACTTACTTAACACAGTTGAATTCCAAAAATGATATCTAATATAATGCATTGCTGAAACCCCTCAATACTTGAATAAAAAGAGTAAAGGGAGCTCTACTTGAATGGTTCATGAGGCACAATACTTGCTAAATTTTTGCAAATGGCGTAGCAAGCTAAGTGGGCTTGATTGTAGGGAAAACTCCACAGTTAAGCGCTCTTGAGCCAGAGGCGATCTCGGATGGGTGACCTTTCGGGAAGTCTTGGTTTCAATCCCACTTCTTCTCATGGTCTAGAGATTTTAAATGGTTAATTAATTATGGTTAACCAAGATCAATTATTGTTGAATATTGTAACCATAATTAAGGTGAAGTCCTGGTTTCAATCCCACTTCTTCTCGTGCTTTAGAGATTTTTAATGGTTAATTAATTATGGTTAACCAAGATCAATTATTGTTGAATATTATAACCATAATTAAGGTGAATTCCTAGTTTCAATCCCACTTCTTCTCATGCTCTAGAGATTTTTAATGGTTAATTAATTATGGTTAACCAAGATCAATTATTGTTGAATATTGTAACCATAATTAAGGTCTCTACAGTCAAATATGATTAACCATGATTATCTTTGGTCAACCATAGTCAATCTATAGCATTTCATGTTCTACAAAGTCTTAATGGCCAACCATGGTCTCTATGGTTGAATATGCTCAATGATGGTCAACCCTCTTCAACAATGTTCAACCTCATCAACCATTAATGTAACCATTTTTGTAACATTAGCAACCACATTAAGGTAAACTTGACCATGGTCAACCTGGTCAACCTTGATGAACCCCAACAACCCTCCTCAACCATGATCAATGGATCCACTCCACACATGTCAATTATCAACTAGCACAACCATATTTACTAATGTATTTGATATATGCCAACCATATTCAACCATAGAGACCTTGATCATGGTTGACGATATTAAACCATGGTTATATATAACATTTATAGGTGATTATGTTTGACTGAAGTTGAAGAGTGTTGGCTCTCAAACATAGTCAACCACATTAGTAAACCAATGAGTTTTAAACCATATTTATATGAATATTATTAAACATTTACATTAAACATTAACTATGGTTGAGCATGGTTTAATTATGGGTGAGCATTGCTATGATTAACAATTCCTTAACTCTAGAGCATTGTTGCCTATGGTTGTCCATGTTTACCATGTTTAAACATTGTTGACTATGTTTTGATTATGAATGACTATCGTTAATGATTGTATGACTATGGTTGATCATGATTGAACATGGTTTGACTATGATTGACCATAGTTTGACAATGGTCAATCACAAATAAATATGATTGACTATAGTTGACCATGGTTTGAATATGGTTGACGATATTTTGACTATGGTTTGTATACTTTTTGCCATGATTTGACTATGGTTACCATTGCAATGGTGGTTGTTGATGCTTAACCATGGTTTTATTATAGTTAACCTTGGCCATCCACTCTAGGCCTACATGGTTAACACTTAGGAATATGCCTTCATGTTTAACACTTGGAAAATGGTGTCAGTTCAAACAGATTGGAGACCATTAAACTATATTGGAGACATATTATTTTCAAGATGTTTTTAATATTAATGTGAATGTTATTGTCCTCATTATTATTATTATTATTAATGATATCTATTAATATTAATGTTATTGAATGTTACTATTAATGTTTTGTGGATGTATATTTTCATAGTTAGTCATCATGTTTTATGTAAATTTTAGATTTCCATTGTGTGTAGAGTTTATAATTTATAGTTGTATAAACTAGTTGTATAAACTCTACTCTAGTTGAAATCCAAAATTTACATATAATATACTAAAAATGTTATTAATAGCATTAATAATAATATAAATTTTTTTTTTACATAGAATATTGTAGATGAAATGACCTTTTACACTAGTATCTACATTGGAATTTTAAAGATTAAACAACTTAAACTCAAAATTTTTAAAATCTCTCTTGGATTTTGGTTAAAATTAAATACAAAATATATTATTATTACATTAATAATATATTTATGTTATAATTAATGTAATATTGTATTAATGCAACATTATTAGAATTACTAATAATATTATTATTGATGTTATTAATATTAATATTTTTTTATGAATATTTTTCTAAGTTGATATTATTAATAATTAATATTGGAGTTGTCTACAGAGGCGGAGGAATTGCCCAGACGACCAAAATTGGTCGGAATCCAGGGATTTTTTTTGTAAGAATCTTGCAATAGCAGTGTTTGAATCATGTTTTTGATGGTAGAAATGGATTCAGCACCATCAAAAACCTCTAGGGCACCCAAAATATTGAAGTTTGATAGCTATAACCTGGATTTACAAAAATCCCTACCAGATTTTTTTTAAATATTACAGGAATTTCCATGATTTTCAAGGAAAAAAGTAGTCTAGTTAGACTATGGTATTAATATTAGTGTTATCTAATTATTATTAATGTTACATAAATGTTAACATTAATATTAGTGAGATTTAATATTAAAATATTATTAATAATAATAAATAATAATGTTATTAACGATTACTTTAATATAAACATTAGGTGTAATTGTATCTGGAAGGCTTGGAGTTGTTTAGTTTATGCTTTTACCTTTGCTATTTTCACTGTCGACAGGAAGGGTCCTCCAAGCTTCTCGTTGTCGCTTTTGGGTCAGGCGGCACATGCACCTCGCGTCAGGTGGTGGTAATTGTTTATATCGTTTATCTTCACACTGTTGTGTGTTTACAACATATATTTTATGGCTTTTTACTCCAGTGTCTATTGGAGGTGGTTAGACTATGAGGGGATTTAGGTGCATGTCGTTTTATTGTTGGAACCCGGTAACGGAGGTTTTAGAAGGCCATTTTTTACTCTAGGGTAGAGTTACAAGTTTACATTACCATTTCTTCTTGTGCTAGTTATCGAGAGTTAGGGGTTTTTAGCCGATTTCGGTGGTCTTCACCATGGGGAAGGAGAAGGATTATGTTGACGTGGAGCTGATGGCTGAGGAATTTGTTTTTCTTTCAGTTTGGGGGTTTGAACCTACTAAACAAAACTTGGCAAAGATCTCCCTTCTGCCACGGTCATATGTTGAGCGAGCTATAGAGGAAAAGCTGAGGTGGAATCCTGTGGAGGGATTTGTCTCTCTTAAGGGGGTTGACCTCAAAACCCTATCCCCACGTGTACTGACACACCTGGGTCAGGTCTTTACTTGTCTTTGATAGGGATGGGGGTTGAATGAGATATCCCTTTCCTAACTACAGTGGAAGCGAAAGACTTCACAAAACCCTCTGTCTCTCCTGTTCTGTTTCATTCCTGTGGTCTATAAGACATTGTGTTTGGGGATGGAGGTGAAGGGAAGGCAGGGTTAATACATGCATAGGATTTGGGCCTTTGAATGCATATGTGGCTAAGGTTAGGGGGGCATCATGGCATGAGGACGTATATATCCTTGTCTCATGCATGGGAAATACTCGTCTTCTTCAGGAGGGTTTTATTGAGAAAGGCTCCTGTGGGCTAAAAGGATTAGAATCGGGAACTCAAGGAGGCTTTGGAAGCTTCAATTTTGGGGGGTTGAGTGGTGGTATCTTTGGCCATTCGGGGGTTTTCAGAGAAAGGGAAGGTGAAAAATTTGCAAACAGAAGTCCCGGAAAATGGGCAGGGGGAAGTGTGGTCTCGACTTTTGGTACATTGGCTCCTCTCTTGAGGCTGGAAGGGGCTGAAGGTTTTATGGGGGGGAAAGAATATTTATGATAACCTAAAATGGTGGGAGGCATCCGACAGACGTGAAAAATCTTCAAAGATTTCAGTGAAATACGATGGACAGGTAGGGGTTAAGATAAAAAAGGGTAAAGTCATCAAGGACATTTCAGAGTGCCCAAATTTGATATTTGGGGTAGACCTACATTTTGACGGTGTAATGGTGGCATCAGAGTCGATCTTAGTGGGTAGAGCTAGAGGTAAATTTTTCAGTGCGGAATAAATATCGGACTGGATAGTGAGAAGTTGGACTGAGGCTCTAGACAAAGATGTGGAAGTAATTACCCTGTCTAAAGAGTGGTTCATGGTAAATTTCAAGAATCCATCTTCTTTGGAAATGGTCCTAGAGAGACATTAGGGATTTGGCATTTCCCCAATTCTATTTAAGAGATGGACTCCATTATTCGATGAAAATAGAGAAAGGGTAGATGAAATACCTGTCTGGGTTAGACTTCATGCGCTCCCTCCTCATTTTTGGATAGTGGAAGTTTTCTGGGTAGTTGGGAATAGTTTGGGTACCTTTCTGGAGGTGGATATGTCATTTTTGGAAACTCGATCCAAAAATACTGCGCACATATTGGTCAAGTTGGTCCGAGGGAGGGGCTGACTGCGAAATTGTTCTGAATACGGGGGGCCATGGTTTCGAGAAATTAATTGATTATGAAAATTTTCTCTTTCATTGTCACATATGTCATAACTTGGGAAATTTGGCCTGGGTTGTCCTCTTGGTTTTAACAAAATTAGGAGGAAAAAAATTGGTAGAAACCATGGCCCAAGAATTAGCCAAGAAGTCAAACTCCCAGTGGATATGGAGGGCAATCAGGAAGTGGATGTTGTGGATGGCATCACTCATACAGTTGAGGAGGCTCATAGGGAGGAACCAAACAAACTTGGTAAAGAGGAGTTGTAGGATGCAGTGATGGAGCCCAGCCAGGAGCAGATCTTGCCAACCCCTACTGATCCAACATCGGATTTAGCGGGTATTGCTCCTTGTCCCTCCTCTCCTGCTTTAAAATCTTTTGATATTTTATTAAAATGTATGAGGATGCCTGGTCCCTCCAAGATGGATCCAAATTCTTCTCTATGTATTAGTAACCTTTATATGGCCATGGAAAATATTATAACTACTATCCCTAAACTCTCTATTAACATTGTCCCTTACAACCTAAGACCTATAGACAAGAAGCTAATGGAAAAGGAGATGTTTGGAAGTTTAGGAAAATCGAGCCCTATTGATAAAGTTAAAAGACTCAGGGGGAGAAAATCCGATCTCTCAAAAGCTCAGTTAAAATCTATAATCGATATTGTTGATGGCATAAAACTCTCCCTCAAAGGGGCGCTTAGAGCAACATTTTCATCAGACCTCGTTACCAAATGATTGTGTTATCCTTTAACTGTAGGGGTTTAACTAGTGCACCTAAAAAACTAGCACTTAAAATTCGTATCCACCATTACAAACCAGATATTCTGATGTTGCAAGAGACTCTGGGTTCTGGAGAACAAATTTCAAACTTCCTTTTGTCTTTCCTCCCTGGGTGGTCTTTTTTCACCTCTAACGTTACGGGGCGATCTGGAGGATTGGCTATAGGGTTAAAGAATGGTAAAGTCAAACTGAATAACTTTTGGACCTATGAGCTCCTGATTGGGGTGGAGGTGTTTTCTATGGAACTTGGTATAAATTTCACCTTAGTTAATATATATGGCCCATGCTCTGACAGAGTGGCTTTCTGGAACACTTTTCTAGACATATCTTATATGAATGGTCTGAATTTGATTGTGGGGGGTGATCTAAATTTCTCTTTGGGAAGATTCGAGGCTTTGGGTCTGAATGCCAAGGCTGACCCACTTGTGGATTTCTTCTTAAAAAAGCCGAGGTAGGGAAATATAATTGATTCAAACCTGATTACGATCGTTCCCACTTGGAGGAAAAATCGTGTGGGGGAGGCGCAGATCGTAAAAAGGCTGGATTGTTTCCTCTTGAGTGATGATTTTTCCAGCAGGGCTGCTAGTTTTTGTCAGTGGGTTGGCTCAAGGGGTGAATCAGATCACTGCCCTATCCTACTAGAGTTGGCTAGCCTGAACAAAAATCCAGGTTCTCCTTTTACGTTCAATGCTAACTGGCTAAAATAGGAGGACTACCATAAGCTGGTTTTTGATACTTGGAGACCTATATCCACGAATGAGGGTGGTACATACACCTAGACCTTTGTTAATAGCATGAAAAACATTAAGAAGGCTACCATCAATTGGGAAAAAGAGAAGGAGAAAAAGGAATCCAAATATTTTCAGGATATTGTTGCCTCCCTAGAACAGATGAACAGTAATGGTGATGAGGGTTATCTGGCAGTGAGAGGTAGACTCAAAGATTTGGAACTCAAGAGAAGGAAAATTCTCCATGAAAAGGAAGAGTAATGGAGGTTAAAAATCTAAGCCATTTGGCTATCGACAGGAGATGAGAATACAAATTTTTTTCACAATTATGCCAAGGGTAGAAAGAACTCAGATCCATATGGGAAATCGAAAATCTGAAGAGAGGTATGGAAAATCATTCCAAGACCTTGAAAATTTGGGGAAGACACATTTCATGAATCTTATTGGACACCAGGGAGGGGTATCAATTGGGTAAATCATTCAAGTAGCCCAAATTTTTCCTCGTTATGCTAATGAGGAGGAAAATAATCATCTCTTGGCCCAGGTGGAGAAAAGAGAAGTTGAGATAATTTTGAAATCCATGCAAAAAGATAAAATCCCATGCCTCGATGGGTGGATGGTGGAATTATTCAAACATTTTTTTGAATTGATGGGGGATTCTATTACGAAAGTGGTGGAAGATTCTCGGTCACTAGGGCACATTCATGACGCTCTCAAAACGACTTTCCTAGCACTCATTCCGAATCAGGACTCTCCCACCTCCTTTGATGAATTTAGACCTATCTCCCTATGTAATTGTATTTACAAAGTCATTGCAAAAACTATTGCTAACAGGTTAAAGCCCATCTTATCTCATTCCATTTCTAAAGAACAGTTTGGTCTCTCGGATGGCAGGAAAATTCATGAAGCCATAGGTGTGGCTCAAGCGACCCTTCACAGTGTAAAATTATTAAAGAAGAAATGCATGATTGTAAAGATCGATTTATCAAAGGCATATGACCACATCAATTGGTTGTACTTAAGGCTTCTTCTTACTCACTTGGGTTTACACATTGAGTCCATTAATTGGATTATGAGTTGTATTTCTAATGTGTCCTTTGTTGTTATTATTAATGGGGTTGTGTCCCCTTTTTTTCTTAACCAAAGAGTGTTGAGACAAGGGTGACCCCTTTCCCAGCTGATGTTTTTATTGGTTGTTGAGGGTTTAAGTCAATTACTTCATCAGCCTAGGAGAGCTAGGGACTTCGGTGGCATTGAAGTGGATACAAGCCTTGGACTGGGTCCCCATAGGCATTATCAATAAAATTAGAAGTATCTGCAACAATTACTTATGGGCTGGGAAGGAGGATAAGAAGACCCTCCCATGGGTGGCATGGGAGAAAATTGCTAAACCTAAGGAGTGGGGTGGCTGGGGTATCAAACATCTGAGGCGTTTTTCCATGTGACTGGCCGCAAAGTTGGGATGGAGAGTCTTAACTGCAAAAAATATATGGACGACAGTGGTTAAAAGAAAATATATAGACCCTATCCTTGTGGATGACTGGATTAGACTTTCGGAAAAAGACACAAACAAAGTCTCCACGATTTGGAAGGCCAATTTGTTGGTGCTTGTTCTGGTGGAGAAAGGTTTGGCTTGGAAAATTGGTAATGATGAGCGATGTAGGATTGGTTTGGACCCTTGGGTGGGTTGTGACAACAGGTACATCTGGTTGGAAGGTCTACTAGAGTCTCTTCGTCATAGAGGGATCATAACTCTGAATTAGATTGATAATCCAGAAGGCACTACCATTTGGGCACAAGCTTGGAAAAATGCGAAGGACCTTAGACTTGATGTCCAGTGGGAGCAGGAATGGCAACATTACATTCAGGAACATGGCCGCTCTAGAGTTTGCCTTAAAGACTCCCTAGATGAACTAGATGGGTTCACTCAAAATTGGGATTCTATTCCCCTAAATAAGGTTATGGTTACATTATGAAAATAAATGAAAGGGGGAACCATGAGTGGTGGTCTAAGGCTCTATGGAAATTGGAAGGCCCGACAAAAACTAAATTTTATTTTTCTGGTAAATTTTGAGGAGGAAGGTCCCCACATATCATGTCCTCCAAAAGAGGTTTATGTGTGGGCCCGACTAGTGTTGTCTATGCAAAGCAACTGAGGAAACTATTGACCATCTCTTCCTCTCGTGTACTTTCACTAAAAGTGTTTGAGGTCACACTCTAACACTCTATGATATTGAGGATTCCTGGAGAGGTGGAAATTGTAGTGAAGCTTGGAATGATTAGTGGGAAAAATGCAAATACTAGGACTACAAGTGCCTCCCCCTCATTATCTCTTGGGGTACATGGCTTGCTAGAAATAAAGGTGTTTTCATGGATACTTCCTCCTCTCCCTCTTTAGTGGCGGCAGAATGCGCTGCTATTTTATCCTTCACTCCCTCCTCTATCTCCTCAAATACTCCAAGGATTGTCAGGATTGAAGGAATTGATTATGAGATCCCTTTGGCCTATTTCGACGGTGCTGTTGATAATCAAGGTGCTTGCGGGGCTAGTCTAAAAATCTAGAAAAATCACAATATCTCCCTAGTCGCCTCTTTGGGCCTTGGTGATGGAACAAACAACTTTGCTGAACTCCAAACGCTAAAAATCGTTATTTGTTGGCTTATTCATTTGGGCATTGACTCGATTCAAATTTTTGGGGACTCCCTGAATGTCATAAACTGGTTTAACAACTCTCAGAGATGTCAAAAATTTTTTTTACTTCCAATTCTTGAAGAGATATAGGCTCTCAAAACTCATTTTATATTAATTTTTGTATGCCATATTTATAGGGAACTGAACAGGGATGCTGACTGTCTATCTAAAGATGGTCTTCGACAAATTCAGGACACGTGGAAAATAAAAGAGAAGAATGGTTCGGTTGTCTGTGTGTCAGATACCAAGCCATATTGATTGCTGACCTTATCTTATTTATCTGACTGTTTTTATTTTTTTTTCTCTAGCAAAGCTATATATCCCGGAGATTTTGTGTATACAATCTTTTTACATACTATGAACTTAATGTATATTATGGTATTTAACTCTCTTCTACTTATATGACACGATATTTAATGCTATAACCTATTATTATGGGTTTTTCTTCCTTAAGGGAGGCCCGTTCTTTCTTTTTATGGTTTGACTATAGGGTGTTTCTCCAAGTATGGAGGCCTTGTTAGATGACTAGTTATTTTTCGGTGCACATTTGCTCTAACTGGCTTGATGCTTCACTAATATTTGGCTTCATGGGCAGTGGTTTTTCTGTTTGATGTTTGGTCCTAGATGCCTTTCTCAGCAGACCCCTCTTTCTGTGGGTGATGGTCTCATAAGGAACGTTCTGGCATTTATGATGTAACTTTTTGTGATATTTATAAAAAGTTTGATTTTTTTTTTTTTTTTGGAAAAAAATATAAACATTAAAATTATTATAAAACTTACAATAAAACAAAGTTATAAATTGTAAGTAAGTTATTATATTATTAATAGTATAAATAATAATATTATGAAACAATATGTTAATATAAAAATTAAAATTAATATAAAATTAAAACTATTATAAAAATAACTATATGTAAAACAAAGTAGTAAAACCTAATATTATTATAAACCTACAAAAGCATTAAAACCTAACATAATTATAAACCCAATAAAATGTAATATTATTAAAACTTAATATTATTTATGTTAAGACCTACTTTGATGATTACATTTATGTAAAGATGATAAACTAAATGCAATGATCAATGTGCAAATGATGAAGTAAAATAATTCCTTAACCATATATAGGAGCACATAGTAATGTGAAAAAACCTAGTAACATTTTCATACGTCAATACGTCAATACACTTGAATCTAGTTTTTCTTTTTTATTTTTTAATGTAAGGTTCGACATTTTGTTATTGGAGGAGAGCATTACAAAAGATGGTCTTTGTACTATTGACTTTCTCGTAGGGAAACCAACCTAGTAACATAGATTGAGAAGCTTAAGATTACATATGTCTCACTTGATAAGCTCAACAAACAAAAATAAAAAAGTTTTTGAGCCTGCATTAAACTTCAAGAGGTTACAAGCATACAGACATTGTTCTACAAAGCTATCAAAATAAAACAAAAACAAAAAAAAAACCACCCATGGTCAATTAAGATAGGAAATAAGACTATTGTGGAATCTAGAAATTTTATGCATATGGTCGAAGAGGATTTTTCTTGCCTAGGAACCACACCAACATAGCCCGAGCGGCCAAGGCCCATGAACCATGAGATGCATTTTTTCTTCCACCATAACGTATATACCCATGAAGGAGCCACATTGATAGAGCATGAGTAGCCAAATCCCATGAACCACGAGCCACAATTTCCCTCCTACTATAGTACATAACCCCATGGTCCCCAGCTGGAACCTTTTACCACCACCCTGAGCTTACAATCACTGTGAAGCCCAAAACCAATAGAGGACATATGAGACACTAATTTGGAGGTAGGAGTTTTTGGAGGGTCCATTGAAAAAGCAACAGGAGCATCACTAGCAAGCTATGAGCATTAATGACTCACGAGCCTTCAACCATTGAGATGAATCTGAGGTTTGAATTTGAGATTTAGATTGAGCCTGAGAATTGATCAAAATAGCTTGCAGATCATGAGGGAACAAAGAACCCTTCGAGAAAGCTAAAACTGAAGGTAAACCTAGGAGGCCAACTAAGACTCCAAAGCCACCATGCAAACATGGGAGGCTGAAGATTTCCAACTAATAAATAAATTGTGATGCTGACCCTACACCGTTGAGAAGACCATAACATACTAGGAAACGGTCCAACCAGAGAATGGGAAGAGATTATTAGAATGGCAGGCATGGCGACCCTACACAGATGAAACGAAGGTAGAATGCATAACTAACATTGATGATGGTTTTGCAGGACTACATGCTAAAAACATAAACAATTTTGAGGAAGGACGATGCCAATTCATGACACCACTTTCTTCCATAGCCCAAAAAAACCTCTCCATGTAATGATGCAGTGAAATGATGAACCAGTGAGTCGAGCAAGGTACTATGTACGACAACCAAGGTCGATTTAAAGCTGCCATCACAAGGGAATTCAATGAAGTGTGCCAGGAGTTTAAATTGATGTGCAATGTGGCCTTTTTTTCCATTTAGCCTTGTCATGACAACGACATGTAGAAATTATACAACAAGCATGTATATCTTGGATTCAACCAATCTAACAATGTACTAAATTTAAATACTAAATCGCTTCTACAAATATTTGCAGACTTAAAAACACAATCGCTAATCACATGAAGTAAAGAGGAATCAAATCACACACAACACAGATAATTTCCCAGGGAAAGCTTGTTGCGAAAAACCCCACTATCTTCTATTGTATATTTAGCATGAATAATGAAACAAATACAATGTCTACTCTCCTCACAAGAGTCTCCAACACTCAGCTATCTGTCTCACACTGTCCTCACAAAAATTTGACCAATACTTAGTAAATTTTCAACCTCCTGACAGCCTGCCTTGCTTGCGCAATCCCTAATGGATTAGATCCCTAAAAGATAGGAATTATGGCCTTCCTTGATTGCGCAAGTATCATGGGCACTCCAATGGGTGGTTGGATTCATGTGTTCAAGCCAATAATGTCACAACTGATAGTCAACTTCCCTTTCACCTAGATCTCAATTGGGTCTCCACTACATCTAACATGCATGCAACTAATAATAGTAAATACTCAGTTGCATGTGAGATCACTAATTGTGAATTAATTAGTATTTAATTCACTTGATCTCTCACTACTTGTATCTTTAGTTACAACTAGCACAACTGAGTTTAACTCACTTAACTGAGTTAAACTGATTACAACATGCATTTGAACTAATGCACCAATTGCACTTCGAACTCTGTTACAACTAGAATTACTCTGCATGCCTCACCAACTACCTCTAACTCGAAATTCACTAGCTAACTGAGTTTATCACACTCAGTTAACTATTACAATTTATTTTGAGATTTAGATTAATTTTATGGTCCATCTCTAATTAAGGGATAACTAAAAATAGACATGTAGCAAAAATAACACGGTGGGCCCCACCCTAGTGTAGGTGCTTAATGCACTAGGTGTGGGTGATGAAATTTTATTGTTGAATCTCAACACTCCCTCTCAACAAGAAAGGGATTATCCTTCACCTTAATCCTGTCTCTATGGTATTTGAATTTTTTCCTGGTGAGCGCCTTCATCAGAATGTCTGCATCCTGATCTTCCATGGGAATTTACTGAAGCAACATTATTCTTCTCTGCACACAATCTCTGAGATGATGGTAATATATATATATATATATATATATATATATATATATATATATATATATCATGAAATGCATGATTAATCGAGAGTTTAATGCAACTCTGATTATCACAATGAATCACTGTTGGATCCATCTAAGAACCAAACAAACCAGCCAAGATCTTTCTCATCGAGATAGCCTCAGATGCAGCTTGAATTGTTGCCATGTATTATGCTTCCGCCGAACTGAGTGCCATGGATCGTTGCTTCCTGTTGTACCATGAAAATGATGTCGACCCAATGCTAAAGATCCCTCCTGATGTGCTCTTTCTGTCTGATGGACTGCCAGCCCAATCTGCATCCGTGAAGCCATGCAACTTCACTCCCTTTGTCCGTTTGTACCAAGGTCCATACTTTGATGTGCCCCTTAGGTATCTTAGGACATGCTTCCCCGCCTTCCAAATGAGCTTGGTAGGATTAACCATAGCTTGAATCAGCTGGTTAATTGCATAGAAAATGTCTGGTCTCGTGTTCACTAGATACATTATCGAACCCACTAACTGTCGGTAGACAGTAGCATCCAACTACCTCTCCAAAAGTAGCATCCTCTTTCCTCCAATTTCCTGGAAGAGGAGTATCCATGGATTTGCAGCTCTCCATGTTAAACTTACCCAGTATCTCCTTTGCATACTTGCGTTGAGACACAAAAATTTCACCATCCCGCTACTATATTTCCAATCCAAGGAAATAATGAGGGAGTCCCATGTCCTTAATTTCAAATTCCCTTGCAAGATCCCCCTTGCATGAGTGTATCAATTGTTCATCACCAGTCAAAATTAAATCATCAACATAAAGAACAATGATCAATAGCTTACCCTTAACCACAATCTAGTATAGGTTTTCATCTGCTTCACTTTTGGTGAAGCCCAGTCTAGTGAAATAACTGTCTATCTGAGTGTACCAAGCACAGGGTGCTTGCTTCAGCCCATACAATGCTCTTTTGAGTCTGCACACATGCAACTCAATGTTGAAGATTTTGAAACCTTCAGGCTACTCTATGTACACATCTTCCTCAATGATCCCATTGAGAAACATATTTTCACATCCATATGATGAATGCACCAGCCCATCTGCGTTGAGAGTGCAAGGATGGATCTTATGGAAGAGTAAGTTGTGACAGGTGCAAAGGTCTCATCATAATCTATCCCCTCGATCTGTGAGAATACCTGGGCCACAAATCTGGCCTTATATTTCTCCACACTCCCATCAACAACTTTCTTTAGCTTGTAGATCCATCTTGATCCAACCACTGATTTGTCGACCGGTCTTGGGACTATCTCCGATGCACTGTTATTGACAATGGATTCATACTCCTCCACCATTGCATCAACCCATGTTGGTTGTTGCACTTCTTTTTGAAAGGAAGATGGTTCAATCACAATAAATTTTCTCATGAGATCCATGTATCTAGTAAATCGGTCAAGAGACTTTCTTTGTCTGTGCTGTGAAGTAGGGGATCCTACATTCTCTGTAGCACCAAGTCTCAATCTATCAGCTTCCGTGGTGTGCCTTCTGCCATTTATGATGGATGGCTCTACGTGAGTGTTTTCCTCCACTCCATGATTCTTCACATGTGGTTGATCCACATCTTGAGGATTATCCTTGGGAACCAACAGTTCCTCCTCTGCATGCAAGTTGAGCTCCCTCTCAAGGGAAAATTGCATGGCTTTCCCCTCATTAAATTTTATATCCCATCGCACAATAGTCATTCTACTATTTGGAAAATACACACAATAATTATGGGGTGTTTCTGTGTACCCCACAAAAATCCCGATCTCAGTTGTCGATTCCAACTTCTTCCTGGCATCCTTGGTCACTTGCACATAAATAGATGAGCCACAAATATTAAAGTGCGAAACATCATGTTTCTTACCAGTGAAATCCTCTTCAAGTGTACTCATGCCAAGTATCCTATGAGGACAATGGTTCTACACATAAACTACAGTGTAGCATGCTTCTGCTCACAAATGCATTGGTAGGCCCTAATCATGCAACATCGCTCTTGCTGCACCCACAATCATTCTATTGTTGCTCTCTGCAACCCCATTCTGTTGTGGGTTATGAGGCGTTATGTGTTCTCTTCAAATTCCTTCTTTGCTGCAGAAGTTCTTGAATTTGTTAGAGATGTATTCTCCACCGTTATCACTCCTAAAAGCCTTCACTTGCTTCCCTGACTCTTTCTCCACCAGCCTTAAACTCTAGAAACTTAGAGAATGTCTGATCTTTATTTTGCATGAAGAATATCTAGCACTTACGAGAAAAGCCATCAAAAAATATTATATAGTACTTATGTTTTTCTGTTGAAGCAACAGAGAATGGTATATCTAGCACTTACGAGAAAAGTCATCAAAAAATATTACATAGTACTTATGTTTCTCTGTTGAAGCAACAGAGAATGGTCCACACACATCTGTATGAACTCTCTCAAGGATCTACAAGGCTCGGTTCTCTTTCTCATGAAAGGTGGAATTTACATACTTCCCCATGGTGCAACCATTTCATGGATCTAACTGAGAAAGTGTTCCCAATGGAAGTCCAGTAGAAATCTGCTGCATGACTTTCAAGGCTCCATGGTGAAGATGGCTCAATCTCCTATGCCATAATTCGCCCTCATCCTTACTCACCACTTTATCTGCCTTGCCCATCATTGTTGCACAACCATCTACCTCCAACTTGTAGATATTCTTAACTCGAACCCATATCCTCTTGGCTTGTCCTATTGTTTTATGTCACAGTAAAACTTTTCCTTCACTAAAAACAACATCATAGTCTCTATCCTCCAACATTGCGACTAAGAATAAATTTTTCTTCAAACCCAATACATACATTACATATTTTAATTGAAATGGTTTACTTGAATTTCTCTGAAAGGTAATGGTACCAATCCTAGTAGCACTATACTGTCCATTATCCCCCTTTTCTATATGCATCTAGAGATCCTTCTCCTCCAGGTCACTGAAAAGTTCCTTGTCTCTCGTCATGTGAAAGGAAGCGCCACTATCCAAATACCACACAAATTCTGATGCACTTGACATCATGCATGCGATCAATGAGAAGTCAGCTCAAATTGTGAGGCAAGGGCCTCACCAGCTGTAGATCCAACAACCTTCTTGTTCTTCTTCTTTTGTGAATAGTTAGTAGCAAAATTCCCATGTTTGTGATAGTGAAAACACTTCACCTTGGACATGTCTTGCTTTTTGCCTTTGGACTCAAATTTAGAATGGAATTTCTTCCCCTTCCCCTTCTTTGCCTTGGCAGCCAAAGCACAATCCTCTTCATCCTCATGCTTAGATGAAGAGCCATCTTTGGTGTTCCTTCTGAACTCCTCCTGCACCAAATCTGATCACAATCGTTCCCAATCTAGCAATTTTTCCCATCCATTGACAGAGTCTTCATAACTGTGCCAACTCTAAGGAAGTCCTAGGAGAGCCAAACTCACCAAATCATCATCAGGGACTGTTATTCCAACACTCCCCAGCTCATCCCGAAAATGGACAAACTTTGTTAGATATTTTGGAATGGTGTTGCCATTTTCCATCTTGATCTTCCTGAGTTTATCTTTGAGCACCAATTTCCTATGGTCGCTGCTGCTTTAGAATAGATCTGTCAAAGCTTTCCACATTGCATATGGCGTGGCTTTCCCATGGAGGCTTGAGACAATGTGGTCTCATACTCCCTCCAACAGGATCCTCCTCGCCTTTGCTACTTTCTTTTTCCATGCATCAATATTTGCAGCATCTCTCACAATGGGTTTAGGAATGCCATTGTCAATGAATTCCTTCAGGCCATTGTCTTCGAGTATTGCCTCCATCCTATCCTTCCAAGCAATATAGTTTGAGCTTCCCTCGAGTGCATACTCCAACCTCAAGCCATTGATAGCCATTTCGATCTTGAATCAGCTGTAGCACCAAGAAATTCTTTCTGCAAATTCAAATTCTATCCAGGCACAAATTCAGCTCCTGCTTCACTTCTGCAATTTTCTGTGCTCCAATACCATGTAGAAATTATACAACAAACATGTATATCTTGGATTCACCTGATCTAACAATGTACTAAAGTTAAATACTGAATCGCTTCTATAAATATTTTGCAGAATTAAAAACACAATCGCTAATCACATGAAGTAAAGAAGAATCAAATCACACACAACACATATAATTTCCTGGGGAAAGCTTGCTGCTCAAAACCCCACTATCTTCTATTGTATATTCAACATGGACCATGAAACAAATACAATGTCTACTCCCTCACAAGAGTCTCCAAAACTCAGCTATTTGTCTCACACTGTCCTCACAAAAATCTGACCAATACTTAGTAAATTTTCAGCCTCCTGACAGCTTGCCTTGCTTGTGCAATCCGTGATGGATTATATCCCCAAAATATAGGAATTATGGCCTTCCTTGACTGTGCAAGTATCATGGGCGCTCCAATGGGTGGTTGGATGGATGTGTGCAAGCCAATGATGTCACAACTGATAGTCAACTTCCCTTTCACCTAGATCTCAATTGGGTCTTCACTGGATCTAACATGCATGCATCTAATAATAGTAAATCCTCAGTTGCATGTGAGATCATTGATTGTGAATTAATTAATATTTAATTCATTTGATCTCTCACTACTTGTATCTTTAGTTACAACTAGCACAACTGAGTTTAACTCATTTAATTGAGTTAAACTGATTACAACATGCATTTGAACTAATGCACCAACTGCACTTCGAACTCTGTTACAACTAGAATTACTCTGCATGCCTCACCAACTACCTCTAACTTGAAATCCACTAGCTAACTGAGTTTATCACACTCAGTTAACTATTACAAGTTATTTTGAGATTAGATTAAGTTTATTGTCCATCTCTAATTAAGGGATAACTAAAAATAGACATGCACCAAAAATAGCACTGTGGGCCCCACCCTAGTGTAGGTGTTTAATGCATTAGGCGTGGGCACTGAAATTTTCTTGTTGAATCTCAACACGACAGACTTCAGGCTCATGCACCTGTCATGGGAGACACTTGAATCTAGTTAGTATCAATCCAACCCACGTTTTAATGTGGGTGAATCTAGTTTTTGTCAAACTTTATACTGGTTAATTGCAAGTGATATAGTAAATATCTAATCATGTTTTGTAATTTTATAATTTAAGCATGATTTAAACATATGATTTAGACATGTGAAACTCCATTCATTGATTTAGAAGAGACTATGAAAATACACCAACATCTTTTATTGATTAATCTACCCACTTCCAATAGAAAATGTTTAGCAAAGTAAAAAAAATTAAGAGAATAGTATATTAATAGTATGTAATATTTAATGATATATATATTCTATTTTTATATTTTTTTAATGTTAATTTTGTATAATTTTCTACCATGAGTGAGTATTCATTACAATTTCAGGGTAGTTAGAGACTTTTCACATGTGTGTGTTTTAGTTTAGAAGGGATTTGATTTTGAATGATTTGGTGATACAAGTCAATGTATTGAAAATGTATGAATGCCCAGATTTTCCAGCAATGTTGTGAATTATTTGTTCAAATGTGGCATGCCTTACGTTGTTAAACAATATCTATTCGGCGAAGTCAAGTCACGGTACATTGTTGAACAATATCTATTCCTAAAGTCAACATTTAAGGGATTCATTTCCATACTGTCGTTCCTTTCTTATTCAATTATCATAGATTCAAATAATGATCCTAAAAGTAAGGTGTTTAAATACGTCTCTCCTTCTTTATTCAATAATCATAGATCTTAATAGTGATCCTAAATAGTAAGGTATTTAAATCTTAAATCTTCAAGTAATGTAATGTAGAGGATTATTCGCTCAAATATATCACATGGTCTAACTATATATTTTCAACATTATCTTTTCACTGTGATATTCGTTTTTCATGGTACGTTAAAGTTTTTTTTCATTTAATCTAAGATAATGTATAAATTATATTATATTTTTAAATTTTAAATTATATTATGGTAGTTAAGAGAAAAAAATGGAATTTTTGCTATCCAAGTTTAATTCCGACAAATGATATGATGTATTGATGTATATTTACAATATTAATAGTATACAATATTAATATACATATGTTAAAAATAAAAATAGTTAATAATTAATCATTATTTAATTTTTAATGATATATTTTAATTTTTAATAAGTTTATAAGATTATGTAATTTATAAATTAAATTAACAATGATTTTATAAGATCATTTAATTTATAAGTTAAATTAACAATGGTATAATATGTGTATATGTTGTTGAATGATTTTTTTAGAAACAATTATGTCTCGCGTTTTGGGTGGGCGCTTCACGCATTATCATGGATGTATAAAGTTTTCATGACAATAAAAGAGAGACCAGAAAAAAATAGAATGATTGGTTAAAATAAATTGAACAATTTCATTACAACTAGGAAGATTTGACCTAAATTAATATTAAAATTATCAGATAAAAGTATCCAAAAGTTAGGATTTGACTAAACACACCCCCTCCCTCTCGTTTCTCGAATCCTTTGTGTCAAACATGATACGTGGGTGACACGTGTTTGACATGAGTGTGACTCATGTCCTATTCATAGGACACAAGTTTGACTTGTGTTGAACACAAGCCCTATTGATGTCCTAAAATTTGGAAACGTGTCCTTTGAAAGAAACATCTTGAAAACAATTTATTGCCTCATTCTCACACAATTCGGTCACATTTTTTGTAACACCCCTTCCCACATCTACACAAGTAACCGATCAACTAGGCTAAACATGTAATGAGAGACTATTGTAATGAGATTCAACCTCCTATGTGACCTTAAGGAAGTGGAACCGACAGAAAACACCACCTACAAACCTTGTACATCAACCACAACACCCCCAGGAGGTAACCAAACCATTAATGTCCCTTACCCCTAGGTCACACTGAAATTTTGACCCCTTTTGAGTCATAGTCTCAGGCATAACACTGCATTCTAGGGGATAGGAGGCTATAACTGTAAGCATAACACTTCATGCCAGCGGCTAGGGCCCGGAATGATCATTTCTATGCCTACGACTCTCGAGGCTAAACCACCTCACCCTCATCAATAGAAATCAGGCTTTACTATGATCCATCCCAGATCACTAGGCCAATACAATAAAAATATCATAACTGGCTTTATCGTGATCTACACATGATCACTAGTCCAACACAAGCATGGATATCAACGAATTCTCTCTGCCTAAACCGTGATGAATTTTCCCGTCTCCTAGTCTCTCAAGATTTACCACAATCCACAGTCTGAATTAGCAGTCACTAGGCCCTAAACTGAGACATACTCTCCAGGCTTTATCGTATTTCCCAAACTTGGGATTCCTAGGCCTGATGGAGATCAAACCACCTCTAGGATTTACTTATATCACTCCATTCATTGGTCGAGGATTCCTAGGCCTAACGAGGCAACACACTATCAAACACTACTGTAACCCACAATTCGGTTAAGGGGTACTAGGCCATTTGTTATATCAATTCGGAGATCCACCCCACTTAGCTTCGAATCCATCCGACAATCCAACTAAACCAATACATGAGAACTCCAAAACACCATGACTATCCGTAAATGGAAAGCCTAGGTTGAAAACATTGTCACACCTGTGAAGAACCCATGCTGGGACAGAAAATAACCACATGCAATACCATGCATGCCAATCTAGCTTGGAGATCATACAGGCAAATCAATACCTACAAAGAATCATGTTGTCCTTGCTTGCTTCCTGCTCCTCCTTGCTTGCTTCATCCTCCTTCTTGCTTCCTTGCCTTTCTTTCTCCAGTGCCAAAGTGATAAAAAAAATCCAAGTGTCCAAGAGTGAGTGAGTGTGTGTGTGTGTGTGTGAGAGAGAGAGAGAGAGAGAGAGAGAGAGAGAGAGAGAATAATTAGAGAGCTCCAAAAATGCACTGACAAAAGGTAACAAAAGCTTGCCAACTGATCCTCATAATATTTTTTATAGAAGAGGCCTCTATTTTCTTCATTTTCCTCCTCACATGCAACCTATAACCTTTCATCTCCCTTTTCTCCTAATTTCCATTATTTTCATAAATAAATGTCCCAAAAATACTTTTGCCTCTCCAAAGCCTTATTCATTGCCTTTTCCAATTTCCTTTAGCCATAATAACCGAAATGAACACCCACTAGGATGTTTTTCCCAACATTCAGTTTGGAATAAGTGTCCCATCAACTGTGGTTACTATTTTTAACTTTTATTAAATAGAATTTTCAATAGGGTTGTTACATTTTTGGAGCTATCAAAGGTTTTGGAGTGTAGCTATGGGTAGGTAAGAAACGTTAGAAGCGATTCCAAGTGTTGGGAAGTGGATTTGTCCAAGCCCTACTTAAATTCTTAAAATAATTGTGACATTTCATCCTTTTAATTAAATTTTTGACATTACCATTGACTGACTTAGGATGTTTGAGAGTGGTTTCAACCTCATTATATTTCATATGGGGAAAGTATAATTTTGAATCCCACTCAAAAACCAATAGAATTAATAGTTTTTGGGATTGGAGGGATTACAACATTTCCGTTGGAGTTTGTCATGTATGAGGGCATGGAAATAGCATTTAATTAAGAGGAACAAGCCCTCTATGTACCTTGATGTTGGTGGCATTAATCCTTGAACTCCTATGTCATCACCCTAGTAAAAATGCACCCATCACTCAAACATAATCTCGATATTCCACGTTAATTTTTTTATATCTTATTTTAATGCTTTGAAGGTGATATTGATGATGATGGTCCCAATATAGGCAATGATTTTGATGACATATAGTTCTAGTTATTTGTTGAAGAATATTTTTTTTGGACAACACAGGCCATTTAGGGCCTCTTTGTTGATGTATTTTTGGTTCAGAGATGGATTGCAATTTTCATTTACACTCAATGCTACTTTGGCTATATTCATTAATAGTGTGATTGAATTTGTATCATTATCATGTAAATGTTTTATATATTTCATATTATGTGTGATTCACTAATTTTTTTATATTTTTTAATATATAATATATAACATGTCCTCTATGTCATGTTCTAGGGGGTCACCATATCACATATCGGATACTTGTATTTTCGTGTCATGTGTTCTTGTGTCAGATGACTCTAAATCTAAAAACTAAAATGATTAGAGCGAGAGAGAGTGTACCAAATTAATTGTAACACCCTCATCCTACATCTACCCAAGTAACCATCCAATTGGGTAAGCATGCGACGAGAGGGCACTATAATGATATTCAACCTATTAGGGGACCTTAAGGAAGTGGAACCAAAGGACAACACCCCCAAGAGGCAACCCAACTCTTCAGGCCTCTTACCCCTTGGTCACACTGACATTTTGAACCACGTGAGCCATATCCGCGGGCATAAGACTACATGCCTGCAGCCAAGAGGCTATAGCCCTAGACACAACACTGTATGTTTGCGGCTAGGCCCCCAAATTCCTAGTTCTATGCTTGCAACTCCGAGATTTGAGCCACCTTTTTAGACCCAGAGCCCTAGTCACTGCCCATAACTTCATGAAAAATTAGGGGATGATAAATAATATTATAACAATGATACGAAAGGAATTACATCAACAAGAACTCATCTAGACCCCTCCTAGCCATGAAAATCATTTTATCAAACATGTCACAAACATTGAATCTACAAGTGTAAACAACATGTTTAAGCATTGGGGTCTCATACTTATCTGAGAATCACTAAGAAGCATTGCTCCCTTACATCATTAGCTGCGATACAATCTATTTTACCATAGATACATTGTGAATTCATTTACAAGTAAAAACATGGATAGATCCATACATCATCACTAATAAAATACATGCTTATGCCTAGCATAATAACAATAGAAATACCATGGATACAACAACAATAGAATCCACATAATAACTAGTACATTTGCATACCAAATACCAAAGGAATGAGCTCTTCATTACTTAATGTAAAAAACAACCGAATATGGGACTTCCATGTTCCATCCGGCCATAGATTGGTTGAGCCAAATCTTAATTCATCCAATCACCCCCATGCCATATTCCAAGCATGAATGTGGGAATTTATCAAACACATCAATAAAAACCAAACCAAGGCTCCAAAGGCCAAGCCACCTCAACCCTCAACCAGTGATTCCACCTCATGGTTGGACATCACTGACCATAACTAGATCGGTCTCTTCCCAAGACTTCTAGGGCTCCGGAGCATTTGTTCTAACTCGGCTACTAGGACTAGTAACTCAACCCCAACTATTACAGGGCTTCCAGATCTTTTGTCCAACCAGGGCTTCCAATACTAGTAACTCAACCCACTTAGGGCTTTGAGAGATTTTGTCCAACCAAGGCTTCTAGGACTAGTAACTCAATCCACAGTTGTCTGCCGAGCTCCAGAGAGTTTGTCCACCAAGGCTCTAGGAATAATAACTCAACCCAAACCATTACAGGGCTTCCAAAACGTTTGTCCAACATTGGCTCCTAGGAACTAATAACTCAACCCAAGCTAAGAGAAAAACACGAGAACCAATTAGAAAACAATCAATGGAAATAAACCCACAATCACCATGGCTATCTAGGAAATGGCAAGGCTAGGAAAATCCATTGTCAATCCAAAAAATCCTCCTTGCCACTGACAGATCATAATCAATAAACCACATGCAATACCATACATGCCAAAAATAGTGAGGAAATCATACATGCAACTCGGTACTTGCACTCAGAACCTACTGTAGATGATGATCCCGATGTCCTCTTGCGCTTTCCTGCTATTCCTTTTCTTTCTTGATCCAAATCTCCAAGTATGCCACACTCTCCAAGAGTGCTCCAAGAATACTCTAAGTGTTCAAGAGTATGAGAGAGAGAGAGAATAATGAGAACTCCAAAAATGAACTAACCAATTCATGCCCATTGATCCTCATAAGCCTTTTGATCAATGAGGCCTCTATTTTCTTCATTTTCCATAATTTTCCCTCATTTTCCTCCTCACATGCAACCTGTGACCTTTCACCTCCCTTTTCTCCCATTTTCCATTATTTTCATAAATAAATGCCAATAAATGCCACTTTGCCTTTCCAAAGCCATTGCCTTTGCCTTTGCCAACTTCCTTTAGCCATAATATCCGAAATGAACACCCACTAGTATTTCTTTCCCAAAATTCAACTTGGAATACGTGTCCCATCGACTGTGGTCTTATATATTTTTACACGATTTTTTTACTAGGGTTGTTACATTAATAAGAGATTAATAATATATAAATTGGTTGATTTTGATTTATTATATTATCGATTTTTGTTTTTAATAGTTAGATTATTAATAAAAAATTAAAATTGTTAGCAAATTAATATTCTTAACTAATTAGTTAGGAAAATAGAATCCAAAAGAAATAATGAAAGAGATAATCATAATTTATAATATCAAAGTAATAATTTTATGATGATGTAAACATTAAAATTGTAACTAGCAGAATCATATAAAGAAAATGACTAGTAAATAGCAATAGGCATTAATCCATGATAAGCACCAAAACACTTACTTTGTGATATATCTCACATTGCTAAGATTTAAAAAAATCATAAAAATTAACTAAATTACCGTACAACATCATCATCATCATCATTATTATTATTATAAAAAACATTAAAATATGAGTTGAATATATGTACATTTTAAAAAACATGTAATAAGATTCTTAACCATGGAGATTCACCCCGACTTTACCATGGAGATTCTTAGAATTTGTTAGAAGTTATTATAATTTTAATATTGGTCTAGGTCAAATATTCTTAATCGTAATGAATTCATTAATTCACCATTAATAAATTATTCTATTTATTCTAGTCCTATAGTATTTACCTTTGTGAAATTTTTATGTGTCCCTGATAACTGGTGGAGCTTCCACCCAAAGCGTCAGACATTTCCTTTAATTGACACAGTTGATTCCAAAATAATTATTCAACAACGAGATCTTCAAGTGTGAACATATTCATACTTTGGAACATGTGTATAGATAAAATTATAATTTATAATTTACAATTAATTATTAATACACAATATTATAATCACATATATTTATATCCTTTGTTAGATGATTGAACTTGTAGCAATAGTCTATCACTATAAGTGTGGTCGAGTTGTGGTTTAGTAGTAAATTTGTTGGAGTTTTCTATCCTTGTTCTAGGTTCAATTCTCAAAGGAAGGGTGCCTTTGGCTTCCAAAAGTGGAAATATTCATAATAACATGTCCCACAAGTGGTAATCCATTAACTCTAACCTCGAAACCATAACCCTTATTAATATAAATAGAGTCCAAAGGGATAAGGGATTTGTGGGGATATAAGTACCTAACTCTAACCAAAAAATAAAGGGTGTTATTGTTAAAGAAAAAAAAACATCATCATTAGTATAATAATATACTCCTCATCATCATAAGAATGTTGGAATGCCAATATTTGTAGGTTCATCATATGCATAGATATTTTAGAGACGATCAATCAACAATTGATAGTCATCTAAAATTTTTGATTGAGAATTCGACTACAAGACTAATTAAATGGTTGTCTAAGCATTCCACTCATTGAGAAATTAGAATAAAATGTTGGTTGTTGTGCATAACAATGTAGGAATTAAGGGGTTTGTTGTGTGCCCTCACTAAACTATGCTGACCTCGTGTTCCTTGCTTCAAGGTAGTTTGTTACATCTTGGTGTTATATAAGATGGCCCTATGAGTTGATCTAAATAATAAATAAGTGTGTATGATGAATATGTGAAATTTGTGAGTTACACTTAGTTGTGCTTTAAGTGTTGTAAAGGTGATTTTAGACACCATCTCTCTCTTAGAATAATACCTCTATAATCTACCTAATCCTCTAATTCTCCAAATTAGAGTGTCTACTTTGAGATATAACATGTTATTTACAAGTCCCATGAATATTGTTAGTTGTATGTGCTTTTGAAAAATTAGATTAATCTACTATATTAACTCAAGGTTTTGATTTGGAGTTGGAATTAAAAGAAAATTTATACATAAAAACTTAATATCAAGTATTTTTTTGAACAATATTAATGTTATCAAGAGACACTTGACCACAATGACATTGACAGAATCTTGGCAATAAAAGATTAAACCTGCACACACTCATAGTGTAACTTAACTAAGCTTTCTCACAATTAATCATATCGGTATGGCGGTAATTGCGACTAGTTACATGAATTACTTACAAATAGGGTAAAGAAGATCCATACTTAGCCAAATTATCTGTAACCACAAGGACGACGTTGGGTGGATAACCCTATGATAATGATCTCACACCAAAACGAACCCAAGTCACTACTATTGAATGATAGAAATAGTGATACTTAACTCTTCCCATAATTATGCTTACATACATTTCCTAAGTAATGGTTAAGTGAAGTACATAAATAATCCCACATAAAAATGGGTATACATTGTCTCAAGTAGGGTAACCACACTACAAGGAAAATAACTTCTAGTAGAGGTTTTTGAAGAAGCCTCTATAAAAATAGCCAAAGAATTTGTTTGTAGTGGAGGTCACTAGTGAAGGTGGGTGGGCAGATGTTTTTTGGACGGTGCATCTAAAATATACAAATGGACCGGTGCTTTAGTATTCACACAAGCACTGATGCTGCATATAACATGGTGCACTGTGGAAAATTTATTTTTATAAAATAAATAAAAAACAAAGTGCACCAATTTAATTACAAAACACACCGGTCCTTGAATAGTCAATAGCACCAATGCCCTTCATGTAGTAAAATTACCCGATGCATACCACTAAGGAACACCGCTGTAGTTTTAAATTTGATAAAAATACGTTGTTATTTTCCAACAATTATTTGGTGTTGTAAATGTACTAAAATGCCTAGGGGATTCTTCTAGTTTCTTAATTTTCCTTTATTTTCCTTCATTTTCCTCCTCATATGCAACCTGTGACCTTTCACCTTCCTTTTCTCCTAATTTCCATTATTTTCATAAATAAAATGTCAATTAATGCCTTATTCCTTTCCAAAGCATTTTCCATTGCCTTTTCCAATTTCCTTAGCATTAATACACTGAAATGAGCAACCACTAGGATGTTTTTCCCAACATTCAACTTGGAATACATGTCCCATGAACTTGGTATTATATTTTTACATGAATTTTTAGTCGGGGCTATTACAGAACCCTCCCCCTTGGGGGAACACCATCCTCAGTGTTCAATGGCACATATAAACCAACAAACCACTAAAAACAAAACATAATTCCCAATAACACATCCCATTGGAGTATTTACAATGACCACTGCTGAAACATGACAAACATACCACTTACTAGAGCTTTATAACACAACTCATTACTGTATTTACAATAACATCCACATATACTTATGCACATTTGCTTCAACCAAAAAATAATCATACTGTCTATGAAGATTTATAAACACAATTCAATATGGTATTTACAATAATATACACAGATAGACATATGCACATTTGCTAAATCGACAGATAAAAGGATACGATGCCTGTATCAACTATTAAAGTCAATGAATTTGTTAGTTGTTGAATGTATTCGAATCTGTAATTTGCTGTTAAGAAATAAGTCGAAATCATAAACCTTTACTATCATGAGTTCGATCGAGCACTATATGGGAAGTCATCATGAATTTGGTTGTCAAATTTTTTATCAAGAACGTGAAATGGTGTTTGAGTTTTTGGGAGTTGTTGTCACAATTCTTTGAGTCAAGACATTCATATCAAAATGACGGTATAATATAAGGTTCACATGAGCACTTATTTATAGTAAAGGGGATGTTGTTCAAAGCAGCATGGTATTGAATATCACACTTTTTTCCCGTTTATAGTATCCCATATTACCCTCAAGATTCATCATTTATATGTTATTCCCCTTTTCCTATTCCTATTTTCCCTTATCCTCTTTCACTATCCCTAACCCTACATATCATATTCCCATATCCCCTTATTTAATTCTAAACCATTTCTCATCCCCATATATCGAACCATTGATATCCCCTATTCTACCTTAGTCATATTTCCACTTGATAAATCATCATTACACATGATTAGCACATAAAACCATATCCCCATACATTAGCCCCACTCGTCATATCCATGTCTATTACCCAAATAATCATACATTCCCATGCTCCCACATGATTATTCATCAAGTGGAGCGCCAACCAAACATAATACCTGTCATACCATTAAATGTTTGTGGATCAAATTCAATTTTTCATGATGGGATTGTCATTTCCATGAGTTATAATTTCTGTTAGTTGATTTGGTTTGACATGCATGAAGTTTCGAAGGATGATCATAGGTTGAAAATAAAATTGCAGAAGAACATACATCATGCTACTTCATCACTATGAAGGACACTACGCAACCACTGCGCAAAAATTCCTTCAGGTTATCTGCTCATTCCCTAAAATTCCTGTTTAATATTGCAATTAAGCTTTTTGATTCCCGTATTATTTTCTTTTCAAAAGACTTGATGTGTAAATTCGTATTCCATGCACACAATCAATTCTAAACACCCAAAGTCGTGTCTTGTTGGTACAAATCTTGGTTAATGTGGAATGCTGAGTAGTTAGGGTGATATATGAGTCATAATACAATTTTTTCCTGCTCATCTTCTTTGTTGTAGGGCTGATCTATCATCACTACGCAATGCTGTTATGTATAAATTTTTTTATGCTATCACTAACTTGAATTCTCCCACTCTCTTTCCTGTACACGTAGTTTCCAACAAGTCAAATAATTTTGCCACCTATTTTTAGGGTTAAATGGCTCCTACCACAAGCAGAAAGGGATGGTATTCCATGTGCACTGGGCCCAAGACCTTAGCCATGGTGAAATCTTCCCCAACTATCATAGTTTCCTTTGAGAATGATGGATGCATTCCATTTGGCCAAAGGATTTAGAAAATAGGCTATCATACACAAATTTCTAGTCTTTTTGCCATGAATTTCATAAATGAAAGAGTTAAATTGGGGGATTTAGAGATTGTTGTCAAAAAAAATCTTATTGTAGATGCCACATGCCTCCTTATAACAGGTGAGAAGTGGTTCAAGGGTAATGAGTTGGATGTCTCGACCTTCAAGGAGTTTGTTAAAACTGATTTTAGCAATGAATTTGTCACATCCTTCCCCACAACATATCTTCAAGACCAATACAGTGAGTTGTTAAAGATAATACAAATATATTTTACATGTGAAGGTAGATTAATTTAGAAGGGCTTACCAATACCACTTGATACTTTTGTTACATTTCATAGATAAAAATCTTGTGAATTTATCTTTCTTCTTTCTCAAGAGTGTGGATCGAATGGAAACAAAGGTTCAACTTCAAAAGGACAACCACATGTCGAATTTATTTCATTTCTCCCTTATCAAAATTCTATTCAAGTTTGTAGTGGATAAAAAGAAAATTCATTGGTTTGATTTTTTATCCAGTCTTAGTTTATCACCACAAGAAGATCCTTCATCAATGAAAAGTTGTGAAGAGAAACAAGAAGCACATGAAATGCATGAAGATATAGTCACTCAAGCAGTGAAAGAAGCTAATATAGTTGAGGAAAAGGATAGACATCCCAGCAAGAAAATCAAAGCAAAACATGGCAAGAAACTGGGTAAGAAACATATGTTAAAGAGTAAAGGGAAAGAAAATGAGCCAAAGTTCAGGTGGAACCACCCCAAACCACCAATATTCAAGTGGCAATAGAGGAGACAATTAAAGATAAATAGTTTGGGATAATGCCTAGAACTAGGTCGATAGTCAAGAAGAACATGGAGGAACCAATTCCTTAAGCAGTTGTTGAGACTCTAGAGGAAAAACAAGAGAAAAGATGGAGAAGATTTACCCAGTGCAGTTTGAAGAAGAAGACCCCAAGATGGAAAAAATTAAAGAGGCTCTTGCTAAGTACCAAATGAAGATAACATTTTTGAAAAAACAAAATAGAGAGTTGAGAGAAACAACTCAACAAACTACTCAAAAAAACGTAAATATGAAGATACCTCCAGGCCCACTGAATAGACAAAGGGAAGAAAGATGCAGTTGAAGAAAAACCCAAGAAACTTAATGTGGATTCTAACAGACCTATTATAAGAACAACAACGTTGAAACAAGGATGGGTACAAAAAATGAAGGAAGTGGCCCAATCACCAAATAGGTCAGTTTTTGAGCAATGGAAAGAATACCAAAGAGACTTAGAAGAGCTGAAAGAGTTCCAGATGCATGTGATGATAATAATATAACATCATGAAGATTATAAGAAAACTGTTGAAAAATTGTTTGAAGATTGTGACAAAGAAGTGTGGAGAGCCACCAAAACTATGGATAGATGCAAAAACTTTGTCAAATGGACACTTCCTACAAGAAGGAAATATAAGCACCTTTATGTCAGAAACCTAGTGTTAAAGATAAGGCCAAGGTATATTAAGAAAATATTACCAAAGACATGAAGACTAGTCAGGATGTATGGAGAGGCAGCTGGAATTCCTCCTCCTGGAGATAGACCTATACCAAGATCTAAAGCTCAGCCTGAAATAAATCCTCCTTAGCCAGTGCTTACTGAACACAAATATCCTGATGGTAGGAGTACCCTTCTTTCCCACATATTCCTCTATCAGTGCATATAAAAATTCATGCACCCAATTTAGTGCTCAATACAAATTCCGATCTGGGAAATTTCAATATTTTATTTCTGAACTGGAAATTTAAATTAATGCGGAAGCTTGCCTTTTTTCTATGGTTCAAACCCCATATACATATAACAGAGTTGCATATACAAATTGAACCAAAACTCACCTTGCACTTAAGGTCCACCAAGCCTTCGGTCTTCAACTATGGAAATGCAAATATACATATATTGGACCTTGGATTAAAACCCAAAACATTTCACTATCACATTCAATCATCGAATATGGGTTCGGTCACAATTAATTAACCTTGAATTTGATTTTATTACAAAACCTAGAACATCGTCTTTTTTTTATCATCAAAGATTATAATTACTTAATTCTCAAGCCTTGAGCCTATGCTATCAACTCATTTCAACTTCTGGCATAAGGAAATTTAACCAATGCTGGCCCACATATTCATATTTCAATTATATAAATAATTCTCAATGAAATAAATGCTCACCATACCTCCGTTAATCTCCGTGAAACTTGCTATGCGATTGCCTTTGGATCTTGCACAAAACGGATCTGATAGAATTCACATTTTTTCAAGGACAAAAGTTTAACACTAAAAAAAATTGTGAAATAGGCAGTATTGTGTTGGTGACATGTTACAAATTTATTGGATCGCATTTTTTTTTCTTGAGACCGCTTCTTGGCCACAATGCTGTGCGAAAATGGTGGTATCTTCTCACAAAAACCGCTTATTGGCACAACCTAGTATTGAACCGAGTCAATTCAGAATTTCCATTGCATTTTACTCCTTTCAAACTTGTCTCTCCATCCTGATGCTATGGGTCGACTTCAACCAACATCGCTCTAGCAAACAGAGCTTCTATCACGATTGATGCTGCCTTAAGTGAACAGAGGTTCAACGCTGCTTCAACACCGATGTCAATCGATTTCAACCGAATGGAATTTCGATTCAAAACAAACAGAGTTTCATTTGTACGATTTCACCATACCAAAATCATATGCTGACATTACTTGCGTTCTATCATAAAACTCATCGATTCTCTGTTGAATCATTCATACAAAGAGTTATACCATTCAATACTCAGTCTTCAACAAAATTTCTGTATTGGGGTTTGACAAAGTCGACATCGATTCAGTAAATCAAATCAAACGATTCTTACATGATATTTATAACAATAACATAATGGATTTCTGATATGTTTAGAGTCCCTTCAAACAAAATAAATGCGCACTTAATTTATCTACTGAAAGCGTAGATTCAAATGCATTCAGGAAACATAAGCTCCCACACGGAGACTTGAAATAGTCCTCACGCATACATTTCATATATCAAATCCTTAACACAGGATTTCACCCATACATAACTCAATCGATAAATGCGCCTAATTCAGAACCAATTCTTCATATAAACATATACAAATGTAAAAAAATACAAGAGACCTTCTTCCCTCTCTCACTCAGACCTGATTTTCTGATTATTGGCCTTTCAATCAAAATGCCCATAGGCTATAAACTCTGTTTTATAACTCTACTCTCTAACTCTCGTCTGCTCCAGATCTAATGATAATTTTTTTTTTAAGGCCCTTGAGGCTTACATTTATACAGAATTTTAATAAATCAATTCAACTCCCTTACAGCTCAACAAAACTCTTGGATTTCTCAAATTCCTAAATTTAGCCTAAATCCCTAGATTTACTGAAACTGACTCTTCACATTCCTAACTAATCAACTTCCCCTCATGTTCTCCTATGATTAGAGAAAATTATCACTATATTTATTCAAAATAATAATAATTACATAAGAAATTAAAAACATAAGACCCCCCTATGTTTATTAAAATACCAAGTGTTTTTTGGAACCTAATGCCCCTGCATCAGACTCCCAAGGTTAAAATTAATCATGATCTCCTGATCATGTGCTTTCAGTCCTTATCTTCCTGGATCCCACACTTTGTTCTGCAGCTGATCATCAGCTGCAATATTCTTCTTCTGCACTTCTCCAGGCTTCCATATCTTATGCTGCATCTTCCCGCTTGCTATGCTTTCACAGTCTGTGACAGTCTTCTTCTTGTTGCTGCTGTTTCTTTGCTTCTTTGTTGTTGTCTTCTTCTCAGACACTTTCACCATCAGCCTTCTTATCAATTCAATTTCTTTATCTAATATGTCTTCTGACTGCTGGATACTAGTTCCTTTTTATTGATGAACTCTTACTACTGCTCCTGCTTTTACTTGCTGAGCTCTTACGCTAGCTTGCTGAGCTTTTACTTGCTCAGTCCTTACTGACACCCCATCATCCATACCCTCTTGTTTTCTGCAACAGAAAAACTCTTCCTGATTGTCACCCATGAAAATTTATTCGTTCTCTGCCTTCAACAATTATTTGGACTGGTCTTTAAATTTCGAGTCACTGTCATCATCTCTTTCCGTCTCCTGGACTAAACATTCCTTAGTCCTTCCATCAGTACCTGCAATCATAAAACAAACACCAAATTTATAAAATCCTTGTGTCTCTTCTTCCTACGACAACACTTCAAATTGCTACTCTAACGTTTCCTTCAGCAACACTTCAATCTGTTGCCCTGTCATCAGCACATCAGTATGCTGATTCAAATCCTTCAAATAATTTTTGAGACTGTAAGCTAGCCTCTCCTTTGCATCATCCTCTCCAAGGATGTTTCCCTGCTCTGGTTCCTAAAAATGAACCTTTTCATTCTCATTCATCTCCGCCTTTACAATCTGAACACTCGTTCTCTGTGCTTCTATCCTCTGCTCCAGAACACTTATCTCATGCCACAAATCTGTCATCTCATCTAAGAAACTCTCTGTGCAATCTTCAATACCTTCACAAGTCAAGTTTCCTGTTGTCACTACTTCTTCATCCTTCATCAGAATAGAATTCTGATCTTCCATCTCTGCAATAACTTCACTTGTCTGTCCATCACTCTTCACTTGGCCATTCAATAAAAGCAATTTGTCATTATCATACTTAATAGCAAATTTATCATCATTAGACATAAATGTCATATCTTCATTGAAACAATTTCTTTCACAAAACAAGGAATTTATGAATTTATTTTGCTGCAATAATTCAATCTGATCTTCTTCTGAAAGATAATTCACTCATTACAATTTCATTACATGAATTGTCTTCTTCAATACTTGCATTCACACACAACTTGTCAGTTTTAAAACCATAAGACCCCATGGTCTCATTTGATGATTTCATCATCAAATCCTCTTGCTGTTCCAAGTCTTCTATACATTTCAAAAATTCTTCAATGGTCCTCTCTTCAATCTCTTCAAGCTGTCCAATTGATTTCTTAATTCCTAGCTTTTGGCCATCGCCATAAGTTAAATCTCCTTTGCTTCCAATGTATTGAAAAGTGAAACTCTCCCCCAATTGTGTATAGACATTTACAACATATCTGGCTGTCTCATTTTCTTCCTTTGTGACAACATCAACAGTTTGTCCACCTCCACATGTTTTCCCTGCAAACATACAAAAATCATCAGATGTAAAGTCATTTGACCCCTTGGTCTTACTTGAAGTTTCAGTCTTCAAGTCTTTCTCCAAATACTCAATCATTCTGAATAATCTCTCTTTCCGCTGAGCATGTATCATCTGCTCTTTCTTCTTCTGTAGCCTATGCCACTTTAATTTCTTCTTCATGAGCCAACCAACTCTTTGGCTCTCCTCTATCATCATCTACAATTTTTTGAACTGTTCCCTGATCTCAGCTACCTCTTTCTCATACTCTTCCTTTCTTAACTGTCTCTGTATGCCATTTGTCTTGGCATCCTATTTATTCATCTTCATTCTGTTGTGGCCTCTCTCAGAACCTCTGCAATATCTGCTATGACTATCAGTAGCCATATTCTTCTTCATGAGTTCTCACTCATTCATCACGGGCTGCACTGAAACCTCTGCAGTAACAAGTCCTCCTTGTCACAACTTACCTCACCAATCCTCTCCCTGGATCCGATATTTTGGCTAGTACAAGTCCACTATGTATGGAACCTCTTGAGCATTCCTCTCTGCTCCTTTAGGCCTCACTCCTCTGCAACCTCTCAGAACACATCTGTTCTCTTTTCATCCAACCTCTGTTGGGAATTCTCAAGGTTCTGCCACACTCTCCTTCTTTCTCTTTAGAGACCTTCACTGGCTTCCCTCATCACTGCTCTTCAAAGCTGTGATCTTCTTGCTGAGATGCTCCTAAATTGTTTGCAATCTGCATTCTGCAAACAAATTCTTCAAACAGAATAAAAAATACCTCACCTTCAAGGGTTGTTCAACATCCATTTGCAATTGTTTCTGCAAATCCTTCCAATGCTCTGCTGCACTGCACGCTGTCCTGTCAGATTTAAATATGATCTTTTTGTCATCACCATCACACCTGTGTTCACATCTTCAGATCATATCCTAGCAATCTTCAAAACACTTTGCCTTCAAATTCAGATTCTGCAAATCTGAATACCTTCATTGCACACCTAATCAAATATGAAATTTTTGTCAAACAGATTTAAAACCCAAAATTTCTTCACTGCTTCAGTACACATCCGCATTCCAAGAATTAAATTTCAAAGAGCTTATGCTTCTCTGATACCACTTGATGGCAGGAGTACCCTGCTTTCCCACATATTCCTCTATCAGTGCATATAAAAATGCATGCACCTAATTTAGTGCTCAATACAAATTCCGATCTGGGAAATTTCAATATTTTATTTCTGAACTAGAAATTTAAATTAATGTGGAAGCTTGCATTTTTTCTATGGTTCAAACCCCATATACATATAACAGAGCTGCATATACAAATTGAACCAAAACTCATCTTGCACTTAAGGTCCACCAAGCCTTCGATCTTCAACTATGGAAATGAAAATATACATATATTGGACCTTGGATTAAAACCAAAAACATTTCACTATCACATTCAATCATCGAATATGGGTTTGGTCATAATTCATTAACCTTGACTTTGATTTTGTTACAAAACCCAGAACATCGTCTTTGTTCTATCATCAAAGATTATAATTACTTAATTCTCAAGCCTTGAGCCTATGCTATCAACTCATTTCAACTTCTGGCATAAGGAAATTTAACCAACGCTGGCCCACATATTCATATTTCAATTATATAAATAATTCTCAATGAAATAAATGCTCACCATACCTTCGTTAATCTTCGTGCAACTTGCTATGCGATTGCCTTTGGGTCTTCGAGAAAACGGATCTGACGGAATTCACATTTTTTCAAGGACAGAAGTTTAACACTAAAAAAAAATGTGAAATAGGCAGTATTGTGTTGGTGACATGTTACAAATTTATTGGATCGCATTTTTTTTTCTTGAGACCGCTTCTTGGCCACAATGCTGTGCGAAACTGGTGGTATCTTCTCAAAAAACCGCTTATTGGCACAACCTGGTATTGAATTGAGTCAATTTAGAATTTCCATTGCATTTTACTCCTTTCAAACCCATCTCTCCATTCTGATGCTATGGGTCTACTTCAACCAACTTTGCTCTAGAAAATAGAGCTTCTATCACGATCGATGTCGCCTTAAGTGAAAAGAGGTTCAACGTTGCTTCAACACCGATGTCAATCGATTTCAACCGAATGGAATTTTGATTCACAACAAACAGAGTTTCATTTGTACGATTTCACCATACCAAAATCGTACGATTTCTATCATAAAACTCATCGATTCTCTGATGAATCATTCATACAAAGAGTTATACCATTCAATACTTAGTATTCAACAAAATTTCTATATTGGGGTTTGACTAAGTCGACATCGATTCAGTAAATCGAATCCAACGATTCTTACATGATATTTATAACAATAACATAATGTATTTATGATATGTTTAGAGCCCCTTCACACAAAATAAATGCGCACTTAATTTATCTACTGAAAGAGCAGATTCAAATGCATTAAGGAAACATAAGCTCCCACACGGAGACTTAAAACAGTCCTCAAGCATACATTTCATATATCAAATCATTAACACAGAATTTCACCCATACATAACTCAATGAATAAATGTGCATAATTCAGAACCAATTCTTCATATAAACATATACAAATGTAATCAAATCCAAGAGACCTTCTTCCCTCTCTCACTCAGACCTGATTTTCTGATGATTGGCCTTTCAATCAAAATGTAGGCTATAAACTCTGTTTTCTAACTCTACTCTCTAACTCTCGTCTACTCCAGATTTGATGATCATTTTTTTTAAGGCCCTTGAGGCTTACATTTATACAGAATTTTAATAAATCGATTCAGCTCCCTTACAGCTCGACAAAACTCTTGGATTTCTCAAAGTCCTAAATTTAGCCTAAATCCATAGATTTACTGAAACTGACTCTTGACATTCCTAACTAATCAACTTCCCCTCATGTTCTCCAATGATTCGAGAACATTCTTACTATATTTATTCAAAGTACTAATAATTACATAAGAAATTAAAAACATAAGACCCCCCTATGTTTATTAAAATAGCAACTGTTTTTCAGAACCTAATGCCCCTGCATCATATCCTGTACTTGAATCTCCTAAGGTTCAAGCCTCCACCAGTAGAGAATTCAACAAAAGGAAAAGGAGGTAACAATCCTTTTGTCTGAATTTTTTGCAGTTTTGTCCATGAATCTAGGGTTTCTTGTCTATGTTGCGTAGCAGGGGTGCCTTTTTGTTCTCTAGTTGCAATCATTTTTTTTCTCATTAAAATGAGATATTTATGCACATGTTAAAGAGCCTACAATGTTGTATTTTTGGTTTGATGAAGACTGATGGTGCTAAATAGGTAGCAGTGAAAGTTGAATTATGTAGTTGTTGCGTAGTCGATGTGCAACCCTTGCCTACAAGTTTCTACAAATTTATAAAGTAATGCCACCTATCAGAGTTTTGATGGATGATGTGTGGTGAAATTGGGACCTAGTTCAGACCACTAGTAAATGACCAAGTGTCATTTATGAAGAGAAAGATGACTTGGCAGCGTGCTACCCAGTCAATGCGCAACCTTCCCAGTTCACTGTCAACATTTTCACTCTTTCTGTTTTTTGCTATGTGATGGATATTGTTCAAAGCTTTGGATAGTTGTCAAGTTATTTTGTTTTTAAAGATAGTGATAATGATCATAGCTTTTAGTCTTTTTATCATTTCATAATTTTTTTTTGTAAACAACACTAAGTTTCCACTTTTTAGTTTCTTTTGATACTCTTCATGGATCGAGGATACATTGCCTCCAACCTCTTTTTGATCTCTTATGTATGTCTATATAATATGGAAAACTGAATGAAAATAGGTTTGGATGGTATTGATATCAACTCGTAGACTCTGGTGTATTGTTTTTGTGTTTCTAGTTTAATGAAAGAAAGGCTTTAAATGAACAGGTTTTCCCAATAATCTTTGCATAGGATACTATGGTATGAAATTTTGGATATGTGTTTTTCATAAGTTAGGTTTTTATTAAAGTCTGGAGGAATACTTAAGTAATTCAAGAATTCAATAAAAAAATTGCTCTAATTTTACTGTATTCTGGTGTTTAAGTTGCAAATGGATGATTTTACCTCCTTATTTATTATATGTTTCCTTTAAACATCGTTGTATGTTAGATAAGTCCCTCACTATTTTCCCACTATACTACATATTTTATTTCTCCAAAATGTGTATCAAGAAAAAACCTTTGTGATGACTGGATTTATGCATAAACATTATTGGAAAACTTTGATCACCTGCATCTACACCATATCTCAGAACTTTTGTCAATCCCCAACAAAAAATATTTTAAAGAACTCTTCAGATCTGGTCTCTGCTTAAAAAAATTGTACTTCAAGGTATCTTACCTTTGAGTTTATTGAGAGAGGGAGCCCCCTCTAGTTGGAGAAGACTAATCTCCCAACCCAAAGTAGTTTGTGGTTACCTTTGTGAATCTATCCTCAACCTAGTAGAATTAATAGAGTGCTAACATCAACAACAAGGGAATCCATAGGATCACACCTCCACCCTCAAAAGTAGTACCAGGATTCACCTCCTTCTTAGGAAGTCTAAAATCTACTGCCAAAGTCAAAGCTACATTCAATTTCCAGTGCTACAATCCTGCTCTACTTGTCCTCTCAGTGAGAAATTACCAACTCATTGTTCCAGGGCTCAATCCTAATGTGATTTTGATTCCCTCTGGAAATTCTAATGACAAAAAACAATACATCCATGGCCTTCCATTATCTTCTACACAGTCCCTCGAGAAATCCAGTCACCCCCTTCCATGCAGTCACACACCTTCTAAGTTCTGCGGGCATCCCCTTCTTTGCTACACAGTCCTCAAGTGACCCCTCCCTTGGAAAAGTTTCCTCACATCAAAAGGTCCAAAACCAAGGCATATCCCCACCTCAAACCATCATACCAGTCATAGCATGATCATGGAAATCAATGGACGCTATTGGGTACCAGTGTCCCACAATGGCCCTGCTCCTAAAGCGTTTTACTAGCATGTTGCTGCTTGTTCCAATTCCTTTCACTTACATTGCGAATTCTTGCAGTTAGTTTCAACCATCCAAACCAGGAATTTTCAAGCTTCCCTGTACCAAGAACACAATTGCCATTAGATGAAAAAAAAATTGAAATAAATTCACATTATACCTCATTGGTAGCTCATCAATAAGGTACACCTGCAGCTCTATTTACTTCCTATCACAAAAATTAAAACTAGCTCTTTGACCAAATCATCATATATAAACATATCACATCCAGTTAGCTCAAAACACAACCATCATCATCAAAATAATGAATCACATGCAATCATCATAAACCAGAGTCATAGATCACATGTAACCATCATAAATTAGAATCATAGATCACATACATATTAAAACTGAAACAAAATATCAATACTTATCCTTAGTTGATCCTTACTTTTGCCTTTTTTCTTTTTGTACACACACTGGATCGGTTGCCACACCTGACAAGCACCCAATTCCTTTTCTTCTCTTCAATCAAATACACATACACACAATGTATATCACAACGCGTACATCCACACACAACGTACAACACCATGCAATACATACACTCACACCCGACACAGAACACAACACATACACCTACAACTGGTTTACAGTACAACACATACACCTACACCCTGTATACAACACAACACATACACTTGCATCCGGTGTATGACAAAACACATACAAAATATCACACGTACATAAAATAACATGTATAACATGCACACAATACCAAATGTGCACAATCATAACATGTACAACATGCACACAATACCACATGTACAACAGTACCACATGTACAACATGTACATAGTACCACCTATACACAACACCACCTTCACAATGTGTACACAACACCACATATATATAACACCACCTGCACAATGTGTACATAACACCACATGTACACAACACCACATGTGCACAACACCACATGTACATAGCACCACATGCATGACATGTACACATCACCACCTGCACACAACACCCCATGTACAACATATACACAACACCACATGCACGAAACACTACATGTACAATCATACATGCAACACCACATGTACATAGCACCATATGTGAAAAATGCACACGATGCCATATGTACACAACACCGCATATGCAACATGCACAAAGCACCATATGCACACAGCACCGCATACCCAACATGCGCACAACACCATATGTACACAACACTGCATATCAATATGTGCACAACACTATATGTACACACCACCACATATCCAACATGTGCACCGCACCATATGTACATAGCATTGCATAAAAAACATGTACACAACACCATCTGTACATAATGCTGCATAAACAACATGTACACAATACACAAAGCTACATGCACACAACATCACAAGGGCAACATGTACAACATATATACAACAACATTACTGAACATACATAGACCACACATTTGCTCTACCAAGCAACCTTGCTTCTAGTGTCTCTCTTCCATCCATGCTTATCCTGGCATGTCATGGATCACGTTGTTTTCATTCCACTGATGTATCTCTCAACATTACCTATCCAAAACATAGAAGTAGTATAAACACATAATATCAACTCATATCCACATGATATTGAACTCATAAATTTTTCAGGGCTACTATTCCCACTTGATTCCTCATAAGACCAGGAATCTCTTCATTCCATTCACCTACATAAGAAATCATTCCTCCACAAGAATGATCCCTAACAGCCCTGTCAGATAGTGACATATATACATACATACATATAGTCATTAGCATAAACAATCATGACCCTATCATAAAATGACATACATACACACATATATACATATAAGCATTAACATTAAACAACCATGATCCATGACAACCCTGTCATACATGACTTACATACATACATACATGTATGTGTGTGTGTGTGTGTGTATATATATATATAAACATCAACATAATCATGGTCACAACATAATTACTAGAAAACATAAGGTCAAGATCAAGAGAACACCCTTTATACATGCACAACATGCACAACATTGAGAACAACAGTTCCCAACATAGCCAAGGAATTTGATGCCTTAAATCCATTTACTTTACCTTTTCGATTACATTTCTCATGTATATGCTTCCACCGTCCATTTACCACAATGGACCCAACTAGTCCAACCAACTGTCATATTCTTACGTTCTGCTGCCCTTATACATGCATTGTGATTCATCCAAGTCTTACATTACCTATCTAGTTCCATTCAACCCTTCCTGAGCTTTGTTAACATTCCTCTTTCCCAAACCAATTCCCTGCAAGACCCTCAAAACATAAAAGACAAAAACAAGAAATAAAGAAGAATAAAACCATGAAAAACAATAACAATACAACACCACAAATAAATTGGATTGGCCATGCACTAGTTATACTGAAAACTAAAAATCGAGCACAAACAAATCACAAAAGACCGAAAACATAAAACTTAGCAAAAAACACCATGACTTAATCCCCATGGGTTCCCAATGTTTCCAAGGAAAATCTCAACCCGAGCCTTCTTCAATATTTCATGGCAAACACTTTTTCCATGCAATCCCTGCATCATACTTCCATAAACACATAATTGTTAGTGTATAAATAAATATAACAATACACCGATTATATTACCTTGTTGTGCCAAGCATGCTGACTTGTAACTAAATACATCCATGCCATCTCTCAAGGGACTCCAATTCCTTTGACGAATCAAACCATAACTGGAAACTAGTTATTATACTTGTCAAATACATGTTTAGGAATATAACACATATCCACATAATTTCAAACAAAATCAAGGTTAAGAATTATCCCTATATGAAAGGCACTCATTCGTTTGGAATGACAGTTTCAAACATAGCTAAAGGAATTTTCACCCAATTACTTTCTTTTACCTTTTACTTGTTGCAATTGAGCCTTACTATGCAATGTCACATCACCCAACTATTATTTATATAAAAAAATCAACTATTAGCTTGTCACACTAATTCCAAGCATGTTTCCCTCCAAATGGTCACACATGTTAGCCACATGTTCCAAAGATCAAGACATCGGATCTAATTATTGAAATTAACCTTTACCAATACTATCAACCATGTCATAATCAAAAATCAACTCATAGTCATAAATCATAACACTACAACTAGCACTCACTTGCACTCAATTACATATAAGATGTCTCAACACATAATATGTTAGTACAACCATCTTAAAAAAAAATCATTCCTTCACGCAATCTTATAGATGCATGCTTATATCATGCAATTAATCAAACATTCAATCAACTTGTAAGCATACCATGCTAGATAAACCAAATTGACGACATAATCAAAATCATACCTCAATGCATCTCAGGGGAGGATATCACATCTGCACAAGTCAGTCCAGATTAATACGACACAACATCACAAGTATATTATTTCATACCCGAATGTCACAACCATAACCATCTACATAGACCAATCCAGATCAAAAAGATACATATAACAACAAGATCTTAATGACATAACCCTAACCATCAAGTTAAATATCATATAAAAGCAGCAACAATGCATATAACAACAAATTACTATCATTCATGACTATTCGACACATGTGCATATGACCACACTGATTCACTAGCATCTACCATGCATGTAACCACAACAACGATAACAGAAAGACATTTATATAACCCTAATGCATATAAAAATAAATTGACAAACGTACATGCATGCCAGACATAGAATACTTGTATGACGATCTGCTCTTACCCCGAAGTATAGTGCTGCAAACTGGCTTTAATAGTCTGCATCTCCTGCTGTATCTGAGCCAACATATCATCATCATATCTTATAAAAAACATCAAGATGAAATAAGTACATACAATGAACTCACAATGCATCTCTAACCTATTATACATGCATAACCATAACCATAATAATGCATGCAAGACAACCTATAGACACTAAAATTCATAACAAATGCATAACCAACATACAATCATGATGACCACATCCAATAAACAACACCATCAACTTTCACATGGTGACACCACTACAACTATGACCAATATCGTGCATATGCAACAAGCACATAGACCACAAGCATAAGGAATACATATGCGATCGACAAGAATGCATGATCAAAACACAATGCCCATCCAGTCCAAGGGGTGAACCATGCTCTGATACCACTTTGTGGTATCATATATCACACAAAGAAAATGGAAACCAATCACCACCCAAAGAGAACAAAACCATGCTCTCATGCCACTATGTAACACCCTCCTCCGACATCTACCCAAGATAACCGGTCCACTGTGGTAAACATGTGATGAAATCCTACAATGATGTGATTCAACTCCCCAAGTAGAGTTAAGGAAGTGGAACCAACAAAACACACCCAAACTAACCTTCTACACATGCTACATAATCTTCAAGATCCAACCAAACCTTCTAGGTGACCAAACCTTGAGGTAACTTAACATTCTACTTACCTAGAGCCCCATTTTCTCCCTTGCCAAGCCCTCCAAGTGACTGAGAGTCCCAGTCGCTCCCATGAGCCATCCTCAGTGCGATTGTAGGCTTTATCTTCCAGTGTTATGCCAATGACTGTGATATTTTATGATATTTTCTAGGGCTAGGACACAGTCATTGCTTAGAAGCTCCATGAAACTTCCAGAAATCAGAAAAAACTTGAAGACAATGCTTTTGAGAACAAACTTGATTGGACCCCTACTATCCATGACGTGAATTTTGTCAAACATGTCACAAATATGCATTCTATAGGTTAAAACAACAAATTTGAGTATAGAGGTCTCATACTTATCATTGAATTTCTAAAAAACATTTATGCCTTATCGCATTAGCTACATTATCATCTATTAGGTCATATATTCATTGCTCATTCATTTATAAATCAAAGCATGATGAGAGCCATACAACATTATTTTCATAAACATACTCATAACCAACATATAAAAAACATAAATAATAAGGATACAACAACCATAAATTCCACACATGAACCAATACATTCACACATGAAATAGCAAGGAGAAGAAACTATGATTAATGAACACAAAATCAACCAGGTTTGGGACTTCCACGTACCACCCGATTGTAGATTGGCTGAACCAAATATTTCCTTTAGACAATCACCCTTGTGCCATATTCTAAGCATGAATGTGGGACTTATAACCAAAATAAACCAGGGTTTCCCGAGGCTAAGCCACCTCATCCTCATAAATAGAACCAGGATTTACCATGATCCTCATCGGATAACTAGGCCCTAAACAAGCATGGATGCCACCAGATTTCTCCACCTACACCATGAGGAATTTTACGATCTCTTAGTCCCTAGGCTTTACAACAATCCATAGTCTGATTTAGGGGTTACTAATCCATAATCTGAAACTACCCTATAGGATTTACCGTATATCTAGCCATTCACTGACAAAGGATTCTCATGCCTAATCAATGGAACCCACCTCTAGGATTTACTATATATCCCACCATTCACCGGTCAAGGATTCCTAGGCCCACCGAGGCACACAATGCCTGGATTTACCATAACCCACAGTATGGTTCAGGGGTTACTAGGCTCATGGCTTTACCAAAATCCACAATCTTGTTCAAGGATCACTAGGCCACGTGTTCTTTCATTCACAGAACCACATCACTCAGTTTTGAATTCATCCGACAATCCAACTCAACTAAAACACAAGAACCCAATCACACCATGACTATCCATAAATGGCAAGGCAAGGATGAATAACATTGTCACACCTGACAAAACTGATGCCAATTACAACAAGAGAACCAAGAACACACATGCATAACCATGCATGCCAAATCTAGCAAGGAAATCACACATGAAAATAGATACATGCAAGTAAACCCACTGTAGTTGCTTGATCCCACTCTTCCTTATTTGATAGTTTCTTCCTCTTTGTATTATTTTCCTTTCTTAATCTAATGCTGAAGTGCTCCAAGAGAACTATAAGTATCCAAGAGTGAGTGACAGAGAGAATAGAGAGAGAGCTCCAAAACTAAACTAACAAAAGTCTATACCAACAAAATCTTAACCACTGATCCTTAGAAACTTTTTTATCAATGAGGCCACTAATTTCTTCATTTTCCATTATTTCCTTCATTTTACTCCTCACAGGAAACCTGTTACCTTTCACCTTCCTTTTATCTTAATTTCCATTATTTTCATAAATAAAATGCCAATTAATGCCCCATGCCTTTCCAAAGCCTTTGCGTTTGCCTTTGCCAATTTCCTTAGCCATAATAAATATAAATGAACACCCACTAGGATGTTTTTCCTAACATTCAGCTTGGAATACGTGTCCCATGACCTTAGTCTTATATTTTTTACATGAATTTTGTTGGAAATACTGAGGGGGGGGGGGGTGAATCAGTGTTTCTTTGAATTAGAGCATTAGTTAATCTTCAATTATTATCAATGTTTGTATAATTATAGCAGCGAACAAGAGGAACACAAATGCACATATTTTTTAAGGTGGAAACCTACTCCGGGACAAAAACCACCTAATGCTTTTCTAATAATTCTTTTCAACTCCAATTGAAAATAAAGCTCCAACTTCCTAGAATCTAGAAAAGAATTCTTCTCCAGCTCCCACTGGAAGGATGCTCCAATGCCCGAGATTCTTCAGTAGTCAACTGAATAGATGCCCCAACACCCAGTGAGCCACAACTCACCCTAGCACCACCCTACCACCCTATAGAAGAATAAAAAATGAATGGACTCCCGTACCAGGGAAAATGGTCCACTTTACAATGATATAGAATGATGTAGAAGAAGAAGATATATTAAACCATAACCCCAACTTTGACACAAACAGCTAATGATGATCCTAAACCTCCCAATGCCGCCTCTTCAACCGTTGGCAGATAGATACTAGTACAATTTGTACAATAATGTATTTACAATGACTAGGTACAATGATACCTTTACAATGATTGCATGCAGTGCTGCCCACTTGAAGACTTCATATGATGAACTTCTTGTTGCTGTTATGCACCTTGGATGCTGATCTTGTCATGCTACCCTCTACTACACCTTGCTTTTCTTTTATGCTGTAGAAAGTTTGGTCCTTTGCAACCCTTGACAACACATGATCTAGTTTTTTTTTTGCCTTCTAGGAGCTCGATATTGAATCTGGTGTATCTCTGTTATTTCAGATCTTCAATATCTAAATTTCGGTCCTGTAGTAGTCCTCTGAGTTGTATTTCGAATGCCACAGGTCTGACCCAATTTGGATTCTTCAAGAGAGAGTTATACCCAATTTCTCACACTGCCCTAATTATGGACTGTTTTAGCAGAGGGCACTTGTACAACATGCCACATGTCACTGCTTCTTCATTTTCCTTTTAAATTGATAGAGTGAAAACTAAAGACTGTGCACTATCTGTCAATTTTTATGAAATTCCAATCTGATACTCAGAGAGAGAGTTATGACGATTTTACCAAGGTCACTTCTTTGAGATGAATTTCAGGAGCCTTCTAAAACCCTTACTTCCACAGATCATATCTCCAAAAATTTTGTGCAACTTGATCTGAAATTTTTATTGCAGCTTCCTCAGGATTTCAGCTTCGCCTCATAAAAATTTCAGATTTTTATCCTTCATAGCTAAAAAGGTTAGAGCGAAAATTCCACGATGACCTGTTTCAGATGGCCCAATCCCATGCATAAGGAGGAAATGAAGATCACAATTTATATGAATTCTTCAGTTGAGAGGGGCTTCAACAAGTGAACATGGGAGGGATCTTAGGAGCTTAAAAAATATTGATTATGACTTTTCAATGACCCATGCCCCAACCCCATGGGGTTTTAGCCCACTAACTAGGGTACAAACTTCAAACATGAATATCTCTCAAACCGTGAAGAATTACATGGCGTGCCATATATCAGCGGAAACATCTCGAAAAGTAGAAACTATCAAAAGCATTAATGACCCAGAATATATTAATTTGGTAGGTCAAAATTCCCATTCAATATTGGGTTAGCCCCTGGTGCTGCTTGGGTTGACATCAATGACAACCACTGATCAACAATCTCCCCCTTTGGCATTGATGGCAACATAAGTACTCCCCCTGCGATCATGACACCTCTTCCTACAACATTATCTCCCCCTTTGATATCAATTGAAAAGGGTAACTCCCCCTGAAACAAAACCATCCTGCAGACCTGTACACACTTCCACTTGCGTTGACACACAACCGTCCTGAAGACCTGTACACACTTCCATTCCCCCTTTATATTCTGAAAAAGGAAAATCTAATGAGAACTTGGGAGAATCCCAAGCTTCTGGCGAAGATATTCCAATGTTGGCTAATATTTAATATGTGATTCTTTTGGTGCTGCTTGGAATCTTGCTACTTGTCCAACTGCTTGCATAACATCTGTTCGGGAGGCTGTTACATATAGAAGACTACTAATCATAGATCTGTACAACCTTTGATCCACATCCTTAAATGAGTCGTCTATGCTCAATTTGCAACCAAGTAAAGACATCTCGAAATCACTTTGCACCTTTGTAGAAAAATTCTTACTTAGTTGATCATCATTTCTACCAATTATTGTATCATCCTGTTTAGCTATTAGACATGCTTTAGTTGCTTCATCTAGAACATATATGTTGTTTGGAGCTCGACTTTTTGTAGCCACAATTTCACCATACACACCTTTCCTGATTTCACATTTCGTGGAGTTGAATAGTATTGTGTGTCCTTGATCACACATTTGTCCAACTCTAAGCAGATTGTGATTCATTTTTTCAACCAGTAGAACATTATTGGCTAGAGAATCTTTGTTTCCAAGAGTGACAGTACCTTATCCTATAAAATTTGAAGATCCATCATTTCCAAAGGACACAGTTCCATCCTTCTTCTCTTTCAGAGATACAAATTTATTTCTATCTCCAGTCATTGTTGAGTCTCAAATCTGCATCTTTTCCATACATCTTTCTAGACCTTTTTCATCCACATGAACCTTCCAAGTTGTCAATATCATTGTATATTAATTGCAAAAGAGCATCTAACATGGTTTTTAATTATATTTTTGTGTCTGCTGTTTGATTTAGATTTTGCTCATTTAGCTGCGGAATCTTGCCACTTTCCGCAGCTGCTGCAACTTTTCGCAGCGATTTTGTGAAACTCTATGTTACAGGTGTCTTCAGGAGAAACGAGCCACATGGGCAAGTCAGAAATGATGTGGACATGGATTGTGTCCTACTGGCTCGAGCAAATTCATCTAGGGAGGCTGCGGTCAAAGGTGTCCAAATGGAAGTCAACCGTAGAGTCCCACGGTGACAGGACTCTGTTTCGTGTCACGTGAAGGTTTATATGGCTGTTTCTGAATTGCGGGAGACAAATCAACATCTGTACATGGCTCCATAGCCGAATTCAAACATCCACTCCTCATAGATTTACTCTTCAATACGACCATGATCCTAGATCTTTGGACGTAATGGGTTACGTGTTCTCCATCAGCATAAACTTTAGGGAGTCAGTTATATTTCTTTTGTTATAAATAACGCGTTTGTATATGCATATTAGATTAGTCTCGATTAGTCTGGAGATAGCTCTGTAATGTAATTACGTTGCCACTGTGCCGTAATATCACCTTTCTGTTATGACTGCATTTTAATATATAAGAAGACTTTGTTTCCAAGCGTAATTCAGACTTGAAGGCTATTGCCAAGGCTGGTGTAGAGGGCCCCTGCACTCGCCAAGGTTCTGTGCATTATTGTATAGTTCTTGTTTTATTTCTTTAAAGCTCATTGTGCCATAATCCATTCACATGTTTATACATTGCATCTTTCATGGTATATATGCTTCATTTCTGTTTATAATCTTTCATGCTTTCCACTTTACTTCTGTCTTTCATGTTTTATGTTATTGATAACTGATCAGTGTTCTTGTTTCAGGTTATAAATAGGCAGCCCGGGCATTTGCATAAATTTTTGAATAATGACATGGAATTAACATTGTTCTGCTACTAATTTGCTTTTCTTAGTTTCTGTTTAATTTCAGTACTGCTTTGTTTATTTCAGTTTTTCTTATTTTCTTCAGTAGTTAGATTTAGATATATTAAATTTCTCATAACATCTTCAGTTACCTCCGAAAGCCACAGCTGGACTGATGGCGAAGGATTGAATTATGAATGTGTGGTTTAATATTAGTTTACTTTCTGCAAGTTAGACATATTAAATTGCTCATGACATCTTCAATTACCTCCGAAGCCACAGCTGGACTGATGGTGAGGGATTGAGTTATGAATGTGCAGTTTGATATTAGTTCACTTTCTGCAAGTTAGATATCGAGTTACTCAAGTTGTTTATGGTTACTTCCGAAAATCATAGCTGGACTAATGATGAGGGATCAGAAGATAAGTTGATGTAATTTGATTTAGATTTACTTTGTTGCAACTTTTGGATTTCTTTAAGCATAGCCTCTTTTGTGTTTGAACAACAACAAGAATAATGAGTTTCATGATCAGAAGTTTATTGTTTGTTTAACTAGAGTAGTGATGCAATTTCATTTTCTTTGAAGAATTAATTTTTTCATTGTGTGTTTTTAAATTCTTTTGAAGTTTGGAAAATCATTAGAAAGACATTGTTGTCTTGAATATTTGTCTCCATACTTGTTTTTCAGAATTTCATAAAAAAAACCAAAAACGACAAAAAGATAAGAAATAGGTTATCTTGCACATATAGTGCGCCACACTTCATCAGCTTACGAATCTTGGATTGATAAATTAATGTAGCAATTTAGGACACACTAAATTGACCAAACATTTTGGCGCCGTTGCCGGGGAAGTGTAACTAGGTAGCCAATTTCTTAAAAAAAAAAAAATAATAATAATAAAAGTAGGGAAAACTTGATAACTTCTTGAAGTATGCTCTCCTCTTGCACCTAGTGTGATCTGGAGGATCAGAAAAGAGAGTTATTGGTTCAGTAATTTCTTAAGTATGCTCTCTTCTTGCACCTAGTGTGACCTGGAAGATTAGAAAGAGGATTATTAGCCCAACTTTTTAAAAAAATAATAAAAAATAAAAAATGACATGCATAGAGCAAGAGATTCTAGGGGAAGGTTTATAGCTAAAGCCAAGAGTTCTATTTTCACAACTCCATCTTCTTCAAGGCATAGACAAGAATCACCACCATCTACCCCTAGCCTTAAGATTTTTGGAATTCAAGGAGCAGCTGAATTAGAGGATTCTCCTATACCACCTACCAAATCTCATTTAGAAAAGGAAGAGACTCCCTCTCATCCTCCCTTGATAGAAGAATCAAAGGACTTTAAGGACTCTAAATAAACTATCATGGCAGAGGAAATAATAAATGGATTTGGAGGTAGAGGTAGAGGTAGAGGAGGAGGAAACAATGGAGACAACAATGGTGAAGGAAATAATGGAAGAAATAGGGAAGGAGACGACTTGTTTGGATTCCCTATAGTTGATGAGGAAACTCATACAACGATGAAAAATATCTCACCATCTGTCCTCCCTAACTTTTATGGATTGCGAAGTGAGGATCCTGAAACATTTTTTTTTGAGTTTGAAGTCGTGTGCCGAACCTATGACTATATGGAAGACTCTCAAAAACTCAAACTGTTTCCTTCAACATTGAAGGGAGCTGCTTTGAAATGGTTCATGGGATTAGCCACTCAATCTATTAGGACTTGGAATGATATGAAACAAACAATTTTGGATAGATACTTGGACTATTGTATGCCCACCAATCACAAGGATGAGGTATTCAAAATGATGCAAAAAGAAGATGAAAATTTGGAAGACTTACTTGGAAGATTTCAATACAACTTGAAAAGAGCAAAGATGAGCAACTTAGATGATGAAACCTTGAAAGCCATCATATTAAAAGCCATCAGAGATGAATGGATAGACATTTTAAACATGACGGGGAAAGGAGACATTTCTCAGCTTCCACTTCGTGACATAACAAAACTATGTGTCCATCTCTCAAGAGGAAAATCTAAAACAGGAAAAGGGCCTAGGGATCCTTCTCTTATTAGGGCTAACAAATCTGCAACTGGATCAGTAAGTAGGGCAGAGATTGGTAATATGCTTGATGAGTTTAAAACTGATATCTTAGGGAGTATTAGTGAACAACTAGACACCCTTAAAATCCAAAACAAGCAGAAAGCAGAAACAGATGCTTTAGCCATCTTTTGTCCGAAATGTAGAAAGAAACATGATTTAAGGGAATGTCCCTTGGATGAAAAATTTGTAGAAACATGTATGATTTGCTCAGAAAATCATGAGATCAAGGATTGTCCTTCAATCCCTGGACTCAAAGCTGTTTTTCAAGAAGATCCAAATTTAGTAGAATCTCTCTGTTTTGTCGCAAGGAGACCTTGGCAGGGACAACAATCTCAAGGGTTTAATAACCCTATGAATCTTCAAAACCCACCAAATTGGAATCCTTGGCAACAACCTTGGCCCCAACATCAAAATTCATATCAGCCATGGGTACAAGGGATGCAAAATCCTTATGGGAGATTTGCTCAATTTTATCAATATCCTCCATATTTTCAAAATCAACAAGCTCCACAACTTCCAAACCCAAATCCACAACTTTCATTGCCATTTCCATAACAACAACCTTCTCAACAAAATCCAAATCCTCAACTCATGCTCCCATACCAACAAAAGACAAATCAACTTCCAGCTCAACCATTGCCAAATCCTAACAATAAGAATCCTCAGAATACTTACATGGTAGAAGGACAACAATTTCCTACCTATATGATTGTTCCTCTCAACGATGTACAACTCAGATCTGGTAGAGTTTTAGAAAAACCTTCTATAGATATTCAAGAGCAAGATACCTCTGAGGAGGATTCTCCTCAAGTCAATAAGGGTTCTGAGGAAGAATCTCTTCAAAATTCAAGCATTCAAAAAGAAAAAGAAAAGTCAACACCCACAACTCCTATAGTTGAGCAACCTGCATCTTCATCTACACCTCCTTTTCCTGAAAGACTACAAATTGACAAGGGGTGGAAAAACAAATCTTGTTGCCTAACTATGACTTTCTAGATGAATTGAAGAATGTTTGTATCAAGATTCCCTTGTTACAAGCCATTCGAGAGATTCCTATTCTAGCAAAAACCATAAAGGAGTTGAGTTTCAAAAGACCAGGAAGGAAACTAAAGGACACAAGAAGAATCCACCTGGTAGGAAAGATTGCAGATATTATGATGGGAAAAATGACCATGCAGAAGTATGTAGATCCAGGAAGTCCAATTGTCAAGACACATATAAATGGGATAGAAATTCCAAACACATTGATTGACTTAGGGGCTGCTATCAACATTATGAGTAGACATACTATGGAACAGCTAAAACTTCCTAACCTTCTTTTTACACCTACTTTACTGCAACTTGCAGATCGATCAATTATTAAACCAAATGGTGTATTAGAAGATATTTCAGTCTCCTTAGATTCTTGGGAATATCCAGTAGATTTTATGATTTTGACTCCCAAGAGTAATCTAGGAGGGCACCCACTTATCTTAGGAAGACCTTGGCTAGCCACAGCTGATGTTTTTATTAGTTGTAGATCTGGGGATATGTACATTTCTAATGGTATTTCGACAAAGAAATTCAATTTGTATCCTCCAGCAAAAGCAATTACAGAAGTAGGAGACAATGAATGGATCGATGATGAGGACATTATACAACCTGTCTTTACCATTTCGGAAATCAGTGAGGATAGTCAAATTCTGAACACATTAGAAAATTTTGAGACATCTTCAGAATATGACCCCACACAATTTCAGTTGGAATCTGACATAGAATATTTATCATCAAGACAAATGTCTCTTTACTCTATGGAAAAGTTTGGTAGTTCTACTATTGAGATTTTTCCAGGAAAAACATTGAATATCAACAAACATTTGGAAAAGTCACAACAAGAAGAACTAACCAAAATCTTGCAAAAACATTCTATTGCATTTGCATGGGAGTATACTGACATGAAAGGTATTTATCCTAAGACTTGCATCCATCATATCTATATTGAGGAAAACAGTAGACCAATCAGACAACCTCAAAGAAGGATGAATCCAAATCTTAGGGAGATAGTGAAAGAAGAGCTCCAAAAACTACTTAATGTAAACTTCATTTATCCAATTTAAGATAGACGATGGGTTTCTCCTCTGGTTATAGTACCTAAAAAGAATGGTAAATGGAGAGTATGCATTGATTACAGGGAATTGAACAAAGCAACTTTGAAGGATCACTTTCCTTTGCCTTTTATCGATCGGGTATTAGACACATTAGCAGGTAAAAAGTACTTTTCATTTTTGGATGGTTTTAGTGGCTATAATCAAATTCAGGTAGCACCTGAAGATCAAGATAAGACCCCATTTACTTGTCCATGGGGAACTTTTGCCTACCGAGTGCTTCCTTTTGGGTTATGTAATGCACCAGCAACATTCCAAAGAGCAGTACTAGGAATTTTTTCTGATCTAATCCATGATTGTGTAGAGGTTTATATGGATGATTTTTCAGTTTATGGTAATTCATTTGAAGAGGCATTAGAAAATTTGGAAAAAGTTCTCATAAGATGTAAAGAAACAAACCTTTCATTAAGCCATGAAAAATGCTTTATGATGTTTACTGAAGGGATTGTTTTAGGGCATCATATTTCAGGAGATGGAATTAAGGTTGATAGATCAAAAGTTGAAGTCATCTCCAAGTTGCCTATTCCAAATTGTCAAAGAGATGTTAGAAGTTTTCTGGGATTTACTGGTTACTATAGAAGATTTATAGAAAACTTCACTAAAATAGCATCTCCACTCTTCAAGTTGCTTACAAAAGACTGTGAATTTAAATGGGATCCTGATTGTCAATCAGCTTTTGAAACTTTAAAAACAAGAATATCTGAAGCACCTATCTTGAGAGGACCAAATTGGAAACTCCCTTTCCATATTTCTACGGATGCTTCAGATACAGCTCTAGGAGCTGTGTTGGGTCAAAAAGATTTAGTTCCTTATGCCATTTATTATACCGGTAAAAATTTGACTCCCACAGAGTTGAACTATACTGTGACTGAAAAAGAGTTTTTAGCTGTTGTTCATGCAATTAATAAGTTTAGACATTACATAACATGCTATGAAACTTTTATTCATACTGACCATTCTGCAATTAGATATTTAATGAACAAACTTGTTACTAATGGCAGAGTGACAAGATGGCTCTTACTTTTGCAAGAATTCAATATTACTGTGTTGGATAGACCAGGAAAACAAAATACGGTAGCTGATTTCTTGTCTAGGATTCAGAATACTAAAGAAGATTCTCCTGTAGAGGATAAGTTTCCTGATGAATACTTGTTTGCAGTAACTATTAAAACTCCTTGGTATGCAGATATTGCTAACTATTTGGTTACAGGGAAACTACCTTCACATTTATTTCCAAGTGAAAAACAAAAAATTATTCAGGAGAGTTCAAAATATTCATGGATTTCTAACAAATTGTTTAAAACAGGGCCAGATCTTGTGATCAGAAGATGTGTCAGAGAAGATGAAATGCCTGATATTCTTAAGGCATGTCATGATGAACCATGCGGCGGACACTTTGCAGACAAAAGGACGGCCTATAAAATCCTCTCTTTAGGATATTATTGGCCTTTCCTCTTCAAAGATGCAAAACAATATGTCAAAAGGTGTGACAGCTGCCAAAGAGTAGGGAAACCTACCCTTTCAAATGAAATGCCATTGCAAACACAGGTACTCATTGAACCCTTTGAAAAATGGGCTTTAGATTTCATTGGACCTATTAATCCTCCATCTAAGCAAAAGAAGTATATATTGGTTTGTATTGATTATGTTACTAAATGGGTAGAAGCCAAAGCATTAGTATCTGCTACTGAAAATTCAGTTGTTCATTTTCTTTATGAGGATATTTTTACTCGCTTTGGTGTTCCAAGAGAAATTGTGATAGATCAAGGAAGCCAATTCACATCCAACTTGGTGGAGAAATTGATGGAAGAATACAAAATCAAGCACATAAGATCTACTCCTTACCATCCGCAAGAAAATGGTCAAGTGGAGTCTACAAACAAAGTTCTTGAAAGTATCATCACCAAAACTGTTCATCTACATAGAAGAGATTGGGCAGAAAGGCTTCCTGAAGCCTTGTGGGCCTACAGAACTACATGGAGAAATACAGCAGGACATTCTCCCTATGAACTTGTTTATGGGAAAGAAGTCCTGCTCCCCATTGAGTTCCAAGTCAAGACCTTCAAGATAGCAGTTCAATTGGGGATGAATTTATCAGAAGCCCAAAAGCATAGAATGGAGCAATTAAATGAGCTAGATGAGATCATACAAGAGGCAATTCTAAGAAATGATCTAGTTCAATATCAAAGAGCTAAATGGCATGACAAGTACATCAAAGAGAAGAAGTTTCAAGAAGGAGATTGGGCATTGTTATTTGATTCCAAGTTTAAAGATTTTCAAGGAAAATTTCAGACTCATTGGCTTGGGCCATATGAGATTGACAAGATATTTAGCAATGGAGAGGTAAGAATCAAGACCATTGATGAGTTTCAAACTCCTCTTATTGTGAATGGTCATAGATTGAAAGTTTATCATAAGCCACTCTCAAAGGAGGAATTTGTCAAAATGTTTCAAGAGAATTCTGCAATCAGGCTGGTACAGAAGAATTCTTCTTCTTCACCAGCCTAGCTTTTGTTCTTTTAAGTTAAAAAAATAATAATAATAATAATAATAATAATTTGTATAAGCCTAAAAACCAATCACTGATTGGCAGTATTATACAGAAAATATAGGGTGAAAATCAGGAACACCCGACACTATATTTTCCAATTTTTTTTTTTTTTCTCTTTCATTTCACAAGTTTTGTGACCACCCACTCCATTCCATTCCACTTCATTCCATTTCATTTCACTTCATTTCACTCCATTCCACTTCATTTTATCTATTTCATTCCATTTCATCAATAAAATTCTTTTTCATGACCATTTCTATCTGGTCATTTGTCATCTGTTCATCTCCATTCATCCAAATAATAGCTGTGTCAGTTTCCGTAGCTGACATCTGTTTCCGCAGCTGACTCCAGTTTCCGTAGCCAGAAGCAGATTCCGCAGCTACCACTCTATTTTCAAAAGAATATACAGCCAGATGTTATTTCCATAATCATGAAAATAAATGCAGGTGTGAGGACCAATTATGAAGACATGGAGCATTCAAGATACCAATGAAGAGCAACTAATTGAAGACCAAGGAAAAAGGCAAAGATTCCAAGGTATGAGTAAAATTTATTTCAAATAGCATTGAAAACACATTTTTACATAGTTATGAACCATAAGCTCCATCCACTATATGCAATGATTATATTGACAAATTCTGTAATCCTTCCACGATCTCCATATGATCCTCCCACATTCATTCTCAAACGGTACCATAATTAAACCCCCGATCTTCACTCATACTCCGATATTCCACCTGTGACAATGAGACGTAGTTGATTTGATTACGACTTCTTACAGCCGCATAAATCCATAGCCGTTGTTTAAATGTGCTCACATTTATTTCGCAGCCACCAAATTTCAAAACACTGCCGGATGTATTATAATCCTCCTATTGTTCTGTTAATCTCACAGCCATATCTCTGCCGTGCTCACGAAACCCCTCTCTGATCTGTTTCACTCCATTTCATTCTCTGTTACGCTATAGTCTGCATACCCACTCTCTGATATCTAACTACAGTCATCGTGCTCATTTCCGTTCATTCAGCCGTTCTACTTCCATTGAACCCTCCTCCACGCAGGCAAGTCTTTGAAGAGCAGAAAGAAGAATGGGTAAACTGTTAAGAGCAGAACCAGAAGGACCTAAGTTCATGGAAGGGTATCCACAAGTAAGGGATATATTGAAGAAAGCAAAGTGGCTGCGGTTCATCCAAAAGTTCAGAGGCTACCATAAAGAAGTGACAAAAGCATTTGCAAGGTCGTTCAATGGCCTGGAAGTAGAGATTGGAGACCTTAAGTTTGCGGTCAATGAAGCATCTATAGCAACTGCCACAGAACTTCTTCAAGAGGGTGAGCGTTGGTTTAAGAATAAAAGCATTAATGATGAAGCCTGGAGAATAATCTTACGAAACCAAGGTATGGACATAACTATTTTTAAAAGAGGTATTCCTGTTCATGCTTTGAAAGAGGAATGGGCTACATTGCTGCTAGTTGTTCAAAAATTCATTACCTGTGAAGGCCGTTTTGGGTCCATGTATATGTACCATACCAGGTTGCTGATGAATTTTCTAGATAATCAAACTCTCAATCTCCCATATTTTCTATTAAATAGTTTAAAGAAGATGTCTGTGACTGTTCAGAAACATTTAGGGGATGTAGAACCACATCTATATCACCACGGTCTTGTAAAAATTTTGATTGAAAAAGAGTTAAAGGAGAAGAAAGACACATGGGAACAATTTTTGATTAGAAATTTCTTTGAGGAACCTCATGAAATTCCTGAAGGTAGAACAAAAAGAAGGAGTAGAAGAAAAAGAATAAATGATGAAACTCAAATTACTCCTACTCAAGAAATTCCTGAAGGTAGAACATCAAGAAGGAGTAGGAGAAAAAGAACAAATGATGAAATTCAAAGTACACCTATTACTACAATTGAAAGAACTGGTAGGAAAGAGAGACTGTCAAAGAGGAAGAAGAAAGAAACCAAGGGTAAAAAGCCAATAACATCACAAGAGAGAAAAAGTGTTGAGGCTATACATCAAACTCCTTCTTCCGAAGAAGATCATCAAGTGTTATCTGAAAGACTGATTCACCTTCAAAAACAATCATCTATAGCTAAGAAGAAAGAGAAAGGAAAACAAAAGCAAAAAGACAGCGGACCACAACGTGTGAGAAGAAGCAGCAGACTTAAGGGGAAATTGAGGAAAACGCAAATAAAAGGACCCCATTTCATCGACTTGGGAGAAGAAACATCTGAACAATCCCCAGCTGACCATAGTCCATCTCACTCTCAATCATACAGTGAACCTGGTTCATTTCATTCTCAGTCATACATTGAACAAAGTCCATCCCATTCACAACCAGATGTTGATGTAAGCCCTTCTCAGCCAGATTTTGAGGACAACTCTCCTTCACGGCATTTTGGGGACATCCCAATAAAAATGACACCTGATATAGACCCCAAGCAGCAAGAAGTATATGATTATATAGAATCTTTAGAAAAAGCAGCTACAGGTCCCAGTACTTCGTCCATTCAGCCTCACACAGTACAAGATGATTTAGTCCAATCACTGAAACAGGAAGTCTTTGAGCTAGAGCTTTTAAATAAACACATTAAAAATGAAAATGAGACATTGAAGGAACAGAGTAAATTGGAAAAAATCATTCATGATAATACCATGCTACATCTGGGAATATGGCAGAAGAAGAACAAGAAATTGAAAAGGAAATGCCAGAAGTTAAGCAGAGCATTGGTTAATATCAAATTTAGATGCTTAATGAAGAAACCCAGGATGTTAGCAGCACCAAGGAAGAAGAGGAGAGGATTGGATGTACTGGCTGAAGTGTCAAGGCATATGAACTGAAGAAGGATTATCAAAATTTTGGTTGCATGAGGACATGCAACACCTTCACAGTGGGGGTATGTTGAGTCTCAAATATGCATCTTTTCCATACACCTTTCTATACCTTTTTCATTCACCTGAACCTTCCCAGTTGTCAATATCATTGTATATTAATTGCAAAAGAGAATCTAACATGGTTTTTAACTATATTTTTGTGTCTGCTGTTTGATTTAGATTTTTCTCATTTAGCTGCGGAATCTTGCCACTTTCCGCAGCTGCTGCAACTTTCCGCAACCATTTTGTGAAACTCTATGTTACAGGTGTCTACAGGAAAAACGAGCCACATGGGCAAGTCTGAAATGATGTGGACATGGATCGTGTCCTATTGGCTCGAGAAAATCCATCTAAAGAGGCTGCGGTCAAAGGTGTCCAAATGGAAGTCAACCGTAGAGTCCCACAATGACAGGACTCTGTTTCGCGTCACGTGAAGGTTCATATGGCCGTTTCTAAGTTGCGGAGGACAAATAAACATCTGTACATGGCTCCATAGCCGAATTCAAACATCCACTCCTCATAGATTTACTCTTCAATATGGCCATGATCCTAGATCTGTGGACGTAATGGTCTACGTGTTCTCCATCAGCATAAACTTTAGGAGTCAGTTATATTTCTTTTGTTATAAATAACGCGTTTGTATACGCATATGAGATTAGTCTCGATTGAAAAAATTAGCTACGTAATGTATATACGTTGCCTTGTCTTAGTAATATCACCTTTCATTATGTTGCATTTTAATATATAAGAAGACTTTGTTTCCCTAGAGACCGAGCTCTTTTAAGGCTGGTGTAGAGGGCCCCTGCACTTGCCAAGGTTCTGTGCATTATTGTATAGTTCTTTTTTTATTTCTTTAAAGCTCATTGTGCCATAATCCATTCACATGTTTATACATTGCATCTTTCATGGTATATATGCTTCATTTCTGTTTATAAACTTTCATGCTTTCCATTTCACTTCTGTCTTTCATGTTTTATGTTATTGATTACTGATCAGTGTTCTTGTTTCAGGTTATAGATAGGCAGCCTGGGCATTTGCATAACTTTTTGACTAATGACATGGAATTAACATTGTTCTGTTGCTAATTTGCTTTTCTTAGTTTCTGTTTAATTTCAGTACTGCTTTGTTTAATTCATTTTTGCTCATTTGTTTCAGTAGTTAGATTTAGATATATTAAATTGCTCATAACATCTTCAGTTGCCTCCGAAAGCCACAGCTGGACTGATGGTGAGGGATTGAATTATGGATGTGTAGTTTGATATTAGTTTCCTTTCTGCAAGTTAGATATATTAAATTTCTCATGACATCTTCAGTTACCTCCGAAAGCCACAGCTGGACTGATGGTGAGGGATTGAATTATGAATGTGTAGTTTGATATTAGTTTACTTTCTGCAAGTTAGATATTAGGTTACTCAAGTTGTTTATGGTTACTTCCGAAAATCATAGCTGGACTAATGATGAGGGATCAGAAGATAAGTTGATGTAATTTGATTTAGATTTACTTTGTTGCAACTTTTGGATTTCTTTAAGCATAGCCTCTTTTGTGTTTGAACAGCAGCAAGAATAATGAGTTTCATGATCATAAGTTTATTGTTTGTTTAACTAGAGTAGTGATGCAATTTCATTTTCTTTGAAGAATTAATTTTTTCATTGTGTGTTTTTAAATTCTTTTGAAGTTTGGAAAATCATTAGAAAGACATTGTTGTCTTGAATATTTGTCTCCATACTTGTTTTTCAGAATTTCATAAAAAAAACCAAAAACGACAAAAAAGATAAGAAATAGGTTATCTTGCAGATATAGTGCGCCACACTTCATCAGCTTACGAATCCTGGATTGATAAATTAATGTAGCAATTTAGGACACACTAAATTGACCAAACAGTCATATGCATTGAGAAACCGCTATCAACATACCACACATCTTTGTTCTTTTGAGCCTTGAGAGCGAGAGCACATTTATCATTCTTCTTCTTCTTCCATGTTCATTCATTCTGTGGCTTTGAAGATTCTTCTGGAGGATTTTCAAGTCTGCAGTCTTTGGCTATGTGTCCAAAGTTTCAACATTTGTAACATTCAATATTATTTCAAATTGTTCAAATCTATTGATGTTTCGTTGAGCCCTGGGAGGTTCATATTTGACAGATCTACTGGAATTGTATTCGTTCATAGGGTACGTGTGACATTCTACAACTTTATGACCAAATTTTCCACATGAATAACAGTAGCCATAAAAAATATGTTGGTACCTGGATGGAAATTTTCGTCGAGGAATTGTCTTCCAAGGTTGTTCTTGCGAATCTTGTCCAATGAAGTCTTCATGCATGTCAGATCTCATAGGTTCATTTTATTTTGTTGTAGAAGGTCCTACTTCTTCTTCTTTGTAACCGATGCCAGTTTTTTCATTGTAAGATCATTGATTGTTGATGAGTTTTTCCAATTCCCTTGAGCTGTTGGCATAGTTTTGGATAGTTTTTCCTTTCTTCACTTCCTCACGTAGCGAGACTACTTCGGCTTCTAATTATTCCCTTTCTTGGTTGCTTTCTTCCAACTGTTTTTGAAGTGAATCTTCAATGCATTTATGTTCTTCAACTTCAATTTTGAGACCTTGAACTTGTTCTTCAAGAGTTTTGGAATAGATCTTCTCCGCCTTGAGATCTTTTATAAGCTTGATTGCTTCCTCATAAAATTCGTCTATGGTCCATCCTTCTTCTTCGTTGTTTGATACCTCTTGCTTATTGTGCTTGGCCATAAACAATACTATCTCATTGGCTTCTTCTTCACTATCATTGTCTTCATCGGATGATGAGCTATCTTCTTTAGAGAGAAAGTTCCTTTTGGATCCTTGCTTGTTGAATTTCTTAAAGCCTTTCTTTCTTTTTGAGTTGCTATTACTTTTGTTTGGAAATTTTGCTGCAAAATTCCCAACCTCATTACAGCTAAAACATATCAATGGAAGTTTACCTTTGAATTTTCCCTTACCAATTTGTAGTTTTCTCGTGAAGTAAGCATATTCTTCATCTAAAAGACCTTCTTCATCATCTCCCTTTTCTTCACACTTGCAGGTGCATGTCTTTTCAATTGAAGGTTGTTTATCCTTATTGGTTTTCTTAGACGCAACGAACGTAGTTTCTAGATGCGAAGTACCCTCTTCTTCATCAAGTCTCATTTCATATGCTATGAGAACTCCATGTAATTCCTCTTTGCTGAGTTTGTCCAAATTTGCACTGTATTCTAAGACCGATACCTTTGGGTTGAATCTCCCTGGTAACGTTCTAAGAATCTTCCATATAATAGTCTTCTCGTCAACTGGCTCTCCCAATCCTTCCAAAGTATTGGTTATTTCATCAACGTATTGAAAGTATGCAACAATGTTGCAATCTTCTTTCATTCTGAGTTGCTCAAATTTTTCTCTATAGATTTGAAGCTTTGCTTCTTTGACATTTGAGTCACCTGCATATATATTCTCAAGATTGTCCCATACATTTTTGGTGGTTTTACAACCCAACACCTTATGATAAGCAGATTCAATAAGTCCACTGATAATAATATTCTTTGCTTTTGCATCATTTACCAAATTCTTCTTACCTTGTTCATCCGCGATTGATGTAAATCCATTTTGAACAGTGTCCCATACTTCGTAACCTTGCGCCAAGAGATAGACCTCCATTCTTCCTTTCCAGAGTGCATAATTATTTTCATTGAATAGAGGTACACCATTCTTGGTATGCTCCATGACCTCCTTCCAGCTGTTAAACTGCTATTGAAGGAACCAAGCTTTGATACCAATTGTTGGAAATACTGAGAGGGGAGGTGAATCAGTATTCCTTTCAATTAGAGCATTAGTTAATCTTCAATTATTATCAGTGTTTGTACAATGATAGCAACAAACAAGAGGAACACAAATGCACACAATTTCTAAGGTGGAAACCCACTTTGGGACAAAAACCACCTAATGCTTTTCTAATAATTCTTTAATATTCAACTCCAATTGAAAATAAAGCTCCAACTTCCTAGAATCTAGAAAAGCATTCTTCTCCAGCTCCCACTGGATGGACGCTCCAATGCTCGAGATTCTTCAGTAGTCAACCGAACGGATGCCCCAACACCCAATGAGCTACAACTCACCCTAGCACCACCCTACCACCCTATAGAAGAATAAAAGAAGAATGGACTCCCGTACCAGGGAAAATGGTCCACTTTACAATGATATAGAATGATGTAGAAGAAGAAGATATACTAGACCATAACCCCAACTTTGACACAAACACCTAATGATGATCCTAGACCTCCCAACGCTGCCTCTTCAACCCTTGGCAGATAGATACTAGTACAATTTGTACAATAATGTATTTACAATGACTAGGTACAATGATACCTTTACAATGATTGTATGCAGTGTTGCCCACTTGAAGACTTCATATGATGAACTTCTTGCTGCTGTTATGCACCTTGGATGCTGATCTTGTCATGCTACCCTCTACTGCACCTTGCTTTTCTTTTCTTCCATAGAAAGTCTGGTCCTTTGCAACCCTTGACAACACATGATCTAGTTTTTTTTTTTCCTTCTAGGAGCTCGATATTGAATCTGGAGTATCTCTGTTATTTCAAATATTCAATATCTAATTTTTGGTCCTGTAGTAGTTCTCTGAGTCATATTTCCAATTCCATAGGTATGACCCAATTTGAATTCTTCAAGAGAGAGTTATACCCAATTTCTCACACTGCCCTAATTATGGACTGTTTCAGCAGAGCGCACTTGTATGGAATTCCACGTGTCACTATTTCTTCATTTTCATTTGAATTTTATAGAGAGAAAACTAAAGACTGTGCACTATCTGTTGCTTTTTATGGAATTCCAATCCAATACTCAGAGAGAGACTTATGACGATTTTACCAAGGTTACTTCTTTGAGATGAATTTCAGGAGCCTGCTAAAACCCTTACTTCCACAGATCATATCTCCAAAAATATTGCGCAAATTGATCTGAAATTTTTATTGCAGCTTCCTCAAGATTTCAGTTTCACCTCATAAAAATTTCATCTTCTGAGCCTTTGTAGAAAAAAAAATTTAGAGCAAAAATTCCACGATGACCTGTTTCAGATGGCCCAATCCCATGCATAAGGAGGAAATGTAGATCACAATTTATATGAATGCTTAAGTTGAGAGGGGCTTCAACAAGTGAATGTGAGAGGGATCTTAGGAGCTTAAAAAATATTAATTATGACTTTTCAATGACCCATGCCCCAAACCCATGGGGTTTTAGCCCACTAACTGGGGTACAAACTTCAAACATGAATATCTCTCAAACTGTGAAGAATTACATTGCGCGCAATATATCAACGGAAACATCTCGACAAGTAGAAACCATCAAAATAATTATTGACCCAGAATATATTAATTTGGTAGGTCAAACTTCCCATTCAATATTGGGTTAGCCCCTGGTGCTGCTTGGGTTGACATCAATGACAACCGCTGATCAAAAAATTTGTAACTAGGGTTGATACAGTTAAACACTATTAGTTCAAATGGTAAAATAAGGGTGGAATTAGATGGAATTGGTATGAATAAAATATATCATATTAGGGTTTCATGGGTCTTATCAGTCACACACCAAACACCGTGAAAAATTATAGGCATGCCTTTCATACCAATGTCGTATCATACAATTGATGTCCTTTGAACTGACGACGTGATGTAATGGCTTAGGCTTGTGACTTTCTATGACATGTTATTCATTATTAAAGTGATCATAGAGTTATCACCGCATGATGATTTATATTGATGAAGAACTAAACAAGAAGAAAAAATGTGTGACTAAACCAATAAGTATCTAAATCGAGACTAAATCTTCAACGTTATTTCTAAATTCACTATTTTGTTCTGATTTTCCTATTTGAGAAGGGTTGTGACCTTGAATCCTTCTTATTATAGATAATGTACGAATTAGAAATACTTAGTTTTAAGTACTATAAAAATGTTTCCACTATAAAAAAAAATGTGTAAAAAAATTTGTGTACCTTACCAATTATATTATGAAATTCCAACAAGAGGAATAAAAAAACAAAATAATTAGCGAAACAATGAAAACAAAACATAGAATAATAGTCTAAATGATGAAATAACACAAGTACATATCACACTCCATGATCTTCCTCACTTGACATGATAACACTATTGTTCTAAAAAATATGTTTTGATCTAGGGTCATGTCTTAATATGAACCACCAATCATTATCCAACACATCTGAGTAAAAAAACACCTAGTTGCAGTGTTTTGGGAAAACATGAGGTTCCCTAGCTTAATGCCACATCTTTCTAGAGTTGATGGATATCAACCCACTATCATGATCTTCCTTTACATTATTCCGATCAAAGGTGTCCCGCCACTTGCACCTAAAAATAACACATTGGAATGAAGAGAAGTCCACTTGAATGGTCTCTTGTATATTTACAACGTAAAATAATGTCCCCTACAATAGGTTTTGATCGCTATGGCTAGCACAAATGTATTGGCCAATATCAACTTCCACTCCACAGTGTTGTGTGATGCATCCATCATTATCATCCTCCACGCAAAAATGATGTCCATATATGTTGTCATATATGGGAACAAATGCACCTATAAAAAATGAAAAAAAATCACAATGTCATGTGTTTAATAACCCAAAAATAATAAAAAATATAGTATGTATATATATATATATATATATATATATATATATATATATATATATATATATATATATATGTTACAATTCAAAGATGAAATATCAAGTTAAAACTATACAGAAAGAGATTATAATTACTGAGTTGCTGCAGTATCCAGTCCCTATGTTTAGTGCATCCTCTTCAGCACGTGGGTAAAAACTAGATGCACCGTATTTCTCTCTGACTTGATCAACAACCCAATTGTTAGGGCATGTCATTGGAATATTTTATTTTAAATAATCAAGATAAGGTACACTTATACCATTCAATAGTTTGAATTATTTTTTTCATTGTCCCATTTCCTCCTCTTCTCTTTGAACAATGCGACCCTTGGTTGTGTTTCTTCCATATTGTAAGGAATGAATTTTTTGATGGCTTCAATTTCTGAATTCGCTGATGAAATAAAACCAACACACACACACACACACACACACAAAATATGTATGAGATCAAAATATGCATTAATATGAAGTTTAGTGTGAATAGTTTCAGTGTAGTAATTTGACAAATGATAGGCCTGCACCTACTCTTTATCATGCACCTATTTCCATTCGTTTCGAGAAGCTCCCCTTATATTTTGTATTCATCCCTTTCGTCATCCCAAATCGACACACTTGGTGTGTTTTTGATCTTCTTGATGTACTCACTCGAAAATAGAAATAATCATACGATATATACCCCTCTGCCATAGACCTCTCGAGTTTTTTCCTTTATCGAACAAAACCTATCAATTTATTCATGTAACTCTCTAAGAAGAACATCCAATGACAAGAAAGGACCCCAAATAATTCAATCCCATCTACTAGGTGAATTAGAAGATGAACCTACATGTCCATGAAACTCGTCGACAGTTCCTTCTCAAACATAAAAACAATCTCATACATCTCTTGACACCACCATGGAATGTTAGCCATATGAATCTCCTTTGATGTGATCCAACATAAAAATGTAGACAATTTAGGTATGGTACATCATAGGTCTTGGGGGGAGTCATGGTTCACACACCCACACATGAGTAGAGGATAATGACACTATACATTAAATAGTACATTATACAAAAATTAATTATAAAATATCTCATTACATAAAATAATAATAATAATAATAATAATAAAGTCATGATTTTGACATACGAATTCTTATAAGGTTCAAATGGTCATGTGATTTCAACCTCGACAAACGACCTTCCACAGTGAAGTAGCGCCATAGTGAAGACCCATACAAAGAAGACACCCTCACACTCATTATAACTTCCTTTGCCACAAAAAAGATCCTCTTTCTTTAAAATCCATGGGACATCACCTTCTATGAAATACCAAGAGGGACCAACCTCTCCTCTAGTTTCTTTTCCTGGCCAATGTTTCTTTTTAGTTTTTAAAGAAATAAAATCTCTCCTAAAAACCATTGCGTCACTTTCTTTCGATGATATGTGCCTCCATAAAAAATATGAAACATTTTTAAATTTACACATGGGATCTAGTAAGTGGGAAATCTTAAGATTCTCCTAATATGGGAACTCATAAAAGACAAATTTCTTTTTCATCCCAATGGGTAATTTCTCACATAGGTGTCGAAGAATTATAGATCATCGAACATAGGTTACCCATTTGAATTGAACATTTATGCAAACTCCTTCTCATTCTCTCTCTCATATTATCTAAGCCATTAAACTATTGTAATCATTGTAATAACATTTTTCATTTATTACTCATTTTTCATGTAGCAAGACCCATAGAAAGTATGCAACATGGGTACTCCTTGGATGAGGAATTAAATTTTGCATCCAACGAGTACTCTCGCTTGAAATTTGAGTAAAAACTTTGGGAGATAAGTTGAAAATATGAGTTGAAAAATTAGTTCTATTATTATTATTATTATTATTATTTTTAATATTTTACCTTTTTACTTAAAAAATGGTGAATCATCCCCCATGGTTGACATCATCATCTTGAATCCTATTGGTTTTGATAAAGTTTATTTTTTGTTGTACATTTTTCTTAGGAGGCCCGTTTTAGACCTCAAAATTCCCCTAATGTAAAGTGTGTAATCTAGACTAATAAGGATAGGAATATGAGATAGATCCAACTTAACTTCATTGAATGATTTATTTTCTTATTCATACCACTTTACTTCGCTATCTTTCTTCAGAATATCAGTAATCTGCCTTAAATGTTCAGTAAGTGTGGGAACAAAACTTCTCAAAAAATTGATATTCCATTGAATGACTGAATTTCATTTTTTTCTCCCAGGATAGTCCAAGGTCTAAATTGCTTCAATCATTGAAGGATATATCCTAATTCCATATTTTGATATGATATGGCCCAAAAATTTGCCTTCTTCCATAGCGAAAAGACTCTTCTTTGGGTTCAATGATATGCCAAACTTTTTACATCTTTGAAAAATTGTTTTCAAGTGCTGCTCATATGTCTTGGAAAAAATAGTGATATTATCAAGATAAATGACCAAAATGACATCCTTTTCATTGGCGAAAGAAATATCCATTTCTCGTTGAAAAGTGGCCCTTGCATTCTTCAATCCGAAAGGCACAGGGTGTACATGAAGGTACCGCAAGGTGTTGTGAAGGTTGTCTTTCTTGATCATCTGGATGAAAAAGACCCTGATTATAGCCAGAGTCTCCATCCAACAATGAAAGTATAGAATATCCCACTACCCTTTGCAGAATATGGTCCATCTTTGGTAGTGGGTAATTTTCCTTCAAGGACACTTTATTTAGATTTCTGAAATCAATGCACAAGTGAATCTCTCATGTCTTATTCCTCACTGGCACTAGATTAGACATCCAATTTGAAAAGAGAAGAGGAACTATTATACTAGCAGTGAATAATCTATTTACCTCTTTTTTAATAGAGGGTAGCAACTTGGGATTCATTCCTCTTAGCTTCTAACGGAAAGGTTTATAATCTGGCTTTAAGGGAATGGTATGTTGAATTATGCTCTTATCATAGACTTTCAAATCAAAATATTCCCAAGCAAATACATCATCAAATTGATACATAAGTGCTGCATATTTGCCTTTCATTTCGACACTTAAAGATTTTGAATTTTTTACCATCTTTGGCTTTTCCAGAGTGCCAAGATTAATATCTTCCACTCCCACTTCTGTCAGTAACATGGTCAGTTTGCGAGAAACATCATATTGATAAAAAATATCTTCCAAAGGTACCAAAACTCTTGGAATGGAGTTATATTTCAGCTGAAGCACTTGCATCTCTGCTGCATGGATTTCTTGGTCATCTTCATAACACTGGTTGTCCATTTGAGAATTGACAAACTCCTCTTTTGTCCACAAGAAGTTGCTGATCTATTTATCATCTTGAAAGACTTGCCAATACTAAACATTATCTAGGACAATAGGGTAGTGTTTGACATTGATCTCATACTTCTTATTAGGATACAATGGAAATTTGAACATGTTGGCTGAAGTGGCAAGAGAATCAGCAATAACATTACTATCTCTTGGAATCAATGATAAAGTGTACTAAAAAAATGTCTTGAGGACATCTAGCATTAAATTTTGATAAGCTCGCATCCTTGGATGCTTGTCCTAGTATTCTCCTTTGACTTTCTTTATTACTAACTCGGATTTGCCATATACAAAAATCTTCTTTGCACCCAGCTTCTTAATAATTTTTAGACCGGCTATCAAAGCCTCATACTCAGCTTCATTGTTTGAACAGTCGAAAGCCAACTTGTATGAGGACATTCAAACATTGGGAGGGATGTTTAATGACTAATTTGCAGGGCTCTGAATCCATACTCCAATTCCAGCCCCTTCTTTTCCCAAACCTCCATCGAAGTCCATAGTCCACAAAATACTTTCCTCATCTAGAAACTGCAAATCAGATGGCTGAACTTTGATTACTGTTTGAGAGGCCTTTTTTGTACCAAAAAAATATAATTCTTTCACTGTTTCATCAATTTTTTGAGACGATGCACTCGGTTCTAAACCATTTGGCACTATTTTACAAATTTATACATTTGCCAATTCTAATTTTTTTTTTTTAAATTTAGAATTTTTTGCATTTTCTTCAATCAAATATTCAGAAGATGCTGAACATTCATCATTGAACAAGATAAATGACTCTAAATATGTATGAAAAACATGTATAGGATGGTTATTTGGCTTTTCTCAGCTGCTGATCATGTACTTCATCTTACTTTCCCGATATAGTTTCCTATGTTTTCCAAATACGGGAATGGTAGCATAAGAAAAATCAAGTTGTAAGGTGCCTCTAAGCTTCGCTCCCTATGACCAAGAAAGTACCATTTCATATATGGGTGGGATATCAGCCACAACAACATCCATGAGGACATTCTTGGCTGTGATTTTCTCTAATGACACCACTATGTCCTTGACATGGCCAAGACATTTCACCCTCCTTGAATCAAATGAGTAAAGATCATGATGAGGTCTTGTGATGTCCAGTCCTAATCTGTCCATAATGGAATTGGGCATGAGGATGTGAAGGGCTCTGGAATAAAGCATGGCATTATGGAGGATAAAGTCATGTTTTTTGAGGCTTAGATAAAATGGAGGGACTTTACTATCTTCTAAATCGGCATCAACAACAGGACCAAAAAGAAGCTCACGGTGATCATCACTCACATTAACCATGTATGAAATTTGATAAAATCTAAGAAACTTATAAAATTGAACTTTGTACTGATCATTCTTAACTATTTCAGTTAGAGGAATGGATACTTTCAACTTGGAAATTTCATTTTCAAGAGAAAAAGAGCGGACTTTTTTTATACCTCTTTCAATGGTGTATCTTTCTTCTTGGGCTGATATTTGTGTGAAGACTATTTCTTCTGTCCTCCTTCTTGGACTTCTTTATCTTTCCTTTGACCACTGGAAGAAGATTCATTTCCTTTAACATGATTAATAACAACATGTCCCTTTTCTTTACTTTGATTCAGGGCAACAACTTCTTTGGGATGAGCATCTACTTGAGCTTTCTGTTTTTTTTAATTAGAGGTTATAGGAATATTCCAATTCCTCAAGCCATACTGTCTCTGCACTTGAGAAAGAGTATTATGATATCTCCTCTGATAATCTTCCGTGCGCACTGATAATATGTCATCATTTGACAATAAAAATTGATGATCATCTAGTGCATAAATTTCTGCAAAAAATTTATCGTCTTCAGTGAGGAAAATAGGCTGTTGATTTTCCTAAAAAAAATGGTTATTTCCAAAAATTGATTCTTCATCATATTCATCAGGGTCTTCAATATAATTCTGCTAAAATGGAGTGTGAATTTGCTACTGAATTTGTGGATCCCGACCCCTCTGTTCCCTTTGCTTGATCCTGTATTGAGGCTGCTGATTTTGACCCCTAAATTTGGGTTTTCTAATGGAGGGTTCAACTTGTTGATCAACGATGGACATTTTATGCATCATCTTCTCCATGGTCTTGATCAAGGTATCTAATTTTCCTTCAGATGAAGTGGATGTTTCTTCTTTGATAGTGACTCTTTTTTCCGTCTTGATTTTAGACTTCTTGATGATCAAATTGGCTTCCAATGTCACTATGTTTCTCTACATTTCTTCAAGAGTTGATGGGTTTATTTCCCTCAATCGATAGTCCATGTCGGGATCAAAACCATTAGGATAATGAAGTAAAGCAAGGCCTAGAGGAGGCTTAATATTCTCGGGATTTGAATCATATATTTTGTTGAATGTAGCTATAAAGTCCTGGTCAGACTCATTGGGATTCCTTTTCAATGCATTATACTCAGCTAAAATCTACAATGTTTTTTTCTTCTCTTCCCATTTTTCCATAAACAAGTCAATCAGCTGTTGTGAGGTACCTATTGAACTAGCTATGAGTGAGAAAAACCATTTATTTACCTCTCGGGAGAAACTTTGTGCAATGATGTGCATCTTGGCATCGTCATTATCAATCTCTTCAAGATCTATGAAGTCAATTAATCTGGCAACATGTTGATAGGTTGTAACCTCTAATGTTCCATAAAAAAGAGGAAGCCTCTGACCATAATTTTGAGGTAGTGGAGTGAGCTAAAGCGGTAGGATCAACGGAGAAAATTTGGCCATGACTAATGGAGGAGGTGGTGGAGGTGCTGATGGAGTGAAAACTTGTAGAGGTAATGACAGAATGAAAGGAGGGATTGATGATCTGTATAAGAAGGTGAGATGATAGGTGGAGTAAAAGTCTGCTGCTGATATTGAAAATAGGCCTTCTTTGAAGTTTCTTGAAATTTATCTACCAAGCCCTTGAGTTTACGAAAATTAGATTGGACTTCACTATTGACTTTGGACTCAAAAGGTTTAGAAAATAGTGCAAAGGACTCAAAATTGAAAGGATCAAAGGTGGCTTCTGAAAGAAAAGTTTCAGACTTAGTTCAAAACACAGATTTTCCAGATTCTGGACTATAGACCAAATCTTCTAGAATAAATCTCGTAGGCAGAGAATTTGATTTGACAAGTGGAGGAACAACTCTTCCAACCTTCCGAGACTCAGTTTTTTGTTTTCTAAAAATAATCTCATGGTAATACATAATTGGTGAGGGATTTGGGTTTGGATTTGACCGGGTATTTCTTTTAGGAGCCAACTTAAGATAGAAATTTTGGACTTTGGCTCGGATTTTAGAATTCAACCTATTTTGAGTGCTAGAGTTTGTCACCTACAAGTATAAATTTTAGAGGATTAAAGAAATACTCCAAGCGAATGTTTAGCAATCTCTCACTAGAATCGACACCAGGAATGTTATCAATCTCCCAAAATTACTAAGGCTGAAAATACGATTAGAGAAAGGTAACCACAGACCAAACTTTAGGCTAGGTAGCTAGCCCTACCTAGACTAGAGAGGGCTCTCTCTTTGTAACTTTAAGCAGTCAAATGAATCGCTGAGTATCTGATGATTTTAGGTTAGGTATGTAGACTTAATAAATATATTTGTTTGATTTTTTTAATGCTAGATAGAAAATTCAGTTTGAATGGACTCTATATGAGGTTTTTAGGTCTGAATTTCGAGGTGAACCTGCAAAGAGTGTGTAAGGAAAGATAGGTAGTTTGGAAACATATTGATCAGTAATTGAGTATAGGTTGAAGATGGAGTAGAGTTTGAATGAGCATGGAGGTGAATTCATTCAGTTAAGAAAGCAATAAACATAATATGAAGAATTAAAACAGAGCATGCATAAACATTAATTCTTCTCTTAAACTTACAAGATAGACAGATATGAAGAATTAGACATGGTTTAAGCATAAAATGATCAAAATACATGATAAAAACAAATGTTCCAATGCATATCACAAGTATCTCAATGCAATTCTTGCAAATTTGTCTCTGATTTCATTCCACAAGCTGGTTACAAGAACTCCACTGCAAAATCTGAGACCATCCAACCCAAAAAAAGACATAAGAGAGTCTACTTATAGAAAATATAGACTATGAAACCTCATCAGGTCTAAATTCCATCCAAAATGGATTATAAATGAAAATTACGAGTCATTTCATAGTTTCTAGTGAGGTTAGAAACCATTCCCTAAATTTTAGCTATAAACTAGGAGTGTTTGTCCCTTACATTAATTACAAATTAATTCATGATAGGAAGCCAAAAACAACCCAATAACTCTAATGAAAACTCATAGCCTCGAATTTGTGACCATTTTTTAACTTTACAAGTGTCCTGAGGGAATCCAATGTTGATCTGTGACAATTCTGACTCAAGATTTTTTTTTTTTTTTTGTAGAAGCATAATAGAACTTTGGAGGAACATTTGAGAACCCGTGAGAAGTCAAAATCCACTTCTAAAAAAATAGTCAACTGGCCATGTGTATCTAGTTTCCAGAACATATTTAATTTTTAAAAATGGACCATGAGAATGCCTTTAAAAATCCATTCTCCGAGGGTCACTCAAAAGAGTAATAGAGGGTCCAAAAAGGAGGCAGAAACATGAAAAATATGTAGTTTTTGAACTTTTTATCCCAAATTGTAGCTTGTCATGCCATGAGGGTTCCTGATCTATGATGTATTCATAAAAATACATCCATCCATGTAAATAAATCACCATTTGGATGCCTCCAAAAAAAAAAAAGTCATAAGAGTCCATTACCCTTCTGCAATGAGAAATTTCCAGAATTATGCAAAAAATCATGTAAAATACCAAAATTGCTCAAAATATTTTAAAATTGATTATTTGACACCTGTAAGAGATAGGCTACACATATAATGAAGCTTCAACCGATAAATCGAAGTTTTTCTTCTCCTTGAGCTTCATTTGTACCTCTTTAAGCCTCTTTTTCACTTGTTTCAACCTTATTTGAGAAATGGTATCCCTGGTGCAATAATGGTTTATCATGTGCATTTGTAGCTTGTTATCCCTTTTATGCTTATTCAATAACTTATCCAAGTGCTAATTAAATCTTGATGGCCAAATCTCTCTATCCTCATTGATCTCCATGGTAATGAGCTCATCAAATGTCAACTCTTCAGATTGATGAATTGGCTGTCTCTCTTGCTCCAGTGCCCTTTTGAGGCCTCTTGTTCCTTGTCTTCTCATGTGTGTTTAAGCCTCCATATCTTGCATTTGGTCAACAACAACAAAATTCTTACCTGTGCCTCTATTTTCCTCCATGTCTGATTTGTATTTTCTTTATAGAAGTTGATTAACTTTCAGTTGAAAATTTTCATGCTGAAGGAAAGTAATTTGGGTCTAGGCAATGGAGAATGCCTCTTCAATTTTTCAATTTCTTTATATTTCTCTTTGATTATGTCCTTAGTTGTTCTAACCTCCTTGTGTTATGATACCTCAGGTTCCAATGGCACTGAATCATCATGCTAATGCAAGAGAGGTTGATCCTCTATCTAACATTTCTTAACATGGGTGCCAAGAGTAAGATAAATTTTGGAGACTTAGGAATAAAAACTTGTCTCTTCCATATCTCATATGTGTGAGGAAATCCCACAACCCTAGGGACATCTAAAATCTAAATAGGCATGCTAGAAGAGCCAATCTCCATTGGCTGTGGTGATGATGTAACAGGAAAGACAGAAAGCGTTGCTGACAATCTCTCCAAGAAGTCTTCCCAGGTCATGTTTATGGAGGAAAAGTGATGTAAATCAATAAGCTTGATTAGGCCATGCCGAAAGAGACTAGTATGATGATCTTCCCTTTTGCTCTCAACCTTCTCATCCATCTTAATCAAACTCCTGTATAAATAATGAGGAAAATCAAGTGTTTTGATTGAGGTAAAATGCATCAAAATCCTGATGTGATACCTATATAGCCTGGAGAATCTTCCTTTGCATGTAAAGTACTTCATTATGAACATAATCAGAGGAGCATACTTTTTTCTAAGATGTCTAAAAGGAAAAATAAATTCTGGATCATCTCTAGCATGAGGCTTTAGGAATTGCTTGTAGTTTTCAATGTCTAGGTCCATACCCTTGAACCACTACTCTCCGTGAGAGGGGATACCTGTAGCTGAAGAAATTAGGTCAGATGATAGGATAATATCCATATCTGCAAGAGTGACCTTTCCCATATTGTAAATGGCTGTAAAAAGGCTGGACAATTGAGGATAATACCCCCTTTCCATAAGACTTTCACAAAATGTAGTTCTTTGAAAGCACCTTCTAGCCAATGGTGAAGCATTAATCTCGTGCATGGTGAATGGCTTAAGCCTAAGATGGTGCCCTCCTTTGAAGCTATTCTTGTCACTTCCCATGGTGTTTGTTACTGGAATGATGAAAACCCTAGTATGTCAATGAAATGAGCGAAAAAAAGGAAATTTGGAAAACAGGGTGTAGGAATGTGTGAGTTTGGTGGATGAAATGGAGGACCTTGAAGCTGAGAAAAATCCTAGAAAAGTTTTATTAGGTAGTGTTGTGTGTTAGCTTCCATTTTTAGGTGGAATGAGATAAACTGGATGTGTGGAAGGTATCAAAATGTCTAAAACATAAGAAATTCCCAATATTGACTATGAGAATAGCCTGTGCAATAGTAGGGTAAGTTTGTGAGGTGAAATAAGGGTGATGGGGTTGAGTGAAAATTATGACAAAAATTTAGTGGATAGGGTGGTGTCTTACCTCCACAATGAAGGTGGAATGAAGGCAAATGGAGGGGTTTAGGTCTTTCAAAAACCTAAAACACAATCACCTTAGTTTTTACAGTTTTGACTTTTTGCTGTGTAAAATAGTTTAGAATTTAGGGTTTGATGGTTTGATTCATGTCATGGATGGTGTGTGGGGATAGGAATATGTATAGATGGGGAATGAGGGTGTAGGTTTAGGGTTTATGTGATAGGTTGGGGTGTAATTAAATGGTAGGTTAATGTTTTTACAAAAAATTAAAAAAAGAAACGTATATATGGATAGTGGAGACATGGTGACAATATAGAAAGACATGAAATGACTGAAAAACATTTTAAATATGACCAAAAAAATCATATGATGATTAATTACCTTGTGAAGAAGCTACACCAAATAATAGAGGTCGAAGGTTGAATGGTTTCAAGCTTCAACAAGACATGAGATTGTAGTTACAAGAGTGTAACAAGGCAAAAATGCACGTTACAAGAGCGTAACAACGGGTTTTTGGAGGTCACAGGAGCGTAAAAAGGAAGTGCGCAACATTCCAAGAGAATAAAAACACTGCACAACGTCCACATGCACATAAAAAAACACTCGAAAATGAATTTCGATGCCACAAAAATGTAACAAAATAATTTTTAGGGATTGCAAGTGTTTTTGAGCAGGATTTGAAGGTTGGCTTGGAATGTAGGAGTTATGGAGGAGGAATAAAAGTAAGAGTAGCTCTCACAAACAATGAAAGAGTAAATGAATAAAATGAGGGCTTCCCTTTTATTAACTTATGAAATTCTCCTTTACCACTTTTTTTCCCCTTTGACACTTAACAATGACCCTTTTTTAACCTTTTTGCTTTGAAAAGTGACATGGTTCCCCTTCAGATGACATAAGAAAAAAATTGACTGCCTTCATTCTCCTTGACTTTTGAAGTGACCTTTTCCTTGGCATTTTTAAATGAGACATTGAAAACAAAATTTTCCATTTAAATTTGTGAAATACTCCTCACCCTTTGAAATCTTCATATGGCCTTTTTGAGCCTTTGTACATCTTGAAAAATGACATGATACTCTTTCAAATGAGGTAAGAAGGTAGAATTAAAATCTTTTGAACCCTTTGACATCAAAAGTGACTTGATTGACCTTTGAATGAAATTATAACAAATTTCTCCTTTTCATGAAACAATAAGGGTGTTTCTCAAAAAATTTTGAAAATTTCCCATTGGATATGACCTTTCAAACGAGATGAAGTGTGTCTGAAAACCTGAGGATGACTCCTTTTGCATTTGGGTGGAAAAATAGTCAGATTTACCTTCTTTGGAGCTCTGAAATTAAAAATGACTTTTTGAATCCTTTGATAAAACAATGAGACATAATTGTTATTTTTCACGAGACAGTGAAACAAACTGGAGTCGTTTGAAACTTTTTGGAACTTGAGCCATATGAAACAAGAGAGATGGCTTTTACTTGAACTTCATAAACATGCTTGCTCCTTCAATAGGGTTTTATGAATGGAATGGAGGGTTTCTGCCTTATTTTCAATGAAAATTTGAAGGTTTTTCAAAGGTAGAGATGAACCTAGACTTTGACCTATATGAGATGGAGTGACCTAACCCTAGACCTCTTCAATGATGATGATGGAGATGGTGACCTCGAAACCGATGATGTCGATGACCTTGAAAATGGTGATGATAAATGAAATTAAGGAGTAAAAAACATGATTTAGACCTCTTTAGTGACCAAAATTATTTCTAAGAACTGGTTCGAAAAAGTAAAATTTTTGACCTATGACTTAATGGAAAATAGCTGAAAGAGTCATTTGATCACTGACATACCTGGGCTAACAATTACCAAAGCTTTTTTTGGCTGAAAATTATTTGATTTATTTGCAAATTATATTTAATGGGTTATGTATTGAATGGTACAGGTTGTATATTGATAAAAAAAGGTCTCTTAAGGTCTCAAGTAACAAAAATATTGATTGACACAATGATAACACATTAGAAAAAGTAGAGAAGGCAATTTCTTCGTAAATTATTTAGAAAATTAATATGTTTGAACTATATGTAAGGTTAAGTAATATGTATTGGTTAGTGTGTGTCATGCAGAGCCACAAAATGAAGAAGGTTGATAAGATTATTTCTAATCTAAGTGCGAAAGAGCGTAAACACCTAATAGAAAAATTGCAGAATGATGAATCAGGTGAATGAAAAAATACCATTCAATATGATTTTTTTTTTGAATTTTCATTAATAATTACTTAAGAATATTATATAACATGTTTCAAACAATCTATGAATTCATATATGTTTAATGTTCTACAGGGAGAAACAACGAAGGAAAATATCAATGTTGTTCTAAGAAAAGAAAAACTACAGAACATGTAAATGGAGATGAATTGGTCCTTAGGTCATCTGGAGTGGTGTTGGAGGTTAAAGAAAGGGGGGGGGGGGATATTTTTACAGAACTATGAGGGATCTAGTGGAACGAATGTGTAGAAGTACTTTATACTTACAATACAAAAATGAATCCAATGATTCTAGGAACCAAATTATATCCAAACTACATGAAGTGTTTTCAGAGTCAATGAGTAATGTCATACTTGCAATGGCAAAAACATACAACAACAAAAAATAATCTTTCAAAAGGTAATATTCATAATTATATAAAATGATTTTCTAGAATCATATGTATATATTAATACAAACCATTCATTTATTAATATCGATTTTGTTATATTTAGTTTTTATATATCATTATACAAATATTTTATCTATTTTTTAGGAAGATTATGAAAATCCCAAATGATCTACATGCTGATATATGAAACATGCTAATAGGAATTTCGAAAAAAATGTGTAAGGAGATGGTCAAAGAAATGGACATAATTGCATCACAGGATGATCCATATCAACAAAAACGTTCTTCAAATATACATAATCATGATTGAATTTGTACATATAAAAAAATAATTTAGCTTGAAATATTAATTTTCAAGTATTTTCTTGCAGAAAAGAAAACAAGATGGAACTGATTCAACACATAAATCAGGACGAAAAAGAAGAAAAGGGTTGATTTCAAAGTTTGTGAGTAACTGTTAATATTTACTTATAATAACCAAGGTTTCATTTTTGTATATGTTAAGTTGTTTTACAACAACCATCCTTGAATGTCTTCAAATAGGTGCTAACATACAAAGAAGAGCCATCAGAAGAATTTTTTGACATTGAATTAAATAAGGGTTGTGAGTATATGTTGGAATACCAAAAATAGTTGTGAAATTTGTAAGTATCTATGTTGTTTAACTTCTATGAGTTTATAACTAATAGAAAAAAAAAATATTTTATATTAAATATATGATTTAAAATGGGGTTTAAAACATACAGGAAACAAAGTATGGAACTACGCCAATAGAAGACTTGTTGCAATAAGGCACGAGACTTTGTTTTGAAACCATGTGCAGAGTTTATGAGCCATTTCTTGCTATGGTACATTGCTATTCGATTTACATTGATTTATATTATTTATTTCAATTTTCATTATTCTCACGAATGTAGATATACTCATTACACTTTATTTTTATGTGTGTAGGTGGAACAAGATCAAAAGATGAAAACAATCGATGCAATCAACAAAACATTCCTCCAAATAACCCAAGTCATGGAAGTAGCTCGAGCCCTAATAATAGTTCCAATGAAGAATGATGATATATTTGGATATCAACGCAACCTGTCATATTTTTTGAAACAATTCTCTGTGAAAATCATACATTTTGTTTAATGCAATGGACATTGTGTCCTAATTGAAAGACAAGGGGTTACCAATAACATTCCCATTTTTTTTGACAAAGAGCCTCTTATTGATATATAATAAAATGCATTTTAATTTATTCTATTGTGTTATCCAATGTCATTGTGAAATGTTACACCACTGATTAAATATATGGATGATTAAATATTATAATGAAGATATGCGAAATATGATAATATAACAAATTAATCCAAGCATCATATACAAATAGACTAATCCAATTTTAATTTATATGAATACTTTTATAAGATATATGTCGATTTTTGAATAAATAATAGATTTAAAAAATTACAATAATTGCACTGTCATAGGTTGATGTTTCCAAAAAAGAGAAAATATCATTAAAAAAAGCAGTGCATCTATAACATAAACAGGCATCGGTGCATTTATAACATAAAAATAAACTGTGTGATATATTATATAAAAGTACTATGGTGGCATCGTTTTGCATGACATGTACGTTTTCGTAAAATGACAATACCGAGGCTTTTATTTCTTCAAGCACTGGTATTGTTTGAGATTAACACCCTTGTGCATTGTAATTCTTAACATACCCGTGCTTTCAAAGAACTAACACCCTGGTCTTACAATTTTGTTTTTGTTTTTTATTTTCATGGTTATGTGGGTCCTAACATGACTTCACGCCAAACCTATGGTCTGAGAACCCGCAACCGAGGGGCATCTAAACCATCAAAATCACTTGGGGATCACACCCAGCCTCAGCCACACCAACCCTTATGATGGCTGGATTTTTTTTTCCATCGGTGGGATTGGAACCAGTGACCTTTTCAACATGAGTGTCTTAACGACACACTCTTCACCATCAAACCAAACCTTTGTTGGCTGGTCCTACAAAATATTTTTTCTAGCTTGGTGCATTATAAAAACTAACAACAATAGTACTTTTGTATAACTAACACATCGAGGTGTTTGTACAAATGATACACATGAACACTGCGAGTTTAAAAAAAAGCACCAGTACCTCAATTACTTTTTGCGTGCCCCAGTTTCATTCCTTACAATAACACCCTAGGGATTTTTTATATATTAGCACATGTGCGGTGTATATTATTTGTCAGTGTTCTTTGCAGTAAACACCTTAGTGCTTTTAGTTATGTATGCCACTCAATGCTTTTATATATGTAGTGCAACAATGCTACTTGTTCCATGACGCACATCACAAAAAGAACATTCGATAAAAGCTCTGTCCGCATGGATTTTTTAAGTTGTGATAAAATTTTGATAAAACCTCCACTAAAACATCCGCTATCACAAAGACATGTTTTTTTGACAATTTTTTCCAATTTAAAAAAAATAAAAACCTCTGTTATAACCTACTCTAGAAGATTATTTCCTTGTAGTTCCAATATAATAAGTTTTGTAATTAAAAAGGTCATTAAGGCCATTAATTTCATTTTATGATTAAACAATCCATTAAGGTTATTGTTGTGTTACTCGAAAATATATTAAGTGTCCAAGAGGAAAAAAAGCTATACAGGTGGAAATATTTTTTTTAAATTTTACACTCTAAAAGTAGTTTTCACATCAAGAGATTTCATCAAGATATGGTTCATCTATTTTGAATATTTCAACATTTTCAACCATTCATTCTGACCCATCATTAGGAAGGAAAAAGTTGAAAACGATAGACCCTGCATCTTTTTTTTTTTTTTTTTTTCCTGGTTAATTTTAATCAAAATTTGGAAAATATTTTTAAAGACTTCAGTTTAAGTTGTTTAATTTGTAGAATCGACAAGTACCCCATGGGTTTTTGAAGGTGTTGAATCCATTTATGCATCCAAAAATATATTTAAAAAAAAAAAACAAAAATCCATATCTTGCTTCAAATTGTGTTGGTTGCTTCCAGTGAAAATGCCAGTTCATCTATAAGTTAGACTACACATATGTGTGTGTGTGTGAACATTTAACATGATAATTATTTCCATGTAACTATAATTATTTAAATAAAAAATGTTATATTTTTATATAGTTACGTTTTATATTATTTTTTTAGGGGAAAATACCTTTATATTCCATATGAGGAATATATATGTTTCAATAACCAAGCTCGAAGCCATTACAATGAAGTTCATCATATTAGTTGTTGGAATATAACTTGGGTAGGGAGGATCCCAATCATTCCTCCCAACCAGCCAAGATAAATCCAATTCACAATTTTATATAACTTTATTATTATTATTAGTCAATATTTTAGTTTCTATGTTTCTCTTTTTCATATTAATAGGTCTTGATCTTGGATCCTCTCTTCAACTCTTTGTCTTCTTATGATGGACCATGGTGGTTGGTCTAAAATGTCAAAATATTCAAAATAGATGTGGCATATTTGGAAATATATTTTCACTCTCAAATATGAATTAAATCATTGTACCTATAGGGAGTTATTTTATATACTATTCCCCCCCCCAAAATAAATCTAGTAGAAGCTTCATAAAATAGATTTCTCATGTGACAACAAAAAATAATAAATTTATGACATTTGAGGGTAACCCCCTAGCGCTAGCTTGATGACTAGTTTGAAGGCCTAAAGTGGTATCAAATATTATGCAACAAATTATACCCTAACATTGAAACCATAGTCATATATTATAACAATCTGGGACAACATAATTGATTTTTGAATTAAAATGGTTGATGAGTTGGAATTTAAAAAATGATTGAATTTATTTTCTTTCAACTTTTTTTGATAATGAGAATATTTGTATTAATTACAAATTTTTTCTTGGATCACAATTGTACAAGTTACATTTTGATTTTGTCCCATATTCAATATCATTTATAGACTCTTGAACAAAAATGATCCTCTAAAGAAGAATACAATGAACAATAAGCATATACAGGTCTTTGGAGGTCAAGACCTTCCAATAAAGCCCCAAAATTTTAAAAAAATTTACAATGCGTATAGCCTACTTCAATATATAATACTTGATTACAAATTTTTTCATTAGATATATGTTGACTAGCAACCCCCCCAGTTTTTTTTATATATGAACATAGAAGTCATGTTTAATGCATTAAGAGTTGGAGGATGGTATTAATTAACCATTAACCATAAACTCTCCAAACTTCAAATTGAAACCTTGGTTGTCACATTGATCTACTTCCTCGATATTATCCTTAAAATATGTTTGAAACTCATCTTTAGGATATCATTTGATACCTTCTTAATATGATTTAGGAGCCTTTATCCAACTTTGTCTCCAGGGGAATATCCTTTGACCAAATATTGAAGTATTAATAGGGAGTCACCCAACACAATGAGAGGAGACCTATGTTGAGAATGCAGCAAGATGATGGAGCTTAGTGAAATGAAGTCGCCTTCACTAAGTGGGCCCGCAGGCAAATTCTGGCGCAAAATCTATTTTTAGACTATGTCTATTTTTAGACATATGGAGCATGGTCCGGGGATTCCAGTATGAGATTCTTGGAGCATTGGTCATGTTGGTAAAAATATATGGGACTCTATTTTTGTGACCTATAGGTCGAAGAGGTCGAAGTCTATTTTTAGACTGCCTCTCCTTAAAATAGGGAAGTCAAATATTATTTACCCTTAATAATATTTGGACTATAAACTTCGGTTTACTCTCTTGGAGCACTTCAGTTCGAGCCTTGGAAGTGGCTCATGCATCTGACAGAGGAATTACGCTATTCCCAAGGGTTTGATGGCATCATGCATGGTTGACTTCAATTAGGACTTCAGTGGCAGAAGTTTGGTGGAGTTAATGAGACAGCTAGTGGAGTTGTGTTATGTTTATTTTAGTTGAAATAGTTGAGATTAGTTTAACTAGCTAATCAATTAGTTATGAGTGGAGTGAATTAAATATTATTTAATTCATTAATTAGTAACTCATTATTCAACTCAAGAACACATCAGTTCACTACAGTGCATGATCAGTTCAGTGGAGACGAGTGAAAGAGGTAGATGAAAGGGTGGAGTTAGCTATCAGTGGCGACATCAGTTGTGCATGAGATTTGCACCACACTTGGAGGAATTGCCCATGATGATTGCGCTGTCAAGCCAAGGAGATTCGAACCTTGGATCTCTATATAGAGAGGCCATGATTGCGAAATAGAGGCAAGGCAATTGGCGGTGAGTTTTGAACCAGTAACCTGTTCAAAACTGAGCTAGATTGTGTGTAACTTCATGAGAAAGTACTGAGTACTTGTGAGGAGTATTGTACTGAGTTTTTTACATGATTTCTCCATTATAATATACACAATAGCTGCGGGGTTTTCAGCTATAAGCTTTCCCCATACATACTGTGTTAATGTGTATGATGATTTGATTTGTTATCGCTTGATTTTATTTCCGCATGTTTGATGATCTGAGTGGAAGAGATTATGTGTTGCATATAAATTCGAATTGTATGTGATCGGGATAGTCTCGGTGGATAATTAATTATTATTCAGCAAATTTCTACATGGTATCGGAGCTATTGAAGCGGAGATTGATCATCACAGTGATTACAAACTTATTTCGGTAGACAGAGTCTGCATGCGGGCCAGGTAGCCTCCGGATTCATCTTTCTTCGGAAAGTGAAAGGTCTGGTAAACGCCCCTTGCAGTCAATCTTTGTGCTAGAAATAATTTTTTCTCACAGATCTAGAGCGGTTGAGCTTTGAGGTGGAATTGGAATTTTGCAGCAGTTTTGTTTTCTTGGTGCCGGTGTTGAAAATGTCTTTCAACGGTTTGCGACTCGAATATGCTCTTGAAGGCAGTTCGAATTATGTTGCATGGAAGGATCGCATGGAGGAAATATTAGAAGATAATGGTCTTAAGGATTTCGTGGATACGGATGTCCAAAAGCCCACTGATCCTGCTGAAGTCGAAGTATGGAAAAAGAAGATGGCGAAATGTCGAAGGATCCTGTTAGAGGGCGTCAAGGATCATATTGTATCCAGCCTGCATGGAAAGGCTTCTCCATTTTTAATGTGGAAAGCTTTGATGGATCTATTCTAGAGTAAGAGTGACCAAAGGAAGCTGGCGCTCAAAGATAAGCTCAGGAACATCAAGATGGAGAAAGGCGACAGTATCGCCAAATACCTCACGAAGTTCACTCAGTGCAGAGATGAGCTGGGAAGTGTGGGGGTGACTGTCGAAGACGAGGACATGGTCGAACTGGCTCTCCTTGGTCTTCCGAAGGCTTGGCACTTATATCAAGATAGTGTCAATGGTCGGGAGAAGCTGTCGGGATGGGAGTGCCTTTGGGCAGATCTCATGCAGGAGGAGATAAGGGGGACTACTCGAGATGGATCTTCATCAAAGGGAGCTGATGAAGAAAATTGCGCTTTAGTTGCCAAAGCAAAGAAGGGGAAGGGTAAGAAACCTTCTCATTCCGGTGCAAAGGGCAAGAAGCAGGATATGGTGAAAGTGAAGTGTTTTCACTGCCATGATCTTGGACATTATGCTACCAATTGTCCAAAGAAGAAGAAAAACAAGCAAGCGGGAAGATCTGCAGATGGAGAAGCTTTGGCTTCACAGTTCGAGCTTGAATTTTCACTGATCGCATGCTTGGTTTCGAGTGTGATGGGATCGGTGTGGTTCTTGGACAGCGGTGCGTCATTTCATATGACGGGAGGTCGAGAGTTGTTCTCAGATCTGGAGGACAAAGATTTGGGTGTGCACATCGAGATGGGCGATGATGGTAGATACAGTGCGACTGGTATCAGTACCATATCCTTTCAGAGGGAGTCTGGTAAACCCTTTGTATTGAAGGATTTCATGCATGTACCTGGATTGAAGAAGAACTTGATCTCTGTGGCGATGTTGGAGGATAAGGGGTATGATGTGGTCTTCAGTGAAGGAAAAGCCTTCCTGCGCAGTAAGACTATTGGAGAGACCCGGAAGATAGGGGTTCGAACCAAGAACCTTTATCAGTTGCAGGTAGATGGCTGCGCAGCTATGGCATGCAAGGCGGGAGAAGTGGTGAGCCGGGATGATGAGGGCGAGCTGTGGCACAGGAGATTGGGCCACCTTCACCATGGAGCTTTGAAGATTCTGCAGCAGATTTCTACTGGGCTTCCTAAGGGCACTCTTGCGCAGTCAGATCAGTGCAAGGGGTGTACATTGGGGAAGTATGTGAAAGCCACCTTTCACGAGAAGGATAGTCGCGCCACGACGATCCTTGAGAGAGTTCACACAGACGTGTGTGGTCCTTTCTCAGTTGCTTCGACAGCAAAGCATAGGTATTATGTGATCTTTGTTGATGATTTCTCTCGAAAGTGCTAGATCTTCTTCATGCAGAAGAAGAGCGATACATTCGCGAAGTTCTGTGAGTTTAAAGCACTGGTCGAGAAGGAGTCGGGGAAGAAGGTGATTGCTCTAAGGAGTGATAACGGTGGTGAATTTATCTCGGCTGAATTCAAGGAGTTCTGCAGCGCAGAAGGGATTCGGAGAGAGCTCATCGCACCCCATAACCCACAGCAGAACGGGGTGGCTGAGCGGAAGAACAGAACGATCGTGGGTGCTGCACGGGCGATGTTGCATGATCGGGGCCTACCCCTTCACTTGTGGGCTGAGGCATGCAATACAGCAGTGTATGTGCAGAACCGTTGTCCTCACAAGGTTCTTGGCATGAGTACACCGGAGGAGGCTTATTATGGCAAGAGGCCTGATATTTCCCATTTGCGGATTTTTGGTTCTCCTGTCTACATGCATGTGACGAAGGATGCGAGAAGGAAGCTGGATCCAACTGCTGAGGTTGGAATATTTGTGGGGTGCACTGATACACCTCACAACTACCGGGTGTATTTGTCAGACAGTCGAAAGACTGTTGTGCGACGGGATATAAAATTTCAGGAGGAGAAAGCCATGCGGTGTTCGCTTGAGAGGGAGCTACACTTGCATGCAGATGAGGAGCTGTTAGTTCCTAAGGAGGAGCTTCCGGATGTGGATCAGCCACAAGAGGAAGTTCAGGAGGTGGAAGAGACCACCCATGCAGCGCCAACCATCAGAGGGCGCAAGCACACTACAGAAGCTGAGCGACTGGCTCGAGATGCAGAGAAGGTTGTAGGACCACCTACAGCACAGCGCAGACAGAGGCAGTCACCGGATCGATACACTGGATACATAGCTCTTGTGAGTCAATGTGTTGTGACGGAGCCATCCTCTTTTGAGGAAGCTGTGGAGGAACCCGCATGGGTTGATGCCATGATCGAAGAATATGATTTGATCGTCAGGAACAGTGCATGGGAGATTGTCCCAAGACCAGTGGGGAAATCAGTGGTGGGTTCGCGATGGATCTACAAAGTGAAGTAGGCGGCTGACGGGAGTGTGGAGAAGTACAAGGCGAGATTTGTCGCCCGTGGCTTTTCACAGATCGAGGGGATCGATTATGAGGAGACCTTTGCACCTGTCGCAAGGTACTCTTCCATACGGACGATCCTTGCTCTCTCAGCGCAGATGGGGTGGCACATTCATCGGATGGATGTGAAGACTGCGTTCCTCAATGGAGTTATTGAGGAGGAGGTGTACATAGAGCAGCCTGAAGGTTTTGAGATCTTCAGCAGTGAGTCGCATGTGTGCCGACTCAAGAGAGCACTGTACGGGCTGAAGCAAGCACCTCGTGCTTGGTACACTCGGATAGACAGCTACTTCACTGGGTTTGGATTCTCCAAGAGTGAGGCGGATCCAAACCTGTACCAGATTGTGGTGGAGGGGAAGCTGTTGATCATCGTACTGTATGTAGATGATCTGATTTTGACTGGCGATGAGCAGCTGATACTTTCATGCAAGGAGGATCTTGCACGAGAGTTTGAGATGAAGGACTTGGGCATCCTTCATTATTTTCTGGGATTGGAGATTTGCGCCGTGTTTTATGGACTCCGTTTGTTTTGTGCAAGTATGTCTGTAGACTTGAGAGGTCTAACATGCAAGGTTATGGGTTCGTTGACACTCTTCGTGTGGTTGAGGCCAGGAAGGAGGATGCTACTTCACGGGAGGTAGGATGCCACACTGTCATCGATGTGGGGCCAGGGTCGCTTATGAGTCCGAAGAAGGACACCATATACTATGGGTGCTTAACCGGGGCCTTTTTTGCAAGTTGCATAAGCCTTTCAAGCTCTTTTTTGGCAAGGTGCTATTATCATGAGAGAGGTGTACATCAGATATGGTCTAGGCATGAGTAAGATGGAGCTGCTTCTTCTCAGTTTTACCCATGCAGACAAGGTGGAGCCCAATGGACCTAAGAGCACATCTGGAGGATTTTTTAGCATTGGGTCGACAGCAGTTTCCTGGTACAGCAGGAAGCAGAGATCCGTGGCACTCAGTTCAGCAGAGGCCGAGTACATGGCAGCTAGCTTGGCTGCATGTGAGGCTATTTGGATGAGGAAGATCCTCGCAGGTTTGTTCAGGTTGCATTTGGAGCCTACAGTGATCTACTGTGATAACCAGAGCTACATCAAGCTCTCGGCTAATCCAGTATTTTATGATAGGTCCAAACACATCGACATTAGGTACCATCATATCAGAGATTGTGTTCAGCGGAGAATCATGATGCTTTCATATGTTCCTACGGAGGATCAGGATGCCGACATCCTGACAAAGGCGCTCACCAGGAGCAAGTTCGAATTCCACAGAGGCAGGATAGGGATTGCAGATAATCCATATCTTGCTGAGAGGGAGTGTTGAGAATGCAGCAAGATGATGGAGCTTAGTGAAACGAAGTCGCCTTCACTAAGTGGGCCCGCAGGCAAATTCTGGCGCAAAGTCTATTTTTAGACTATGTCTATTTTTAGACATATGGAGCATGGTCCAGGGGTTGCAGTATGTTATTCTTGGAGTATTGGTCATGTTGGTAAAAATAGATGGACCTCTATTTTTTTGACCTATAGGTCAAAGTCTATATTTAGACTGCCTATCCTAAAAATAGGGAAGTCAAATATTATTTACCCTTAATAATATTTGGACTATAAACTTCAGTTTACTCTCTTGGAGCACTTCAGTTCGAGCCTTGGAAGTGGCTCATGCATCTGGCAGAGGAATTATGCTATTCCCAAGGGTTTGGTGAGCACATGCATGGTTGACTTCAGTTAGGACTTCAGTGGCAGAAGTTTGGTGGAGTTATTGAGACAACTAGTGGAGTTGTGTTCGGTTTAATTTAGTTGAACTGGTTGAGATTAGTTTAACTAGCTAATCAATTAGCTATGAATGGAGTGAATTAAATGTTATTTAATTCATTAATTAAAATCTCTGCTGAAAACAACCCAGAATACTGAATACTACAAGCAAGACTGGCTCAAAGGAGACCGTGAAAGAGGTAGATGAAAGGCAAGGGCTATCACAGACATCACAGTATGAGATTTGCACCACACTTGGAGGAATTTCCCAAGATGACGGCACAATGTCAAGAGCATTTGAATCCTTGGATCTCGTATTTAATGTGCCAAGATTGCGTAATAGAGGTATAAATAGGTGGTGAGTTTTGAACCAGTAACTAGTTCAAAACTGAGCTAGTTTGTGTGTAACTTCATGAGAAAGTACTGAGTACTTGTGAGGAGTATTGTACTAAGTTTGTTACATGATTTCTCCATTATAATATACACAATAGCTGCGGGGTTTTCAGATATAAGCTTTCCCCATACATACTGTGTTAATGTGTATGATGATTTGATGTGTTATCGCTTGATTTATTTTCCGCATGTGTGATGACCTGAGTGGAAGAGATTATGTGTTGCATATGAATTCGAATTGTATGTGATCAGGATAGTCTCAGTGGATAATTAATCATTATTCAGCAAATTTCTACAACCTAAAATTCTTTGGCTAGAAGAATTACTCGGAGTAAACCGTACACTTATGCCTAATTAAACCCATTATTTCTAACCAAAATCATCTTTCTCTCTTGACCAATGATAAGAATAAAATGAACATTGCAAAGATAAGAACTAATTCGCATGAGCTTCAAAATGAAACTAGGTGTTGGTATATTCCCAAAACACCTTGGGACGAAATAATATGCCCCCTTTGTGATACTAAGAGATTTGAATAAAAAAAAAACTTTCTCTTGGATTTCCCAACCCTTACTCACATACATTCTCATTTTTAAAACATTTTACAAACTACCAACCTTCTTGACTTGTAAAGTCAACAAAACTACACTGATTTTGGGACGCTTCTCTCCTTTCTTTTTATCGTAGAAATAAAATAATAAAGAGTCTCAGTTAATCACTTACTTCTTTAGATCTGATAGACCATATTGGTCTTAGTTGATGTTAACCATCATCATCGTCAAACATTTTTCATATTTTGGAATTGCCATGAGTATTCTAAAAGTTTGATTTCTATGAGGCCATAAAGGATCCCTCCCCTTCCTGCCACCCCTAAATGATTGAATTTCGAGAAATATGATTAACATTATTTATTCACTTAGAGTTTATAAAAATGAAAAATGAAAAATTATGTGTTATATTTGGTATATGGATTGGTTTTAACCTTAAAATTAAATTATTATTATTATCATAAATATCGCTTTGATTAATATTTTGGTAAAATCATCCCAATATATCTTAAATATTCTTAAAGTTTCAAATATAAAATATTTTATATTATTAATTTTAATTATTTTGAAATTAATTTCTCATTAATTGAAATCATAATTAATTACTTCAAATTATGAAAAACATTTTATATTATTAATTATTTAAAAAAAAGAATATATATATATATTAATTGACGATGTTGATGATTAATAGCCACAAAGACCATTATGGTCTATTAGACCTGAAGAAAGTAATAGGTTAATTGAGATTCTTTAACATTTTGTATCCTAATGATAAACCACAGTTGTGGGTTCGAAACGTCGATCTCTAAATATACATGAATGGGATGGATTCGACAAATCTATTACAACAAGCTAACAATCCCAGAAATCTTAAATCAGAAATTTTAGCTTAATTGAAATTATTTAACATTTTATTTCTATGATTGAAAAGAAGGAAGAGAAGTGTTCCTAGGTCACCACAATTTTTCTTACTTAACAAGTCAAGAAGGTTGGTAGTGTGGCAAGACTTTGAAAATTAGAATGGATGTGAGTAAGAGCTGAGAAATCCAAGAGAAAGTGCTTTTCATCTTCAACCTGATTAGTATCACAAAGGTGCCTACCTCTTTAGTCCCAAGGTGTTTTGGGAATAGACCAATGTCCAATTTCACTTTCAAAATGATGAGAATTATATAATATTAGAAATAAATAGATTACTTATTTTAACAACTTTTATATATAATATAATATTATATTATATGTTGAAAAAGAATGATATTACTTGATATGATATTATTTATTAATTGTAAGTAAATAATTATATTTTATATTATATAATTAATTAATTGTAATTAGTATTATATAACTAACCAATTGTATTATATATTATAATTTTTTTTTCTAAGTTGGACTAAATTCTATTAATGTAACATAATATACAGGATGAGTCGAGCCTCCGGAATTGTTGTGCTAGCCAATTCCGGAGGAATTATAAGTAAAAAAAACAAAATAATGATCGCCCCAGATGGGGAAATCGGTCATGATACAGTTTCCCTCAATGGGGAAACCAGCTTCATAGAAAAAAGACTTAAAAGTTGGGAAAATATTATGGAAAGACATTTTAACATAGAAAATAAATAGAACAGTGAAAAATGACTTCTCCATGCTAGGTGTCATTTTGTCAAGGCGGTGGTTCCTCCACAATGAGGCACCTATAGTCGTCAGAGGAATCATCCACCTGCGTCGCCTGATGGGCAGCTGATTCAGGTGTTGTGGCGGTGCGAACTATGCTAGCACTGCCCTTCCTGCGTTCTTCACCTGATCATTCAGGACTCCCACTTCCACTAATGCCATTACCATTGCTACTGGAGGAATTAGCATCAGGCTTGATAGGTAGGGCCTCTGACTTCCTCGAGAGCTGCGGAGGCACTGTGGCTATGGTGGATTTTCTTGGTCTTTTCCTAGTGCTTCGTTCTGTAGAAAAAGTAGGCTTCTTCCTAAAAACTGACGGTGATGGTGGCTGTGAGACAGGGTCTATCCAAAGCACATTTGTAATGAAATTGCGTAGAATTCTCCTCAGACAGTAGTGGGTGGGGCTCCAAGTTAATGGACTAAGGAGGATGAGAAGCCAGACCCCATCCTCTACCTCAACTTGTGGAGTGGTGCTGGACAGGAGTCTCTTCAAGCAACAAGGTTCATGGCTTAGGATGAATTAAAAGAGGCGGTCAAGAAGCTTGACCCCTACCTTTGCCTCGACGAGTGGAAGAACAATGGGTAGAATTCTCTTTAGGCAGTGGAGAGTGAGACGCCGAGTGAATGGATAGCGGGGGAGGAGACATCTGACCCCAACCACTACCTCGACGATGGTGCATTTTGTGCTGTCTAGGAATATTGAAGCAGTTGGAGTCATTTAGGAGGCAGGTGAGTAGAGGCGGGGTGATAGAATGGGTGGAGGGATTGAATTCATGCGGCGAAGGAGCAAGCGTAAGGCTGCAGTAGAGACTGTGAGTGAAATGGAGGTCTGGAGCTAGCGTGAGGCAGAAATGGAGGCTACACCTCCTCCCTATGTGTGTTTCAAAGCTTGGCTCTGAGACTGCAGAGGGGAAAATGCAGCAGGAGGGAAATGGAGGAATGATGAAGCACAGAGCCATTATGAGGAGAGCAGGGTGGCATTTCAGACTGAGAACATTAAAGGCGGAAGGAGGCGAGCCACTGGCTGATTTAAATGCAGCCAGACAGAGCCCATGCGTGGCCATATGGCATGGCCATGTGGCACACGCTGGGCTTGCCGTCCCCCTCCAACATTTATACACCCGCATCCGGGAATAATTTATTATAATTAAAAATAATATATAATTATAATGAATATCAATTAAATATTTATCAATCATATTAAAACAATAATACTAATAATTTTAAGTTTATGGTTAAATTGGTGTATGAGATATTTCATTTGTGGGAAAAGGTATATGATTCTATATAATGTGTTATCTCAAAATCAGACCCTGATAGGCTGCTGATCAAGAAGACCCTGAGAAACTATTTCAAACCAGACTTTTAGTTGAGGCTTAGCCTCCTCAACCTGAGAGGGCTCTCTCAATAAGTTTATGATTTTCAAATAAGGATTAGATGGCTAACTCTATGAGTAAAATGGATAAAATGGATAAAATGGATAATTGGTTATACTACTAATCAACAAACATATATTGGGCTTATGAAGTCAAGTGTATTTTCACAAAACACGAGTATCAGCTTCAATTGGAAGTCAGGGCATTTCAGGGTTTAGATGCATCAAAAGAACAATAGGAGAGAAAATAACACAGTTCATGAATATATGAAGGAAGTTAGAGCACATTTAGTGAATTATAGGTAACATACATTCATTCCATTGTAAGTAATTTAAAGGGGAAAACTATGAGAATATCACACAAGCATAACCCTTTCTGAATCTTGAGTGATGAAGCCAATATCTATGTATTAACATAAAAACACAGTTCTCTGCTACAACAACAGTATGCTTGCTTATGAAAGTTGACAAAAACCCTATGCAATTTGACTTCCTGTCCTTTATAGAGTCATCATTACATTTCTTGGATTCTCTCCAAACACTTGAGAGAATTCGAATTTGCTAGCTTGACAATTGTTAACTGCTAAAACAAAATTTAATTACATATGACAGTTTAAACTGTCTGTTCCAGAGTCCTAATACAACTAGGATTAAAACTCTCTATTATAACTTAACAACCTTATCCAAATAATAAATCTTCTATCTGACAGCTTCTCCTCCTAAAATTCGACCTTGAAGATGTCCATCTCCTTGCTGTTGAACTGTAATGATCTGCTTCTTACCTGCCTTGAAAAATAGGAACATGCTCCCTGCAAAATAGGTGTACTGCTTCATTTATGTTTCTTCAGAACATTTGCTGACCAATTTGTGCTCAAAACATGTGGAAAAGTCATATTAAACTCTTGTGACTTCGTCCTCCTAGCTGTGCCCAAAACAAAACTTTGAATAAGTGCCAAAAACTATTAACATTACTGCGCTACGAAACTGTCTGTTGTTTTCGTAGAGCCGAACTTCAAAAAACTTCATTTGAAACCTTCAATTCTCAATGTTTTGCTATTGGATCTTCATTTATGGTCTTTATATATCCTCCAGCAGTATCATGCTTTAATAAACATACATGTTTCCCCTTTGAAAGCTTGCAAAATTGATAAAACTGCATCCTATAGCAGTTTTGTAGCGCGTTACGAAACTTCTGTGTCTTTTCTTTTGGCAGCTTGTTTCTAAAAATTTGAGTTTTTCACCTTTAATACCATCCTTGAAGTTATATATAAGCTCTCAATAATCAACTTCGAACTGTTTTAAAAAATGAAACCTTTCACAAAACTCCAAAAATGTGTTAGGAGATGTCACTTACTATTCACAAAGATTTTTGCTGTGGTTGATCTTCAGGCTTTGCTAGCCATATTTGAAGGTCTTCTACCTGCCTTTTAAGCTTTCTATTTTTAGCCCTCAGTTTGGTGTTAACCATTATTATGAATTTTTCTTCCTTGATTGCAGGGACAGTCCATATGAAAAATTGATCCTGACTGCTGATTGATTCACTATTTGAAACCTTTTCCATCTCCCACAGACCTTTCAACCTCTCAAAGTTTGACCTTTCCACAACATGCATTCTCACTTTCTTCCTCAATTTATCAATCTCAATGTTTGCAAGTTTGATTTTGTCTTTAACCTCCTCATAACTACTCCTTTATCTCAGAGTATTAAATACTCTGTTTCTGTCTTCTTCAAATATTTGAGATGATGTATCACTGGGTTCTTCAAAAACACTTGCATCCTCACGTCCAAATTGTTCTATCTCCATGTCTGGCTGTTGCATTTTCTTAGACTGCCTAGTTTGTGGTTTTCTAGGCTTAAACACAAATTCAAACACCTCATCCTCAAAGTCTAATTTTTTGGATGTTTTCAATTTCTTTGATTTGCCACCTGTATCCAGCTTTATGAATTCTGCTTAAACCAGGGGAGACTCATCAATGTCAATAGCTTGTAATATATCATTCAAGTCACCTCTTAATTGTAAATTTTCATTTGTGAACACAACCTTACCCTTCTCCTTTGACCTTTGAATCCTAGTCAACTTCTTCTGAGCTGTTTTACTAATTGACTATTCCTGGATTGTCTTTTTGACCTCAGTTCTCTTCTTCTGTGCGGACTGAGGAATCTTTTGGATATTCAGTGATGTCTTTATCATAGGTTTATTAACCTTTTTCCTAGGCTTAAGCTTGAAAAACCTCTTTGATTTTGTTTCTGTAGGTTCAGTAGTCTTCGATGAAGATGTTTCTTTGAATTGAGGGCTAGCACCTATTCCTTCAACCCCTATTCCACTCAAAAGAGAAATGTAGACCATTCTCTTTTCAATTTCTGAAGCTCATGCAAAACTATTAATTTGACTAGACCATGATGAAATAAAGAGGTTTCACATGCCTGAGTTTTCATCTGAACTTTGTCTGCCATCTTGGCCAGACTTTAGAATAGAAAGAAAGGTAATTCTAGAGAGATTATTCATGTGAAATGAAATAGGAGTTTAAAGTGATAAGTATACACCTTGTGATATCTCCCTTCGCAAGTGAATTATCTTTGAATATTGTAGAGCAGGTTGGAAAATGAATCCTTAACATAATTTCTTGGCACAACTTTATTCAAATCAGTGTCCATAAACTCTGGTTTCAAAAATATTTTGCAGGGTTGCATTTCAAACCTAAAATTTTTAAACCATCTTTCCTCCCCTCTTGGGATTTCCGTGACTGCTGATATAACTTCAGGAGAAATTGGTAAATTTAGGAAACCAACCTTTGTGTTTGACCCTGTGAAGTTGGTAGCAAATTCTTTGGTGACCTGATTATGCCCTCCTTGAAGCTTTTCACAGAACCTCCAACACCCTACCTTCTTGAAGGCTTCTTCAACAGATTTACCCCTGGTGAGATTTTCTAAACCTTCAGGTTTTGTCCTCAGGCAGTGACCCGACCGATGAATTCTTTTTTATTTTGCCATCTTCTTCCTGGAAACCCTGTGTCTTTAGAAAAAATGTAATAAACCTCCTTGTTGGATAAAATGGCTCACTTGAGAATTTGGTTCAACCTCACTTGACGGAAAAGTTTGCCTCGCTTGATTGAAAAGTCTGCCTCGCTTGAAAACGAAATGAGAGCTCTACTATCTTATCATGAGCTTCTATTTCAACAATAGATATGAAAAAATTTACTTCTTTGCATGAGATAAAAACAATAATAACCAATTCCCTTTTCAAATTTGCAAAGGACCATTGAAAAATGACCGCTAATGAATCTAATAATGATTTCATAACTACTTTGGATGGTTGCATGCGTGAGGGATGATTCGTGGACTAACACCATGATCGTGGATTGACACAATAATCATGAAAATTTAACCCCAAGTTGATAGATGTGACAGCTAAACCGAAAATTTCGAAACCCCGATTTTTTATCGCTGGTAGTGTTATTTCGGGATTTTGCGCCACGAAAAGACCAACATTTTCGTGGCGCAGAAGCAGTTTTTTACACTGAGCACGCTACGAAAACGTGGTTTCGTGGCTTATTCGATTTTTTTTTTAAAAAGAGTTAAAGTATGGGTTTCAAAACATGGCATGAGACTACTAAAGTGTAAAACAAAGTTTATGAACTTGGTTTGGTGATGAAATGAGACTCTAAAACTATGACTTAGACTCTATAAAACATAAAAATGACTCAATCCCTATCTAATACCATGACTTAGGAACAAGTATGAAATGACTGAATTTAGAGAATTTTAATAGTGATAACAGTGGCTCCACTTGGGATAGTGTGCCCTTGTGGTACACTAAGGACTCACAACTCTAGTGCTATCCATTTTTTGATAAAAACAAAAATTTTGTCGACAAGCATCTTCTTCAAACTATTGGGCCTTCACCCCTCGGCTTAAGATTTCTATTTAAACTTGTCATTTATTAGCAAAAACTGACAACGATGAATATATACAATGTCATAAGTGATTTATAATACTTCAACAAACATAATGCTTTAGGAACCTGCCATTAACAGGCCCTCTAGTATATGATCCTTCATCAATTTCCTGCAATATGTAAGTGTTGTTCCGATGAAAACCAGAAATCTGAAAAGGACCCTTCCATAAATTCTCAAACTTACCATGCTTGCCCTTTTCCTCAATTTTGGCCTCCCATTTTAGCAATTTGTCATGAATATGAAAACTATCCTCTTTGATCCTCCTATCAAATGTGTTCTTGATTCTATTTTGAACATGGTGATGACTATAATAAACTTCATTTCTCTTTTCTTGCGAGGCTATTAGCTGGTTTATCCTCCTTTGGATGGAATTTGGTTCTTCTTCAAGTCCTTGAATTAACTTCATAACCGGTACCCCAAGTGATGTTGTGAAAACAACTTCAACCCCATAGACTAGTTCATATGGCAAAGTTCCAATTGATCTCTTTATACAAATCCTACCAGCCCATAGGGCGTACTTCAACTTTAAATGCCAAGCTTTCTTGTTCTCCTGCAGTACCTTTTTTATGATTCTTACAATGCTCTTGTTTGATGATTCAACAAGACCATTACCTTGCAGATAGTATGCTGTAGAGTGTCCAAGAGTGATGTGATATTGATGACAGAAATTTATCATCTTCTTGGACTTAAATGCTTGAGAATTATCTGTTATAATCTTCATGGGACAACCAAATCTTGACATTATATTATTCTCTAAGAAAGAAATAATTACAGAGTCATTAGCTTGCCTGGTTGGCATCGCTTCTATCCATTTGGTGAAGTAGTCCGTTGCTGTAAGAATCCAACGATGCTGCCCTGATGAAGATGGATGTATCTCTCCAATAAAGTCTAACCCCCATTGTTGAAAAGGAGCTTCAACATATATAGGAACTAAAGGTAGAGGTACAAGCTTTCTTCTTCTTCAAAAATTTGACACTCATGACATGCAACGATCTTTTTGTAAATGTCTTTAAACATTGTTGGCCAAAAATATCCAACTCTTAGGATATTGTTTGCTGTAGCTTTCCAATAATGATGTCCTCCACAATCTCCTTTATGGAATTCTTCAATGATCTTTTCAGCCTCTTCTTCAAGTAGACAATTCAGCAAAATTCCTCCTGCATCTTTCCAAAACAGATTTCTGTCATAAACAAAATACCGCAATGATTTCAACTTAACAAACCTTGCTTTGGACTTTGATAGATCAGCGGGAGCTTTGTTATGTTGTAGAACAAAAACCACATCCTTATACCACTCTGAAGTAAGAAATTTCTCATTAATTTGGACCAATTCTTCTTCATTTTCAGAAATTTCTGATATTTCTGCATTCAGATTTATGTCAAGACAGTCCATATTTGACTAAGTCATTAGCTTCACCAAGCCTTGTCCCTTCACCAACTTCGTTGGTTTAATGTCTATATCATATTTTAGCAATTTGGCGATCCATTTTTCCCTTTTTCCATCCGCATCTGCCTGAGTTAGAATGTCCTTTACCATAGCACTTGGAACATATGCTACAATGTGCAAATGCAAAATATAAATTCTGAAATCTTTTGTAGCTTTCACCAAAGCATAGGCTTGCTTCTCTAGAATATTATACTTCAATTCAGCATTTTCTAATGTCCTAATAAAGAAAGAAATAGGCTGTTCAATACCTTGCTTTCCTTTTTGTAGCAAAACTCCAACAATTGTGTTTTCAGAAGCAAATGTAAAAACCAGAAATTCTTTAGAAAAATATGGATTGATGAGTACCGGTGCTTGTGTGAGTGCTTTCTTGATTTCTTCAAAAGATTTATTTGCTTCAGCTGTCCATTTAATTTCAACTCCTTTCTTTAACATCCTTGTTATATCTTTGACAATCTCAGCAAAGTTAGGAATGAAACGCCTAACAAAATTCACTTTCCCAAGAAAAGATTGAATCTCTTTCCTACTCCTTGGAAAATATACCCTTTGAATTGCATTAACTCTATTAGGATCAATCCTAATTCCTTCTTCAAAAATAATATGACCAAGTAATTTGCCTGATGTTAAAGCAAATATGATTTTAGTAGGATTAAGAGAGATACCAAACCTTCTACATTTCAGTAGAATTTTTTCTAGGTGTTTCAAATGATCTTCTTCTTTATTTGAATAGACTGTGATATCATTAAGAAAAAAAAATACCGACTTATCCTTTTCTTCAGAAAAAAAAAATGTCCATTTCTCTTTGGAAAGTAGCTCCCGCATTCATGAGACCAAAGGGCATTTTAGCGTACATGAATGTACCCCATGGTGTTGTAAAGGCTGTTTTTTCTTGATCATCTGGATGCACAAGAATCTGATTGTAACCTGAAAAGCCATCAAGCATAGACATCCTTTATGAACCAACAATATTTTGCAGAATTGAATCCATCTTAGGAAGAGGATAGTTATCCTTTAGTGAAGCCTTATTCAAATTTCTGAAGTCAATACAAATTCTGATTTCTCCACTCTTCTTCCTTACCAGAACTCAGTTTGCAAGCCAATTTGAAAATTTGATTGGAACAATGATCTTTGCATAAAAAAGTTTCTTAACCTCCTTTTCAATCAATGGCATGAGAAGAGAATTAATTCTCCTCAATTTCTGCTTGAAAGGCTTCTCATTTTCCTTGATAGGAATAGTATGCTGAATAATGGAAGGATCATATTGCTTTAAATCAGAATAAATCCAAGCAAAAACATCCATAAACCTTCTCATCATCTCAATAAATTTGGATTTCACATCAGCTGAAAGAAGCTTTGAAATTTTTATCATTTTAGGCAAAGCTAATGTACCAAGATTATAGCTCTCTACTTCCTCTTCATCAGCTTGCAATTTTGGTGTTTTAAAAACATTATTTTGATCAAAAAGCTTCTCAAGAGGAATAAGACCCATTGGTATTGAGTTATTCTTCAATTGCAAAACTTCAGAATTTTCTTTAGGCTCAACAAGCATATTTTTCTGATCTACATGTGTATTTTCAAATTCTTCTTTCAACTCAATAAAATTCCTTACATGTTGATCATCTTCAAAAACTTGCAAATTTATGATATTTTCCGGTATAGCTGGCCTATGACGAACTTCAATCTCATATTTTTCATTTGAATGCATAGGAATAATGAAAAGACTTGTGGAAACAGCAAGGGAATCAACAATAGAATTCTGATCTATAGTTTTGACTATGAAGGAATAAGACTGAAAGTTTTCCAACAAGTCTAAAACTAAATTTCTGTAAGCCCTCATTCTTACATCCTTCATTTGATAGACACCTTCAAATTGTCTAATAACCAATTTAGAATCTCCAAAAACATAAATATTTCAAGCCTTCATCTTTTTCAAAATATCTAGACCCAAAATCAAAGACTCATATTTAGCCATGTTGTTTGTGCAATCAAAATTAAGTTTGTAAGAGTAAAACTTACTCTCATCATTTGGATTTGTAATCCAAATATTTGCTCCTACCCCTTCTTTTCCTGCTGATCCATCAAAGTACAATGACCACCATTTCTCAATCTCTTCGTCATTTACTTGTCAATTTTCTGCATGCTGATTTTCTGCTCTTATTTCTTCCTCAACACTATCAACAGATTCATTGAAAAGAATGGCAGATCCAAGTTTAGTATCAAAGGCATAAATAGGAAAATTTTGAGGCTTATCTTTTCTACTTACCATGTAAGCCATTCTAGTCTCCCGATAAATCTCCTTTTTTCACCAAAAACTGGAATAGTAGCATAGGAAAGATCCATATGCACTGTGCCTTTGATTTTCGTTGCCCATGATCTTGACAATAGCATACCAAACTTTGGAGGAACATTAGCCACAACAATATCCATAACAACCGTCTTTCCTGGGATTTGCGTTAAACCAACAACAACATCTTTGGTTAGACCAATACATTGAACCCTCTTGGAATCAAAAGAAAACAAATCCTTATACAGTCTTGTGATTTGCAATCCCATTCTCTCCATGATAACCTTGGGCATGAGGTTATGAGAAGCTCCTGAATCTAACATAGCATTATGCAAATTCATATCATGAATACTAATGCTTACATAAAAAGGAGGAAACTCTTCATTTTGATCATCTTCTTGTTGAAAATGGCAACAAGAAACAGTGAAGGAGGCCTCCTGAAACATTTTTCCTGATCCTAGTTGGAAAGTGATCACCTAAACTAGGTGGGGACCACACATGTGATTTTTGTCGAAAAGTCTATTTTTAGACTATGTCTATTTTTAGACATATGGAGCATGGTCTAGGAGTTGCGGGATGCTATTCTTGGATGATTGGTCATGTTGGTAAAAATAGATGGACCTCTATTTTTAGACATTGGGCGGAATCTATTTTTAGACTGCCGGGCTAAAAATAGAACAGTCAAATATTATTAACCCTTAATAATATTGAGACTATAAACATTATCTTTTCCTCTTGGAGCACTTCAGTTTGATGCTTGGATGTGGCACATGCAGCTGACAGAAGGAAATACACTTTTCCTATGGGTTAGTTGAGCTATTGCATGGTTGACTTCAGTTAGAACTCATGTGGCAGAGTTTGGTGGAGTTGATGAGACAGTTGATGGAGTTGTGTTCGGCTTAACTTAGTTGAACTAGTTGTATTTAGTTTAACTGGCTAATACACTAGAGATGAGTGGTGTGAATTAAATATTATTTAATTCACTAATTATTAACTCATTATTCAACTAAATAACATATCAGTTAACTGCAGTGCATGGACAGTTTAGTGGAGACCAGTGTTAGAGGTGGGTGAAAGGGTGGACTTTACTATCAGTTGTGACTATAGTGTGCATGAGATTTGCACAATCATTGGAGGAGATTGCCAATGAGGATTGCGCAGTTAAATCCAAGGGAATTCGAATTCATTCGATCCATTCTCTCATCTTGGATTGCGCAGTAGAGGCAGGCAAACAGTGGAGGAGTTTTGAACCCGTGACTTGTTCAAAACTGTGCTAGTTTGTGCGTAACTTTTGGATACAGTACTGAGTACTTGTGAGGAGTATTGTACTGAGATTGTTACATGATTCTTCTTCATTATAATATACAGATAGTAGGGGGTTTTTAGCTGTAAGCTTTCCCCGGTATACATACTGTGTTATATGTGTTGAATTTCTATGTGTGCATGTGAATGTTTTCAATACCGCTTGTTGTTTTTATTTCCGCATGTGATGATGAATGAGTAGAAGAGATTATGTGTTATGTATGAAGCTCAAATAGTATGTGACCAGGATAATCTCGGTGAATAAATATTCATTATTCAGCAAATTTCTACATGGTATCGGAGCGATATTGATCATCAGATCTATTATTTAGAAAGTGATTGCATTTTATTTCTTCAGGCAGAGTCTGTAATCGGGCTAGGTAGCCTCCGAATTCATCCTTCTTTGAAGGTGAAAGGTCTGGTAAATTCCCATGCAGTCGATATCTGATTTGGAAATAATTTTTTCTCACGAATTTTATATTGGAAGCGGTGGAGTTTGGATCTGTTGGAATTCGAATTGCAGAATTGTTTTCTTGGTGTCAAAAGCAAAGATGTCTTTCGTCGGATTGCGATTGGAGTATGCCTTGGAAGGCAGCTCGAATTATATTTCATGGAAATATAGGATGGAGGCAGTGTTAGATGACAATGGGCTGTTGGAATTCATAGAGAAAGAAATTCCAAAGCCTACTTCTACGGATGCTGCTGTGATTGAAGATTGGAAAAAGAATACAACAAGGTGTCGAAGGATTCTGTTGGAGGGCGTGAAGGATCACATAGTATCCAGCCTGCATGGTAAATCTTCTCCATTCTTGATGTGGAAAGCTTTGATAGAATTGTTCCAAAGCAAGAGTGACCAAAGGAAGTTGGCGCTCAAGGAGAAACTCAGGAAAATAAAGATGGAGAAGAATGACACTATTCCGGTATACTTGACAAAGTTTGTCCACTGCAGGGATGAACTTGGGAGTGTAGGAGTTAGTGTGGAGGATGAGGAACTGGTGAGCTTGGCTCTCCTCGGGCTTCTGAAAAGTTTTCATGCATATCAGGATAGTGTCAATGGTCGGGAGAAATTTCCAGGATGGGAAAGACTGTGGTCTGATCTTGTGCAAGAGGAGATAAGGCGGAGTACCAGGGACGGATCTTCATAAAAGGCATCTGATGAAGAAGAATGCGCTTTGGCTGCCAAAGCAAGGAAAGGGAAGGGCAAGGAGAAGGCTTCTCAATTCGGTGCAGATGGTAAAAAGCGTGACATGTCCAAAGTGAAGTGTTTTCACTGTCACGAGCATGGAAATTACGCCACGAATTGTCCACAGAAGAAGAAGAACAAGCAGGCTGCTGGAGCTGCAGCTGGTGAGGCTCTTGCCTCGCAATTTGAGCTAGACTTCTCATTGATCACATGCATGGTGTCTAGTGCATTGGGATCAGGGTGGTATTTTGATAGTGGCGCTTCCTTTCACATGATGGGAGATGCAAATATTTTCAGTGACTTGGTGGAGAAAGGTCTCCAGATGCATGTTGAGTTGGGCGACGGTGGACGATACAATGCGACCGGCATTGGTACCATAACCTTTCAGAGGGAGTCAGGTAAACTCATTATTTTACAAGATGTATTGCATGTACCAGGTCTAACAAAGAATTTAATCTCAGTCGCAATGTTAGAGGATAAAGGGTATGAAGTTGTCTTCAGAGAAGGAAAAGTTTTCCTTCGGCACAAGGCAACGGGACAAGTCAAGAAGGTTGGGATTCGAGCAAAGAATCTCTACAGACTTGAAGTAGATGGGATGTCTACGGAGCTTCCAACTGTTGGGAAGCGGAAGGAAGACATGCAACTGATGCTTGAGAGGGAGCAAGTTTTGCATGCAGGTGAAAGTGAACCTCGGGGTGTGGAGCAGCCACAAGAGGATCATGGAGTGGGAGAAACCACTCATGCAGAGAAATTTCGTGCCAGATGGGCAGAGGGAGTGCATGCAGCCATACCACCAGGTGAGAAGGGCGACATGCATGATTAATCTCAAGAGGAGATTTGCCAAGGGATTCATAGAGGTGTGGACTCATGAAGGAACTCTGGCTTACCAGGGTACCTTACAATGCAGCAGAGCAGACGTGATTGATGCAGTGTATAAAAGTGACAGCATGATAATCGAGCCTCTGACGAGTTGACAGCAAGTGCAGAGTGCATGGGTGCACGAGTTCAATAGCGCAGTGGTTCCTGATGACATGTGCAGTTGGTACCAGCAGAAGTCGAAGACTTTGATGATAGATGCATCAGACTGATTGAGTTGTTTGGAGCCTATTCAGTTTCGAAGATGTTGCATGCAAAGGGTGCATGGCGCATGCATGGAGTTGCATGGTGCATGCATGAGTTTGCATGGCGCATACAAAGGGTGCATGGCGAATGCATGGAGTTGCATGGAGTTGCATGGCGCTTGTGAAGGTTGCAGGGCGAATGCATGGAGTTGCATGTTGCATGCAAAGACAGTCCTTTCTTGTTGAGAGGGAGTGTTGAAGATTGCAACAAGAAACAGTGAAGGAGGCATCCTGAAACATCTTTCCTGATCCTAGTTGGAAAGTGATCACCTAAACTAGGTGGGGGCCACACAAGTGATTTTTGTCGCAAAGTCTATTTTTAGACTATGTCTATTTCTAGACATATGGATCATGGTCTATGAGTTGCAGGATGCTATTTATGGATGATTGGTCGAGTTGGTAAAAATAGATGGACCTCTATTTTTAGACATTGGGCGGTTTCTATTTTTAGACTGTCGAGCTAAAAATAGAACAGCCAAATATTATTAACCCTTAATAATATTTAGACTATAAACATTATCTTTTCCTCTTGGAGCACTTCAGTTTGATGCTTGGATGTGGCACATGCAGCTGACAAAAGGAAATACGCTTTTCCTAAGGGTTAGTTGAGCTATTGCATGGTTGACTTCAGTTAGAACTCATGTGGCAGAGTTTGGTGGAGTTGATGAGACAGTTGGTGGAGTTGTGTTCGGTTTAACTTAGTTGAACTAGTTGTATTTAGTCTAACTGATAAATACACTAGTGATGAGTGGTGTGAATTAATTATTAATTAATTCACTAATTATTAACTCATTATTCAACTAAAGAACACATCAGTTAATAGTAGTGCATGGACAGTTCAGTGGAGACCAGTGTTAGAGGTGGGTGAAAGGGTGGAGTCTACTATCAGTTGTGACTATAGTGTGCATGAGATTTGCAAAATCATTGGAGGAGATTGCCAATGAGGATTGCACAGTTAAAGCCAAGGGAATTCGAATTCATTCCATCCATTCTCTCATCTTGGATTGCGCAGTAGAGGCAGGCAAACAGTGGAGGAGTTTTGAACCCGTGACTTGTTCAAAACTGAGCTAGTTTGTGTGTAACTTTTGGAGACAGTACTAAGTACTTGTGAGGAGTATTGTACTGAGATTGTTACATGATTCTTCTTCATTATAATATAAATACAGTAGGGGGTTTTTAGCTGTAAGCTTTCCCCGGTATACATACTGTGTTATATGTGTTGAATTTCTATGTGCGCATGTGAATGTTTTCAATACCGCTTGTTGTTTTTATTTCCGCATGTGATGATTAATGAGTAGAAGAGATTATGTGTTATGTATGAAGCTCAAATAGTATGTGACCAGGATAATCTCGGTGAATAAATCTTCATTATTCAGCAAATTTCTACACTTCTAACCTTGGACCCAAATATATAGTAGGATTGTCTTCTTGGACATTCAAGATATCAGTAGCCCCTGGTTGTGAATTCAACATCTTAACTATCTTGATTCTATATTCATTCACCTTGAGAATCTTACTGAAAGGGACTGATATTTTAATCTTTGAAATTTCATTCTCAAGGTTGAAAACAGAAACAGACTTTTCAGCATCTTTGACAAGAGGAAGAAGTTGAGTGTCTTTCTTACCAAGTGGAATATCTTTTTTACCTTCAGCCACCTTTGGGGTATCATTCTTAGTTTCATCAGCCTTTGGAGCATCTTTCTTGGGCTGCGCTTTGTTTGCAATGATAGGCACATTTCTATCTCTGAGATTATATTGCTTTTGCATCTCGAAAATAGCATGTTGATACCCTTTAAAATAATTTGATGGTTCTTCTCCTTGATTAGCCAAATATGACTCATCATGCTCTTATTTAGTCAAGAAGATTCCTGACATTTATTCGTTAAGACAATGGATGGATTCTTTAGGAATCTCTGGCTCATCTTCTTCATCTACCAAATTTTGTTGAAAAGGAGGTCTCACTGGAGGGTCAGCTTGCTTGTTTCTATTCTCTCTTGGTCTTTGCTGATTTTGAGGTCTCCTAAATTGTGGATTTTTGAATTGAGGTTCACGTTGCATAGGAGGAGCAGAAGTGTTACCAAGAGCTAACCTATCCATCAAATTCTCCATGGTTTTCATCATTGAATCAAATTTGTCTTCAGAAGTTGAGGTGGATGGTTTTTCTTCTTCTTTCAGTTTGGTTTTTCCCATTTTTGACTTTTTAGCAGCTATCATGTTTACCTCAAACTTAACTGCATCACTCTGCATTTCGGCAAGTGTAGGTGACTCTCTTTCCCTCAATATGATAGAAAATTCATAGTCAAATGCTTCAGCATATCTCATTTGTGCTAAGGCTTCCGGAGGTTTCAAATGAGCTGGAATTGAGTCAGAAACTTTATTAAATCTCTTTGAAAATTTTTGGACAGATTCATCAACTGCCCTCCTAAGGCTATTGTATTTAGCGAGTTCTTGGACTGGATTGGTTCTATTACCCCATTTTCTTTAGAATTTGTCTTCAAAATCATTCCAAGTTCTAATGCTGCCGGGTGCAAGGGCCTTAAACCATTTTCTAACTTCACCAATAAAAATCTACGCAAATAACCTTAACTTCACATCCTCATCATCAACTTCTTCCTTGTCTATAGAATCATTAAATCTATCTACAAATTCCTCTGCTGAAATTTCCTCATCACTACCCCAAGTAGGAATCCTAGCAACATATTTACTAGGAAGGTCATGCAAAACAACAGGAAGTACAAGTGGTGCATACCTAGCAGGAGCGGCCATGATTGGAGGATGAACAATAGTTGTGGGAGGGGCAGAAAAAGAAGATGAAGAACTGAAATGAGTGGGACTGCTTGGTTTTTGTAAGCCACTGACAATAGAACTCCAATTTGGAAGGGGTAAACTAGCTTTGGATTTCAGTAAGACTTCGAAATGATCAGTTTCTTTGAGTTTATCTAAAGACTCTTTTTCTAGCAGTAGTTCAGAGGTAACAGCTTCCCAAAACTCTTCCTTGTCTTCTTGTGTCACTAAGGCTCAAGTGTCAATTCCTCTTTTTTGCAAGTCTAAGATAACATCAATGAGTTATTTTTCACTTTCAGATCTAAATAACACTTCATGAATCTTGTCATCAACTTTCTTATCTTCAGAACTTCTTAATATTTCATAGGACAAAGATTTCGAATGAGATGGAGTACTTGATATTTTTTAAATTCTTTGACTTTTTGAAATAGTGTTTGGATTGTCCACAGCGGTAGGTGGATTGGGATCAGGATTGCTCTGTGTGTATCTCCTTCTCAAAGCCACCTTTAAACTTTGAAAAAAAATGTATGGAGTCACCAAGGTAGATTGCAGCCTCAAAAAAATTTCTGAGCTCCTGCTACCTTCAGAAGTTCAGCTTCTTGATTTCGGGAATGAATAATCTTCAGGCTCTCGGAAGACGCACCAAAATTTATCTCAAAATCAGACCCTAATAGGCTGCTGATCAAGAAGACCCTGAGTAACTATTTCAAACTAGACTTTTAGTTGAGGCTTAGCCTCCTCAACCTGAGAGGGCTCTCTCAATAGGTTTATGATTTTCAAATAAGGATTAGATGGCTAACTCTATGAGTAAAATGGATAAAATGGATAATTGGTTGTACTACTAATCAATAAAACATCTATTGGGCTTATGGAGTCAAGTGTATTTTCAAAAACATGAGTATTAGCTTCAATTGGACGTCAAGGCATTTCAAGGTTTAGATGCATCAAAAGAACACTAGGACAGAAAATAACACAGTTCATGAATACATGAAGGAAGTTAGAGCACATTCATTGAATTATAAGTAACATACATTCATGCCACTTTAAGTAATTGAAAGAGGAAAACTATGAGAATATCACACAACCATAAACCTTTCTGAATCCTGAGTGATGAAACCAATATCTCTGTATTAACATAAAAACACAGTTCTCTGCTACAACAGTATGCTTTCTTATGAAAATTTCCAACAACCCTATGCAATTCGACTTCTTGTCCTTTATAGAGTCATCTTTATATTTCTTGGATTATCTCCAAACACTTGAGAGAATTCGAATTTGCTAGCTTGACACTTATTAACTGCTAAAACAAACTTTAATTACATATGATAGTTTAAACTGTCTGTTCCAGAGTCCTAATACAAATAGGATTAAAACACTCTATTATACCTTAACAACCTTATCCAAATAATAAATCTTCTATCTGACAGCTCCTCCTCCTAAACTTCGATCTTGATGATGTCCATCTCCTTGCTGTTGAACTGTAATGATCTGCTTCTTACCTGCCCTGAAAAATAGGAACATGCTCCCTGCAAAATAGGTGTACTACTTCATTTATGTTTCTTCACAACATGTGCTGACCAATTTGTGCTCAAAACATGTGGAAAATTCATATTAAACTCTTGTGACTTCATCCTCCTAGCTGTGCCCAAAACAAAACTTTGAAGAAGTGCCAAAAACTATTAGCATTACTTCACTACGAAACTGTCTGCTGTTTCCGTAGCGCAAAACTTCACCTCTGAAAAATTCATTTGAAACCTTCAATTCTCAATGTTTTTCCATTAGATCTTTATTTGTGGTCTTTATACATCCTCCAACAACATCATGATTTAATAAACATACATGTTTCCCCTTTGAAAGCTTGCAAAATTGATAAAACTGCAGCCTACAGCAGTTTCGTAGCGCGCTATGAAACTGCTGTGCATGACACCTATAGCAATTTTGTAGCACGCTACGAAATTTCCATGTCTTTTCTTTTGACAGCTTGTTTCCAAAAATTTGAGTTTTTCACCTTTACTACCATCCTTGAAGTTATATATAAGCTCTCAATAATCAACTTCGAATTGTTTTAAAAAATGAAACCTTTCACAAAACTCCAAAAATTGGTTAGGAGATGTCACTTTCTATTCACACAGATTTTTGCTGTGGTTGATCTTCAGGCTTTGCTAGCTCTATTTGAAGGTCTTCAACCCACCTTTTAAGCTTTCTGTTATTAGCCCTCAGTTTGGTGTTAACCATTCTTATGAATTTTTCTTCCTTGATTACAGGGACAGTCCATATGAAAAACTGGTCCTGACTGCCGATTGATTCACTGTTTGAAACCTTTTCCAGCTCCCACAGACCTTTCAACCTCTCAAATTTTGACCTTTCCATAGCATGAATTCTCAATTTCTTCCTCAATTTATCAATCTCAATGTTTGCAAGTCTGAGTTTGTCTTTAACCTCCTCATAACTACTCCTTTCTCTCTGAGTAGTAAATACTCTGTTTCTGTCTTCTTCAAATATTTGAGATGATGTATCAATGGGTTATTTAAAAACACTTGCATCCTCACCTCCAATTTGGTATATCTCCATGTATGGCTGCTACATTTTCTTAGACTACCTAGTCTATGGTTTTCTAGGCTTAAAAACAAATTTTGACACCTCATCCTCAAAGTCTATTTTTTTGGATGTTTTCAATTTCTTTGATTTTCCACCTGTATCTAGCTTTATGAACTCTGCTTGAACCAGGGGAGAATATTCAATGTCAATAGCTTGTAATATATCATTCAATTCACCTCTTAATTGTAAATTTTCATTTTTGACCGCAACCTTACCCTTCTCCTTTGACCTTTGACTCCTAGTCAACTTCTTCTGAGCTGTTTTACTAATTGACTGTTCCTGGATTGTCTTTTTGACCTCAGTTCTATTCTTATGTGTGGATTGAGGAGTCTTTTGGATATTCAGTGATGTCTTTATCATAGGTTCCTTAACCTATTTCCTAGGCTTAAGCTTGGCAAACCTCCTTGATTTTGTTTCTGCAGGTTCAGTAGTCTTTGATGAAGATATTTCTTTGACTTGAAGGTTAGCACTTGTTCCTTCAACCCCTATTCCAATAAAAAAGAGAAATGTAGATGATTCTCTTTTCACTTTTTGAAGCTGATGCAAAAATATTAACTTGAATAGAACATGATGAAACAAAGAGGTTTCACATGCCTGAGTTTTCATCTGAACTTTGTCTGCCATCTTGGCTAGACTTCGGAATAGAAAGAAAGGTAAGTCTAGAGAGATTATTCTTTGGAAATGAAATAGGAGTTTAAAGTGATAAGTGTACACCTTGTGATATCTCCCTTCGCAGGTGAAGTATCTTTAAATATTGTAGAGCAGGTTGGAAAATTCATCCTTGACATAATTTCTTGGCACAACTTTATTCAAATCAGTGTCCATAAACTTTGGTTTCAAAAAGATTTTTTAGGGTTGCATTTCAAACCTAAAATTTTTAAACCATCTTTCCTCCCCTCTTGGGATTTCTGTGACTGTTGATATAACTTCAGGAGAAATTGGTAAATTTAGGAAACCAAACTTTGTGTTTGACCTTTTGAAGTTGGTAGAAAATTCTTTGGTGACCTGATTATGCCCTCCTTGAAGCTTTTCACAGAACCTCTAGCACCCTACCTTCTTGAAGGTTTCTTCAACAGATTTATCCTTGGTGAGATTTTCTAAACCTTCAGGTTTTATCCTCAGGAAGTGACCCGACCGGTGATTTCTTTTTTCTTCTGCCATCTTCTTCCTAGAAACCCTGTGTCTTTAGCAAAACTGTAATAAACCTCCTTGTTGGATAAACTGGCTCACTTGAGAATTTGGTTCAGCCTCGCTTGATGGAAAATTCTGCCTCACTTGATTGAAAATTTTTCCTCGCTTGAAAACAAAATGAGAGATCTGGTATCTTATCATGAGCTTCTCTTTCAGCAATATATATGCACTCAGTGCCTTCTTTACATGAGATAAAAATAATAATAACCAATTCCATTTTCAAATTTGCAAAGGACCATTGAAAAATGACCGCTAATGAATCTAATAATGATTTCATAACTACTTTGGATGGTTGCATGGGTGAGGGATGATTCGTGGACTGACACCATGATCGTGGATTGACACAATAATCATGAAAATTTAACCCCAAGTTGATGGATGTGAAAGCTAAACCGAAAATTCTGAAACCCCGATTTCATATCGTTGATAATGTTATTTCAGGATTTTGCACTACAAAAAGACCAGCTTTTTCATAGCACAGAAGCAGTTTTTTACACTGAGCACCCTATGAAAACGTGGTTTTGTGGCTTATTCGATTTTTTTTTGAAAAAGAGTTAAAGTATGGGTTTCAAAACATGGCATGAGACTACTAAATTGTAAAACAAAGTTTATGAACTTGGTTTGGTGATGAAATGAGACTTTAAAAATATGATTTAGTCCCTATAAAACATAAAAATGACTCAAACCCTATCTAATACCATGAATTAGGAACAAGTAGGAACTGACTGAATTTAGAGAATTTTAATAGTGATAACATAATGATTTCATTACTAAAGTTTATTGATATGTACATACTCTAAACCCTTTATATTTGAATACGTGACCTATAATAATATTAATAATTAATTATTTATACTTTACATAATAATAAATTATGTATAAAGTATTAAATAAAATATGTATAATAAGTAGATATTATTATTATTTTATTTTTTCTTCTCGTCTCCTCTAATATGAGAGGCCTCAACAATCGAGGAAAACAAAGATAACTTAAGGAAAGGATTAAGAAAGAAAAGTTGAGCATTCTACTACTTCAGAAAACAAAGGTAGCAGAAGATAGATTGAAGAATATTATCAAGGGTTTCAAGCTGCATTATGAGGTTATGGCCTTGGATGCTTGGGGAAGTGCGGGAGGGATGTAAATGTTATGGAATCCTATGGAGATAATCTTCGGAGACTGGTTTAGCCTCCCCAAAATTCTCTATGGAAGGTTTAAACATATTAGCACCTGGGATTGGGCCCTCATTTTGGCAGTTTACGACCCCCACATTCCAATAGAAAAATAAGCTTTCCTCCAAAATTTAGGGAAGCTTCGAATGATACATTCAGAGTACCTATGGATTCTTAGAGGCGATTTAAATATGATATCATCAATGGAATAAAAAGGGAGGTATTAGTAGACTCTATCCTAAAATGAAAGAGTTGAAATATATGATCCATGACCTCCGGCTAGTGGAAATTCCAACAGTTAATGGAATATATGCTTGGAACAATCTCTGGGGAGGAGTTTACGATGTAGCTTCTCGTGTGGAAAAAATTCTCCTGTCTGAGTAATTGGTAAGTAAGGATATTTTCTTTAAGGCCTCTATTCTTCCTTGCTCTGGATCAGATCACTGGTCGATAAGATTGGAGATAGATCTCAAGCTTGCCACTCGAAACTGGCCTTTCCGATTTGAATCCTTTTAGCTTAGGGACAAAGAATTCATATGCAAGATGGAAAAATGGTGGAAGGAAAAATATGTTCAAGGTAGAAACTTTATGCATAAATTTGAAGTTAAACTAAAATATCTCAAACAACCAATAAAAAAATGGAACAAGTATGAGTTTGGGGAAATTAAAGTGGAGAAGTACTGACTGCAAGAAAAAATGAAAGGACTATAGCAAAGAATGATCTTAGAGGGGAGTTACGAGGCTCTGGAAATTGAAGAGGGATGTTTTCTTATTGAACTATAGGAGAGGAGGAAATAAGAGAAAATTTCGTGGTAATAGAAATTTCGAGTCCAATGGATTCGGGAAGGACAGAATAACACTAGTTTTTTCCACAAATATATGATACAACATCATCAACATAATAAAATATTTTCCCTAAAGGACCCAATTTAAAATCATCTCACCCAACATGAGGAAATGGAGAAATTGTTAAAATACACTTCAAATCCATTCTTTCTGAGTCGGTTTTAGATAGAATGGAATCCATTCAAAGAATCACTAGGCACATTCCTAAATTCGTTAATCAAGAGCATAATATTGCTTTGATGAGGGTGATCACCATAGTGGAGGTTGAATAATTGGTGAAAGGAATGGTTAAGAATAAAGCTCCAGGGCCATATGGATTCAATGCTTATTTTTTCCGAACTGATTGACATTTCATTGGATAGGATGTACTGAATGTGGTGGAAGAATCTAGGAAATACCAAAAGGTAAGTCCTGAATTGAAATCTACTTTTATTGCTCTAATTCCTAAAGATTATAAATCAGAGGATCCCTCTGGGTTCATACTAATTGTTCTCTGTAATGTTATTTATAAAATAATTTCTATTAATTTGGTTAAAATACTCAAACCCCTCTTTCCCAAACTCATATCTCTAGGAGCAAACCAATTTTGTGGGAGGTCAACAAATCTTGAATGGAATTATAACCTCCCAGTAGTCCACTCCCTAAAACAACCTAAAGCTCCTGAAATGATGATAAAATGTGATCTTTCTAAGGCCTATAATCGCCTCACTTGGCCCTATCTCTTGAGTGTCCTTAAAACCTTACGTTTTGATTCTATATGGATCCATTGGATCTTCTCCCTCATAACCACTCCTATTTTTCAATTCTACTTAATGGATCCCCCTCTAGATATTTTAATCCTTACAGAGGTCTTGGTCAAGGTGACCCCATCTCTCCATGTTTATTTTGGCAGCTGAAGGTTTGGGAAGATATATTCGTTGGGATTCCTAAAGTTCCCAAATTAAAGGCCTTCACCTCTAGGGATATGACCTACTTATCACTAACAAAAAATTTATGGATGACATAATACTTTTCTATAGCATCTCTTTTAGGGAAGTGAGAAAAATAAAGAAAATTTTGGAAGAGTTTATGCAGGCTTCTGGCACCCTAGTAAACAATGGAAAATACCATATTTTTTTCTTCAATACTCTGAAGACTATGCGAACTTTCCTTGCCATATACCTTTAGTAGTTAACTCTTTAAGAATGAATTGTTGGAAGGAAATCCTTCAAAATATTCAATCAAAACTTGATAACTGGGCATTTAGGTCCTTGAATATTGTAGCTAGAGTGGTCCTTTTAAATAGTGTCTTACAGTTAATTCCGTTGTACCAACTCTTAGGTTTAGCTGCTCTTAAATATTCCTGTTAGGCCATAACAAACCTCTTTAAAAAAATTATTTAGAGAGGAGCTCAACAAGCCAAAAAATGGGCTTTGGTATCTTGGACTAATGTGATTAAACCCAAATTAGCTGGAGGTCTCGACCTTCGATATACATATATTTTAAACAAGGTATTAGGAACTAAATTATGGTGGAGATGGGTGAAGGGAGGTCCTGATCTTTGGAAAAAAATATGGATAGGAAAATATAGTATTGCAGAATATTTAGTGGCTAAATTGAGAGATCGATCCACTCCAAAGGGATCTTCAACCTAGAACTTAGCTACAAGAAATAGAGAGCTTGTTAGACAACACTCTTTCTAGGAAATTTGGGACGAAAAGAGTGCTCTTTTTTTGCAAGATGCTTGGAAACAACGAGAGAAATTGTTTAGTATACAAGACTTGAGTTAAATATTTATTTAAACTAACAATAAAAATTGCTCCACTTTGGACCATTACTGGAATCCCATTTAGTATGACATAATTGGAGGTAATGGAAAGATCAAAATCATTGGATAGAACCCCCATTAACAAATGAATGGTAAGTTCTAAACAAATAATTACAATCAAGGAAAATATAAATACATGAAGTACAAGACACTCTACAATGGGGATATTTGACTAAAGGATTTTTCAATGTGAAGGAGGCATACAAACTAGCTACAAAATATGCCCTTAAAAACTACAACCCTAAATGGAGGATAAAATGGAAAAAACAATTATGGCCAAAGGTATCCCTTTTTCTCTGGTTAGTGTGTCAAAAATAATATTAGCCTGGGATCACCTTCAAAAAAGAGAAGTGTGTGTACCATAATTTTGCATTATCTGTCAAGGGAAAGAAGAAACACCATAGCACTTGTTGAATACCTATCAGGTAACAGAGAAATTATGGTGTAAGGTAGCTCATCTCTTTTCCCACTTAGACAAGGACCAACACAACAGGATCACAACCATATAAGTTTGGAGAAAAAGGATATTTTCAAGTACAATGATCAACAAAACTTAGATGTTGGATTTAGTTTTCCTTCTTTAGGAAACTTGGAAAGCGAAAAACAAAAGAATTTTCAAGGATCAATATTGGAATGTGGAAAGAATATGGAAGGGTACCATTCAAAATATCAGAGAAACAATTCTAGCTGAGAAATGTTGGAATGTGGAAAGAATATGGAAGGGTACCATTAAAAATATCAGAGAAACAATTCTAGTTGAGAAATGGCATCCGAAAATTGGAAGATGTATCCCCATTAGGACAAAACTCAATCAATTGAACCTATCCCCTCAAATAGTAGCTCCTTCTTCATGGAAACCAATGGTCCTTCCTATCCTATCTCCGTCTCAATACTCAGGCCCTCCTGTGGATTTTGTGAAACCTAACTTTGATGGTGCCTTGAAATGAAACCTTCGAGATGCAGGGTATGGATACTTTTTTCGGGACTATCAACAAATCATATATGTTGCAAATTCTGGATATTCGAGTTATAATGAAAAATAAGTGGCGAACCTGGAAAAATGCTTAAACATTGCAGCAAGGGAAGGATATTGGAAACTGGTCATTGAAGGCGATTCTTGCCTTGTTATTGAAGCCCTCAAAAAACTCAACCAAGGATTCAATGGTGACAATATTAGTCCCAGCTAGAGACTAGCTTGTATCCTCCAAAATATTGGTGCTCTCATCAAGAGGTTTGATTATATAATCCCATCCCATGTAGAAGAGACGAAAACAAGGTTGTGGATTTCCTTGTGAATTGAGGATGAAAAAATGTCGGCAGGATGCTGGATCAATCCTGGAAATCAATAGAACATGGCCAAGGATAGGATCTGTTGAAATAGATCTTATTAAAATATTCTAGTGACAGTGCCTCTCAAAACCAAAATTTGAATTGGAGACCCCTGATTGGGGTGCAAGACATGGTATCGAACTTGGTGGGATTCGAGTCAAGGACAGAGGAACGATCAACCATAAGGAAAGGTGGCTAGTTAACAGCTCGAATGTAATCATTTTCATGTGTAAGTTTGCATAAGGAAGGATATATTGGGAGTTGAGGGGGAAGTAGACTTGGTTTTCTCTGGTCTTTTGGCTACAATTCGATTATACGCTCGTCGACTAGAATCAGTAGCTCTGTTCAAGTTGCAAGTTCGGTCGTGGGTGGGAGACATAGGTGTATTCATGGCTTCCTGAAGGTGTGCATCTAATGCGAGTATTATTTTTTCTGTTTCCCATAATTCCATCCTCTCAAAACTAGTTATGTATCTTTGTTTGGTTGGTTTAATGGTTGTTTCTAAAACGTGGATTCTGTAAAGTATTGAGGAAATATGCCTTGGTTCTGAGGATATTAGCATGAAATGAAAAGCCAGTCCTTTGTGCTCTGTCAATATCTCTGAGATTTATTCAATTTTCTATCCTTGATGGATTTGAATGTAGAAATTAAGGATAATCTCATTTTTAATGTAATGGGGGGCTAGGTATTCAATGATTAGAGCTACCCAAGAAAGTACCAGTCACTCCAAGTGGACTGAGTAAATTGGGAAGATGGTAACCAAACATGGTGGATATCCTTGTACCCATTCAGGCTCTAGGATTTTTGGAAAAGTAACGATAACTCACTGAGCTATGGCTGGGTTAAAGGTAGAGATTTTGAATGGTTTTTTTAATTTCATGCTCATGTCTATTTTGTATTATGCCCTCGTATATGTACAGGTTTATTTTGTCTCCAGCTAGGATTTTCTCCCATGCATTTTAGTCTCTTCATTGGAAAATTTTTTGCTTGGATGGAATTTTGGTTGATAGGAATTGGTAGTATTACTTTCCCAGGTTTTTCATTGTTTCAGATGACCCATTTTCTGTCCAATGATTATCGGGAATGTTTGAGTTTAAATACTATGGCTCACCCTGCCTCTTCCAAAAGTAACTTGGGCCAGATGAGATATGTTTATAATCGAAGCCGTGGTCATGGGCATGGGGAAAGGAATACCCTAACTCCATCATCCAAGGGTAGAGGTCATCCAGGTACAGTTGGAAAATATCGAGATGCCGCCCAAGTTTATTATAGCAACACCTGTCCTCCTGTTTGTCAACTGATATTAGGATGGGAAGCAGAATTAAAGAAGTAAGTTGAAGGAAATGATCCTGATTTGGGAGAATGGCTATCCTTAGTGAAAGATCCAGGTCATTCTAGGGGAAGATACACCTAATTACAGTAGTCAGTATACTTATATTAGATTATGAAGAACATAGTGGAAAAGGTTATTGGGTCTAGCTCAATTGTTCCATCTAAACCCAATTCTGAGCTCTAGGAAATTCACAAGGCATTTCAACTTATTTAATGTCAAATCCAACTTCAGAATGTTCATCTCATCTGGATTGAGAAACATATCCCGTGTCTTCAATAGAGAGAGTTGTCGGACTCCAGGGCCTAATGTACAACACCTATGGACTCTTCAGACGAGTCATGGTCACATTAGCATGGTAAGTTTACTTGTTGTTGTATATATCTAGATTTTAGAAATGCTAAAGATATTCATACCTATATTGCACTTCTAGACATTCTGAAAACATTTGAATTTTGGATGGCTTATCATGTAGTTAGATGGAAAACATATCCAGTTTCCCAGTGGGTTGGTTGAGTCTATCTAACAAATGTTGTATGTGTATGCATTCCTATTTGTTTTTTGAAATGAAATAGAAGAGTGCTTCCAAGCTTACAAAAAAAGATTATTTTGTTTTATTTTATAATCATTATAATTATATTTTTTAATTTTAATTTTAATTTTAGATTTTATTTATATTATTAAGCATATAAATTTAATAATTATTTAATTCAATAACTTTAATGATGTCTCATCACATATACATAAAATTATTCTATTAAATATATTACTATATACTATAAATATTATTATAATGACATTAATAAAAATAAATGTGTAATTCATAAATGAAATATTTTACTGGTTATGATGAATAAAATTATGAATAAAATATTTCAATGTGTAATTCTATATGTACTCTAGTATGGAGTTCTCTCTCTCACACACATACACAACAAACATAAATCCATATTAAACCTAAGATCTCTCTCTCACTCTCACTCACACACACTCTCTCTCTCTCTCTCTATATATATATACACACATCAAGAGGGATTATGTCTCTTGATCCCTCTCACCCCTTGATAATTCTAGAGTTATCATGGATATATGTAACAAATAGATTTCTAGAGATCTTACATCTCTTTTGAATATTTCAACATTTCAAACCAACCATTGTGGTCCATCATTAAGAGAAAAAGGGTTTATGAAAACAAAAACTAAACATAAGACCAGTTAATATGAAAGAAAGGAACACAGAAGTTAAAAGGTCAATGAATTATAATAAATAAAGTTGTATAAAATATAAATATTAATATTTTTTTTGAAGGAGTTGATCTCAAGCAGTAGAGGCACATATTGTGTTTGTGGTCGTGGTGTTTGTGGTCGTGGTGGGTTAAAATCTCCAAAGATATGCTTTTCTTGGTGAAATTTGTGAAAAAAGGTCATATAAATGAGTTCAATTAGTTAGTCTCATAAATGTTTTGTTGGAAAAAAAAATAGTAATATTTTTAATTACATACTTATATTTGTATCAAAAACATTTTTAGTGAAACAATTTTTTCTTAGATCATGTTTTTATTATTTAAAATTTGTTTTTGAATGCATAAATGGATTCAACACCTTGAAAAACCCTTGGGACACATGGATTGCATGGATTTTACACATCTCAAATCAATTCCTGTCAAATCTGGAAAAAAATGGCTAGAAAATATGCCCAAAAAACCTTCAAAATGTAGAATAGTCAAACCTTTGGCTTCATAGTTTGACTGTTCTACATTTCAAAGGTTTTCTTCAAAGAAACATGTGTTTTCGTGTTTTTTCATTTTTTCCAAATATGGGTCTATTGAAAAGTATGTAGAGTGGGTACTCATTAGATGTGAAACTTTAATTCGAATTATGCATATGAATGCTACTTACACTTAAATTTTGAGTAAAACTATAAGGAGACAAGTCAAAATATTTTTATAAAAAGTAATTTTCTTCTTTTCCCTCCAAAAATATTTTCTCCTGGGGATTACATCATCATCTTGAATATTATCATCTCCTTTAAAATTGATTTTTTTAGTACATGTTTTGTTTTGAGGCCCGAGTTTGACCTCAAATTTCCCCTAATGGGAGATCTATGCCCTGGTACAAGCTATCAAAAAGTGGAAACATTATTCAATATGGGAAATGAGACAATAATCCACATAGATATAGTAAGTTACAACAAACTAGGTATTAAAGTGGGCCGGTTTTTAAATATCACAGTTTCATTTAGTGATCAAATATAAGAAGGGAAACAAAAACAAGTTGGTTGACATGCTTTCAAGACCACCCACACCTAGTTGGCATGGGAACTACGATGTCACATGGATACTTTCACACATGATGCATACAAAGAGGCATATATAGAGAATTAGGTATTTAGGAAAGTATATCAATAACTATAGGGCCAAAGTCATGTGGGAAATGGTGACAAAAAATTTGACTATAATCTACATAGCGAGTTACTCTAGATGATGGGGAATATATGTGTTCCCAAAAGTGAGAGACTGCATTTGATTAGAGAGGCTCACACCTCTAAGGTTGTGGGGAATTTTGGTGTTGGGAATATAACCGTTAATTTACAGAGATATTTATACTATCCTAGATGTAAGAAAATGTATCTAGTTTTATTAGAGGATGTATACTTTGTTGTACCAACAAGCTTAGTAAAAAAAAGTAAGGTCTATACCATTATTTACCTATACCCTCTCATCCTTGGGAAAGCATGTTCATGGCCTTTGCAAGATCTTTACAAAAAACTAGGACGGGTCATGGCTACCAGTTTGTGGTAGTTGATAGGAAGAGTTAGATGTGTGTTCTCATTCCCTGTTAAAATGTTGCCAGGGGAAATAAGTGACACAATTGTTCTTTGAATAGGTTTGGGAGAATTTTTGGATCGTAAGGAGAATTATTTCATACAGGGACACCAAATTTTCTAGTGCATTGTGGACTACGTTGTGGGAGAAGATGAAAAAAAAAGTCGAATAGGTGTATAACATTCCATCTATAGACATATGGGAAACCATAAGTAGTCAATAGGACTTTGGTACAACTTTTGAGGTGTTTTAATAGAATCATTCGATGACTTGGGATGAAAGTTTGGTTTATATACAACACTCTTACAACAAAGTGTTGGATTGCACTTCAACTCGTAAGTCACCATTTGATACTTGTTTTGGATATTTTCCATCTTCACCTTTTGATTTAGAATATGGATAGAAAGGAGAAGTGAGGGAAGATCTCATAGGGAATGCTTGAAGAGTATGATTTTTTTTGTAGAAAATTAGGGAGATCAATTTGCAACTATAGGATGTTAGCCTCTCTCATAAAACAATAATAAATCCAAAAATAAAATAAATAAATTAAATATTAAAAGTTAGGAATTTATGCCTAACTCTCTAGGTTGGGTTGTTCCTCTAAGATAGGAGTTAGTTTAGGTAGCTCCTATATTGGTGTGTGCTTGGTTGAGAAATTATCCGTAAGTTTTTTTTTAATGCATGAATTTTACGGTTTCAACATTTAAGTGGGCACTTTTTATAATTCATGCTTGAAAAAGGTAATCGAATATTTTAAGGAAATAATGATGGTATCGATCCATAAATAATTGTGGAAGCATATGATAGACTTGGTGTGGAAATTTTGAAAAGTATGCACTTTAAACAAAAGTTATGGCATAATGTATTGGAAAAAGGTGGGTGCTTATTTTGTGAGAGATAATGAGTGGTGCAAATGTGTAATTATTATAATAATTCCTTTTGAAAAGAGAGGAGTGGAAAAGAGAATTAATGCATTTTGCAAATGTTTTGGGTTCAAGAAATTGTAAAAAAGGTGTTTGGAGAGGTAAGGAGTGGGTGGAATATATTTTTATTTTATTTTGGGAGTTATAAGGGTGAAAATTGTAATAAATTATATTGAATTATTTTAATAATTTAATGGGATGTATGGAGTGATAAGGTGTAATTTTGAGAGATAGTGGGAGCTCATTCTATAGTGTATGTTTTTATGACATTATTTTTTGTAATTTGGAGCGATAAGTTGAAAGTTGAGAATATTGAAGTAATTTTGTGGAGTGATATAGGACTGATTTTTTTGTAATTTTGGAGTGATCTGTTTTTCAAAGGAACGCTCATTGTTATAGGAGGTTGAGTTAGTTTTGAAGGCATTTGCTTCCAAAATTTGCGAGCGTGAGATTCTCATTGTTTGAGAAAGCTTCAATGTCAATGTTGTAAAAGATGAAAGATTGATGACCTCAATATTTAATAAAGACATATTATTTTTGGTCGTTGAAGTGTCCTAGATTCGCCCGAAATTGAATAAGGGGATCTTAGGTACACCATGTGTGTGTTTTTATGGCGCGTATTTTTATGGCTTCATGATGTTGCTTATGATTTGTGTCTAGTTTTGACACATAAATGATCTCATTTAACATACACATAATGCAAGAAAGCACAACACTTGTAAAAAGTAGCTGCAAGGAAGGATAATTAAACTCAACACATGCATTTGTGCAACTACAACACATAATCAAAGATTGTCAACATCAAAATTCTAACTCAACAAGAAAATTCACTCAACACAATCAAGTTAATGCATTTCAAAGCACAGTCTACATCAACATTCTTGCACATAAATTTAAGAATTTGTAATCTGAGTTGGATTGTAAAGGTGCACTCTTGGTTAAAACTGAGGCCCTTTGAATTGATAAGAAGTCAAGAGCATCAATTCTCTTAACCTAAGTCAAATTCAGACAAGTGAATTCATTGTTTTAAGTGAGTCATTAAAATCATTGTAAGATTTTTGGGTGCATTTTCGACAGTGTTTGACACCCTTCCTTTCAGCAAAATCAAGTCAGTGCACGAGTTTTAACTCTAAAACAAACAAGAAGTTCACATCTTCTACAAGTGAGTCTGAGTATTCATTCAAGTGAGCATGAAGTAATCAAGCAAGTCAAGTGAGCGTTCAAGTAAAGTGATCGTTATCAAGCGAACATGAATTCAGGAGTTTAAGAAATAAATTTCTACAACTCTAGCAAGTGTTCCAAGCAAGTGCAATAAGCAACAAATCAAGCGAGCATGTCATTCAAGCCACAAAACAAGCGAGCCTGTCATTCAAGTAACAAAATCAAGTGAAACAGTTCAAATCACGACATCTACGACAAGATATCTTGAATTCAAGAGAGCAAGTTCAGATGGCGCAACACATCTAGTTAAAAATTCTTCACAATTTCATCCTCTCAAGTGATGAAGACATGGTGCAAATCAACAAAGAAACTCTTGCTAATATTTCACGACATCTACAAAAGACAAATGAAACCATTGATTTTATTCAACGGGAATCACAACTACAAAGAAATAAGTTGCAAGAGAAAGGTGATGCTTCCAACCATCCAAATGATTCTAAGTCATTCATCCAAACAACTTCAAGTGTCGAAGTTTTTCTAGTTCAACTTTCTTCCAAGCCAATCATCAAGCCATGGGAAGAAATCCAAAGTAACAAAAATTGATGAGGCCTAGGATATGTCCAAGATGATGCCAACTTGCATATCCTAGATTATTCCAAGCCAATTAAGTTCGTCAGTGCAGGATTTCTTGAACAAATCACCTCAGCAAGTTTTGAGAAAGTTGTAGACAAACAAAAATTCACGCAACCCGCAGTTGCAGTAAAATTGAAATGTCCTCATTTTCAAACAACCGGTCATACGGAAGATCAGTGTTTTGATCTCCATCCTTGTTGCCATTATGGCAAACCAAATCATTCATCTGAGAAATGTTGCAACCAACAACAATTAGCCAGATTGAAGATAAATTATGAATGGATTGATCCTTGGGAATGGTCATCCATAGTCAAAATATTGTCTCAGTTCTACAGCAGAATACAATCACACATAGCGCAGCCGACAGTGAAAAGAAGACAGTACTCTCATGCAGTTGAACGGGGGAGTACACCAGTGCAACACTCATACAATTGAAGGGGGGAGTTTAGGAATACTTTCCAGAGAATTTTCTCTCCTTTTAGCTGACAAAGGGGGGAAAATGTCAATGAAATTGACGGTGGTTGTCAGACTGAAAGTCTCGATAAAACCAGAAAATCAGCTAGTGGGTAGCTTCCATAGCCAGTGGGAACCTTCAACAGCCAGTGGGCATCAACAAATTCTCTAGTGGGTAGTCGACACCAAAGCAACAGTGAGCTGTTTTCAACACAACAAAAGCAACATTGAGTTGTTTTTGACATCATCAGCCAGTGGGAATTCAACAAATTTTGTCAGTGGACAAAGGATGTTGATTTCATGCAAAGGAAAAATGGATCCTTTTGAAACTTGGCACGTGATGGAGTTGTCAAGTGAAATTCAGAGATGAATCAGACATGCAGCTGATGCATGGTCTCTTCAGATTGCAGTTTTTTTAGCATCCAGCTTTGGCGGTTTTTCAGGCAATGTTTTTGAGGATTAACATGAGAACTTGGAAGATGGTTCCTCGTTCTTATTGTGGATTTATCATTGAAGGGGGGAATGTTAGCCTCTCTCATAAAACAATAATAAATCCAAAAGTAAAATAAATAGATTAAATATTAAAAGTTAGGAATTTATGCCTAACTCTCTAGATTAGGTTGTTCCTCTAAGATAGGAGTTAGTTTAGGTAGCTCCTATATTAGTGTGTGTTTGGTTGAGAAATTCTCTCAACCAAGGTGTCCAAGATAGCACGCACTATCTTGAGACACAGTCTCCTCATCTATTTAATTGTAATACTACATTATTTTAATAATGAGAAAATATGTGAGGAAGCCATGAGGCTGAAGCCTTTTCCGCCAATATTTTTTTTATGTTTTGTTATGTGTCTTAATGGTGTTTTATTTTCAATATAGGAGACAATGAATAAGTCATAAGAAAAGTACAAGGCCAAACATGATCAACACATAATAGAGAAGTCATCTAGAGTGATAAACATAGTATGGTTATAGTTGAAAAAGGAGAGGATATGTGTTATTGGTAAGAAAATCAAGGTTTTGTGATATGATCCTATCAATATACTAAAAAAGGTGGGAGATAATGCAACCTATAAACTCAATCTACCCCCATACATGTGCATTTACTCAATGGTGAATGTGGAAATTTTGAAACTCTACAAGTCTTCAATATTGTATTAGGAAGTGGAGCAAATACTACCATCCATAGAGGATTTATCACTCAATACTGAGGTAGAGTTGGAAAAGGATATAATTTTGTAGAAGAGGTATATAACTATAACATAGAGGTAGCATGACCTTTGGCAGATTAGGTTGAAAAGATAGCTTCTTTGCAAGGCTAAATGGTACTTTATGGAGAAGGTAGAGGAAAAATTCCCTCACCTCATTCATGAAATGTTTTTAGGGAAAAAATCCTCCCAAAGTGAGGATGTATGATTTGAATTAGATCATTATAGAAATTTTCATCCATCTCAATGTTCTTAAAATGAAAAAATGGAAGGAATAAATTTATAGGAGTAGTTTTATTGGTGGGAACCAATTTGGAGAATTGGGTATAAAACCTTATGAGGCTAGTTTAACTCCTTAAGTGATATATTTTAGGGGTAAACATTTTTCGTTTATGCATAGGGCTTCATGAATATTTTCTACACTTAAATAACTTTCCAACAATGTAAGAATAAAAATAATCAGAGTTTAAATGAAAAAGTTCTATCTCTCGTAAGTTTTCTTGTCATGATTAACCACCACAATTTGAGAGGATGTTGTGCCTCCCATTACTCAGATATAATGGGATAGCCATGTGGGAACTATGAAAAAGACTATAAAAGGGTCATATTTTAACTCATATTGAGTGTTTAAAGGGTCAAATTAAAGCCATATTTGGCTATTGAGTTGTGTTATAATGAAGCCACTAGGAGGAAAGTGGATTCCAATCTATTTGATTACATTTTTTTTCCATAGTAGAGAAAAGTAGCTAAATGTGGATAAAGAGAGAACCTAACAGATGGGATTTATGTTCTATAGTAGCCCATGGGCCATAGGTCTCAGGTGACTTCATAAAGAGTGGCTTCTCCTTTATACTTGTGTCATTTCCATTATAAAAAAAAAGAGAGCAGAGTAGCCTCACCTTTCAATTGTGATTTTTCCTAAAAGGGTTTCCTAGAGCATATCTTGGTGTTCATGATAGTTTGTGAGTGATTGTTTTTTATTATTATTTATTTTGCAAATATTATCTATTCCATGCATAAACAACAAAACAATAATAACAAAATATGGAATCTAAAATTAATTAACCATTCATAATATATGTTTCGGTTTTTTTCACATATTTTGCATGACAAATTGTCTAGTGGAATATCCATAGTAGTTTACAGATCACTTATGTTACCAAAAAAAATATTTACCTTCTTTCATGGAGTAAGGTTTTTACTTTGTGTGCAAAACTAAAGTAGAAAATTATCAAGTCATCTTGTGCTAAAAGAAACTCCTTACTTGGAGGGAGGCTTCTACTTTAACTGCAAAATTGAAGAATAGTATATATATATATATATATATATATATATAATTTCAAAACCCTATTTCATAATTAAATTTATTCAAAATATTTTCTTCTCCTCAAGCTCAGGATACATTGTTATTTCATCATGCACATACTTAACTATCCCATGGCCATCATTGCTTGCCCATTTGTCTTTCGTTGAAGTTGTGGTGAAGGACCCCATGAGGGTTTTTTTCCATATTCTTGTCAATTTTGGAAATTGATGTCCAAAAATATATCAATTATAGTGATTTGTACTATAATTATTTCTTTATATTATTTATTTCCATAATGTGCATAGTATATTAGAATAGTTTGGCTACAAGCTCATCTTACTCATTTATGAAAATAAAAAGATATTGAAATAGGCCAATAAGGATTTAGAAACTTGATCTAATGCTAATTAATGGAATAGAAAACAAGTCATTATTTCATTATACAAATATCTTTACATAATATGGCCTTATTCATATAGGCATATGAAGTAGGGACATAAATTTGGAAATCTCTTATATTCCATGAGGGGATCTTAAGATAGAAATATTCCTAGAAGAGTGGATATGATCTTAACTTGGATAAAAAGTAGCTTTGTTATCAACACCTAGATCTCAACACCTCATGAATAATTTCAAGGAGATGGTAAACCATATTTTTAACTACTTATGGATGCTTGTTAATGAATATTGTTGGAATTTTCAAGGCACTAATGCTTAAGAATATAAGTGAATTGCAAAAGAATTATTCATTTTGTAAAATAAAATACCACATTTCATAATAGAAGGCATGTATTGTATAATGTGAAGCTTCATCCCCATCTAAATTAACATCATTTTGTCATTATCTTGGAAAGAAGACAAGTTTTAAAATTATGAGATGCACTATTGACATGATATCATTATAATGAAATAAAGTTTGCTAATGTTATGCTTGATAATTTTCAAATGCTCTAGTGTTTAGAGTCAGATCCAAGTGGGATATGCTATCAATTGAAGAAGAAGTTGATTGTGAGAATCCAAAGCCAATTTTACTTGATATAGGAGAATCATCTCTACCACATCCATGGGTAGTATGTGGGAATCTATAATAAGAAATATGTAGCCATGATCAGTAAAATACCATGGATATACCATCAGACAATTTGTCACAAGATATCTAATAAGTATACATTGAAATATGAAATCTATACTAAGAGGATTAGTTTCCTTATATTTTCTATATTTATTAAATTATTGTTGTATTCTTATGCATTCAATATATACAATTCCTAAAATAGAGAACATATTAAATAATCACTGAAAAACCATCATAACATTAAGATATGACCTAGGAACATGTTGAGGCCTCAACTTCTCCCCTTAATTGAAAAATACAAAATTATGGGGCCCTCCACATGAATTTTGTTAATGTCACCTTTGTATTGCTTCGATCTGCCTTATTTTGGGTGATTTTCACTTTTCTTAGTTTTTATTTTTAATGGATCCAAGGACTTCACTTTCCTGTTAGCTTTCCAATGATAGTAATTTCACCTAATTACGCTACATGGTTTGAAAATTATGCTTGGTTAAAGTTTGGTCATTTTCACTGCCTAGGCATAAAAATATGTAAACATATGTTTTACATTTTTCTTCATAAAATGTGTAAATGTAATTAATTAAAACATGTAATTTTAATTAACATTCCTTTTTGTTTAAGGCCATGTCCAAATTTTAAATGTGCTCTGTGGAATATGGTTTTTGGTGGCCAAGGTTTCCTTAGCCACCATAGGTTTTTTCAAGTCTTGGGATATCACCTCGACCAGACACCATAGGTGTGTGGATCACTAAGAAATGTCTTGCTTCGTTGCTTTAGATACCTTGAACTGATAGCTTCAGAAATATTTTTCATTTATCATTTACTCTTTTCTAAGGTGTCTGAATAATGCCTTTGTTCACCATGCTATGGGGAATAGGTTGCATTCAGAGCCTCGATGTGGGATAAAATTCCTTGGGGGACCTCTTCTCTCCTCAAAACAATTGTGAAGAAAATAGTTGAGATCCCCGTGTTAGTTATATCTCCTTTAGATCCATGCAAGATAGCCTTAACCCTCTCAAAAAAAGTGTTCATTGACAAGTTAATGGGCTTATGGTCGTATCCAAAATCTATTGAATACTAGATCGTGGAATAATGCCCCCCCAAGCATCAAGGTTAGGTAACTTTTTTTTGTGTTAAGAAGGGGATTCTATGTTTTTTTGTTTCTCAATAAAATGGAAAGATAATTTATTTTCAAATCAAGACCATATTTCATGGGTCTAGAGGCCCCTTTATCACTCCATAGACTCTAGATTTCAACCTAGATTTTGAGACTACTGTTGTGCCAGTGTGGGTACGACTACCACACCTACCTCTCCATATTTTGGGTCCTGATTAAATAAAATACATTGAGAACAAGATAGGCCTCTATCTAGATAAATAATAAATAAAAGGTGGTCCATTTTCTTGTGCTCATATCTGTGTTGAAGTAAACCTCAATGAAGGCTTACCAGAGGCCCTAAAGATAAATCTAGGAGAATATATCCATATACAGGAATTCGACTATGAGAATATTCCTTTCAAATGCATCAATTATCCTTCTCATGGGTAATTTTCTAACTTTCCTGAACTTCCTTGTCTTAAAATTTTGGTCGACGAAATGTTTCTTGAATCTGACATCCCGAAGGTCCATGTTACCTTACGTGATTCAACCAAGAAACTCAAATCGTTGCGCACGAATCATGCTTGTGATTTGTGCAATAATTATGGCCACTATTCCCATCATTGTCACCATCTCGGTGAATTTCACGATACCCTTCACATGGTTCATGAAATTAAGGCCAGTCATAGTGAATCATCTACTCCTCTACTTGTGAGTTATACTTCCCCAAAAATGAAGGACTGTTCTGCACCCATTGTGATACCTACCCCCGATGTAGATATGATAGAATCTTCGATCGCTATTATATATTTGTCATCATCCATGAGATCCATAGAGGAGTACCCCTCAGGGGCTTCCCATTATGTTCATGTCAAACCTTCCTCGTTGAACACGTTGGTCTCAACATCGGTAGATGTTCCATCTACTAGCTCTTTGTATACCCATAGTAGTGATACATATGTGAACCATATTTATCTTGAAGATGCGCCAGGTAGCTTCATCGCATCAAGTGGTATCCCTTCTATTATAGGTAAATTTGGGCATCATCCCCCATGACCTGGTCAAACTGGACATCATCCCCAAGACCAATGAAATATGGTCTATCATCCCCTATCATTTTAGTTGCTATATGCCCTAAGAGAAGAAAAAATCATTCACGAATTATATTGTGAGATTTTCAAGGTTTTAAGTATATGTTATATCACTTATGAGCTCACCAACGCTGCCTCTAAAGGGACTAACTGTGTTGCATATGCATCTCCCTCCATTCAAGGGTGAAATGCAATGCACTTCCCAACATTCAAGGGTGCGTTGGTCAAATGGGAGTGAAATTATCATTGTTCCGGAATCTCCACATGGACAGTGCCTTCTAGAAGAGTCCATATCTGTCAAAATTCCAATCCATGTGTTCATCTAACACCTATGAACTTGGAAACATGTCTTGCGTATTATTAGAAAGTAATTGATTGAGAAACTACCTTCAATTACACTATAAATTGAGCACAGATCCTAGTGCTAGGAAAGGAAGAACTTTGGTAAAGAAATGTTGTTGGATTCTCAATTGAGAGAGTGATATAAGTGATATGCTGCTGGTGAGATGTTGATTGTGATGAGGCTAGGATGAAGCTAGAGCTAGTATCATCAAATCGATCAATGGTTGTAACCTCCCCCTTCTACTCTTTAATAAAGATTGTTGTTCATTTTCCCATATATGTATCTGTTTGTGTTTCTATTTCTCATGCAATGGACTCTTGAATGATATATATGTTTCATGTTTCATCTATTTAACTGAGTAAGATAAAGAGGCATCTGTATATTGCAATCTCTTTATTGTTCTCTGTTTATACTTGCAGAAATAAATCTGGCGATCTAAGTTGGATTGGAGGCTACAACAAAAGCGACAGAAGGAGAATAGGAAGCACTTGGATCACAAGTAAGTTCTTCCATTTTTCTGTGTGTCTATTTATTCTTAGAGAAAGTGATAGTAAAGTCTTTAATCTGTTGTTCTATGTGCACATCACCACACTTAGGGAATTTGATTTATCCGTAGATCATAATTCTGCATAACAAATTGGTGACTCTGCTAGGGAGTTTCCTTTCATTCCTGGTGTTTTTTCCTCTACTTATCCACCTGGTAGCATCTAATTTCAGTTATTAGATTTGTGAATCAAATAATTTCATTAGAAGTGTGTTCTGTAGCTTGAATTTTCAATCTCTGCTGCACCCAGTGCACTGTTGGTCAAGACATAGTGCACTGCAGTGCACTGTATCCCACTTAGGGATGTATTGCAGCACACTGTCTCCCTTGACAGACTGCGTTGCCCCCTTAGCCAACCAAATTCCATTTGAATTTGTCATTTCCATGAACCATTTGTTTGTTGTGTTTTCAATTGTCTGATACCTCTTAGAGACCAGTGAATTTTCCTGATTCTTCCTCCTTTGAAAAGTAAGTATGTTCAATGTCTATTTAAGTGTTTTTCTTTATCATTGACAAATAAAATTAAAAGTATTTTATTTCTGCATTGTATCCATTTTTTTTCGTAAAGGAAATTGTCGTTAAATTATTCATTTCTTGTAGGAAAAATTGTAGTTCCATTCTTCATTTTTCCTAAAAGATAAATTGTTGTTAAATTCCTCATTTCTCAAAGAAGAAAACATTTATTTTTGTTGATTTGATGCATATAATTTCCTTTTTTCCTTCAAATTAAGGGAACTAAAAAGAAAAAACTACATATGAATATAGTGAATTGTGTGTTTTGGATAGGAACAAGTTAGGAAAGCTGCATATTAGTTTGTGCTCTTTTTTGTTTTCTCTCAAAACTAATTTCTCTTTCCCTTAGTAGCTAGGATTTTCATTGGAAAAGTTAAAATTGAAAAGTTTTCTTATCATTTTAGTTTCCATTTTAGGAATTTCCATCACATCATCATGGTGAACCTCAAAAGGAAAATTTATAAACAAGATCAACTTTAAATTTACATCAATTTACCTAAAAAAGCATTGGAACCATAACGATAACATTTAGAAGGTCTAGGCTAGAGATGTGTTCCGACATTGTTAAACATAGTAGCTATCATTAATTGTCTGCGATACATTCCAAGTGTGATACCTCACTCCACGTACGTAAGTATATCAGAGCTCGTCCACGTACCTTCGGGTATATAGGACAATTTTCTAGTACGAAAAATATAAATGGGTGCTCTAACTGTGCAGTTTCATATTAGACATCACTAATACAGACTTGGGCCTCCACGTATCTATGGGTATATTTTGGAGGATAAATTTAGGTTGTTATCCATCCATAGTGAACTGAGTTGACCACCTTGTAAATTGTGATACACTGAACACAATATTTAGGGAGATTGCCTGCCCATACTTATTGGTTTGCCATGAGGTATTCTACAGTTCACAATTACTTGGTAAAACTTTTGCATAGAATTACCCTTTTATTTTGATTATTTATTTTTGGTCATAAAATTAATCAGTCATCGTGGAATAATAAAATTGCTTTCCCCATCGTTAACATAGAATAACATTGAAACCACCTTTACCACTGGAAGTCAATTTTGGTTGGCGAAGGCGACATTGCTCTACCGAAACTAGTACTATCAATACCTCTGGCGTGACATCCTCCTCACACATACTAGAGTCGGAAAAAGTTGTTTCTACAAATCTTGGTTCATCTACTATTGTCAAGACAGAGTCCTCACAGCTACCCATGGTCACGATCCATCCAATCAGTGAGACCATACCTCCCAAACTCAAAGTTTTTTAACTAGAAGTTGATCCAGATCCTGTCACTTTTTTTCGAGAACATCTGCATCCTAAAGTTGAACGACCAGAAGTTGTTCCTATATCGGTCACCCCACAATATATTGTAGCCATCAAGTCTCCCATATCGTGTAGTGAACCTCCTGAAATATACTTTGGGCCTGACGGAAAAATCCTTCCACCTAGTTTAATTTCGATTGAAGAAATACCACAAAACAAAACACCTTTAACTCCAACTCATTTTGGGGCAGAGCTTTCCTGTACAATTATTTTCCTCAATCACCTACCTCTACTTTTGTTGATCCTGTGTCTATTAGAGTTCCCATAGATCCATTAGGGTATACATTTGGTTGAATAACCATGCTTGAGCCAACATCTTCAGTTGGACCTTCTATTCCAATTGCGACAACACCTGCTCTCGCTACTTCGTCGATGTTCATGACTTCACGAGAGTCACATTTATTGGTGGCCCTTCCGTCCCACCTGGTTACCAATATTTATCTAGAACCTTCTCTAGTGCATCTTCAAACCCATGGACTTCACCAATGTCATCGTCTAGTATTCTAATTGGTAAATCTATAGTGAGTACTCAACGACTTGATCCTTTATATACATCATCAGGGCAATATCAAGCCGGTTCATCTAGGTATATTCCATCCAGTACAATTTCAACTGGACTGCCTGCATTTGGAGAAAAATATTTTCCATCTTATTATACTCATGCTGGGGGACAACCTATGGTCATCCATTTTGACAGTACTCCATCATTATTTTTTCATCCTAATGTCAGAATGAATGTTTTTCAATGGAAGCCCACTCTGCCCACCCAACCACAAATGGTTGTACACTCATATAAACCAGTTCAACCTGTTGAACCCACATCAATTCCACTTGTTAATACATTTTACCCTTGTTACAGACTCAAACTGTTGTAACTCAACCGTCTCAGGTGGGTTGATATGAAATGACTGTATTAGTTTTGCTGTGCTAAGATGTCTTTCAGTTTAAAAACATTTTCATAATTGGTTCATTAGTTTGCGTAAGGATTAAGGAGTTTTTCCATGATTTATTGATGATCTTTAGTGAATTAGAAGCATAAAATAAGCATAAATAACATTGAAAAATAGTGTAAAATAGAGAAATAAGTCACCACATGAAATTTATGTAGTAGGCATGATGAATTAGTTCACCCCTCCTTGGCTACATCTGCTGATCCAACTCCCAATGGCTTGTCCATCTTTCATTATGCTCAAATGTTTGCTGTTACATGTATTTACGGTGCTCTAATGGATGTTTTCTATGCACCAATGGCTTAAAAATGCTCCAATTAGTCAAAAATGACTCTTCATTCACTCAAAATGGTCGAAAATTGAGCCTCCTACACTTTTGCCGAATATCTCCTAGGAAAGCTCCACTTAAAGTGGAGAACTCTAGTTAACTGCAGCTAAATATGGGCTGACCACCAAATTTGGCATACCTCTAACCTCTCCATTGAATAAACTGCGTAATAAATATTACGGTTGGGCGGTGGCCATATGTGCATCCAAAAATCGTTACAAAACATTGCAGTTAGCGCAACTCATGTTAGGAATGCATCCCAGTCAAATCTAGTCAAACTGTCATAATTTTACCTGTTTTCCATTTCAAATCAGATGGTATCAGAGCTAGATTTTTTCTCTGGTGTTGTATTTTGCAAAGAATTTTTTAACTATTTGCAAGTTTTAGATGCTTACAAGGCTCAAGCTCAAAAGGGAAGAAGGCAAACTGGTGGAAGCAGGAGGGTCTCAAAAGGAGCCAAAGCAAAGGAGAGCAAGATTGCCACAATCTCCAACACCTAGTTCTCCACCTAAAGAAGTAGAAGCTCCATTAAGCATGCCCCATGAGGAAGGAGAAATTCATGAAGAAGTTGACCCTAAGGAAGAAGAAAGAGTGTTTAGGAAAGCATTTCTTCACATGACTGAGATGGTTAGAATTCTTTATCAAGAAAGGAATGAGATACTGGAAGGAGTAGGATATAAAATCCAAAAGGAAGGACAAGGATCTTCAGGAGGTCAACATGATGAAGACAAGTCAAAGAAGGTAAATGGAGGAAATGGAGGCAATGGAGAGCCACCATAATCATCCTCATCATCATCATCATCTTCTACTTCTTCTTCAATACATCAGCCACACAAGTCGAAGAGCACTGGTAAATCTCCTTTATTAAAACTTGATGTTAAGTTCGAATTGCCAATGTTTAATGGTGAAGTAAATACAGACAAGATAGATAATTGGATTCGAAAAATGGAGGTCTATTTAAGAATACATAACCTTCAAGATGATGATACAAAAATTCAGTTAGCTTCTTTGAGAATGGAATATGTAGCACTTGTTTGGTGGGAAGCCAAGACAAAGGAGGAAATCAAGAAACTTGGTAAGATTATTCTATCATGGTCAGATTTTATTGCTGCTATTAAACAAAAATTCTATCCATTAGTTCATATGCAGAAATCCATCATGAACTAGCAGAACTTTAGGCAGTTAAAGGGACAAAATGTGCAAGAATACAGCCAGGAATTTAGGAGAAGATCTCTTTTATTAGGGGTGGATTTACAGAGCCAAGAAAATTTGCTAAATTAGATAGGAGGCTTACATAGCTACCTAAAACATACTATTCTCATGTTTAACCCCACTAGTCTAGACTAAGTTTGTGTTTAGGACACACATATAGAAGCTAGAGGGAAGAACATTTTTGAAGAGGGTAGGAAGAAACCTTTTAAGGGTAAAGCCAAGGAGAATAACCCAAAAGGTAAAAAAAAAAAAGAATGCATTTGTTAAGAAAGAGGGAGAAAAAGTGACTTGTTAACATTTTTCAAAAAAAGGCCATGATGAAACTCATTGTTGGAAATTACATCCGGAATTGAGGCCAAGGAAACCCAATAACAAAGAGAAACAGAAAAATGCTTCTACAACTCAACATGATTTAGGATTTGATTCAGGTGATGAAACTAAAATTACAGCCATGGGATTGAAGAACATGAAGGGAAAATAAATTGAAACTAAACCCAATACTAGTACATGAAACTGTCACATAAACACTCCAAATGAAGAAGAAAGAATAGAATAGTTTCATGTGAGGGTCATATCGAAGCATACCAAGATTGACACACTATTTGACAGTGGGTCAAAAGAGAACTTAATCTCTGAATATTTAATCAAAAAACTTAACCTTGAGACCATACCACATCCAAAACCATTTCCATTGGGTTGGATTTGTAAGGATGCAAATCTACAGGTTACCAAGAAATGTATATTGAGTTTGCAATCACTGCAAGTTTTTTTGACACATTTGAATTAGATGTGGTTCCTCTTGACATAAATAGTATTGTATTAGGGAGTAATTACTTATATGATAGGAAAGCGATCTTCTATCACCATGATAAAAATTATCGTTTATTCAAAGATGGAAAGGATTTCATTGTTAGAGCACACCGTAAGAAGACAAACATTGCTTCGGTAAATGTTGGACAGGTAAAGAGGCTGGTAAATTCAAGTAAGAATTTTTTTCTGCTTATGATTAATCCCAAAGATAATATTAATCATGGATCTTTTGAGGGATGTGATCCTAATTTGAAATCATAATTATATGATGTGGTTAATGGGCATCATGAGATGTTTTAGGAGCCAACAGGATTTCCTCCAAAAAGGGAAATTCAACATGAGATTCAGTTGTAGCAGGATTGTCCTCTTCCAAACATCGGTATGTATCACATGTTGATAATGGAGAATGCTAAAATAAAGAGGAAAATCAAAGAGACATTGGATAAAGGTATCATAAGGCCAAGCACCTCACCATGCGATACTTCACCCATAGTCTTGATACCAAAGAAAGATGGGAATTGGCGCATGTGTGTAGATTTTAGAGCTTTGAACAAAATTGCGGTTAAAAATAGTTACCCACTCCCAAGAATAGATTATTTTTTTTTTAAATTGAAAGAAGAAATTTTTTTCAATAAGTTAGATTTACGAAGTGGATATCATCAAGTAAAAATTGCAGAAAGTGATATATGGAAAACTGCATTCAAAACCAAACAAGGACCCTTTGAGTGGCTAGTTATGGCTTTTGGTTTACATAATGCACCATAACTTTTATGCAAGTTATGGATAATGTCTTGTGACCATTCCTTGATGACTTTGTTATTTTTTACTTATATTGCATTTTAATTTTCAGCAAAACAAGAGAAGATCATGTCTTGCATGTAAATAGAGTGCTTGATATTTTGAAGAAAGAGAAATTGTTTCTTGAGATGTCAAAATGCAAGTTTGGAAAGACTTATTTGGTCTATTTGGGACATATTGTAGGAGGAGGAGAATTGAGGATTGATCCTTCTAAAGTGGAGGCCATTGTGAATTGGCCCACACCCAAAACAGTTATCGAGGTAACAATTTTCTTAGGTGCAGCTCAATATTGGAGGAAGTTTATTGCTAACTTTTCTTCCATCACAGCTCCTATGCATGCAGTGACAAGTGTGAAGAAACGCTTCCAATAGGGAGGAAAACATCAACAATCTTTCGAAGATTTAAAAGACAAGATTAGTTCAGCTCCAGTCCTTGCACTACCAAATTTGAAACAACCATTTGTGATAAAAACCAATGCTAGTGACTATGGCATGGGTGCAGTCCTTTTGCAACATGGTAAGCCTATCGCCTTTCATTCAAAAAATTTTAATGGCACTGTGACTAGTTATCCTACACATGAAAAAGAACTATATGCGTTGGTAGTGTTAGCCATCAGTGAATTTTTTTCATAAGAAAATGATGACTAAAATAGGTCCTGAGCCTATAAGGAATCTTTTTCATAGAAAATCATTTATTCTCGAAGTCTGTGGTTCCCTAAAAAACCCCTTTTCATCATTTCATTCACTCATTTTGGCCCTTTTTACCCTCCATTTTCATCTGAAAAAGCTCCTTTCCTCTTTTCCATTTTCCTTTCCTTCCCCTCAAAAACCTTCAAAAAACCCTTCAAACCATAGAACTCCTTGTTTATGGTTTAAAAACCCTTACTTTCCCTCTATCAGAACTGGGCAAACCCCAAGAAAATCCATTTAAAACACAAAAACCCACTTATTTTTCCTTTTGTTAAAAACACACAGGCTTTAGCCCCCTAGGGCTTAAAATATTTAGCCCCTTTCCTCCATGTGTCCAAGTGCTATGACCAAGCACCCAAGCCACATCGCATCGAATTTCCTCTATAGGTCTTCTTTTTCCTTCGGAAATCTCTCCTCGCCGATGCGATTAGCACCCTGCCCTTAAAACCCCTGGTCATATATTGCTACATAGGACCATGTCCTGGGCCTAACCTTAGCCCTCATTGCATCTCTCCATCGGCTTATCCTTTCCCCTTTTTCTTTTCCCCTCAGTGGCGATGTGCCGATGCGATAAGCTCTCCCCTCCTCAACTCTTGGTCACCTTGTTCCCCACAAGACCACACCCCTGCCTATTCTTCCATCCTCCACAACAACTCCCCACCATAGATATTATAGATCCGACGGTCTTCATTAAGCCTGACAACTCAACTCCGCTGGGGCCTACCATCCACCACATACAGTGCCTGCACTATCAGACGCTACCACCTGGCTTCCACTTTCATTTCCGCCCGAGCAACTTTTCCATCGCGCTCGGTCCACACCATCCGATCTCATCCCTTTCATCCAATGGTTGTGGTGGCATATCATGAGATCTTGGCATTTGGAGTTTAACACTCCAAAGTTACGTGATACTAGCGGTATCGAAAAAGGTATGTGGCGCGATACAATTGGATCGTGTTTGATTCGGCTAAAACCACTTACCACCCGAATTAAACGCGATAACCACCCCTAGTATTTCAAAACCACCTTTTCCTAAATTCACGCCAAATTTCATTTCAAACCTGATTTTTTCCTTCTTCTTCGTTAAATCCTCTTCCGCCTACATAAATCACCCCTCTGAAATACTCTTCTGCCTCTGCCTCTCTCTACAAGAGGTTTTTCCAAACTCGCAGGGTTTTCATAATGTATCTTGTGGTTTTTGTAGGTTTTTTGTGGTGGTTTTTAGGGCAGAATCCCTCATAAATTTCACAAAGAAACATGGCCGAGGATTGCCTCATTCGAAGCCTAGACAACACATAAAAGGAGTTCTTTAAGCATAAACCCGGGTTTTTATAAATTATTGTCATATAAATCAAAACCCCAGTGTGCTAGAGCCTCATGTCCATAATGAAAGGAAAAAGAGGTGAAGATTAAGAAGAATAAGCCTAAAACACGACACCAAGGCGTAAATCTGTTTAAAAAGGGGCAAAGGACATTTCAAAACACAAAACCAAAGGTTCCCAGGCTTAAAGCAAACAAATATTGAACAAAGCATAGAGGTTTAAGGTTGACACAATGAGTATAATCAGCAAAGGGCCCAAAGTATAAATACAAGGGATAAAGCACCATCTGAAGGATTAAAAGAGTTAAACCCTATTGTGTTAAGGTTAAAACATAGTGAAAAGGTGAACACAGTCAAGCAGATCAGGATTAAAGACTCCGCGATGATTATAAGGGCATAAAGCAGAATCAAAGTAATAACAGTGTTTTAAAGCCACAAAAACAGACAGATTAGCAAAAGCATCCTCCAAATGCCACATCAGTGAGGCAATAGAAGCCAAAATTTCCACCTACATGTTTATTTCCTCAAAAGAAGGCACCATGAATGCACAGTCAGGGATATTTTTAAAAGATAGCTCAACATTAACTTCCAACCTACCAAAAACCCTCAAAGTCAACAAAAGCAACTAAAGGTGATGGAACTTAATGTAAAATTGATTCAAACAGAGATGGGCATTCGAAATCTTCTCTCTTAGGCCTCCCAAAGGTCAATAAACCATTACTTTGTATTAATTGAACCAATGAACCCTTCTTCCACTCCACCTCCTCATTCTTCTATATATACTTCTGTAGAAGACAGTATAGGGGTTTGTCTCTGGATATCTGTTGTATGTAAATAGCTTTTGAAGCTGTTGTAGCTCTTTTTTGTAATTGAAGACACATAAGATGAGATGAGAAGTTTGAAGCTGTAAATACCCATTGGAATTGAAGATTATAACTGGTTTGAACATCAAATACAAATAGCTGATCTATGGGATCCTATTCTATGTCAATGGTGATGTGTTTCTCACTGTAAATTGTTATTTTCTTGTTTTTTCCATTTTGTCCACTTTTCTCTGATAAAGAACAACAAACATAGATTAGGATTTACTTCTGAAGTACCCTAAATCTCATTAATAAATCTTTATCCTTTATGTTTTCTTCTAAATGTGTTTTGAAGGTAATTCAATAGAGTATAACCAGTGAAGTGTTGGTAAGTCCATGTTTCCTAAGTACAACTTGAGATATTGTCTTTGAACGTTCTTGAAAAGTCTGCTAATTAAATGTTGAGCTAGAGAAGTATATGGTTAGCCCTATCCTCTAGTTTCTTCTCCAACAGTTGCTTTGAAAAGTTCCCTTAAGAGTATGTTGAAAGCAGGCTAGTTTGAAAGTACTTACCTGATCTTAGACTATTTTTTATGTTTATCATGAATGTTTTCCTTTGAGAATATGCTGAAATCAGGATAAGTTAAAAGTCTTTACTTGATCTAACGCTGTTCTCTATTCTTAAATGTTTTTTCTTGAAAGTATATCAAATCAGGTTAGTTTAAAAGTACTTACCTGATCATAGGTTACTTTTGTGTTTTTCCCTTAAGTGCATGTCAAAAGCAGGCTAGTTTAAAAGTACTTACCTGATCTTAGATTGTTCTTTGTTTTCTTCATGTGTTTTACTTCTTTCATTTCATTTCTTACTGTTTCATTCCATAAAATGAACTAAAAAGAGATCCTTTGACATGGATGACTTGCCCCATGGACCACTCTTGAAACTTGCTGTGCAATTAAATCCTATTATGACTCCATATCCCAATGGATTGATGTTGTTCCTTGCTTGTCTTATCAACTGAAACATTCCTTCATTTACTTACACCTTCACCCTTCATACAGACTTCCTTCATCTTCACGTTATCCTACCCAACCAAACAAAAACAAACAACCTTGTTCTTCATAACTAGCCTAAAATCATACTTGAAGCCTTAAAGATCTTATCTTTGAACACATAAATAGAGAGATCCATCTCTGAATCTAGGATGGCTAGGTCCTCAGATTCCAAAGTGGTTTGATGTAGGCTTTGCAGTGTTTGTACTTTCCAATCTTGCAAACTACAGAGACCTAACATACTGGCGACCATACTGGGGATTCTGAGTAAAATCCTTAAAAAAAAAACACTCAGTGTTCACCTAATTAAAATATGTTTTATTCAAGCAATACCAAATCAGTTGATGCTCATGATAGGACTTGTCTGAATCAGTGGCAATCTAAGTTCTTCTTAGGATTCTAACAGACCCTTATCAAACCTTGAAAAAAAAAACTAGTTAGCCATAGAGTAAACTCTGTTTGTCTCATCACCGTAGCTAAGTGCTGAAACAAATTTAGGACATTCTCATAAGCCACAAGACTGTGAAAGACTCATAAAACCCAAAACATTTTAGATTGGTATTCAAATAAATTACTGGTGGTGGACCATAAAACATTTTACCTTCCAAAGCTAAAAATTTCCACCTGGCAACTCTACAATTCTGAATTGACCTAAAGAGTCCACTGGGAAACCCATTACTATCATAAAATCATACAAAATCAGTTAAGGAAACTTTGATGGTTAATTTTTATTGTTAAAAGATCAGTTAGCCTACTAAATATTGTCATACTTGGTTGAATTTTTCTTATCATTGGGTTTGAAAACACCACATAGTGGCTTCTAAAAGAATTCATACTAGATCCAATCCCGACCCAAATCCTCCTGATATAGTTGATAATCCAGAAAGTATACATAGGAAATATCCTAAGTCTAAAACTTCAACTGTTGTCAGGCCAGTCCATAGAGCTAATTCTGTTCCTGGAAACCTTACAGCGCTATAAGATTTACAAGTTGAATTAAGAAACCCATTCAGAACTAGGTCACTTGATGATATAGATCAGATAGACTTTGAGCCTCCACCTTCATCCCAAGATAGAGGTGAACACACTGATAGCAAAGAAACTACCCCTCCTGATTTCCATATCATTCATAATTTTGGTTTCTCTCATCCTAGATCTACTCAACAGTCTCTTGTTGGTCCATTCACTTTTGTTACCCATAATCCCACTGTCCAAAGTTCTCCATTCCATCAACCACCTCCTATCTTACATCCTCCACCTATTAACCCACCATTTTTTCCACAACCTCCTATCATGGCAACATGCTATGCTCCTCTAGTCCTTCCTTTATCTTTAGTCAATATTCCATAGGACTATCAGTCCAAGATACCATTATATGATGCAAGTGGTGCTACTACTGCTTCACAACATGTGGACAAGATGAATGACTATTTTGATAGACATGAGATTGATGATGAAACTGTCAAACTCAGATTTTTTGTTCAAAGGCTTAACCCCTCATAGTATTAATGACCTCTAGACTCTCCATAAGTCATTCCTAAACAAATGGGAAGTCAGAAAAAACCCTCTCCAAATATTTTCAGACTACAACAATCTTAAAAGAAACACTGGGAAAAGTGTTCAAAATTATTGCACTAGAGTCTAGGTTCAATAGTTTTTATAATGCACTTCACCCAGACTTGAAACCTCCTCAAGGCTTAGCTTTGGCCAAATTTCCTGAAGGATTTGATCCTGAAATGGCTTATTAGTTAAGAGAAAGAGATCCCTTGACTTTAGAAGACATGCAAAAGGGAGCTCTAGTTGTGGAAGTAAATCTGATTGAGAAAAGAGCTAGGATGAGGAATGAAAAGAAAGTATCATTTAGGGAGGAAACTACACCTTCCACATCTAGTTCGAAAATGGAGAAAATGATGGAGGAAACGATGAAGAAGATGAGCATACTTGAGAGAGCACAATCTAGGGAAAACCAATCAGCCCCCCAAAACAGAAATCAATCTCAAAATCAAAATCAGAACTTTAGGAGAAATCAACCTCAGAACAGACAAAGAGAAGATGATCAACAGATGAGACCTCCTTTCCAAGAAAATTATGTAAATGAGAATGAAGAAACAAATGAAAAAATAGAGGATGACAACATGAACATGTTGGGAGTAAGAAATGAGGATTCTGATTTCCTCCATGAAAGAAAACAAGGTCTATATACACCTTATGATGATAGAAGACCACAAATATATTATTATGAACAATACTCTGAGAATGACATCATAGGATCACCTAAAAAATATGACCTCAGAAGTAAAAGGAATCAAGAAAATCCCAAGAACAAAACCTCTGATAAATCTACCAAAAAAAGCCCTGAAAATACACCCAAAAAGACAGTTGAAACTCACAAAACAATGGCTGTAAATTCTGATTTAAACAAATGGAAAAACACTCTAACCAATGAAAAACAGAGTGTTAACCCCAGTATCACTAGCACCTCAGCTAATGCTCTTGAAAAAAATATTTTAATTGCTGTAAATACTAAAATTCAGTAAGCTGATTTTGCTGATGAAATAGTGACTAAGAAGGCTGAACTAAACATGTTAAAAAACTAGATTCCTTTTAGCATAGAGAATGAAATATATAAAATCAAAATCTCTGTTCCACTCACTGAATTAGTCACTCAAAATGTATATAGAGGTTAGATTTTGAAGGCTTTAAACATAGAATACATTCATGACACAGTTAACTTAAATGATGATACCCCAGATCTAATTTTTGGACCAAAAATTGAACGAAAATTTCAAGAAGGAACTACCCCTCCATTCTACATCAGCTTAAATATCCATGACAATATTTTTCACAATGCCATGCTTTATTTAGGGGCATCACACAACCTCATGCCCAAGGTAATTATGGAAATGTTAGGCTTAGAGGTAACTAGACCCTACAAGGATTTATACTCCTTTGATTCAAGCAGGGTGAGATGCTTAGGTTTAATTAAGGATCTATGTGTAAACTTAGCCCAAATTCTAGCCAAGAGTTTAGTAATGGATATTGTGGTGGCTGATATACCCCCCAAATATGGCATGCTCCTTTCAAGATCATGGGGTGCTAAGTTACAAGGCACAATGTAGATGGATATGACTTATGCCACCATCCCTGTCTTCAACCAACCTAGAAGACTCTATAGGGAAACACACATGAAATACATGGTGAGTAGCCAAGAGAGACTGGAAAACTCTCCTCTTTATTCCATATACACTGACCTTGACTCTTTTATTTTTTTCAATGATGACATTCATAAAGAGCAAGAGTTAGTCAATAAAAAGTCATCAAATGTTGAAATCACTACATATGCAAACATAGTTACAGTAATGGATGAGGAGGAAAATAAAGAGGAAACAAAAAAGCTGTCTACTGATTTAGAAATTCACAACAAGTAGATTAGAGGTATTGAGGTCCAAAACAGTCATAAAAATAACGCAGATCATGAAAATCAAGAAGAAAAGCCTCAAAACATTGAAAACCTTGAGGAACACAACACATAAAAACGTAGTGCAGACCCTTGTACAGAACATAATGACAAAGAAGACAAAGAGGACAACAATGAAATAAATCTCAAATCTGTAAACAGTCCTCTTTGGAGCATGAATTTTGATGGGTCTTGCACTAAAAATGATGCAGGAGCAAGCATATGGATACAAAACATTGAAAAAAATCATGTTGAAGGGCATTCCTATAGGTTAAATTTTCAATGTACAAACAACATAGCTGAGTATGAAGCTCTCCTTTTAGGCTTGCATTTATTGAAAAAATTAGGGGCCAAAAGGATAAAAGTTCATGGGGATTCTAAGTTGATTATTAGGCAAGTAAATGGGGAGTACAGTGCTAAACATCCCAGACTTAGAGCCTATAGAAATGATGCCATGGATTTGTTGAAAACATTTGATGAGTTCCAACTAACTTTTGTCCCAAGAAACCAAAATACCCTTGCCAATGGTTTAGCCTTTGCTGTTAGAACTTGTCTAACACCATATGAAACCAAGCAATGCACCACCCAAGTAAAATTTAGACCAGCTATCCCAGATAATGAAAAATATTGGCAAGTTTTTGATGGAGATAAACAAATAGAAGACTTCCTACAGTCTAAAAATGAATTTGAAACAACACACTCAGATTCAGATGTTGATGAAGACTGTCCTGCTAAAGAAAACCCACTTATTGAAGAAGAAAAGTCTCCTGAGATTGCAGAAATAAATATGTTAACACATGAACCCAAATATATGATAGAAAATAGCGCAGATTTGGAAAATGAAGACTTAGAAGTGCTGCAATCCAAACACCAAAGATTGGCAAAAGGGCTGGTCCCCTTAGAAGAACTATTTGACTTGAATGATGTGGCCAAAATGCCAAAACTGGAACCCATAGAAACTGAAGTGGAAGAATGTAACATAGGCAGTAAGAAAAAGCCCAAAATAATAAAACTATCTAAAACAATGCCAGCTCATATCAAACTAAAATACATTGAGCTTTTTAAGGAATTTTCTGATGTATTTGCATGGAACTATGAAGATCTAAAATCATATGATACTGAAATAATTCAGCACAAGATACCCCTCAAAGAGAACCAAAAGCCTTTTAAATAGAAATTGCGCAGAATCAACCCTATTCAATTACCTCTGGTAGAAAAAGAAATTAAAAAAATGTATGAGGCTGGAATTATTGTCCCTATTAGATACTTAGAGTGGGTGTCTAATATTGTATCAATTAGAAAGGAAACATGAGAGATAAGGCTTTGCATTGATTTTAGAAACTTTAACAAAGCCTCACTGAAGGAAAACTATCCTTTGCCCAAAATGGATCATATCTTGCAAAAGGTAGTTGGTTCCAAAAGAATTTCTTTGCTAGATGGCTTCTCAGGCTACAATCAAATCCTGGTACATCCTGATGATCAACTCAAAACAACCTTTACTACACCTTGGGGTACTTTCATGTATTTGAAAATGCCTTTTGGTTTAATGAATGCTGGTGCCACTTTTCAGAGAGCCATGGATATTGCATTTTCAGAAGAAATATGTTATTTCATTGTGATTTACCTTGATGATATAACTGTTTATTCTAAAATAGATGAAGAGCACCTAATACACTTAAGAAAAGTCTTCGAAAAAGGCAGAAAATTTGGACTATCCTTGAATCTCAAGAAAACACTGACCTTGACTCTTTTATTCTTTTCAATGATGACATTCATAAAGAGAAAGATTTAGTCAATAAAAAATCATCAAATGTTGAAATCATTGCATATGCAAACATAATTATAGTAATGGATGAGGAGGAAAATAAAGAGGAAACAAAAAGTTGTCTGCTGATTTAGAAATTCACAGCAAGCAGATTAGAGGTCTTGAGGTCCAAAACAATCATAAAAACAACACAGATCATGAAAATCAAGAAGAAAAGCCTCAAAACATTGAAAACCTTGAGGAACACAACACAAAAAAATGTAATGCAGACCTTTTTACATAACAGAATGACAAAGAAGACAAAGAGGACAACAATGAAATAAATCTCAAATCTATAAACAGTCCTCTTTGGAGCATGAATTTTGATGGGTCTTGCACTAAAAATGATGCAGGAGCAGGCATATGGATACAAAACACTGAAAACAATCATGTTGAAGGGAATTCCTATAGGTTAAATTTTCAATGTACAAACAACATAGCTAAGTATGAAGCTCTCCTTTTAGGCCTGCATTTATTGAAAAAATTAGGGGCCAAAAGGATAAAAGTTCATGGGGATTCTGAGTTGATTATTAGGCAAGTAAATGGGGAGTCCAGTGCTAAAAATCCTAGACTTAGAGCCTATAGAAATGATGCCATGGATTTTTTGAAAACATTTGATGAGTTCCAACTAAGTTTTGTCCCAAGAAACCAAAATACCCTTGCCAATGGTTTAGACTTTGCTGCTAGAACTTGTCAAACACCTTATGAAACCAAGCAATGCACCACCCAAGTAAAATTTAGACCAGCTGTCCCAGATAATTAAAAATACTGGCAAGTTTTTGATGGAGATAAACAAATAGGAGACTTCCTACAGTCCAAAAATGAATTTGAAACAACACACTCAGATTCAGATGTTGATGAAGATTGTCCCGCTGAAGAAAACCCACTTATTGAAGAAGAAAAGTCTCCTGAGATTGCAAAAATAAATCTGTTAACACATGAACCCAAATATATGACAGAAAATAGCATAGATTTGGAAAATGAAGACTTAGAAGTGCTGCAATCCAAACACCAAAGCTTGCCAAAAGGGTTGGTCCCCTTAGAAGAACTATTTGACTTGAATGATGTCGCCAAAATGCCAAAACTGGAACCCATAGAAATTGAAGTGGAAGAACGTAACATATGCAGTAAGGAAAAGCCAAAAATAATCAAACTGTCTAAAACACTGCCAGCTCATATCAAACTGAAATACATTGAGATTTTTAAGGAATTTTATGATGTATTTGCATGGAACTATGAAGATCTGAAATCATATGATACAAAAATAATTCAGCACAAGATACCCCTCAAAGAGAACCAGAAGCATTTTAAACATAAATTGCGCAGAATCAACCCTGTTCAATTACCTCTGGTAGAAAAAGAAATTAAAAAAATGTATGAGGCTAGAATTATTGTCCCTGTTAGATAATCAGAGTGGGTGTCTAATCTTGTATCAGTTAGAAATAAAACAGGAGATATAAGGCTTTGCATTGATTTTAGAAACTTAAACAAAGCCTCACTAAAGGATAACTATCCTTTGCCCAAAATGGATCATATCTTGCAAAAAGTAGTTGGTTCCAAAAGAATTTCTTTGCTAGATGGTTTCTCAGGTTACAATCAAATCCTGGTACATCCTAATGATCAACTCAAAACAACCTTTACTACACCTTGGGGTACTTTCATGTATTTGAAAATGCCTTTTGGTTTAATGAATGCTGGTGCCAATTTTCAGAGAGCCATGGATATTGCATTTTCAGAAGAAATAGGTTATTTCATTGTGATTTACCTTGATGATATAACTGTTTATTCTAAAATAGATGAAGAGCACCTAATACACTTAAGAAAAGTCTTCGAAAAATGCAGAAAATTTGGACTATCCTTGAATCCCAAGAAAACACTGTTTGGTCTCTAGGAAGGTAAACTTCTTGGGCATATCATATCAGAAGACGGAATAAGGATAGACCCAAAGAGGATTGATGTCATATTACAAATTAGCCATCCCAGAAACATCAAAGAACTTCAATATTTCATTGGAAAGATAAATTTCTTGATAAGGTTCATACCCAATTTAGCTGAACTCCTTAGAAACATGACTAACATACTTAAAAAGGAAGGAGTTAAATGGAACTTAGAAGCAAATAAGTCATTTGAACTGGTAAAACAAGCACTTACCAAAACACCATTTCTTATCAGTCCTAATTTTTCAGAAGATTTCTTCATTTTTTTCATTTGCATCAGAACACATTGTAGCTGCTGTCCTATTACATAAAAACTTGAATAGACAAGAGCAACCCATTGCATTCTTCAGCAAGGCATTGAGAGATGCACCTCTGAAGTACAACATAATGGAAAAACAAGCCTTTGCCTTTGTTAGAGTCAGCCTTTGCAGCTTTCCTTCAGTGATCAAACATGCTCTTACAAAGTGATTTTAAGGTGTCAAGGTCAAATTTTGTCATTTCAATGAGTCTTCAAGCAAAATTTGGTCACTAGGCATTAGGTCTAGGGGTTGCTTTTACTCCTGTCAAAGTTGTCCAAATGTCGGTTCATGTCACCATTCAGCTGAGTGTACCATAATTCAGAGGGTTTTCATCATCATGTCAAATTCCATTGGGTCATTTTACAGCTTGTTCATGCTTCAGTTGTGCCTAGGTAAGGTCCATTTCCCTCTCCTAGGGTTTTGGAGGTAATTTCTCTTGGATGGTCAAATCATTAGAAAAAATTGTATCCTGATGTTCACACACCTTCCCCTATCCTTAATATACCTTATTAAACACTTCCCATCACTGAGATCCCTCAAATTCCTCATTTTTGCACAAACCCTAGTTTCTAGCCAAAACTTGGCAATTTCCTAGGCTAGGCCTGTGTTTTGCCCTTTTGGACCCTTTCCCCTCACTCAATCTCTGTGATTCCACTTTCCCCTGCTTCCTAACATCCCTCCCTACTTCCCAAAATTTCCCCAAGAATTTAGAAGCCCCTTATCCCCTTCATTTCGCTTCATTTCGACAAAATCCCTTGTTTCACACATCGGGATAAGTTTCACTCAAAAGATGTTTTAGAGCAATAAAAGATGAATTTTGGAAAACTGAGAGATTTTTTTGTTCCCAACATGCCAAGGAAGAAAAACCTCCTTCACTTTTTACACAGGTATCATGGTTTTAGAGAAATGTCAAAAATACCGTTGCCTCAGGAGAATTGAATGCACCTTTGAAGTGACCTTGGAAAAATCAAGATTTATCCTAGCATGGTTGGCTAAATGACTTGCTTGATGAGTCAAAGGATAACTAGACACAAATATATTTCCAATGAGCTATCATGAGCTCAATTTAGAGTTGAGGAAGACCTTCAAAAGTTGACTGCAACAGCGCTCTGCCTTGAGGCAGCCTCATTCTGCTCATTTTGAAAAGTGTTGGGAGATTTGATTTTTGATAGGGTAAATGAAATCCAAATTGAAAAATTCCACTTGTGTTGGAAATCATACTCCAATAGATTTCCAACGAGCTATCACACGCCCAATTTGGACACCGGTAAGGCCTCCAAAAGCTTCCTACAAAATTCACTATGTAGCTACTCATAGAAAAGTGCGCGCTACCCATACAGGAGGGGCGCTACCCACTTAACCTCCTCAGCCTGTGTAAAATAACAAGGGCGCTACCCACTTGAGCAGGGGCGCTACCCACTTAGCAACAGAGCCTAGAAATTTGTGTTTTGCGCCCAGTTTTGATTCAAATCGACTCCAGCAAATTACAAACAGGTTTTTATCATTGCTCAGTAGAATTTTATCATGCTTGTGATGCTATTGATGTTGGGAAAGAGGCCATGTTTGGAGAAGAATGTATAAACCCTACATTCACATGCAAATTAATTCCTTAAAGGTTTTGAAAGTATATCGGCAGTTTTATGAAAAGTTTGAAAACTCTTGAATGGTAAATATGCTCATGCCCTAGCACGTTGTGTATATCATCCTCACACCCTCAATTATCATTTTATCACTGCTGTCATGCCCTTTCATGTTTTTGCACGGTTTCATGTTTAGTCTATAGCCTCCATCACCATAATCTTATCACTGCTGCCATCACCATAATATTGCCACTGTCATGGCCATTTGTGTCACTATGGTTATTGTCATGTTGTCCCTATTCTCCAGTTCATAAAACACAGTCCCATACTTGTTTGCTCCTTAGACAAGTTTTGGCCATCATTATAAAATTGTACCATACATTTGCATTTGGGATTCATTTGTCAAACTCACTTATGATCAAAACAGTGATAGTGTTTATGCCATTAAAACAGAGCCATCCTCATTATGATTTTCTTTTCCTGTGATACTTGGGTACTTGGGTGACATCTATTGGGTTTTGAGCATACATTGAAACTTTGACTTCACTACACCTATATCAACACACATATTGCAGACAACTTGTTTTCAAAGCTATGTCAGAGACAGATTCAGTTTATGAGCAAGGATATGAGCAGGACAGTGACTCAACCGTTGAGGTTGATGTACTGAGATGGAGCATAGCAGTGCACCAGTAGTGGTAACATATCAGAGAGGCCACAGAGCTTTGTTTGCAGCATCACGACGAGTACTATCTCCACATTGCGTGGAAGGGGTCTCACCTTCTTCATCAGCGTAGGTACATTCACAGGATCATGATAGAAACAAAGACATGCTTCGTCACATGAAAGGCCATTATTGGGCTCGCATGCATGTCTGCAAAGCGAGAATGAAGATTCTGAAGAGGAGGTTGAGCGAAGCATTAAAACGACGGAAAAGGCCTGATCCACTCCGGATTTTGGCCGAGGCTTCGTTGGCTGGGCATGATACATGATGGAGGGTCTTCGCTCCGAATTTGAGCAAATTCGGAAAAAAATTTGTCATTTTGAAATATTTTGGTCTAAAAACAGGTTTTTCAGTTAAGCGGGTAGCGCGCCCATATGCTCACTTTTTTTCGGGACACTTGCTGAAGGAAATCTTTGCATTTTTGAATTTTTCATGGTAATTTATGCATCCTCAAGCATTTCCGAAGCATTTCATCAGATTCTGGATGGTCAAAAAGCTCAAAAACACCATGAAAACCACCTTGCTGCCACCTTTTGCACCAGCAGGAAGTACTTCTGGGAGAATGAAGTTTTTGAGGGGAAAATGAGCTCCAAATTGAGAAATTCCACTTGGGTTGGATAGCCAACATCCATAGATTTCCAAAAAGCTATCATGAGCTCAATTTGGATACCGAGAAGTGCCTCAAAATCAGGTTGAAAGGCGCACTAACCACTTAATTCAGGGGCGCTACCCACTTAAATTTTTGGCTGAATTTTCAACTTCCAGCTCAGAATTTTGGCCAGTTGGGACCAGTTTTGCTTGTGGATGAAATTTTTGGGTTTTCATGATGTAAATTGATGGTTGACATGTAAATTTGGCTTATTTTTACCTATTCTAGAAGATTCACTCTCAAAAAAGTGAAAATCATGTAAATGAATCAGTTTCCACTCTTTTAGAGGCAAGTTGTTAGCTGCCTAGATTTTAGCTCCTTGATTAGAATTTGTTGGAACTGCTCCTAGAAGGAGGAATTCGACCCCTAGAGCATGGGAAGGGGTTAGGATGCTCTATATGATGTAATTTCTCAATCATTTTCAGAGGTTGAAGAGGTTGGACTCTTGGGAAACTTTTGGCACCATTGTACATATTTTTTTCATATTTTGGCTAAGGAAAGATCAGAGATTTTGCGGAACCTGTTGGGATTCTTGTGGTGTTATGTTCTTGATGGTGTTTTCTCTCAATTTATTGTAAGTTCCTTCATGTTTGATGTATGCCATTTATCACTTATGCTTCTTAAATTAAATGAATAAGTAGATGAGGTTGAATCCATTGTTTACAGTGCTCTGCCTTTGATTCATTTAGTTTTACATGTTTTCAACTGTTTGGAGAGGATCCAAGTTCTTCTTTGCCCTCTTCAGCTCCTTGTCATTCTAATCCGTCCATATATCCAATCAAAAGCATTAAGACAATCACCTACCTCGCCCCAACTCGAAATCTGCAAAGGTCTGACCTTATCCCCGGACCCAAAATTGTTTTTTCCCATTTCTCCAACGAAAACCCAAAAAATCAAAATCAAACATTCCTATCTCTTTAGTAGCCTAAAATCAGTATTCAATTTTCATTATAAGTCATCTCAGCCCCTCTAAAAACCTTTTGCCGAGATAGACCCGGAGAGAGCCCTCTCCTGTCCTCGTAGGGCTAGCTACGAGGCTAAGCGTGGTTTGATGTAGCCTTGAGTTTTACCTTATTTCAGCCTAGGGTAGATTTGAGCGCTAACATAGTGGCGACCATACTGGGGAAGAAATTTGCTTATTACTGTCATTTGCTATAGACGGAGTCTGAAGTCACGCCAGGTAGCCTTCGAACTGCTCTTGCTCTGCAAGTGCATAGTAGATAAAAGCTGCTTCAGTCGATCTCCTGTTAGCTTGTGAATGTGTCCTTTGATTTGTGAATTCCCCCAGTACATGTATCGAGTTCAGATCTGATGGTTGATGGTGGACAACGATCAGACATAAGAAGGCTGAAATCATTCACCTGGTGACTCCAATTCAAATACTGGAGGATTGACTTTTTCTCTGAGAAAATGGAAGGATCTTACACAAAGTTCAGGTATCTAAAGTGGGATGGTATTCAGGATCTAGTCTGCTTTCTTGTAAATTACTTCTTCGCTGGTCTTGAAGCTGTCCTGAAAGTTTTTCAGAATTTGTTGTATGAGAAAGGTGATCAAAATCTTCACTCGACCCATTCAAAAAGTGTGAATACTGAGTTTCCCTTTGATCCTGGCCTCCTTACTTTTCCCACATCTTATGATGACTCTCTTCAGAATGATGAGCCTAAAGAAAACAAAACTGATCCCACAGCTCTTGTACATGCCCCTACACCTTGTAAAATTCCAGATCGGTACAAACCTCTTGTTTTACCTTCTGTTCTTCATGCTTTCCCTACAAATTATGACCTATATCTACCAAGATTTGATGGTGAACGTAACAATCTCAACGCTGAGCAACATGTGCAGAATGTTGAGACTTTTCTAGATCTTTTTGAAGTTGATGACGAAGATGTTAGTATCAGACTTTTTGCTCTTTCTTTGCAAGGCCAAGTGAAGAGTTGGTTTAAAGCCTTGCCTAATGCGAGCATCTCAGATTTCCAGCAGTTCGTCACAGTTTTCCTCGACAGGTGGACGATCGGACAAAACTTTTTGTTGATTATAGAGGAGTATAACCAGCTGAAAAGATTGCCAGGGGAGACAGTACAACAGTTTTCTGCCAGATTTAACCAAGTATATTTTTCGATGCCAGCTGATATAAGACCTTCTCCTAGATCTGCTCTCTTGCACTACCCGGGTGCCTTTGATCCGGAAATGGAGTTTCAGCTGAGAGAAAATAATATTGCAACACTTCACGAAATGCAGAACAAGGCAGTGAATGTAGAGGCGCATTTGCTGATCCGGAGGGCAAGGTTGAAGGAAGAAGAAAAGAAGAATGTTTCAGAGCAGCTGACACTTTCAGAGGAAAAGCTTGATCTTTTCGTAAACGCAGTAGAAGAGATGGTGCGGAAAATAACTGCAAAAAATGAAAATGACATTCAAGAACAAGTTGTTGATCCAAAACATTTTGTTTCTGATCCCAGTAGTCATAGTGATTGTTTTATAGATCATTGTGAAGAAGAGAGAGCTGTTGATATGATGTGTATGTTTGATGATGTGTTTTATACTGATGAATTGCCTCAGTTTGATCAGTATGATGATGATTATGTTCTCCAAAAAGAAGCTAATCTTGCAGACAAATCAGTAGCTAGTTTGTGTGAGGAGGAAGTTCACTTTCAGCAGCTCGAGTACAGTGATCAACCGATGCATATCAGCTATGGCAATGATGAGGAAAGTGTAGCAAATTTTGATGTAAGTGAAGGATCTTTGCCTTTTTGTTTTGATTCGTTTCAGTTCATTAGAGATAAATTCCATGCAATCAGAAATCAAACGTCAACAAGTCTTGATCTGGATCGTCTTGAGGGCAACGAAAACTTCTCATATTCAGATTTGCAGCCCCCAAAAGTCATTGATTGTCAAGTTGTAGCTGAAGACTTGGAAGTGGGCACACATGATTTAATGATTCAAGGTGACTCCGTACCTTTTTGTTTTGAATCATTTCAGCTTTTGAAATATAAATTGCATAGTAAATCTTCAGATGAGCAGCTTGTAGCATCAGATTTGCAGCCATCCAATGAAATTGAAGGTCAGATTACAGATGAAGGTGTGGAAGATGAAATACATGATTTGATGATGTAGGAAAATTCTATACCCTTTTGTTTCGAATCATTTCAGTTTATAAGGCAGAATATTCTTAATATGTCTCAAGGAAAAGAGGAACAACCAGTAGGATGTCATACAGTTTCAAGGGATACAGTGCAGCAGTCTTCTCAAGTTTTTGATGATCCTATTGCTCGTGTGTTGGATGATGTTTGTTATAAAAATTCTGCTCCATTAGCTAACCATGTGTCTGATCCAGGTGGATATCGGTGGCCTCCCACCTATTCCATTTGGACCCGCAGCATCAATTCTTTCAGTTTTTGAGCTTCAGCACAACTTACTATTTATAGCAGGTTTTCGGGTCCTGCACACCCGGAGCCGTTTTGGGGCCTTAATAATCCAGGTGGATATTGGTGGCCACCCATCGAGTCCATTTGAACCCCCACCATCAGTTATTTCAGTTTGTAAGTTTCGGCACAACTTACTATTTTTAGCAGTTTTTCGGGTCTTAAACTTCCGGAGCCGTTTTGAGGCCCTAAACGACGTTTTTTGGGAAAACGGAGAGCAACATGTCTCCATAGACCGATGTTGCTCGCTCAAAAGCTATACTCCTCGGACAGATCTTTCTAACGAGCTATTGAGCGCGTCAAACGGAGATTGGATGCCAAAGTTACGTCCCCGGGAAGTTGAACCACCAATTTACCCAAATGGGGCCCACAGTTTTGGCGCTTCATCTCTTACGGTTAGGGTTTTGGACGTTTCGGATTCTACATTGTTTCTCAACAATAAATAGGCCCTCGAGCCTCATTGTAATACAGTTCAGGGGGCTGGGAGCCGATACATCTCTTCTCAAAGATAAGCGCTACCAGTGCCCTAGCTCGCCCCATCTCCATCATGTCTACATTGTAACACAGTTCAGGGGCTGGTAGCCGCCACATCTCTTCTCAGGGATACGCTGCCAGTACCCTAGCTTAGCTTATTTCCATTATGTCTGTAATAGGCCTGCGAGCCTCAATGTAACACAGTTTAGAGGCCTGCGTACGCTACATCTCTTCTCAGAGATACGCTACCAGCGCCCTAGCTTATTTCCATTATGTTTGTAAGCTTATTGCAGTCATTATTTTATTAATAAAATGAAGCATTATTTCCGCTGCATCTCTGTATCTATGGTTATATCTATATTTTGTTGCGTTCCTGCACACCCGGATCAGTGGTATTAGAGCGGGTCTGCTCTTTCTCTGTTTTTCTCTTCATGTCCCCAACACGGCTAGGGTATAAGGAGTTCAACCTCGCAACCCCGACGACCCCCCATAGCGGAAGGAAAGAAAGACGAGGGAGCAGGAGATCCTGTCAAAATATTGCTCGAGGATGCCCTCGAGAAATAGAGGAACGCGATGATGGACAATTTTTTTTTCAGATCCTTCAATGGCTGCCCAGCGGTGGCACATCTACATCCAGCACGGCTGCCAACACCAAGTTCAGCAAAATTTCCCCCCCCCCATGGAGGAACTTAACGCAATGGAGACCATTGCTTCCTAAGGAGGGAGGAATGATCCAGGTGGATATCTGTGGCCTCCCACCTATTCCATTTGGACCCGCAGCATCAATTCTTTCAGTTTTTCAGCTTCAGCACAGCTTACTATTTATAGCAGGTTTTCGGGTCCTACACACCCGGAGCCATTTTGGGGCATTAATAATCCAGGTGGATATTGGTGGCCACCCATCGATTCCATTTGAACCCCCACCATCAGTTATTTCAGTTTGTAAGTTTCGGCACAACTTACTATTTTTAGCAGTTTTTCGGGTCTTAAACTTCCGGAGCCGTTTTGAGGCCCTAAACGACGTTTTTTGGGAAAACGGAGAGCAACATGGGTCCATGGACCGATGTTGCTCATTCAAAAATTGAAGTCCTCGGATAGATCTTTCTAATGAGCTATTGAGCGCGTCAAACGGAGATCGGATGCCAAAGTTACGTCCCCGGGAAGTTGAACCACCAATTTACCCAAACGGGGCCCACAGTTTTGGCGCTTCATCTCCTACGGTTAGGGTTTTGGACGTTTTGGATTCTACATTGTTTCTCAACAATAAATAGGCCCTCGAGCCTCATTGTAATACAGTTCAGGGGGCTGGGAGCCGATACATCTCTTCTCAAAGATAAGCGCTACCAGTGCCCTAGCTCGCCCCGTCTCCATCATGTCTACATTGTAACACAGTTCAGGGGCTGGTAGCCGCCACATCTCTTCTCAGGGATACACTGCCAGTACCCTAGCTTAGCTTATTTCCATTATGTCTGTAATAGGTCTGCGAGCCTCAATGTAACATAGTTTAGAGGCCTGCGTACGCTACATCTCTTCTCAGAGATACGCTACCAACGCCCTAGCTTATTTCCATTATGTTTGTAAGCTTATTGCAGTCATTCTTTTATTAATAAAATGAAGCATTATTTCATTTGCATCTCTATGTTCATGGTTATTTACGTATTCGTTAGTTTCTGCATAAATCCCGGATCGATTATGAAAAGAATGTTGATGATAATCTTATTCAAAGGTCACCTTCATTGTCTTGTTTAATAGATTGTTCATTGCATAGCACATGTCAAGATTTCCATTCATATGAGGAGATTGATGAAGGAGACTTTTGTTCTGTCTGGAATCAGCAACAGAGTTTGATTTTTCATGAATTTCAGGATCCTTTTGACAGCTTGCTGCAATCACCAAAGAAAAGCACCGCAGATGTGAGGAAAAGTTTAAGATCAAGGTATGGATATTATCTGGACCAGAGCTATGTTTATGAAGATCCTTTCGCAGTATTCTTGCAGTCATCCAGTCAATTTGTGCTTTGCAAGTTTATCAGCAGTCCACTTGGTTCAAAGTTTCCATGGGAGTTTCCTTTCAGTAGTTATTTCTCGTTGTTCATAAGCAAGCATTTGGGAAGAAATCAAACAGCAGCCAGCATGCTTACATGGTTGCATTGGCTGTTCCATTTCACTTGATCGGGTGGTGAAAAGTACAATTAGAGTAGGTTTGATGAATAAGCTCTACTTTGAGCATCTTTTCCAGTTTGTCGGTTGTGTTTAAGTATCGAGTTAGTTTTTAGTTGAGTGAGATTCAATTTGTGTCGTCAAGTCATCAGTTTTCAGTCATGCATTTCAGTTTGAGTTTTTATTCCATTGCCCAATGGATAAGGCACTGGTCTGCTTTCCCAAAGATCTGTTGTTCTTGGCACCTCCAAGGAGCTACCATCCCCATTGGAGCCAATGTTAGAGTCAGCCTTTGCAGCTTTCCTTCAGTGATCAAACATGCTCTTACAAAGTGATTTTAAGGTGTCAAGGTCAAATTTTGTCATTTCAATGAGTCTTCAAGAAAAATTTGGTCACTAGGCATTAGGTCTAGGGGTTTCTTTTACTCCTGTCAAAGTTGTCCAAATGTCGGTTCATGTCACCATTCAGCTGAGTGTACCATCGTGCAGAGGGTTTTCATCATCATGTCAAGTTCCATTGAGTCATTTTACAACTTGTTCATGCTTCAGTTATGCCTTGGTAAAGTCCATTTCCCTCTCCTAGGGTTTTGGAGGTAATTTCTCTTGGATGGTCAAATCATTAGAAAAACTTGTATCCTGATGTTCACACACCTTCCCCTATCATTAATGTACCTTATTAAACACTTCCCATCACTGAGATCCCCCAAATTCCTCATTTTTGCACAAACCCTAGTTTCTTGCCACAACTTGGCAATTTTCTAGGCTAGGCCTGTGTTTTGCCCTTTTGCACCCCTTCCCCTCACTAAATCTCTGAGATTCCACTTTCCCCTGCTTCCTAACATCCCTCCCTACTTCCCAAAATTTCCCCAAGAATTTAGAAGCCCCTTATCCCCTTCATTTCGCTTCATTTCGACAAAATCCCTTGTTTCACACATCGGGATAAGTTTCACTCAAAAGATGTTTCAGAGAAATAAAAGATTAATTTTGGAAAACTGAGTGAGGATTTTGTTCAAAACATGCCAAGGAAGGAAAACCTCCTTCACTTTTTACACAGGTATCATGGTTTTAGAGAAATGTCAAAAATACCGTTGCCTCAGGAGAATTGAATGCACCTTTGAAGTGACCTTGGGAAAATCAAGATTTCTCCTAGCATGGTTGGCCAAATGACTTGCTTGATGATTTAAATGATAACTAGACAGAAATACCTTTCCAATGAGCTATCATGAGCTCAATTTGGAGTTGAGGAAGACCTTCAAAAGTTGACTGCAACAGCGCTCTGCCTTGAGGCAGCCTCATTCTGCTCATTTTGACTAGTGTTGGGAGATTTGATTTTTGACAGGGTAAATGAAATCCAAATTGCAGAATTCCACTTGTGTTGGAAATTAGAATCCAAGATATTTCCAATGAGCTATCACACGCCTGATTTGGACATCGGGAAGGCCTCTAAAATCTTCCTACAAAATGCACTATGTAGCTACTCATAGAAAAGTGCGCGCTACCCATACAGGAGGGGCGCTACCCACTTAACCTCCTCAGCCTGTGTAAAATAACAAGGGCGCTACCCACTTGAGGGGCGCTACCCACTTGAGCAGGGGCGCTACCCACTTAGCAAAAGAGCCCAGAAATTTGTGTTTTGCGCCCGGTTTTGATTCAAATCGACTCCAGCAAATTGCAAACAGGTTTTTATCATTGCTCAGTAGATTTTTATCATGCTTGTGATGAATTTGATGTTGGGAAAGAGGCCATGTTTGGAGAAGAATATATAAACCCTACATTCACATGCAAAATAATTCCTCAAGGGTTTTTGGAAATATATGGACAGTTTTGTGAAAATTTTGAAAACTCTTGAATGCTAAATGTGCTCATACCTTGGCACGTTATGTACATGATCCTCACACCCTCAGTTATCATTTTATCACTGTTGTCATGCCCTTTCATTTTTTTGCACAATTTCATGTTGACTAGTATATAGCCACCATCACCCTAATCTTATCACTGCTGCCATCACCATAATATTGCCACTGTCATGGCCATTTGTGTCACTATGGTTATTGTCATGATCTCCCTATTCTCCAGTTCATAAAACGCAGTCCCATAATTGTTGCCCCATTGACAAATTTTGGCCATCATTATAAAATTATACCATACATCTGCATTTGGTTTTCATTTGTCAAACTCACTTATGATCGAAACAGTGATAGTTTTTATGCCATTAAAACAGAGTCATCCTCATTATGATTTTGTTTTCCCGTGATACTTGGGTGCATGGGTGACATTTATTGGGTTTTGAACAAACATTAAAACTTTGCCTTCACTACACCTATATCAACACACATATTGCAGACAACTTGTTTTCAAAGCCATGTCAGAGACGGATTCAGTTTATGAGCAAGGATATGAGCAGGACAGTGACTCAACCGTTGAGGTTGATGTACTGAGATGGAGCATAGCAGTGCACCAGTAGTGGTAACATATCAGAGAGGCCACAGAGCTTTGTTTGCAGCATCACGACGAGTACTATCTCCACATGGTGTGGAAGGGGTCTCACCTTCTTCATCAGCGTAGGTACATTCACAGGATCATGATAGAAACAAAGACATGTTTCGTCACATGAAAGGCCATTATTGGGCTCGCATGCATGTCTGCAAAGCGAGAATGAAGATTTTGAAGAGGAGGTTGAGCGAAGCACTAAAACGGCGGAAAAGGCCTGATCCACTCCGTATTTTGGCCGAGGCTTCGTTGACTGGGCAAGATACATGATGGAGGGTCTTCGCTCCGAATTTGAGCAAATTCGGAAAAAAATTTGTCATTTTGAAATATTTTGGTCTAAAAACAGGTTTTTCAGTTAAGCGGGTAGCGCGCCCATATGCTCACTTTTTTTCGGGACACTTGCTGAAGGAAATATTTGCATTTTTGGATTTTTCATGGTAAGTTATGCATCCTCAGGCATTTTTGAAGCATTTCATCAGATTCTGGATGGTCAAAAAGCTCAAAAACACCATGAAAACCACCTTGCTGCCACCTTTTGCACCAGTAGGAAGTACTTATGGGAGAAAGAAGTTTTGGAGGGGCAAATGAGCTCCAAATTGAGAAATTCCACTTGGGTTGGATAGCCAACATCTAGGGCTTTCCAACGAGATATCATGAGCTCAATTTGGATGCCAGGAAGTACTTCAAAATCAGGCTGAAAGGTGCTCGACCCACTTAGCTCAAGGGCGCGACCCACTTAAATTTTTGGCTGAATTTTCAACTTCCAGCTCAGAGTTTCGGCCAGTTTGGACCAGTTTTGGCTTGTGGATGAAATTTTTGGGTTTTCATGATGTAAATTGATGGTTGGCATGTAAATTTGGCTTATTTTTACCTATTCTAGAAGATTCACTCTCAAAAAAGTGAAAATCATGTAAATGAATTAGTTTCCACTCTTTTAGAGGCAAGTTGTTAGCTGCCTAGATTTTAGCTCCTTGATTAGAATTTGTTGGAACTGCTCCTAGAAGGAGTATTTCGACCCCTAGAGGCATGGGAAGGGGTTAGGATGCTCTATATGATGTAATTTCTCAATCATTTTCAGAGGTTGGAGAGGTTGGACTCTTGGGAAACTTTTGGCACCATTGTACATATTTTTTTCATATTTTGGCTAAGGAAAGATCAGAGATTTTGCGGCACCTGTTGGAATTCTTGTGGTGTTCTGTTCTTGATGGTGTTTTCTCTCAATTTATTGTAAGTTCCTTCATGTTTGATGTATGCCATTTCTCACTTATGCTTCTTAAATTAAATGAATAAGTAGATGAGGTTGAATCCATTGTTTACAGTGCTCTGCCTTTGATTCATTTAGTTTTACATGTTTTCAACTGTTTGGAGAGGATCCAAGTTCTTCTTTGCCCTCTTCAACTCCTTGTCGTTCTAATCCATCCATATATCCAATCAAAAGCATTAATACAATCGCCTACCTCGCCCCAACTCGAAATCTGCAAAGGTCTGACCTTATCCCCGGACCCAAAATTGTTTTTTCCCATTTCTCCAACGAAAACCCAAAAAATAAAAATCAAACATTCCTATCTCTTTACTAGCCTAAAATCAGTATTCATTTTTCATTATAAGTCATCTCAGCCCCTCTGAAAACCTTTTGCCGAGATAGACCCGGAGAGAGCCCTCTCCTGTCCTCGTAGGGCTAGCTACGAGGCTGAGCGTGGTTTGATGTAGCCTTGATTTTTACCTTATTTCAGCCTAGGGTAGATTTGAGCGCTAACAGCCTTAGTCAAAGCCTTAAAGGAATTCAGAGTTTACATTTTACATTCCCACATCATAGCATTTTTGCCTCATTCAGTGGTGAAAGACATATTGACCCAAGATCGATATGGCAAAAGAGGAAAGTGGATTGTTATAATTTTAGAGTATGACTTAGAAATCAAACCCGCTAAACTCATAAAGGGTCAAGGACTAGAAAAACTGATGGCTAAATCTAACTTCCAAGCTCTTGATATAAACATGTTTAATGCATTAGATGAACAGGAGGAGTTTTTAGCTCCAATTATTCAAGATCATTTTCTGAATTCATCTTGGTATGTTGATATTTTGTATGTTTTGCTCAATCTTAATGTTCCTCCTGGTTTGTCTAAAACAAAGGCAATATTTTTAAAGTTAAAAGCTGTAAATTACTGCATTTTGAATAAATGTTTATATTGGAAAAATGCTAGTGGATTATTGCTTAAATGTTTGCCTGAGAATGATGCAGATAAGATCAAACATGAGTTCCATGAAGGAGAATGTGGAGGCCACCTCTACTGGAAATCAACTGGAAAAAAAATCCTTAGATATGGTTATTACTGGCCCAATCTCTTTCAAGATTTTCATAGAATGATTATTGTCTGTCATAAATTCCAAATATTTGAAGGAAAAATAAATCTCCATCCCTTACCTCCACAACCAATCACTGTTGAAGCTCCTTTTCAGTAGTGGGGTCTCGAATTCATTGGGGAAATACATCCTCCATCATCTGCACAACATAGATGGATCCTCACAGCAATAGATTATTTTACCAAGTGGATAGAAGCCATCCCCTCTAGGAATGCCACAAAGTCAATCATCATCTCATTCCTTGAAAACCATATACTTTCTAGATTTGGCTATCCTAGAAAGATCATAACTGACAATGCTGCTGCATTTGGATATAAGAAGATGGTAGAATTCTGTCATAAGTATCAGATCATATTGGGTCATTCCATAGCTTATTACCCTCAAGGTAATGGGCTGGCAGAATCCTCAAATAAAAGTTTGGTAAACATTATCAAAAATTTGCTGGAAGACAACCAGAAATCATGGCACAATAAGCTAGTACATGCTTTATCGGTAGACATAATAACCATTAAAAAATCCATTGGAATGTCTCCCTACCAGCTAGTTTATGGAATTGATGCAATATTTCCAACCAGTTTAGGAGTGCCAGTCATGAAGCTGATCCAGGAAGTATAATCTGAAGATGATGATGTAACAAGAAGAATAAACCACAGTCTGAAGATGATGATGTAACAAGAATAATAAACCAGACTATACATTTACAGCAAACCAGAGAAGAAGTATACATCAGAGCATAACAACTATAAGAAAACATCAAGAAGCTGTTTGACAGAAGGACCAAGGCAAGTGATTTCAAGATCGGTGATAAAGTTTTGAAATGGGATTCAAGAAGAGAAGATAAGGGCAAACATGGAAAATATGATAACTTATGGCAGGGCCATTATCTCATCCAATCTGCTATTGGAAACAATGCATTTTTTCTGCAAGAATTGGATGGAGCTGAATACTTTGGAGGTCCTCTCAATGGCAGGGTTCTTAAACATTATTTCTGTTAACTGATATTTTTAGTTTCAAAGCTTTTTGTTCATTGTATATAACACTACTTTTTGAATTTAAAAAAGGAAAATACAAAAAACAATAAAAGGAGAAAAAGAGGGCAGACATAAAAAGGAAAGGTACAACTCCATACCAAAAAAGAGAAGAAATCTGAAAGTGTGCAAGCTTAAATGGCACTACTTAAGAAAACACTGCTATTTTAGTCATACAACCTAATCATGACTAAAATAGATTTCAATTTTCTGCTGATAGGTTAGTGAAAAAGATTTTCCAAACTGTTCAATCTTGGCTTATCAGTAGAATAGATTAGGATAGAAAAACAATGGTTCAAACAAGCTGAAAACCTGAACCTGGAAGATTGATGAAGAGTTGGTTCTAATTTGCTCAAAATATGAACCAAGAAAGAAAGAGAACAACACAAAAAGATCAAAATCAAAGCTGCAAGAAGAATGAAGGATGCTTTTTTATTTTCAGATCTTAAGCCTTCACAGTTTTGTTTCAAATTTCTAAAGATAAAGTCTATGAGTGGCTGGTTTTTTATGCCATAGTTCCACAGCAAATCAGACTGTCTAATCCGGATTTGAGTGTGTTCTAAATTTATGTTTTAGAAAATAGAGAATAAAATCTGCCAGGTAGTCTAATCCTGACAGATAGTAGCTTAGCTAGAGAATTTATGAGTTCAACAGTGTAATCTGAACTCATGGAAGAAATAAGGGTAGAATTAGATTATTTTTTCCTATTTTCAAAAAGGAATAAAATGTTGATGTTTAAGGTCTGCAAGTCTAAGTGCACCTTCTGAAGAAAAAATGATAGAAAGTAGGCTATGTAGGTAGAAATATTGAAATAATTTGTTTGCTGATATGAAATACTGATCATCTTTCCTAAAGTAGCATGATCAATGAAGAAGAGGTTGTCATGGATAAGGCACAAGTCTACATCCCAGAGATCAAATTCTGAAGATTCTTGACACCTCCAAGGAGCTAACATCCCCAAGTGGAGCCACTGTTAGCCATCAGTGAATTTTTGTCATAAGCAAATGATGGCTAAAATAGGTCTTGAGCCTTCAAGGAATCATTTTCATAGAAAATTATTTATTCTTGAAGTCTGATGTTCCCTAAACAACCCCTTTTCATCATTTCATTCACTCATTTTGGCCCTTTTTACCCTCCATTTTCCTCTGAAAAAACTCATTTTCTCTTTGTCATTTTTCCTTCCTTCCCCTCAAAAACCTTCATAAAACCCTTCAAACCATAGAACTCCTTGTTTATGGTTTAAAAACCCTTACTTCCCTTCTATCGGAATTGGGAAAACCCCAAGAAAATCCATTTAAAACACAAAAACCCACTTATTTTTCCTTTTGTTAAAAACACACCGGCTTTAGCCCCCGAGGGCTTAAAATATTTGGGCCATTTCCTCCATGTGTCCGAGAGCTATGACCAAGCACCCAAACCACATCACATCGACTTTCCTCTATAGGTCTGCTTTTTCCTTCGAAAATCTCTCCTTGCCGATGCGATTATCACCCTACCCTTAAAACCCCTGGTCATATATTGATACATAGGACCATGTCCTGGGCCTAACCTTAGCCTTCATCGCATTGCTCTAGTGGCTTATCCTTTCCCCTTTTTCTTTTCCCCTCCGCGGCAATGTGCCAATGCGATAAGCTCTCCCCTCCTCAACTCTTGGTCACCTTGTTCCCCACAAGACCACACCCCTACCTATTCTTCCATCCTCCACAATAACTCCCCACCCTAGATCTTATAGATCCGACAGTCTTTATTAATCTCGACAACTCAACTCCGCCGGGGCCTACCATCCACCACATACAGCGCCCGCCCTATCGAACACTGCCACCTAGCTTCCACTTTCATTTCCGCTCGAGCAAATTTTCCATTGCGCTTGGTCCGCACCGTTTGATCTCATCCCTTTCATCCAAAGGTTGTGGTGGTGTATCGTGTGATTTTGGAATTTGGAGTTTAAAACTCCAAGGTTACGCGATATCGGTGGTATCGAAAAAGCCACGCGGCGCGATACAACTGGATCGCGTTCGATTCGGCTAAAACCACTTACCACCCGAATTGACCACAACAACCACCCCTGGTATTTCAAAAAAAAAATTCCCGAATTTGCACCAAATGTAATTTTGAACCCAATTTTTTCCTTCTTCTTCGTTAAAGCCTCTTCTGCCTACATAAATCACCCCTTTGCAATGCTCTTCCGCCTCCGTCTCTCTCTGCAAGAAGTTTTTCCAAATTCGCAGGTTTTTTATAACATATCTTGTGGTTTTTGTAGGTTTTTGGTGGTGGTTTTTAAGGCAGAAGCCCTCATAAAGTTCACAAAGAAACATGGCCAAGGATTGCCTCATTCGAAGCCTAGACAACACAGAAAAGGAGTTATTTAAGCATAAACCCGGGTTTTTATAAATTATTGTTATATAAATCAAAACCCCAGTGTACCAGAGCCTCATGTCCACAATGAAAGGAAAAAGTGGTGAATATTAAGAAGAATAAGCCTCAAACATGACATCAAGTCCTAAATCTATTTAAAAAGGGGCAAAGGACATTTCAAAGTGAAAAAACAAAGGTTCCCAGGCTTAAAGCAAACAAATATTGAAAAAAGCGTAGAGGTTAAAGGTTGACACAGTGAGTATAATCAACAAAGGGCCCAAAGTATAAAGACAAGGGATAAAGCACCATTTGAAGGATTAAAAGAGTTAAACCCTATTGTGTTAAGGTTAAAACACAGTGAAAAGGTGAACACAGTCAAGCAGATCATGATTAAAGACTCCGAGATGATTATAAGAGCATAAAGTAGAATCAAAGTAATAACAGTGTTTTAAAGCCACAAAAACAGATAGATTAGCAAAAGAAGCCTCCAAATGCCACATCAGTGAGGCAATAAAAGCAAAAACTACCACCTACAGGTTTAATTCCTCAAAAGAAGGCACCATGAATGCACAGTTAGGGATATTTTTAAAAGATAGCTCAACATTAACTGCCAACCTACCAAAAACCCTCAAAGTCAACAAAATAAACTAAAGGTGATGGAAATTAATGTAAAATTGATTCAAATAGAGATGGGCATTTGAAATATTCTCTCTTAGGCCTCCCAAAGGTCAATAAACCATTACTTTGTATTAATTGAACCAATGAACCCTTCTTCCGCTCCACCTCCTCATTCTTCTATATATACTTCTATAGAATACAGTATAGGGGTTGGTCTCTGGATATCTGTTGTATGTAAATAGATTTTGAAGCTACTGTAGCTCTGTTTTGTAATTGAAGACACATAAGCTGAGATGAGAAGTTTGAAGCTGTAGATATTACTAGTTTTTGAAGATTATGTGGTTGAACATCAAATATGAAATAATTTGATTTATGGGATCTGGTCTATGTCGTGGTGATGTGTTTCTCAACATAAAATTATTTTCTTGTTGTTTTAGTACATCCCACTACCCTGCAAATAAAGAACAACAAACATAGATTAGGATTTACTTCTGAAGTACCCTAAATCTCACTGATAAATCTTTATCCTTTATGTTTTCTTATAAATGTGTTTTGAAGGTAATTTAATAGAGTATAACCAGTGAAGTGTTGGCAAGTCCATGGTTCCTGAGTACAACTTGAGATATTGTCTTTGAACATTCTTGAAAAGTCTGCTAATTAAAGATTGAGCTAGAGAAGTTTATGGTTAGCCCTGTCCTCTAGTTTTTTCTCCAACAGTTGCTTGAAAAGTTCCCTTAAGAGTATGTTGAAAACAGGCTAGTTTGAAAGTACTTACCTGATCTTAGACTACTTTTTATGTTTATCATGAATGTTTTCCTTTGAGAATATGCTGAAAGCAGGCTAAGTTAAAAGTCTTTACTTGATCTTAAGCTGTTCTCTATTCTTAAATGTTTTTTCTTGAAATTATATCAAATCAGGTTAGTTTAAAAGTACTTACCTGATCTTAGGTTACTTTTGTGTTTTTCCCTTAAGTGCATGTCAAAAGCAGGCTAGTTTAAAAGTACTTACCTGATCTTAGACTCTTTGTTGTTTTCTTCATGTATTTTACTTCTTTGGCTTCATTTCTTACTGTTTCATTCCATAAAATCAACTTAAAAGAGATCCTTTGAAATGGATGACTTGCCCCATGGACCACTCTTGAAACTTGCTGTGCAATTAAATTCTATTATGACTCCATAGCCTAATGGATTGATGTTGTTCCTTGCTTGTCTTATCAACTGAAACATTCCTTCATTTACTTACACCTTCACCCTTCATACAGACTCTCCTTCATCTTCACGTTATCCCGCCCAACCAAACAAAAAAGAACAACCTTGTTCTTCATAACTAGCCTAAAATCATACTTGAAGCCTTAAAGATCATATCTTTGAACACATACATAGAGAGATCCCTCTCTGAATCTAGGATGGATAGGTCCTCAGATTCAAAAGTGGTTTGATGTAGGCTCTGTAGCTTTTGTACTTGCCAATATTGCAAACTACGAAGACCTAATAGGTAGAAAGTGTCAAGAAGTGGAAACACTACTTGATGGGTAAAGATACTATTGTACACACCGATCACCAACCATTACAGTACTTGCAGTCGCAAACAAAATTGCAGTAATCAAGACATTTCAGGTGGATGGGATTTCTTTAACAAATTCACTTTGTTATAAGGTACAAAAAAGGTATATTCAATAAATTTGCACATATGCTTTCGAGACCAATCATTAGTGCTTCTGCTTTACTCAGAAATGATTTTTTTGTACATGAGAGTTACATAGAACAATATGCACATGACATTGATTTCCAAGATTCATATGCTAGTTTGAGTGAAGGGAATCAAGTTGAAGAAAAATACTATCACATGCATAAAAATTTGTTGTTTCATTTGGGAAAGCTATGTATTCCACAAGGAGAGAGGCTAAGTATCATGAGAGAAGCTCATTCTTCTCTTATTTCTAGAAACTTTGGGGTAAGCAAAACAGTGGCGCATCTACAGAGGTATTGTTATTGGCCTCGCATGATAGATAGTGTATCACGTTTTATAAGAGGTTGTTCTATGTGTGCAACAAGTAAGCCTAGTAATAGGAATATTGGATTTTACACGCCACTACCGGTACCATCAAGGCCATGGGAGAGCGCCTCCATGGAATTTGTTGGAGGTCTACCTATGTCAATAAAGCAACATGATTATCTTTTTGTAGTTGTGGATAGATTCAATAAAATGTGTTTACTTATGACATTTAAGAAAACCATTACCGTTGAACAAACTACTGAAATTTATTTTCAAAATGTTTGGGCTCATTTTGGATTTCCCACTTCTATTTTTAGTGACAGGGATTCCAGGTTCATTGGGAATTTTTGGTCAAATATATGGAGAATGATGGACACAAAATTGAAAAATAGTACCATTTTTCATCCACAAATAGATGGAAAAACCGATGTTTTGAACAGAACAATCGTGCATATATTGAGAGGATATTGCAACAAACATCCTAAGTTGTGGGATGAACAACGCATTATATTCAACACACTTACAACCGGGAAAAGCACTCTTCAACAAAAAAATCACCTTTTGAAGTATGCTTTGGCTATTTGCCAAAATCGCCATTAGACTTCATATTTGGGAAGGATGTTGCAATTGATGGCCATAGTGATATTAATAAGGCTCCAAATTTCATTGAGAAAATTCATATAATACATCAACAAGTTCAAGAACAACTTGAGAAAAGTCAAAGAAAATACAAAGAGAGGCATGAAAAACACCGGGTTGATCACAATTTTCAAGAGGGAGATGAGGTATGGTTTCACATTAGCAAATAAAGTATGCAAGAGGAAGGTAAAAAGCTCAAACCTATATGCTATGGTCCTTTCATTTTCATAAAACAAGTTGGTAATAATGCATTCCAACATGATTTTCCTTCTTACATGCAAATGTATTCAATTGTTAATGTTGAAAACTTACGCTTGTATGAGCCTCCTTTGATCAATGATCGAGGAAGTGATGTTCAGCTACCTTCTATTGAAGATTTCTTGCCAAAATTTCTGCATGAGCTCAAATAAGATACAATTATTGATAGGAAGACAAGAGCATCAAAGAGGGAAGTGTTGAATACCTTCGAGTTGGGCTGAAAGGCACGAAACCAAGCAAGAAAAAATGGATGGATATTTGAAAGGTGAGGGAGTTGTACCCTCATCTACTGAATAGGTAATCAAGTCTTTTGGGGTCCAAAAGATTCCCAATGGGGAGGAATGATTAGGAGTTCATAAATTTTGCTGAGAATTCAAAGTTACAGGATTGGGTTGAAACTAGGATGGTTGTGTAGATCGTGTCTTCCTGATTCCGATGCCATGAACAGTTCAAAAAATTGATGTCGTATGAGGAAGATATTTAATTCTAATCGAAATGACAAACACATAAAATTACGACAGTTTGGCCAAGTTTGACTGGGATGCACAGTCAGAAAACTAGATGCAAAATCAACAAAAAAGATAATATTCCTCAGAATATTCCTTCCACCAGACTAGTCATTGGTTGACAAGTGTCATTTTACTGTTTGAGGTACGGGTTGGAGGATCCAATTAGAGGGTGCCACATGACTAGCCCTGAGTCCGCCACGTGGCCCTCAAACTACATTGTAAAATTTTATGAGAGGCCATAGGGCTTGACCCCCTGACCTCCCTCCAGGCATGCACATTGTTTTCCAATCAGTCTACACATGTTTCTTAACCTCATAAGGTTGTGGGTTTCATTTATTATGTATTGTAAATATGGTTAGGGGTTGGGAACCGCTGGTGGTCCCAACCCGTAAGCTATTCCCAATATATGTATCACATGATAACAGTTAATGGAAACTCCACCGTGCAGTTAGCACTAACCGATAGCCATAAACCATGGTTCAAACCTTTTAAACTGCAGTTTTAACGTGAGTTCCGCTAATCGCCAGGTTTTGGAACGGTTTGGAGGTGCGCATGTGGCCACCACCCAACCATAATATTTATTACGCAGTTTATTCGATGGAGAGGTTAGGGGCACAACAAATTTGGTGGTCAACCCAGATATAACTCCATTTAACTGTAGTTCTCCACTTTTAGTGGAGCTTTCATAAGAGATATTGGGCAAAAGTCTAGGAGGCTCAATTTTTGACCATTCTGAGTGAATGAAGAGTCATTTTTGTCTAATTGGAGAATTTTGAATCCATTGGCGCAGAGAAAAAAAACCATTAGAGCACTGTAACTACATGTAATAGAAATTTTTTTAGCATAATGAAAGATGGACAAGCCATTGGGACCTAGACTAGCAGATGTAGCTCAGGAGGGGTGAGTTGTTTCATCATGCCTGCTGTGTAAATTTCATGTGGTGACTTATTTCTCTATTTTACAATACTGTTCAGTGTTATTTATGCTTCTAATTCTCTAAAGATCATCAATAAATCATGTAAAAACTCCTTAATCCTTATGTAAACTAATGAACCAATTATTCACATGTTTTTAAACTGAAATAATTCTTAGTACAACAAAACTAATACAATCATTTCAGATTAGATGGTATCAGAGATAGAGTTTTTGTCTAGTGTTGTTTAGTGAAAATATTTTTTTAACTGTTTGCAAGTTTTAGATGCTTACGAGGCTCAAGCTCAAAAGGGGAGAATGGAAATTGGTGGAAGTAAGAGGGTCTCAAAAGGAGCCAAAGCAAAGGAGAGAAATATTTCCACAATCTCCGCCACCTAGTTCACCTCCTAAAGAAGCAGAAGCTCCATTAAGAATGTCCCATGAGGAAGGAGAAATTCATGAAGAAGTTGACCCTAAGGAAGAAGAAAGAGTGTTTAGCGAAGCATTTATTGACATGACTGAGATGGTTAGAATTCTTTATCAAGAAAGGAATGAGAGACTGGACGGAGAAGGATATAAACTCCAAAAGGAAGGAAAAGGATCTTTAGGAGGTCAACATGATGAAGAAAAGTCAAAGAAGGGAAATGGAGGAAATGGAGAGCCACCATCTTCACCCTCATCATCATCATCATCTTCTACTTCTTCTTTAGTACATCAGCCACACAAGTCCAAGAGCACTGGTAAATATCCTTTTTTAAAACTTGATGTTAAGTTCGAATTTCCAATGTTTAATGGTGAAGTAAATTTAGACAAGCTAGATAATTGGATTCGACAATTGGAGGTCTATTTAAGAATACAAAAACTTCAAGATGATGATACAAAATTTGAATTAGCTTCTTTGACAATGGAAGATGCAACACTTGTTTGGTGGGAAGCCAACACAAAGGAGGAAATCAAGAAACATGGTAATATTATTATATCATGGTGAGGTTTTATTTATGCTATTAAACAGCAATTTTATCCATTAACTCATATTCAGAAAGCCATCATGATCTGGAAAAATTTTAGGAAGTTAAAGGGAAAAAATGTGAAAGAATACACCCAGGAATTTAGGAGAAGAGCTCTTTTATTAGGGGTGGATTTTCAGAGCCAAGACACTTTTCTAAAGTGCATAGGAGGCTTACATAGATACCTAAAACATACTATTCTCATGTTTAACACCACTAGTCTAGATGAAGTTTGTGTTTAGGCCACACATATAGAAGCTGGAGGGAAGAAAATTTCTAAAGAGGGTAGGAAGAAACCTTATAAGGGTAAAGCCAAGGAAAACACCCCAAAAGGTAAAAAAAAAAAAAAAAATGCATCTGTTAAGAAGGAGGGAGAAAAAGTGACTTGTAAACATTATTCAAAAAGGGGCTGTAGCTCTTGCCTCCTTCTTTATTTATTGATAAAGTGGTTTCGAGCCTTTGTCGAGAGTTCGGCAAGCTCACCCTCACCTTACCGGGCCTCTCCTGAAGTCGAGAGTGATGAAACTCATTGCTGGAAATTACATCCCGAACTGAGGCCAAAGAAACCCAATAAAAAAGGGAAATTAAATCACTTGACTGAAAGTGATTGAAAGACATGAACAAGCCAAAACATAGTAAATCATGTGACTCAGACAAAAATCTACAGAACAAAGTGTTAAAGGCATCAATAGGCTAAAGGAAGTCAAAATTCACCATGTCAACAACTTGAAGAGCAACAAAGAAAAATGGTTAGAAGGGAAAAGGACCATTTGAATGCTTTTAAGCCACCTACTGCAAAAAGGTAAAAAGAATATAAATGAAAGTGAAAAAGAGACTAAAAACATTAGAAAGTGGGTCTACAAGGGTTAAATTTATTTTCCTAAGACTATAAAGGGTCATTGTGTTTGTCATTTAGCTCATTTTTCACTTGCAAAAGAGTAAAAAACCTTCAGGGTGAAAAATCTCAGTTTCAATGAAAATTTGGGTGAGTTTACCTAGCACTGCGCATTCGTGCAGGTGATATGCGTTCAGCGCCCGACACTATGCATTCGGGAGATTTCACAATGTAAATTTACACTATGTTGTGCGTTCAGGGGAACGCGCTGCATGTTCAAATAGGCACTACTCGTTCACCCAGAACTGCTCGACAGACACAGGAAAGCATACAGCACTGCGCGTTGTGGAAGTCCGACATTCCTGAACGCGTTTAGGCGTTGTGCTCAGGAACGCGTGCAAGCACTGCGCATAGGGCTGAAGGGACCCAACTGTGCGTGCAGGCATTGCGCCTTCACCAGAAACTCCTTCACTTGAAAATGCTAAAAAACAACAAGAAGACTCTTCCAAGCTACATCCAAGGACCTGCAAAGACATTGAAATTTGGTAGGTGAATGTTTTTCCTTATCCTCCAATGAATTCCATGATTTTATGATTAAGGGAATTGACCAAACCCTAATGACTAGAAACCCTAAGTCTTCATGAAAAAAACATTGTTTTAACCTCCAAGCAAGAATTTATCAGTCAAGAAGGGTGTGAAGTAGGGTAATTGCAGTGAGTTCAAGTTAACCATTCATTAAGGCTTAAAGGGCTCAACCATAAACTTACACCTTCCTATCACTCACTTGCAAAAGCTGCCTTTCACCATCATCCCAAATCAGTCTTCATATCAGGTTCCACAAACAGAGCTAGGATTTTTTTAAAGGAAACAAAAATCAAAATGTCAGGAGGAGGGAGTGTTAATAGTGAAGGAGGCCAAGTGCCTATGAGGCAGAAGCAAAAAGGTGGGAAGGTTAATAGTTTTGGACCCCAAGACACTTTGGAGCTTAAATCCTCTCCTATGTTCATCACATGCTTTCAAAATGTAGGGTGTTTCCAGTTTTGTGAAAAGTTCCAACAAGTGCAGAGTCACCCTGAGCTCACTAGGTTGTTTATCCTCAACTTACACAATAAACAAGTGAATCTTGCAGGGTTATACTTTGAGCTATCATCGGATGCCATTTCCCATGCTACAAGCATACCCAATGTTGGTGAAAAGTGGTTCAAAAGAGCAAAGTTGGACATAAGCTTCTATGAACCATTTCTCAAACCTAGGTACAAAGAAGGCTGCAAATCTATTTTCCATTTTTCACACTTGCTCGATAGGTATGTACCCTTAATGAGGGTAATCATGAAATATTTTACATGTGAGGGGAGATACTCTACTCTCTACTCCTACCATATCAGACTACTCATGCATTTTACTAGGGTTAAAATGCTTCATTTACCCTACTACCTATATAGGAGTATTGACAAGATGTCTTTATTTGTCCAAAGAAGGAACTATTCCCAGAAAATGTAGATTTTTTTCCACCACTCCTTGATAAATATGGTTGTGATACATTAGTTGGAGAAAAAGGGCATACCATGGGAGGTGTTCATTACTCATGAGGTCTTAAAAAACCCACAACCCCATCATCAACCAAATTTACCCTCATCATCTCATCCTCCTCCCTATACTCCTCCATCACCTCCTACAGAACATGCCTCATCATCTACACAAGTATCCTCTTCTCAACAAAATGTCCCTTCCTCACCTTCTCCTAATGCATTAGCCAAAGAAGAAAGTGACCATGATGAGCAATAAAATACTAGTGAAGGAGAGAGCAAAGATGAATTAAGCATTGATGAAGAAGAGGACAATAAAGAGGAAGAAAATGAAGAAGTAGGGGGCAATGATGTTAGCATGGAAGAAAAAAATGATGATAAGGGCAATGATAATGTTGAATATGAAGAGACAAAAGAAAATATGGGCACAAAAGAAGAAAGTGGCAGTGAACAAGAAAATGACAAAGAAACAGATGATAATGATGATGTTTAAGATGAAGAGGCAGAGGTAAGCAATGAAACAGAAAATATGGAGGAAAATGAAGATGATAACAACAAAGAAAATAAAGAGGCTGAAGACAACATAGGCACAAATGAAGCAAGCATCAGTGAGGGAAAGGACAACAAGGAAAATGAAAACAGTAACACCAAGGATCAAAATATCAAAGAAGACATTCATGAAAATCATGACAACAATCATGACAGTCATCAAAAGTAGTGAAGAAAATGAAGAATTTGATGAGAGAAGTAAAGAGAACAACCTTGAGACTCCTAGTAGTAATGATGAACAAGGTGAAGGCAATACAAAGGATAGTGCAGAAATCAGTGAAGAGGCCAACAGTGAGGCTGATGTTGAAAGCAATGAGGTAAGCAACAGTCAAGGAAATGAAGAGGAAGACATGTAAACAAATGATGGAAGCCATGATCAAGACACCGAAATGATCACAATAAAACCTCTTCCATTGAAATATCAAAGAGGAGAATGGCATGTGTTTGCTACCTTTAAAAGGCAAGGGACCATGCTATCCACCTCAACTAAGAAGCTTGACAAAGGCAAACAAAATATCAAAGAAGAAGAAGAAGAATATCAACATGAGGTTGAGAAAGAGTTTCAAATCATTCATATTGATAGTGACGAGGAAAATGAAGAAAGGATCTCAAACTTGCTCCTCGAGAACAAAAATTCCCAAATTGAAGACCTCCAAGAAAATATAGATAGGGAAAAGAGTGTGAATAATGTCCTTGAGATGGAGAACAGACAGCTAGGGGCACAAAATGCCATTTATGAGGCTAGAGAAATTAGAGCCCGAAAAGAAGCTCAAAGGGCACAGGCAAAGCTAGAGGAATTCATGGGCACCTATGAGGAAAGTGAAGATGAAGAAGGACAGTCCAAAAGAAGACCAAGAACCATGGGTTTAAAGAAGGCCTTGGCAAGACAAAGAGAGCAAGAGTCCGCCTTGGCAGAGCAGCTCCCTCTGAGTGAGCTACTTGCCATGGAGATAGAATATGATTGGGATCCTTGGCTAGCAAGAGAAAACACACACTTGGAGGCCAAATTGGAAAAGGCAAATAGAGATTTTGACCTCCAAAGGAAGATGACCACACACTATGCATTGCAAAATCAAATTGCAAAGGCTAAGCTCAAAGTAGCCCTTGTCGAAATAGAATCACTCAAGTAGGAAAAAGACCAAGAAAACCTTGTAAACTTGGCTGAATATTCTCTACAGGTCTCCCAAAACACATAAGGAAGATATCCACCAATTTTGGGAACTTTTTGAGAATTTTTGGTTTTTTGCTAATTTTAAGGCCTGAGGTCCAACACCCTTGGCGCTACGATTTGATATAAGGCATTCTCTGGAGGAAAAATTTGTATTTATGGAATCCTTAGCTCAAGTACAACATGCTCACCAAATTTCAGAGCATTTGGAGCATTTTTGATCCCTCAAACGGCTAAAAAACACCTCATTTTTCACTTTTCTACCTCATTTTCAGGACTGGTGCTACACCTAGAGCAGCCTTAGGAGATTCAATTTTTGGATAGGTAAGTGGAGCCCAATCAGAAAACCAAGTGTGGTTTTGGAAAGTAGAATCAACAAGCTTTCCAACAAGCAATCATGGAGAAAATTCTGACATTAGGAAGGGCATCAAAACTTGCTTGCAAGTGGACCCAGTTTTCCTATGCATGTGCTACGCCTTCAAACCTCACTGCTACGCCTTTAATGTGCAAAAGTCAACAAAAGACACTCATTTATGGAAAAATGATATTTTAGTGTTTTTTGGGGCAAATCACTCCAAAATTAGGTGCTAAGAGTTATTTGTGCATTTATTTCATGAGATATTTTGTGTCTTGGGCCTTGCATGGTCTCTTAGACATAAATGAAATTTATGGGTGTTTTGAAATTTTCAAACCCTAGTTAGGGTTTTTTCCCTCCTTTTCTAGATAAATAGAGCATGAGGGCCTTATTGTAAAATGTTGGCATTTGATGACTCTTGGGAGCAATACATAGTTTTTTTTGGAGATTGAAGAGAAATTGGTGTTGTGGAATTTGTGGATGGCTTGTTTTGATTAATGGTGGAGAAGACTTGCTTGCAGGATACTTGTGCATGGTTAATGGTGATGTGCTTCTATTTAGTTATTTTTTTCTTATGTATCATTTTGTTTCATCCTTCTATGTTGTAGTAGGACAAAGGTTTTAGACTAAGAAATGTTATTCAAAGGCACCTTAGCTTTGTTTGTTCTTCACCGCCTCTATGTTTTCTTCTACTTGGTCAGTTTAGAGAATTCTTAGTTTCTCTCTAGACCCACTCAAGCTTGTTTTCCTTATGAATGATTCAATATAGTAGATATAAAAGATGTTTTATGGTTAGCCCTGCTTTTTTGATGTCATTAAAGCATTGTTCTTGAGATATTTCTTTGAAGTATCACTAATTAGGTTTTTCCAAAGAGGCCATGTTTCGATCATACCCTTTGTCCATTCTTGAAAGGTTGCTTTGGAGGTCTTTATGGCTATGATCAATGATGTTTAGGAGTTCCCTCTTCTTTGATCTATGTTATATGTCTCTCTTAAATGTTTTCTAATCTTGAAGGTGAAATCACTAGAAGTTAAATAATATTCTTTCCTTCTATATTTCATTGGATTGTTTGTCTTAGATTCTTATCTGCTTAAGTTTAATCAAAGAGTTATTGGTTTTCCCTGTCTTATGATTACTTATTTATGCTAAGTAGTGTTGAAGGTCCTTCTTATTAAAGTATTTGACAAAGGATTCTTAACTACCCTTTGCCCTACTTTGTTCACAAACTTGATGTTCATTTCATCTCACACAAACCTTGAAAATCCATTTGACCATGTTAGATTTTCCCTATGATGCACCCTGATTCATTGTGGAAATTTACATGACTTTTTATAGACTCCATAGCCCAATTAATTGAATATTTTATCACTCCATATATTCTACTTGATAATCTACCCAACCAAAACAAACAAACAAACCATAAACTTAACAACTAGCCTAAAATAAAACACAAAGCAAAAAAGTTCACATCCTTTGCACAATATAGTGAGAGCCCTCTCTGAGTCCAAGAAGGCTAGGTCCTAGGACTCCAAAGACTGGTTTGATGTTACCCCTGTTCATTTGTTCTCACCAATCTAACAAATTACGGGGACTTAACATAATGGCGATCATGGTAGGACCATGAGTACATAATAGCCTGAATACGTCTTACAGACTCACAGACCCTTAGTTAAACTTAGAAAGTCTAGTGTTAGCCAAGACTAGAAACTGACCGTTTCACCATCCTAGCAAAATGATGACAATAATGGAGGACACTCATAGAAACCTTAGGGCTACATAAAGGAACTAAAAAAAACCCCCAAAAAAATCTTTAGATTGGTTTTTTGTTAGTTATTGGTGGTGGATCATAAATACATATCCTTAAAATAGAAAAAAAGATCCACCTGGTGACTCCACTAGCCTCCAGTAGGCCTACTAAGTTTACTGGTTTTCATAGACTCCCCTAGTATTGTGTCAAATCATCCCTGAGAAGTTTAGAGGCCTAGTCACACACTATGTGAGTTTAGCAAACACCAAGAGAGGTCAGCCTTTTGAAAGCCGTCATAAACTTTCAACCTATTTATACTCTGGGTTTGAAATATGGCTTCACAAAGGATCAGTACTAGATCTCACTCGAACCCAAACCCTCCCACCATAGTTGATGACCCAGAAAATATTTTGTGGCAAACTTCTAAAATTGAAAATTTAACTACTGTTAGGACCATTCATAGAGCAATCTCTGTCCCTAAACATCTTACAACCTTGCAAGATCCCCAGTTTGACTTACATCATCCAAGAAACCTTTTCAGAACCAAGTCACAAAGTGTGATTGACTAGAATGAACCCGAGCCCATAGATTTGCAGCACAGTTCTAGTAGAAAGGCCTCTCCTTCCACTCCTCTTGACTTCCAGCTTCTCCATCACTTTGGCTCTTTTTATCCAAAGTCTACTCAAAATCAGTTTGCTAGTCCAAGTACCTCTACCACCCCCATCCACACATCCACTGTGAAAACCACTCCACTTCATCCTCCACCTCCTCTCACAAATCCTCCCCTTGTAAATCCTCCTTGGATCCCATTCCCTCCCATCATGGCGGCATGGTATGCCCCCTGGCACTGCCAAAATCTTTGTTACCTTTTCCAAATGACTACCAATCCAAAATCCCTCACTTTACTGGAGCTGAATCTACCACTACCCAACAACATGTATGTAGGATTAATTATGCCTTTGATTACATGGAATTAGAAGAGGAAACCATAAAAATGAGGAATTTTGCACAAATCTTAGGAGGAGAAGCCAGGAAATGGTTCAAAAGCTTGACTCCTAACAACATACATGATCTCCCTTCCCTTTACCAGACATTTATAAACAAGTGGGAAATCAAGAAAAACCCTCTCCAAATCCTTTCAGAGTATACCAACCTTAAGAGAAATGTTGGGGAAAGTGTCCAAGACTATTGCACCAGGTTCAATAGTGTTTACAATGCCCTCCCACCAAACATGAAACCCCCACAAGGCTTAGCTTTAGCAAAATTTCCAGAAGGTTTGGATCTAGACTTGGCATATCAATTAAGAGAGAGAGATCCCCTAACTTTAGAAGACATGCAAAGGGGAGCTATGAGTGTAGAGGCCAACCTGATTGAGAAAAGGGCTAGGATGAGATCAGAAAAGAGAGTCACCTACAAATATGAAACTATGGCCTCAACCTCCTCATTTGATGCCAAAATTGACAATTTAGTGAGGGTAATGGAGAGAATAATGGAGAGAATAAACTTAAGTGAAAGAGCACCTCCTAGGGAAAACCAAGAAAATCTCCAAAATAGAAATAGGAATCCAAACTTCAAAAGAGACCCTCCCCAAAACAGACAAAGAGACAATGACCAACAAATCAAGCCCCCTTTCTAAGAAAATTATGTAGATGAAGAGGAAAGAGAGACTGAAGAACCTGAAGAAAACCATGTAAACTTGACAAGTTCTGATAATGAGAGTGGTGTTTTTCTCATTGAAGAAGAACAAGGTTTCTTTTCCTCAGATCAAACTGAAACAAACTATGAGGATTCTGAAGACTACCAATTATGGTTTGAAAATTCCATAATGGAGGTCCATAGGCAATATGATCTTAGGAGAAAAAATAACCAAGAAATCTCCAAGAAGAACAAATTAGACACTGATGTTAGGAAGACACCTGAAAATACTCCTAAGAGGACAACAGACAGTACCAACACCATGGCTAAGAAAACTGATCCAAACAGAGACAAAAATAGCCAACAGAGTGGTGACCCAAGCTGCCCTAGTACCTTTACTAGTGGCCCTGAAAAAACTCTTTTGTCCAAAGTCCCAAATCAGAATCAACAAACCAAACTTGTAGAAAAAATTATGGCTAATAAAACTGATGTAAATATGCCCAAAACAAAAGTACCTTTCATTTTTGAGGGGGAGATTGCTAAAATCAAGATAACCATATCTCTCACTGAACTGATCACCCAAGATATGTATAGGTCCCAAGTTTTGAAAGTTTTGAACATAGGGAATGATACTGACACTTTAAAATTGACTGATAACAACACCCATGTTTATTCTATTCATTCAGACCTTGACTCATTTATCTTGTATAATGATGATGACATCAGTGAACATGTAAATGAAATTGAGATAGATCCAGACATACCACAACAGTCAAACCAGACACCAAATGAAGAACTCAACAGCGAAAACTTTAGCAGCCCTAAACAACAACATAGTGGCGAATATGAACTAGAAACACTTTGGAACATGAGCTTTGATGGCTATTGTGGCAAAGCTGGTTCAGGAGATGGTGTCTGGATACATAACAAAAATGAAGGCCATTGCTACAAACTATATTTTCAATGCACTAACAACATTACAGAATACAAGGCTCTCCTCCTTGGTTTACATTTGCTAAAAAACATAGGAGCTAAGAAGATCTTAGTCCGAGAAGATTCAGAGTTGGTCATTAGGAAAATCAAAGGGGAGTATTCAGCTAAGAATCCTACACTAAGAGAGTATAGGAATGCCACCCTAGACCTCCTAAAAACCTTTGAAAAATATGAACTCACTTTCATCCCTAGAGCTCAAAACAACCTTGCCAATGAGCTTGCCTTTGCTGCTAGCAATTGCCAAATACCCCATGCAAATGAACAATACATTGTCAAAGTAAAGAACCGACCTACAGTACTTGGCAATGTAGACTATTGGCAGGTGTTTGAGGGTGATAAACAAATTGATGACTTTCTGCAATCTAACAGTGAATTTGCAATACCAAAACCAAGCTCAGGGCATGAAGAAGATTATTTTGCTGAAAAACAAGCCCACAAAACAGAGCTGTCCTCTAATGTTGATATAAATTTGCTTGAACATCCTTATGAGGTAGAATTGTTGGAAAATCTAGATCAAAAGGACCTTGAGGTTTTACAATGTAAATTTGATAAATTACCAAGGGTCCTTACACCATTAGAAGAGTTATTTGATTTTAATGATGTGGCTAGAAAGCCAAAGATGGAATCTACTAAGACTAATGTAGAATAATATAACATAGGCAGCATAAATGAACCCAAAATGATCAAGCTATCCAAAAATATTCCTCCTCACATAAAACATAAATATATTGAGCTTATTAAAGAGTTTAAATATGTGTTTTCATGGGGGTATGAGGACTTGAAGTCCTATGACACCAGCATTATTCAACATAAAATCCCTCTCAAGGAAAACCCCCTCCTAGTACCTTTAGTTGAGAAAGAGATTAAAAATATGTATGATGCTGGGATCATAGTCCCTCATAGGTACTTGGAATTGGTTTCAAACTTTGTGTCAGTTAGGAAGAAGACCGGGGAGGTTAGGCTGTGCATTGACTTTAGAAATTTGAACAAAGCCTCCCTGAAAGATAACTATCCTTTGCCCAAAATGGATCATATATTGCAAAGGGTAGTTGGCTCTAAGAGAATATCATTTCTTGATGGCTTTTAAAGTTACAATTAGGTACTAGTAGTTCCAAGTGATCAGCACAAGAATGCTTTAACTACGCCTTGAGGCACATTCATGTATGTTAAAATTCCCTTTGGGTTAATGAATGCAGGGGCCACTTTTCAAAGGGCCATGGACATAGATTTTTTATAAGACATAGGTTACTTCATAGTCATATACCTTGATAACATCACTATCTATTCTAATACTGATGAAGAACACTTAGTCCATTTGAGAAAAGTCTTTGAAAAATGTAGGAAGTATGGCTTGTATTTGAATCCTAAGAAAACACTGTTTGGTCTTTGGGAAGGAAAACTCCTAGGCCACATCATCTCTTAAGAAGGGATCAAAATAGACCCCCAAAGGATCGAATGTATATTTCAAATCATCCATCTTAGAAACATTAAAGAGCTGCAATATTTCATTGGAAAGATCAACTTCCTAAGAAGGTTTATCCCCAACCTTGATGAACTCCTAAAGAATATTACAAACATGCTCAGAAAGGAGATAGGAGTTAAGTGGACCTTGGAAGCCAAACAATCTTTTGAATTGGTAAAACAAGTGCTCACCCAAACACCAATTCTAATTAGTCCTGACTTTACCAATGACTTCTATATTTTCTCATTTTCATCCGAACACACCATTGCTGCAGTGTTGTTGCAAAAGAACATGATGGGGCAAAAACAGCCCATAGCCTTTTTCAGGAAGGCATTAAAAGATGCTCCCTTAAAATACAACATCATGGAGAAACAAGCCTTTGCCTTGATCAAAGCATTGAAAGATTTCCGAGTCTACATTTTTCACTCTCATATCATTGCTTTTGTTCCACAAAAAGTTGTCAAGGACATTCTAAATCAGGACCTTGATGGTAAAAGGGGTAAATGGATTGCTATTATCTTAGAATATGATTTAGAAATAAGACCCACCAAACTGATTAAAGTATAAGGACTCGTAAAACTCATGTCTGAATCAAATTTCCAAGCACTAGACATGACTATGGTTGATGCATTAGAGGAACAAGAAGAATTCACATCTCCCCACATTGAAGAAGCATTTCTGAACTCATCTTGGTATGCAGATATTCTATATGTACTTTTTTTTTAATCTTAATTCTCCTCCTACCTTATCCAAGACAAAATCTAGATTCTTGAAACAAAAAGCTTTAAATTTCTGCATTTTAGATGGAACTTTGTATTGGAAGAATTCTGTTGGCATATTGATTAAATGTTTGCTTGAAGATGGTGCAGATAGAATCTTGCATGAGCTGCATGACAGAGAGTGTGGAGGTCATATCTATTGGAAAACCACAGCTAACAAAATCCTTATAGCTGGCTACTATTGGCCCATCCTTTTCCCTGACACTCACAAACTGGTTATGACTTGCCATAAGTGCCAAATTTTTGATGGCAAGAGAAAATTTTTACCTTTGCCTTTACATCCCATCAGTGTTGAAGCTCCTTTTCAACAATGGGGTTTGGACTTCATTGGAGATATCCACCCTTCTTCATCTGCCCAACACAAGTGAATCCTCACTGCTACTGATTATTTCACCAAGTGGATAGAGGGCATCCCTTGAATGCCACTGACTCAGTCATTATCAAATTCCTTGAGACCAACATCTTGTCCTGATTTGGTTGTCCTAGAAATATCATTACCGATAATGTTGCTGCCTTTAAATCCAAAAGAATGGTTGAATTTTGCTATAAGTATCATATCACTCTGGGGCATTGCAAAACTTATTACCCTCAAGGTAATGGGCTAGCTGAGCCATCCAACAAAATTCTGGTGAACATTATCAAGAAGCTGCTGGAATAGAACCAAAAAGCATGGCGTAGAAAACTAGTGCATGCTCTATGGGGTGATAGACTAACCACCAAGAAGTCAATCAGTATGTCTCCCTATCAACTAGTGTATGTCATGGATGCATTCTTCCCAACATCTTTGGGAGTTCCAGTCATGAAGCTCCTCCAAGAAGTGCAATCAGAAGAAAATGACATGCAAAGGAGGCTGAACCAAAGCATTCATTTGCAATAGTCAAGGGAGAAATTTTACAAAAGGACACAAGCAGTGCAAGAAAACATAAAGAAGATATTTGAAAGAAGAACCAAAGCCAATGATTTCCACATTGGAGACATAGTGTTGAAATGGGATTCTAGGATGGAAGACAAAGGCAAACATGGAAAATTTGAGAATTTGTGGAAAGGTCCTTATATCATTCATTCAGTTAGAGGTAATAATTCTTTCTTTTTACAAGAGCTGGATGGAAAAGAGTTATTTGGAGGTCATGTCAATGGTAGGATGCTTAAGCACTATTATTGTCATAATCCCTAGTTTGAAGCTTTCATTCATTGTACATAACATTGCATGATGAGAGATCATAAAAAAAAAAAAGAAGGAAAAAGAGGGCAGATTTGAAGAAGAGGTACATCCCTATATGAAAAAAAGAGTACTGTTGAAAGTGTGCAAGTCTAAATGCCACTACTACTGAAAAAAGAGTCTTGTTCAATAATCTAGCCTAATTATGGTTGAACATGTTTTGAATTTCTACATGTGAGTGAAAGAAGGCTTGTCAAATAATTTAAGCTTGACTTGTTAGTAGGAATAAATTTGGAAGAAAAGGTGCTGGTTCTCAATGCTCAAATCTGAACCAAAGAGAAAGATAGGGATGACTAACAAATGACAAAACACATGCCTCATACTTTCTAGTTTTTTTTGTAAAAAAATAATGTCTGTGTGCAGCTTGTCCCAATGCCACAACCCATGGTAAATCAGATAGCTTAATCCTGGTTCAAATCATGCTTTAAATTTCATGTCATAGATTAGAGAATGAATTTTTTCAAACAGCTTAATCTTGATAGATGGATAGTCTAGGTAGAGAATAAAGGATTTGACTAGCATAATCTAAACTCTTGGAAGTAAGACGGTTACAAGTAGATAGTTTGTTTTTCTTTCAAAAGAAAAATAATGTTAGGGGTTTGCCAGTCCAAGTGCACCCACAAGAAGAAAAAATCATAGGCAAATGTATGATGGGTAGGTAGAAATGAGGTTGAAGCAATCATGTCTTTCAGATTTTAATATCATAGCTTCAAGAGAAACATTAGCAAATGAAAGAAGAAAAATCTGCCCAATAGATGAGGCACTAGTCTTCATAAACTCAGAGATTTGATATCTGAAATTTTGGACACCTCATAAAAAGGAGCTGCCCTCCCCAAGTGGAGCCAGTATTAGTCATCAACAATTTTTTCTATTTGCATATGACTAAATACTTGTCCTAGATTCTTGAAAACAAGATTGATGAATATTGTGAGTTTTAGAAATTTCACTGCTTTCATTATCCTTAAAACAAAATTTTCACTATTTTACTACTTTTCCATTCCCTAGTTAGACTACCACTCCTAAAAGACCCCTCATGGGTTCATGCCACTCATCTTTATCCTATTTTACCACCCATAACCCCAGTACTTTGTTTTTCCTTTGCCTCACCCCTCCAATTTCCACCTAGGATTGCCAAACAACTTGCTCCTTCTCATATTCACTAGGTGCCTCAAGCATTGATGGTCTCAAGACTATCTCTGTAAGCTCTTTAGATAAATCAATTACATTGGATTTTGGATCTTCAATACATCAATTTGTCACAAAAAAAACTCTGTTTTTTGCACATGAAGACCCCAAGCCAAACTTTCATTCAAAGACCAAGTCAAAAGAGCCTCCCACTAGGTCATTATGGTTTCATAGGTTGTAGGGTTATACTTGGTGTTTTAAAGCACTATTTTTCATGTGATAGAAGCTAAATCAAATGTGAAAGAAAGTCAACACCTATTTTTCCAAGATAGATCAGAAAAATCTCCAAGGAAGACCACCTTATCAAGTTCAAGTTCTGTAAAGGGAAGCTGCTCATTTTGACATTTCTGCAAGGGTGTCAAGGTGACTATTAGCAGAAAATTGGTAAGGTAAGAGGCCTGCTCCTCATTAAATACATTCACAATCTAAGAGACAGAGACTAGTCTATGTCTAAGCAGAAATCAGGGTTTCTAAGCCTGATTGGGCCAACAGTGTGCCAAGCAAGGATCCAATGCAGCGGAACACATGAAGAAGGCACAACAAATGAAACAAACATGGAAGATGTTTCTTAGAAAATATAAATGAAAAAGAGAAAAGGGTGAGGTGAACTAGAGATAAATGAATGAACTTGAAAGGGCTATAGATAATTTAGAAGACAACATTAATAATTCTTCTCAAACAACCCAGAAACCTAAGGTTTTGAAAAGATAGGCAAGGGAGGTAAAGTGAAGTTGTTAGGCCTCTATGATGACAGCAGAAGGAAGGTTTGAAGAGAATATTGTAGGTGACTTCCAGAGCTTGCCAAGGTAAAGTGTTTCACTGCCTCGAAAGCAAGAGAATGCAAAGAGTATGTAATATTCCCAATTAGCCCAAGATAATGGGAATATACAATTTTGTCTCAATATTTTTTTTCATGAATAAAATTGTAAAGGAGGATCAATAAAACTCTTAATCAGCAAAATAAATCAATGCCACATGTGAACATGGAAAAATATGGGCTACTTACATAAGCACATTTAGATGTGAAAGAGATTGGAGCATTTGACCAAGTCAAACAAGACCAAATCAACAACACTGTCTAGATACAGTGAATCTCCTAGAGGTACAACATAATTTTAGTTGGAGGCTTCTCATGTGAATGCAGCTAAATCATTGAGATGGTTTAGGATTTGACAAGACTTTCATCATATAAGAAAAAGAGAAGGACAACATAAGAAGGTTGTTGATTATGCATATTTCTGAGTATATTTTCTATTTAGACATACCATTCTCTGTTGTTTAGCTGAGAATAGTGTTGCTTAGCACTTGGGTGTTCCTATGCGGGAATCCCACCTCTTCCATTGAGGATTTCTTGGAAGAATGTTGCTGATATCATCCACTATCAGGCATTTGGCCAAGCTCATCTTCCAACTATAATGCAGATCCTATTGAGGGTTTGGTTGTCCTTGCAAGCTGCAACAAGTGGAGGCTAGATCTGCTTAGATCTGGGCCATTTCAGGGCCTCTTTTCACTAGGAAAGTATTCTATCCCATGGGAAAGAGAGTTCTGAACCTTTGGAGCTGATATTTCAGATCTTGGCATTATGCCAACCCAAATTTTCAACCTACAACGCAGTTTCCCTTCCAAGACTGTGTTATTTGCAAGGAGGAAGTTGCAGGGTGTTTTGACCCACTTTTTGAGGAGAAATCTCTGGTGCTGCGACTTTGCCCTTCACTATGGTGATCCATGGATTAGGTTGTTGATACATGTTTTGTACAGATATGATCTACTTCTATTGTAAAAATCTTCAGAAATTTCTGAATAATATTGCAGATCTGCTACTTTAATCTCAAATCTACTCTCTGTATTGCATGATTTGATCAAAACCCCAAGGGGATCTTGTAAAGGAGCCTTTCTAGTGTACAGATCTGAAATGGATTTGATATTTTGTACATAGATCTACTCTAGATCTGGAGTGTAATATACAGCTGCTGCAGCTCTTATAAATTTTTTTTTAAGCTATTTTGCAGTCAATACATGTGTTGCAACCCTCTTTCTTGAGGAGTTTCTTATATTTTTTCTTCTACATCCTGTTGTATACTTTAAGGGCATCATTATGGATCTGATTTGCTGCTTTTTATATAAAATTTTATCCCTATTATTGATCTCCTGTTCATGCTCTCAAAACTGCATTATTTCTGAAGCAGTTTGTTGCACATAGTTGTAGCCCTTCTCTTTGGGTGTTTTCTAGCTATACTAGGTGGTGGGAGGTATGTTTACCTCACCTAGTTTGATTTTTTTTTTCTCTCCTTTTGGATATAGACACTATATCCACTGATCTAAGGGATCTAGGAGCTAGAAAATCATTTCAGTGCATAGATTTCTAAGGAGTGCGTTATTTTAGCAGGCTTTGCTATGTATTCCCATTTTGGGACATTATAGTGGTATCAAAGCTCCTTTCTTGGCACATCATGTTCTTTCATTGAAGATCCAAAGCCAATATGAACTCAGAAGAAGATTAGCCTCTTACTGAGAGAGAGAAGAGGTATCAGAATAGAAGCCAGAATAAATTTGATTACACCAATGATGATCAAGACAAGGGTAAAGCCCCTGAAACTGGAAGTGATAAAGAAGGATAAGAGTTTGCAAGAACTCTTTTGGTAGCCATGCAAGATCTTTCTAGTGAGATCAAAGAGATGCGACTAGACAGGCTCAAGGAGTCTCCTAGGAGGTTTCATCTTGGTGAGAGCTCTGGCATGTCTCACCACTAGAATGATCAACTAGTGAACCAACCACAAGCTCCACAACATTATAATATGCCTACTTTCTTGGTTGTGGAGAATGAAGGACCTCATGAGGAAGCATCCCTTGAAGACTATTTTGAAGAGTATGAGTCCTAGAATCAGAGATTCAAGGACCACTTGAGTTTTCAAGAGTTTTGTCACCTCAAGGACAAAAGAAGATCAAGGAATTAGTAGAGAGATGGTGGATTCACTCAGAATCATGATTGACATCACTCTATGGGCAGATTATTTTTACCCATGTTTGATGGGTCATCCACTAGTTCTGCCAAGGCATGGGTAGAAAAGCTAGATATCTATTTTCAATTGAACAAAGTCCCTGAGATTCAAGCTATCAAGATTGCAGCACTGCACTTTGAAGGTGAAGCACACAACTGGTGGTTACATGGGTTGTCTACATTGGGCCATGCCAATGTGACTGCCTATTCTGAATTTACTAGAAGACTGGTGGAGAGGTTTGACAGAAAGGATATGAAGCACCTTTCATGAGCCTTGAAAAGTTGGAGCAGTCAGGTAATGCAAAGTATTATATCTCTGAGTTTCTGAGATTATCTATTATGGTTCCTGATCTATCTGCAACAAGGAGGGTGTACATGTTCATCGATGGCTTGGATGAACCTTTGCATGGGTTGGTTAAATCTACCAAGCTCATTACATTGCATGATGCCATTGAGAGGGCTAAAGACTTTCAAGATGCCTTGCCAAAAGAAATGGCAACCTTTCATAACAAGCCCTCTTACCTTTCTAAAGGGAAGGAAGAGAAAGATACTCATTCCAAGGAGAGCTCAGTTAAGAAGCCTCTTGATATTGAATTCCAGAGGGAGCTAAGGAAGAAGAGGTTATGTTTCACTTGCGAAGAATCATGGGCACCTAGACATAGATGTGCTGCTGGGAAAGCACACTACATAGAAGTCTTCTTAGATGTTGAGGAGGAAGAAGAAGATTTTGAACCAAGGAGAGGTCACAGCGCTGACAATGTTGAGGGAGATCCATCACCATCAGGAGATGGGAGTGGAGATTTTTCTCCTGCTGGAGGAACTCTTGCATCTTTGAGGGGAATACCTAAGTACTTGACCCTGAGATTTCATGGTTCAATCATGAATCAGAGGGTATATGTTCTTATTGACAGTGGGGCCACCCACAACTTTATTGATGTTCATATTGTGCAAAGGAGGGCCATACCCACTGATACCTTTGAGGGATTTTCTGTTCTAGTCCCAAGAGATAGAAAAATGCAATGCATGAATTATGTCCCATCACTTTCAGTCACCATGGGAACCTACACTTTGGTGGATAAATTCTTTGTAGTTTACATACCAGACACCAATGTTATTTTGGGTGTTCAATGGCTGATTACAATGGGGAAAGTCACCACTGATTGGGAGGCTTTGAAAATGGAATGGGTGGACAAGAAGAGTGGTACACCTCAAGTGATCAGAGGCATGCATTCTTACCCCTCACCTAACACTTCCACATAGAAAATAGAGATGGATTTGTGCAGTGGAAGCAAGGACCTCACTGTCCCTTCTCTCATGTTCATGAGATTCTTGCAAGGGACACTCTCATCTAGTGGCAAACCACCAGGGAGGCCACCAGATTCAGTTTGGGTGGGAGATATCTCACTACTTGATGCTCCAAAATTAGATCCAGGAGGGAAGGGAGCATTAGGAGACACAGCTACAACGCTGGAAGGTTTGAGCAAGCACCAGAAGGGGGGAGATTTTCCTCTCTCATTATCCTCACCATCCTTCATTTCTGATTCTACGCTGTTGGAGGAGGAAAAGGGAAGGTATGTCCTTCCTACTTGTACCTTTGGCATAAGAAATGTCAAAGAAGATATTAGCAACATGGCAGGCAATCCTATTGATGCATCATCAATGTTGTCCTTGTTGGGGAGTGTAGATCTATATTGGAAATCCCATCTGTTGGTGGATTATTCCAAGGATCTCTACACTTGTATGATGCTTGATGATCAGGTACATGAAGAAGGCTATCTAATCCATAAGGGATTCATCTATCATCATGATAGGATATTCTTACCTAGAGCCTCCAAGCTCAAGGAGAGGGTGCTAGAAAGGGCCCTTAAGGAGTTATGTTTCAGCCCTACCTATTCTATGAAGATCTACAACACTATCATGTGATGTTTTGAATGGGAAGGCTTTGGAGGAGAGCTACATCAGAATTTTCTAGAATGCAAAGGCTATGTGGAGTTGGGGCAGCCAGAGGACTCTATGCAAGAGTCATTTCAGTTATTTCTTCCTTCTCTTGAAAAGGGAGGAAAATTTGTGCACAATTCCATGTATAGAAGGAACATTGATGGTGAGAAATATGATCATGTAAAGCAAGCTTCATTTTCTTATTTGATGTATTCTTTCACCATGTTGTTTTAGGCCATGATTCCCAAGAGGAGTGTTGTATCATATGAATCTCATAGAAAACTTTGGGCCACTGCAATTTTTGAACTTGGCCACTCCCCTGCTATGCAAAGGGAGATTCCTTTTCATGATGGGTGCTTCCCCAAGGCACCAAACATATCTCACAATTTCAACCATGGTGAGATAACTTATGCAGCAAGTAAGTGGTGGGGAAACCACTTACCATACCTTGATTTGATGTAGGCAGGAGATGCACTACGCTGGCACCCTATGTGGGACTTTGACCCACCTCGTCATGCTCAAATTTATGTTTGTATGTATGTAATTATGCTTCCATACTTGGATGATATAGTTGTACTTTTCATGGGATTGTATGGAGAGAGGATGTGCAGTTTGTATGTACCACATGGGATGGAAACTCTCTATGCACCTTATGATACATGCTTTAGAGAGAGTATTGGACCAACCATGTTTGTTTCTGTTTAGTTCTTGACTCCTTCTGGGATGGATTTTGTACATCTCATGATGATTTTGGAGGAAAAGTTCATGGAGGCTTGGATTGGTGAACACTTGGCTCATGATGAGATCTTGATCTTTGATGGTGTCACCAATGAAGAAGGAGAAGTGTTGCAGCAGTCACCCTATCAGTTTCTTGAGGACAAGCAAAATTTTGGAGGGGAGGACTGTAATATTCCAAATTAGCCCAAGCTAATGGGAATATACAATTTTGTCTCAATATTTTGTTTCATGAATAAAACTGTAAAGGAGGATCAATAAAACTCCTAATCAGAAAAATAAATCAATTCCACATGTGAAAATGGACAAATTTGGGATACTTACATAAGCACACTTAGGTTTGAAAGAGACTGGAGCATTTGACCAAGTCAACCAGCACCAAATCAACAGTGCTGTCTAGATACAATGAATCTCCTAGAGGTACATTGCAGTTTTAGTTGGAGGCTTCTCATGTGAATGCAACTAAATCATTGAGATGGTTTAGGGTTTGACAAGACTTTCATCCTATAAGAGGAAGAGGAGGATAGCAGAAGAAGGTTGTTGATTGTGCATATTTCTGAGTATATTGTATGTTTAGACATATACCATTCTCTATTGTTTAGTTGAGAATATTGCTGCTTAGCACTTGGGTGTTCCTATGCGGGAATCCCACCTCTTCCATTGAGGATTTATTGGAAGAGTCTTGTTGATATCATCCACTATCAGGCATTTGGCAAAGCTCATCTTCCAACTACAACGTAGATCTTGTTGAGGGTTTGGTTGTCCTTGCAAGCTGCAGCAAGTGGAGGCTAGATCTGCTCAGATCTAGGCCATTTCAGGGCCTCTTTTCATTGGTAAAGTCTTATATCCCATGGGAAAGAGATTTTTGAACCTTTGGTGCTGATATTTCAGATCTTGGCATTAGGCCAACCTAGTGTTTCAACCTACAACACAGTTTCCCTTCCAGGATTGCATTATTTGCAAGGAGGAAGTTGTAGGGTGTTTTGACCCACTTTTTGAGGAGAGATATCTAGTGTTGGGGCTTTGCTCTTCACTATGGTGATCCATGGATTAGCTTGCTGATCCATGTTCTGTATAGATCTGATCTGCTTCTGTTGTAAACATCTTCAGAAATTTCTCAATAATATTGCAGATCTGCTACTTTAATCTCAGATCTACTCTCTATATTGCATGATTTGATCAAAACCCCAAGGGGATCTTGTAAAGGAGCCTTTCTAGTGTACAGATCTGAAATGGATATGATATTTTGTACAGATCTGCTCTAGATCTGGAGTGTAATATATAGTTGCTGCAGCTCTTATAAAAATGTTGTTAAGCTATTTTGCAGTCAATACATGTGTTGCAACCCTCTTTCTTGAAAAGTTTCTTATATTTTGTCTTCTACATTATGTTTTATACTGTAAGGGCATCATTATGGATCTGATTTGCTGCTGTTTATATAAAATTTGATCCCTATTATTGATCTCCTATTCATGCTCTCAAAATTGTGTTATTTCTGAAGCAGTTTGTTGCCCATAGCTACAGCCCTTCTCTTTGGGTGCTTTCCAGCTATACTATGTGGTGGGAGGTCTGTTTACCTCACCTAGTATTTTTCTTTTATTTCCTCTTGGATCTATACACTAGATCCACTGATCTAAGGGATCCAGGAGCTGCAAACTCATTTCAGTGCATAGATTTCTAAGGAGTGCGTTATTTCAGCAGGCTTTGCTGTGTATTCCCATTTTTGGATGTTACAGAGTGTCAGTGAAAGAAAGGTCAAGCTCCCATTTTCAATCATTTACACTTAATAATCAAAGGAGTAAAAACATAGGGTTGAGTTCCAAGATGGAAAGCCAAGATGATCATGAGGTTGTTGTTATGTAACTGAATGTGTCAAACTCCAAGAACATCAGAAAGGGCTAAATCAGTATATCATGGCACCTGCAAATCAGAAGTGGCCAAAAGAGGAGATATCATACATGATTGTGAAGACTATGGTACTTTTCAAATATGGATTTATCATGCCTAGAGATCAATGAGAAAGATGAAAACAAGTTTCTCATTCACCCATCAAGTAAAAGGAAATTTAATCTCCAAGGTAAGAATAAAGAAGTTTTAAAGATGCTGCCACCATGCAAGTGCCTAAGGTTGTCAAAGTGATTTTATCATGTTCCAAAGATCAGAGGGAAGAGTGTCACTTCAAGGTTTTCATGACACTTATTGACTGAAAGTGAATGAAAGACATGAAAAAGCCAAAACATAGTAAGTCATGTGACTGAGACAAACATATGCTGAATAAAGTTTTAAAGGCATCAATAGGCCATAGGAAGTCAATTTTCACCATGTCAACAACCTGAAGAGCAACAAACAAAAATGGTTAGAAGGGAAAAGGACCATTTGAATGTTTTTAAGCCACCTACTGTAAAATAGTAAAAATAATATCAGTGAAAGTGACAAAGACTAAAAACATTATAAAGTGGGTCTACAAGGGTTAAATTTATTTTCCTAATACTATATAGGGTAATTGTGTCTGTCACTTGCCTCATTTTTCACTTGCAAAAGAGTAAAAAACCTTCAGGGAGAAAAATATGAGCTTCAGTGAAAATTTGGGTGAGTTTGCTCGGTGCTGCACATTCGTGCAGGTGCTACGCATTTAGCGTCTGACGCTATGCATTCAAGAGATTTCACAGTGTAAATTTACACTGTGTTGCGCGTTTAGGGGAATGCGATGCGCGCTCAGACAGGTGCTACATGTTCACCCAGAACTGCCTGACAGACACAAGAAAGCATTCAACGTTACACATTGAAGAAGCTCGACATGCCTGAATGCATTCAGGCCTACGCTCAGGAGGCCCGACACCCAGGAATGCATGTAGGCACTGCGCGTAGGGCAGAAGGGACCTGACTGTGAAGACCAAAAACTCCTCCTTCACCTGCAAATGCTAAAAAAAAATAAGAAGACTCTTCCAAGCTGCATCCAAGGACCTGCAAAGACATTGAAAGTTGGTAGGTGGGTGTTTTTCCTTATCCTTCAGTGAATTTCATGACTTTATGATTAAGGGAATTTACCAAACCCTAATGACTAGAAACCCTAAGTCTTCATGAAAAAAACCATGTTTTAACCTCAAAGCAAGAATTTGTCAGTCAAGAAGGGTGTGGAGTAGGGTAATTTGCAGTGATTTCAAGTTAACCATTCATTAAGGCTTAAAGGGCTTAGTCATACACTTACACCTTCCTATCACTCACTTGAAAAAGATGCTTTTCACCATCATCCCAAATCAGTCTTCATATCAGGTTCCACAAACAGAGCTAGGATTTGTTTAAAGGCAACATAAATCAAAATGTTAGGAGAATAAGGGAGTGTTAGCAGTGAATAAGGCCAAGTGTCTATGAGGCAGAAGCACAAAGGTGGGAAGGTTAATAGGTTTTAACCCCAAGACACTTTGAAGCTTAAATCCTCTCCTATGCTCATCACATGCTTTCAAAATGTAGGGTGTTTCCAGTTTTGTGAAAATGTCCAACAACAGTAGAGTCACCCTGAGCTCACTAGGTCGTTTATCCTCAACTTACACAATAAACAAGTGAATATTGAAGGGTTAGACTTTGAGCTATCATCAGATGCCATTGCCTATGCTACAGGCATACCCAATGTTGGTGAAAAGTGGTTCAAAATAGCAAAGTTGGACATAAGCTGCTATGAGCCATTTCTCAAACCTAGGTACAAAGAAGGCTGCAAATCTATTTTCCCTTTTTCACACCTGCTCGAGATGTATGCACCCTTAATGAGGGTCATCATGAAATATTTTACATGTGAGGGGAGATATTCTAGGCTCTACTCCTACCATATCAGATTACTCATGCATTTTACTAGGGTTAAAATGCTTCATTTACCCTACTATCTATATAGGAGTATCGACAAGATGTCTTCTGTTGTCCAAAGAAGGAACTATTCCTAGAAAATTCAGAGTTTTTTCCACCACTCCTTGATCAAGATGGTTGCGCTACATCAGTTGGAGCAAAAGGGTATACCATGGGAGGTGTTCATTACTCATGAGGTCTTCACAAACCCACAACCCCATCATCAGCCAAATTTACCGTATCATCTCATCCTCCTCCCTCTACTCCTACAGATCATGCCTCATCATCTACACAAGTATCCTCTCCTCAAGAAAACCTCCCTTCCTCACCCTCTCCTAATGCATCAGCCAAAGAAGAAAGTGACCATGACGAGCAATCAAATACTAGTGAAGGAGAGAGCAAAGATGAATTAAGCATTGATGAAGAAGAGGATAGTAACGTGGAAGAAAATGAAGAAGTAGGGGGTAGTGATGTTAGCATGGAAGAAAAAAATGATGATAAGGGAAACGATGATGTTGAAGATGAAGAGGCATAAGAAAATATGGACACAAAAGAAGGAAGTGGCAGTGAACAAGAAAATGACAAAGAAACAGATGATAATGATGATGTTGAAGATGAAGAGGCAGAGGTAAGCAATGAAACATAAAATATGGAGGAAAATGAAGATGATAACAATGAAGAAAATAAAGAGGTTGAAGCCTACAACATAGGCACAAATGAAGCAAGCATCAGTGAGGGAAATGACAACAGTGACACCAAGGATCATAATATCAAAGAAGATAGTCAAGACAATCATGAAAACATTCATGAAAGTCATGAAAAGAGTGAAGAAAATGTAGAATTTGATGAGAGCAGTAAAGAGCACAGCCTTGAGACTCCTAGTAGTAATGATGAACAAGATGAAGGCAATACAAAGGATAGTGCAGAAATCAGTGAAGAGGCCAACAGTTAGGCTGATGTTGAAGGTAATGAGGTAAGCAACAGTCAAGGTAATGAAGAGGAAGACATGGAAACAAATGATGGCAGCCATGATCAAGACCCTGAAATGATCACAATCAAACATCTTCCATTGAAATATCAAAGAGGATAAAGGAATGTGTTTGTTGCCTCTAAAAGGCAAGGGACCATGCCACCACCTTAGCTAAGAAGTTTGACAAAGGCAAAAAAAAATTAATGAAGAAGAAGAAGAAGATCAAAATGAGGTTGAGAAAGAGTTTCAAATCCTTCATATTAACAGTGACGAGGAAAATGAAGCAAGGATCTCAAACTTTCTCCTCCAGAATAAAAATGCCCAAATTGAAGACCTCCAAGCAAATCTAGATAGGGCCAAGAGTGTGAATAATGTCCTTGATATGGAGAACAGACAGTTAGGGACATAAAATTCCATTTATGAGGCTAGAGAAATCAGAGCCCGAAAAGAAGCTCAAAGGGCACAAGTAATGCTAGAGGAATTCATGGGCACCTATGAGGAGAGTGAAGATGAAGAAGGACAGTCCAGAAGAAGACCAAGAACCATGGGTTTGAAGAAGGCCTTGGCAAGACAAAGAGAGCAAGAGTCCGTCTTGGAAGAGCAGCTCCCTCTAAGTGAGCTGCTTGCCATGGAGATAGAATATGATTGGGATCCTTGGCTAGAAAGAGCAAATACACACTTGGAGGCCAAATTGGAAAAGGAAAATAGAGATCTTGAACTCCAAAGGAAGATGACCAAACACTATGCATTGCAAAATAAAATTGCAAAGGCTAAGCTCAAAGAAGCCCTTGCCGAAATAAAATCACTCAAGGAGGAAAAAGACCAAGAAAACCTTAAAATCTTGGCTGAAGCTTCTCTAAAGGCCTCCCAAACCCCATAAGGAAGATATCCACCAATTTTGGGAACTTTTTGAGAATTTTTGGTTTTTTGCTAATTTTAAGGCCTAAAGGCGCAACACCCTTAGTGCTACACTTTCATCTCAGGCATCCTCAGGAGGAAAAAATTGCATTTATGGAATCCTTAGCTCAATTATAGCATGCTCACCAAATTTCAGAGCATTTGGAGCATTTTTGGTCCCTCAAAAGGCTAAAACACACCTCATTTTTCACCTTTTTGCCTCATTTTCAGGACTGGCGCTGTGCCTAGAGAAGCCTTGGGAGATTCAATTTTTGGACAGGTAAATGGAGCCCAATGAGAAAAACAAGGGACGTTTTGGAAATTAGACTCGACAGGATTTCCAACGAGCCATGACGGAGCAAATTCTGACATCGGGAAGGGCATCAAAACTTAGCTGCAAGTGGACCGAGTGTTCCTGTGCATGTGCTATGCCTTCAAACCTCACTGCTATGCCTTTAATGTGCACAAGTCAAGAAAAGACACTCATTTATGGAAAAATGATATTTTAGTTTTTTTTGGGGAAAATCACTCCAAAATTAGGTGCTAAGAGTTATTTTTGCATTTATTTCAGGAGATATTTTGTGTCTTGGGCCTTTCATGGTCTCTTAGACATAAATGACATTTATGGGTGTTTTTGACATTTTCAAACCCTAGTTAGGGTTTTTTCCCTCCTTTGCTAGATAAATTGAGCACAAGGGCTTTATTGTAAAAGGTTGGCATTTAATGACTCTCGGGAGCAATACATAGTTTTTTTTGGAGATTGAAGAGAAATTGGTGTTGTGGAATTTGTGGATGGCTTATTTTGATTAATGGTGGAGAAGACTTGCTTGCAGGATCCCTGAGAATGGTTAATGGTGATGTGCTTCTATTCAATTCTTGTTTTCTTATGTATCATTTTTTTTCATCCTTCTATATTGCAGTAGGACAAAGATTTTAGACTAAGAAATGTTTTTCAAAGGCACATTAGCTCTGTTTGTTCTTCACTGCCTCTATGTTTTCCTCTGCTAAGTCAGTTTAGAGAATTCTTAGTTGCTCTCTAGACCCACTCAAGCTTGTTTATCTTATCTTATGAATGGTGTTGTGGAATTTGTGGATGGCTTATTTTGATTAATGGTGGAGAAGACTTGCTTGCAGGATCCCTGAGAATGGTTAATGGTGATGTGCTTCTATTCAATTCTTGTTTTCTTATGTATCATTTTTTTTCATCCTTCTATATTGCAGTAGGACAAAGATTTTAGACTAAGAAATGTTTTTCAAAGGCACATTAGCTCTGTTTGTTCTTCACTGCCTCTATGTTTTCCTCTGCTAAGTCAGTTTAGAGAATTCTTAGTTGCTCTCTAGACCCACTCAAGCTTGTTTATCTTATGAATGATTCAATACAGTAGACATCAAAGATTTTTTATGGTTACCCCTGCTTGTTTGATGTCACTAAAACATTGTTCTTGAGATCTTTCTTTGAAGTATCACTAATTATGTTTTGCCAAAGAGGCTATGTTTTGATCATACCCTTTTTCCATTCTTGAAAGGTTGCTTTGGAGGTATTTATGGCTATAATCAATGATGTTTAGGAGTTCCCTCTTCTTTGATCTATTTTATATGTCTATCTTAAATGTTTTCTAACCTTGAAGGTGAAATCACTAGAAGTTAAATAAGATTCTTTCCTTCTATATTTCACTGGATTGTTTGTCTTAGATGCTTATTTGCTTAAGTTTAATCAAGGAGTTATTGGTTTGCCCTATCTTGTGATTAATTATTTATGCTAAGTAGTGTTGAAGGCCCTTATTGTTAAAGTATTTGACAAAGGATTCTTAACTACACTTTGCCCTACTTTGTTCACAAACTTGATGTTCATTTCATCTCACACAAACCTTGAAAATCCATTTGACCATGTTAGATTTTCCCTATGATGCACCCTGATTCATTATTGAAATTTCCATGAATTTTTATAGACTCCATAGCCCAATGACGAGAATATTTCCTCATTCCATCTATTCTAATTGATCATCTACCCAACCAAAACAAACAAAAAAACCCTAAACTTAACAACTACCCTAAAATCAAACACTAAAAGCAAACAATTTCACATCCTTTGCACAAATTAGAGAGAGCCCTCTCTGAGTCCAGGAAGGCTAGGTCATAGGACTCCAAAGATTGGTCTGATGTTACCCCTGTTCATTTGTTCTCACCAATATAACAAATTATGGGGACCTAACAACATGAGAGTTACATAGAACAATATGCACATGACATTGATTTCCAAGATGTGTATGCTAGTTTGAGTGAAGGAATAAAGTTGAAGAAAAAGATTATCACATGCATAAAAATTTGCTATTTCATTTGAGAAAGCTATGTATTTCATTTGAGAAAGCTATGTATTCCACAAGGATAGAGGCTAAGTGTCATGAGAGAAGCTCATTCTTCTCTTATTGTTGGACACCTTGGGTTAAGAAAAACAGTGGTGCATCTATAGAGGTATTGTTATTGGCCTCGCATGATAGATAGTGTGTTACGTTTTATAAGAGGTTTTTCTATGTGTGCAACAAGTAAGCCTATAACAGGAAGCTTGGATTGTACATGCCACTACCGGTACCATCAAGACCATGGGAGAGCGTCTCCATGGACTTTGTTGGAGGTCTACCTATGTCAAGAAAGCAACATGATTATATTTTTGTAGTTGTGGATATATTCAATAAAATGTGTATACTTATGCCATGTAAGAAAAACATTACTGCTGAACAAGCTGCTGAACTTTATTTTCAAAATGTTTGGGTTCCTTTTGGATTTCCCACTTCTATTTTTAGTGACAGGGATTCCAGGTTCATTGGGAATTTCCGGTCAAATATATGGAGAATGATGGACACAAAATTGAAAAAGAGTACCTCTTTTCAACCAGAAACAAATGGAAAAACCGAAGTGGTGAACAGAAGAATTATGCATCTATTGAGAGGATATTGCAACAAACATCCTAAGTTGTGGGATGAAAAACTACATTATATTCAACACATTCACAACCGGGCAAAGCACTCTTCAACACAAACCTCACCTTTTGAAGTATGCTTTGGGTATTTTCCAAAATCGCCATTAGAATTCATCTTTGGAAGGATGTTGCAATTGATGGAAATAGTGATATTGATAAGGCTTGAAAGCTCATTGAGCAAATTCAGATAATACATCAACAAGTTGAAGAGAAACTTGAGAAAAGTCGGACATACAAAGAGAGGCATGATAAACATCAAGTTGATCACAAGTTTCAAGAGGGAGATGAGGTCTGGTTGCACATTAGCAAAGAAAGGATGCAAGGGGGAGGTAAAAATCTCAAACCCATATGCTATGGTACTTTCAAGATCATAAAAAAAGTTGGTAATAATGCATTCCAACTTGATTTTCCTTATTACATGAAAATGTATTCATTTTTTAATGTTGAAAACTTACACTTATATGAACCTCCTTTGATCAATGATCAAGGAAGTGATGTTCGACTACCTTCATTTGAATATTTCTCGCCAGAATTTATAGATGAGATCAAAGAAGATACAATTCCTGACAGGAGGACAAGAGCATCAAAGAGGGGAAGTGTTGACTACCTTCGAGTTGGGCTGAAAGGCACTAAACCAAGCAAGGCAAAATGGATGGAGATTGGAAAGGTGAGGGAGTTGTACCCTCATATACTGAACAGGTAATCAAGTCTTTTGGGGTCCAAAAGCTTCCCAATGGGGAGGAATGATCAGGAGTTCATAAATTTTTCTCAAAATTCAAAGTTACAGGATTGGGTTGAAACTAGGATGGTTGCGTAGATCTCGTCTTCCTGATTCCGGTACCATGAATGGTTCAAAAAACCGATGTCATATGAGGACGATATTGCGTTCTGATCGAAATGGAAAAAAAGTAAAATTACGACAGTTTGACTAGGTTTGACTGGGATGCATAGTCAACAAAATGGATGCACGGTCATCAAAAAAGAGAATATTCCTTCCACCAGACTATTTGTTGGTTGACAAGTATCATTTTACTATTTGAGGTATGGTTAGGAGGAGCTAATTAGAGGGTGCCATGTGGCTAGCCCTGAGGCTTCCACGTGGCCCTGAAACTACATTGTAAAATTTTATGAAAGGCCATAGGGCTCAACCCCCTGACCTCCCTCCGGGCATGCGCACAATTTTCCAACTACTCTACACATGTTTCTTAAACTCCTAAGGCTGTGTGTTTCATTTATTATGTATTGTAAATATGGTTGGGGGTTGGGAACTGCCGATGGTCCCAACTCGCCAGCAGTCCCTGATATATGTATCACATACTAACCATTAATGACAACTCCACCTTGTGGTGAGCACTAACCGACATCCATGGTTCAAACCTTTTAAATCGCAGTCTCAATGTGAGTTCCGCTAATCGCCAGGTTTTGTAACAGTTTGCAGGTGTGCATGTGGCCACCGCCCAACCGTAATATTTATTATGTGGTTTATTTGGCAGAGGTTAGAGGCATGCAAAATTTTGCGGTCAACCCATATTTGGCTCCAGTTAACTGGAGTTCTCCACTTTTAGTGGAGCTTTCCTAGGAGATATTGGGCAAAAGTGTAGGAGGCTCAATTTTCGACCATTCTGAGTGAATGAAGAGTCATTTTTGATTAATTGGAGCATTCTGAAGCAATTGGCACAGAGAAAAAAACCATTAGAGCACTATAACTACATGTAATAGCAAAATTTGAGAATAATAAAAGATGAAAAAGTCATTGGGAGCTGGACCAACAGATGTAGCCTAGGAGGGGTGAACTGCTTCATCATGCCTACTGTGTACATTTCATGTGGTGACTTATTTCTCTATTTTACACAGCTGTTAAATGTTATTTATGCCTATTTTATGCTTCTAATTCACTAAATATCATCAATAAATCATGGAAAAAATCCTTAATCCTTATGCAAACTAATGAACCAATTATGCACATGTTTTTAAACTGAAAGAAATATTAGCACAAAAAAGCTAATACAATCATTTCAGATCAGATGGTATCAATGCTAGAGTTTCTCTGGTTTTGTTTAGTGCAATGAATTGTTTAATTGTTTGCAAGTTTTAGATGCTTACAAGGCTCAAGCTCAAAAGGGGAGAAGGAAAACTGGTGGAAGTAGGAGGGTCTCAAAAGCAGCCAAAGCAAAGGAGAGCAAGAGTGCCACAATCTCCTCCAGCTAGTTAACCTCCTAAAGAAGCATAAGCTCCATTAAGCATGCCTCATGAGGAAGGATAAATTATGAAGAATTTGACCCTAAGGAAGAAGAAAGAGTGTTTAGGGAAGATTTTATTGACATGAATGAAATGGTTAGAATTTTTATCAAGAAAGGAATGAGAGACTGGACAGAGAAGGATCTAATATCCAAAAGGAAGGACAAGGATCTCAGGAGGTCAAAATGATGAAGACAAGTCAAAGAAGGGAAATGGAGGAAATGGAGGCAATGGAGAGCCACCATCTTCACCCTCATCATCATCATCATCTTCTACTTCTTCTTCAATACATCAGCCACACAAGTCCAAGAGCATTGGTAAATATATTTTATTAAAAATTAATGTTAAGTTCGAATTTCCAATGTTTAATGGTGAAGTAAATGCAGACAAGCTAGATAATTGGATTCGAAAATTGGAGGTCTATTTAATAATATAGAAACTTCAAGATGATGATACAAAATTTGAATTAGCTTCTTTGAGAATGGAAGATGCAACACTTGTTTGGTGAGAAGCCAAGACAAAGGAGGAAATCAAGAAACATGGTAATATTATTATACCATGGTGCGATTTTATTTTTTCTATTAAACAACAGTTTTATCCATTAGCTCATATTCAAAAATCCATCATGAACTGGCAGAAATTTAGGCAGTTAAAGGGACAAAATGTGCAAGAATACACCCAAGAATTTAGGAGAAGATCTCTTTTATTAGGGGTGGATTTTCAGAGCTAAGAAACTTTTCTAAAGTACATAGGAGGCTTACATAGCTACCTAAAACATACTATTCTCATGTTTAACCCCACTAGTATAGATGAAGTTTTTGTTCAGGCCACACATCTAGAAGCTAGAGGGAAGAACATTTCTAAAGAGGGTAGGAAGAAACCTTTTAAGGGTAAAGCCAAAGAAAATACCCCAAAAGTTAAAAAAGAAGAAGAATGCATCTGTTAAGAAGGAGGGAGAAAAAGTGACTTGTAAACATTGTTCAAAAGAAGGCCATGATGAAACTCATTTTTGGAAATTGCATCCTGAATTGAGGCCAAAGAAACCCAATAACAAAGGGAAACATAAAACTACTGCTACAATTCAACATGATTTAGGATCTGATTCAGGTGATGAAACTAAAATTACAACCATGGGATTGAAGAACATGAAGGGAAAATAAATTGAAACTAAACCCAGTACCAATACATCAAACTGTCATATAAACACTCCAAATGAAGAAGAAAGAATAGAACTGTTTCAAGTGAGGGTTATATCCAATCATACCAAGATTGACACACTGCTTGAAAATGGGTCGCAAGAAAAATTAATATCTGAAGATTTGGTCAAAAAAATTAACCTTGAGACCATACCACATCCAAAACCATATCCATTGGGTTGGATTTGTAAGGATGCAAATATACAAGTTACCATGAAATGTATATTGAAGTTTGCAATCACTACAAGCATTGTTGACACATTTGAATTAGTTGTGGTTCCGATTGACATAACTGGTATTGTATTAGGGAGTCCTTACTTATATGATAGGAAATCGAACTTACATTTCCATTATAACAAGTATCATTTATTCAAATAGGGCAAGGAGTTCATTGTTAGAGGACACTGCAAGAAGACAAACATTGCTTTGGTAAATGCTAGACAGGTAAAGATTCTGGTAAATTCAAGTAAGAATTTTGTTCTTCTTATGATTAAGCCCAAAGCTGATATTAATCATGAATATTTTGAGGGATGTGATCCTAAGTTGAAAATAGAATTATATGATGTGGTTAATGGGCATCATGAGATGTTTTAGGAGCCAATAGGATTGCCTCCAAAAAGGGAAATTCAACATGAGATTCAGTTGCAGCAGGATTGTCCTCTTCAAAACATTGGTATGTATCGCATGTCAATAATGGAGAATGTTGAAATAAAGAGGCAAATCAAAGAGATGTTGGATAAAGGTATCATAATGCCAAGCACCTCACCATGCAGTTCACCCATAGTCTTGATACCAAAAAAAGATGGGACTTGGCACATGTGTGTAGATTTTCGAGCTTTGAACAAATTTATGGTAAAAAATCGTTACCCACTCAAAAGAACAAAGGATTTTCCTGATCAGCTGAAGAAGAAATTCTTTTCACTAAGTTAGATTTATGAAGTGGATATCATCAAGTAAGAATTGCAGAAAGTGATATATGGAAAACTGCATTCAAAACCAAACAAGGAATCTTGAGTGGCTAATTATGCCTTTTGGTTTATGTAATGCACCAAAAACTTTTATGCGAGTTATGGATAACGTTTTGAGACCATTCCTTGATGAATTTTTATTGTGTACTTATATGAAATTTTAATTTTCAGCAAAACAAGAGTAGATTATGCCTTGCATGTAAATAGAGTGCTTGATATTTTGAAGAAAGAGAAATTGTTTCTTTAGATGTCAAAATGTGAGTTTGGAAAGATGTCTTTGGTATATTTGGGACATATTGTAGGAGGAGAAGAATTGAGGTTTGATCCTTCTAAAGTGGAGGCCATTGTGAATTGGCCCACACCCAAAATAGTTATCGAGGTAAGAAGTTTCTTAGGTGTAGGTAAATATTGGAGGAATCTTATTGCTAACTTTTCTTCCCTCACAGCTCCTATGAATGAAGTGACAAGTGTGAAGAAAGGCTTCCAATGGGGAGGAAAAAAAGAACAAGTTTTCGAAGCTTTAAAAGAAAATATCAGTTTAGCTCCAATACTTGCACTACTAAATTTGAGACAACCATTCAAGATACAAACCGATGCTAGTGACTATTCCATGGGCGCAGTCCTTTTGCAACATGGTAAGCCTATTGCCTTTCATTCAGAAAATTTTAATGTCGCTCTGACTAATTATCCTACATATGACAAATAATTATATGCGTTGGTACAAAGTGTCAAGAAGTGGAAACACTACTTGATGGGTAAAGATACTATTGTACGCACCGATCACCAACCATTACAGTACTTGGAGTCACAAACAAAATTGCAGCAATCAAGAAATTTCATGTGGATGGGATTTCTTCAACAATTTCACTTGGTTATAAGGTACAAAAAATGTATATTCAATAAATTTTCAGATATGGTTTCGAGACCAATCATTAGTGCTTCTACTTTACTAAAAAATGATTCTGTTGTACATGAGAATTACATAGAACAATGTGCACATGACATTGATTTCCAATATGTGTATGCTAGTTTGAGTGAAGGGAATCCAGTTGAAGAAAAATATTATCACATGCATAAAAATTTGCTATTTCATTTGGGAAAGCTATGTATTCCAAAAAGAGAGAGGCTAAGTTTCATGAGAGAAGCTCATTCTTCTCTTATTGTTGGACACTTTGGGGTAAGCAAAACAATGGCACATCTATAGTGGTATTGTTATTGGCCTCGAATGATAGATAGTGTGTCACATTTTAAAAGAGGTTGTTCTATGTGTGCAACAAGTAAGCCTAGTAATAGGAAGCTTGGATTGTACATGCCACTACTGGTACCATCAAGGCAATGGGAAAGCATCTCCATGGATTTTGTTGGAGGTCTTCCTATGTCAAGAAAGCAACATAATTATATTTTTGAAGTTGTGAATAGATTCAGTAAATCGTGTATACTTATACCATGTAAGAAAACCATTACTGCTGAAAAGCTATTGAACTTTACTTTCAAAATGTTTTGGTTCATTTTGGATTTCCCACTTCTATTTTTAGTGACAGGGATTCTAGGTTTATTGGGAAATTTTGGTCAAATCTATGGAGAATGATGGACACAAAATTGAAAAAGAGTATTGATTTTCATCCACAAACAGATGGAAAAGCTGAAGTGGTGAACAGAAAAATTGTGCATCTATTGAGAAGATATTGCAACAAATATCCTAAATTGTGGGATGAATAACTGCATTATATTCAACATGCTTACAACTGGGCAAAGCACTCTTCAACACAAACCTCACCTTTTGAAGTATGCTTTGGGTATTTGCCAAAATCTCCATTAGAATTCATCTTTGGGAAGGATGGTTCAATTGATGGGCATAGTGATATTGATAAGGCTCGAAAGTTCATTGAGCGAATTCAGATAATACATCAACAAGTTCAAGAACAACTTGAGAAAAGTCAAAGTAAATACAAAGAGAGGCATGAAAAACACTGGTTTGATCACAAGTTTTAAGAGGGAGATGAGGTATGCTTGCACATTAGAAAATAAAAGATGCAAGGGGAAGGTAAAAGGCTCAAACCCATATGCTATGGTCCTTTCAAGATCATAAAGAATGTTGGTAATAATGCATTCCAACTTGATTTTCCTTCTTACATGCAAATGTATTCAATTGTTAATGTTGAAAACTTACGCTTCTATGAAACTCCTTTGATCGATGATCAAGGAAGTGATGTTCAACTACCTTCTATTGAAGATTTCTTGCCAAAATTTCTAGATGAGCTCAAAGAAGATAAAATTCTTGACAGGAGGACAAGAGCATCGAAGAGGGGAAGTGTTGACTACCTTCGAGTTGGGATCAAAGGAACTAAACCAAGCAAGGAAAAATGGATGGTGATTGGAAAAGTGAGGGAGTTCTAACCTCATCTATTGAACAGGTAATCAAGTTTTTTTGGGTCCAAAAGCTTCCTAATGGGGAGGAATGAAGTAGAGTTCATAATTTTTTCTCAAAATTCAAAGTTACAGGATTGTGTTTAAACTAGAATGGTTGGGTAGATCTCGTCTTCCCAATTCCAGTGTCGTGAATGGTTCAAAAAATCAATGTCGTATGAGGAAGATATTGCGTTCTGATCGAAATGGAAAATAAGTAAAATTACGATGGTTTGACCAGGTGTGACTGGGATGCATAGTTAGCAAAATTGACGCACATTCAGAAAAAAAAGAGAATATTCCTTAGAATATTCCTTCCACCAGACCAGTCATTGGTTGAAAATTTTCATTTTACTATTTGAGGTATGGGTTGGAGGAGCCAATTAGAGGGTGCCATGTGGCTAGCCTTGAGGCTACCACATGGCCCTGAAAATACATTGTAAAAGTTTATGAGAGGCTGCGGGCTCGACCCCCTGACCTCCCTTCGGGCACATGCATCATTTTCCAACTGCTATACACATGTTTCTTAACATCCTAAGGTTGTGGGTTTCATTTATTATGTATTGTAAATATAGTTTGGGGTTGGGAACCGTCGGAAGTCCCAAATCGCCAGCGGTCCCTGATATATGTATCACATGATAATCGTTAACGACAACTCCACTTCATGGTAGACACTAACCAAAAAACATAAATCATGGTTCAAACCTTTTAAACCATAGTCCTAATGTTAGTTCCACTAACCGCCAGGTTTTGTAACGGTTTGGTGGTGCGCATGTGATACATATATCAGGGACAGTTGGCAGGTTGGTACTGCCGGTGGTTTCGAACCCCCAACCATATTTACAATACATAATAAATGAAATCCGTAGCCTTAGGAGGTTAAGAAACATGTGTAGAGTGATTGGAAAATGGTGTGTGTTCCTAGAGGGAGGCCAGGGGGTTGAGCCCTGCGGCCTCTCATAAAATTTTACAATGCATTTTTAGAGCCACATGGCAGTCTCAGGGCTAGCCACATGGAACCCTCTAATTTTATCCTCCAACTCGTACCTCAAATAGTAAAATGAAACTTGTCAAACAATGACTGGTTTGGTGGAAGAATATTCCAAGGAATATTCTCTCTTTTTTTGGACTTTGCATCTAGTTTGCTGACTCTGCTGACTCTACATCCCAATCAAACATGGTCAAACTGTCGTAATTTTACCTATTTACCATTTCGATCAAAACAAAATATCTTCCTCATATGACATTGGTTTTTCGAACTGTTTACGACACCAGAATCAGGAAGACAAGATATACGCAACCGTCCCAGTTTCAACCCAATCCTGTAACTTTGAATTTTGAGAAAAAATTATGAACTCCTGATCACCAGTCCTCCAACCCAATACCCTCAAGTATATGGCCCTCAGACTCCAACTCCTTCAGCTTGTTTACAAAAACCACTTGTATTCAAAACCATTTATTCAAAATATGGATTACCATATTATTGGATGTCACATCCAAAACCAGGTTATACCTATCCGCAACTGTATCCAATTTACCCTAGTTTGGGTTATAATATTGGTGGACAAACCCCTTGGTAGCTAAAAGCGCAAATTCCACAAACTTAATTTCAAGAAGTAGCATACCTAGGTTTTGGTCAACAGAATCCTCAAGTGTTTTCTTATCAAAACAACCCCTCTCTGGGTTACCAACAACAGATTCTGTATGTTGGTGCTCAAAGGCCTATTGCCCAAGCATTTCCATCATACCCTAGCTTTTCTCAACCCGACCTTAATCGACGATTTCCCTTTGTGGAAAATTTAGAGTTACCAGATTCAAACCAACTCACCAATGACCCAATCAATTACGCTCCTTGGTGGCCGGTGATACCCCATAAATTACCCTCCAATATTCCTAAGTTCAATGGAAACCCTGGGGAAGACCCGTTGACTCATGTTATGACTTATCATTTGTGGTGTTCATCTAACTCCCTAAATGATGACTCTGTTTGACTACGTCCTTTCCAGCATACGCTCACTGGTCCGGCCACAAAATGGTACATTGAGTTACCAAGATATTCTTTTGATAATTTCACTACCCTAGCTACTATCTTTTTGATCCACTTCCAGTTACCCATATGATATGAGACTGGAACAAAACTCTTGAATAATTTTAAATGGACTAATGCTACTCACATTTCTGATCATATTCATGAGTGGCGTCATTGTTGTAGAATGGTTAAGACATTTGTTACTGATCAAATCCTTGTTGAGTGGTTCATTAAGTCCGTGTTACCATCTATAATTGAGGATGTGGCTAAGGGTGGCATCATCACTGAAGCGTAGGTGATTTCTCGTGCCCAATATTTAGATTTTATTTACACTCAGTCTGGCAGGCTCTATGAGAAAATTCCTAACACATCGCGATCTAATTTTACTGTTCCTCCTCCATCAAAGGACTCTCATGCTGGAGATGGTATGATTGGTATTGCAAGCACACATCACTCTACTGCATCTGATCCCTCACCTTCTTATGAAATCCATGCCATGTCATCTAACAAGGGAAAAGTGACAAGCAACCCAGAAGTAAAAAAAAAGGAAAATCAAAGAAAAATCAAACTTCTACCCCGCAGGAAAGATCATCTAATCAATCATCTGGAAATTGGAAACCTCGTTACCTTGCATAATCTATAATGAGGAAAAAAAATTTCGGGACTATCCTCACTGTGTTGAAGTCTAAAAAATTGTTAAGACCTCGCATGCGTCAGCTATGTTGACTGATCCATTTCCGAATCCAGATACAAATTTGGTTGCTACGGATCTAACCTCTAGTTCCCAAGTGCTTATGCTCTCTATCACGAAGCCAGCTACTGATGTTTTGGTGTCAACATGTAATAAATATTACGGTAGTTAGGCTATTGATCAACCTACTAACTCAACCATGAATATGTCTACAGAATCAATATCGCCACCTGCTATTCCTAAATTGACAATAAAGCCACTTAAGGGAGTCATTCATAAATTAACATTTAATACTTCAGCTAGAGCTACTCAAAATTATAATATAGTTGAAGATTTGGCTCAATCCCCTTAAGCTATGTCAACGCTTGAGGTGCTACAAAATTATTCCTCTGAGAAATAGGCTTTGTTTTTGGCAATTGGTGGAATTGATATGACAGATTCCAATCTCGTAGTCTCTAATCATAAGGGCTATGAGCCGCAATTTCAGCAGAATTGGAATTCTCCATCCAAGTAAATGTTCTCAATCACCTTCTTCATCGTACTATTATTGATAAGGGAGCATCTATGTGCATTATGTCTCTAAACTGTTGGAAGTCACTTGGCTTGTCGTGCCTATCTCAATCGCCAACGACGTTGAAAGCTTTTGATGGATGTACATATAAGCCTTGTGGTATTATTAATAACCTGCATGTTGAACAAGGGGGAAGAATAGTGAATGTTGAAGTTGAGGTCATTGACAGACCTCTTGACTACAATATTTTACTCAGAAGGCCATGGGTATATGCTATTTCTGCGATCGTCTCTACATATTTTAGAATGATCAACTTTCCACATAAAAGGTATTATCACAGTCATCAATCATCTATCCTTATTTGCCTCCAGTTCCCAGGTAACTGGAAGTGTTTTGTTAGTTCACGCATCCAAAATCACACTTCAGAACATTGCTGTAGGACTCTTAAAGAATTTCACTCTTATGGGAACCTTTGCATTACTGCCGCTTGCGACGTTGGCAAAAATTGCAAGTACAGAGACTTGCTACATGATATCTTCCACTCCATCTGGCTTAAGGAAGATTACGGGTGATTCTGAAGTTTTTATGTTGGATGATTTTTTTCCGTTCAGCCCAATTGAGATGGCATAGAAATCAATCTACATGGCTTGGGTGACAAATCCGAAATCATCGTCGCCAGTTGTTTGGGTAGATCGTTCATTAGATTTTTGTACTCCATCAGATTCTTTTTCCTCAACTTTCTTGAAAGATGAGAATATTCTGGAAACCATGATGTTAGAAGGAGAACCATGGGAAGATCATCATCATCGCTCCCATCTTCAGGATTACGAAGAAGATAATCTTAGTGAACTATATCAGCCATTGATCAAAACATTATTTTCAAATTCTTTTCCTATTAATGCAATCGATTCCGAGCGAAATTTGTCAAATACTGAAGAAACCATTTCTATCGATATTTTGGGCAAACCAGCATTGTAGAAAACATTCATGTTGACGTATCTTGTTCTCCATCAGAATTCGAAACATATCGATCTCTATTTCGTGAATTTCATGATGTATTTTCTTGGTCTTACGAGGAAATTCTAGGCATAGATACTAGTATCATTGTACAGAATATTTAAATGTACCTTGATGTCAAGTCGATACGTCAATGCCTTCGTCCTATTTATCTGAAGAAGGCTGATGCAATTAAATTAGAAGTTGAAAATTTTTTGCGTGCTGGTTTCATTTACCCTGTTCTGCTAACTAAGTGGGTTTCCAACATCATTCCTGTTATGAAAAAACAAGGAACCATCAGAGTGTGCATCAATTATCGAGATGTCAATATTTTTTTCTAAAAGACATCTATCCTACTCCCTTTATTGACTAGATTATTGATGATTGTGCTAGATGTGAAATATTTTCGTTCATGTACGGATTTTCTAGCTACAATCAAATCAATATCCACCCAGAGGATCGATATAAGACAACATTCATCTATCCCTGGGGCACATTCGCTTATCAAAAACTCCCGTTTGGTTTACATAACATTGAGGAAACTTTTTAGAGAACAATGGATTATGATTTCAATGACATCAAGCACATTATTCAACGGTAGCTAGACGATTTACCTGCGCATTCACGAAACCAGACTAACCACCCAATGCATTTGAGAGCTATCTTTTTAGCTACCGACAATGAAAAATACGCCTCAATCCACATAAATGTGTGTTTTGTGTTGGTTCTATTTGTTTGCTAGGATTCGTCATCTCAAAAGAAGGAATTCGAATAGACCCACTGAAGGTCCAGGCCATTCTTGATTTTCCCGCGCCATCAAATTTACTTCAATTACAGAAACTTCAGGGAAAGGCTAACTTCCTAAGGAGGTTCATACCCAACTATGCTGAAATGGATAAAGGATTTACTTGGCTCTTGAAAAAGGGGATTCCCTTCCATTGGGACCAAGTTGCACAAGATTGTTTTAATGCTATCAAGGATACTCTTGTCTAGGCTTCATTAATGTATCCCCCCTATTATCAGAGTGATTATTTCTTATATATCGTTGCGGCTGATATGAACATTGCTATGGTATTGGTCCAGGTAGAAAATGGGATAGAACATCTGATCTATTATTTGAGTCATAATCACAATGATACGAAAATAAAGTATTCGTACGTATAAAATCTTGCCTTGGCAGCTATTCAAGCTATCCAAAGATTTCGCCACTATATCCTGTTCCGGAAGACCATTGTCATCTCAGATTGCAACCCCATGACTTATATCTTATCACATCAATTGCTGCAGTGTAATTATTCAAAATGGATTGTCATTTTGCAGGAATTTGATTTGGAATTCATCAAATCCAAGTCAAAGAAGTCTTTAATTTTTTCTGAGCTTCTCTGTGATCTTCCCTCTGATAGTACTGCCACTACGTCAGAACCATCTATTCCTGATGAGTCTTTGTTTCTGATTGGATCATCTAATCCTTGGTATGGGAATTTTGTCATTTATCTCCAGACCTAGACTCGTTGGCCTGATACCTGTTGAATTTTGCAACAAGAAACAATGAAATTGGCATCCAAAAACAACATCCTTGATCCTAGTGAAAATTAAGCACCTACACTAGGTGGGGCCCACACAAACTATTTTTAGGTGGAAGTCTATTTCTAGAATGCATGATAAAATTCTATTTATAGATGATGGTATATTTATAGATGTATGTGCGAGTTCTATTTAAAGATCACAGTCTATTTATAGATGCATGTCGACTATTATTATCCCTTAATAATAGTTGGACAATAAAAAATAATCTATTCTCAATGAGCACTTGGAAATAGTTAAATAAAGTGGAAAATCAATTAGCTAAGTGAATTTCAAGTTAAGAGGTTGGTTGGTGGGACATGCAAGTGGAATTTAGTTGTAACAGAGTGATTCTATTTGCAACAAAGTTAGAAGTGCAGTGGTGCATTAGTTAATGCAAGTTGTAAATCAGTTTAACTCAGTGAAAGTGAATTAAAGTCAGTTGTGCTAGTTGTAACTACAGATACACTAGTGAGAGATCAAGTGAATTAATTATTAATTAATTCACAATTAGTGATCTCACATGAAATTGATGTTTTTACTATTATTAACTGCATGCATGTCAGATCCAGTGGAGACCCAGTTGAGTTCCAGGTGAAAGGGAAGTGTAACTATCAGTTGTGGTATTAGAAAGATACCCAGGTGTAGTTATAACACCACAAGATGCCCATGATACTTAGCACAGTTATTGAAGGCTGAAATTCTTTGTGATTAAGGATTGCATTCATCAGGAACTACATGAGCAAGGCAAGTTGTCTGGAGGCAAAAAATTCACTGTGTATTGGCCAAATTTTTGTATGACAGTGTGAGATGATTGTATATTGTATTGAGAGCTCTTGGATTAGACTTTTGTATGTAATTGTTTCATGATTACTTGTGGAATATAAAATATATGATAGAGGGGTTTTGAGAAGTAAGCTTTCCCCAGGAATATTTGGTGTTTTGGTGTTGATCTATTCTTCTTTGCTTCATGTGATTGGCAACTGTGTTGTTTTTAATTCCGCAAAATATTTGTAGAAGCGATTCCATATTTAACAATAGCATATTGTTAGATCAAGAGAATCTAAGAGATACATGTATTTTGTATTAAATTTCTACATTGTATCAGAGCACAAAAGATTGCAATTTTGATGCAGGAGCTGAGTTTGTTGGTGGAAACAATTCGAATTTGCAAAAAGATTTTCTTGGTGCTACAATTGAGTCAACATAGAATTGGATTTCAATGGCTTGGGGCTAGAGTATGCACTCGAGGGCACCTCAAACTAAATTTCTTGGAAGGACAGGATGGAGGCAGTGCTCCAAGGTAATGGCTTGAAGGAATTCATTAACAAAGATGTTCCTAAGCCTACTTCAATAGATGCTGCATTACTTGATGCATGGAAAAAGAAAGTGGAAAGGATGAGGAGGATCTTGTTGGAGGGAGTACAAGACCACATTGTCTCAAGCCTCCATGGGAAAGCCACACCATATGCTATGTGGAAGGATTTCACGGATCTATTCCAAAGTAGTAGCGACCATAGGAAATTTACGCTTAAAGATAAACTCAGGAAGATCAAGATGGAAAAGAACGACACTATTCCCATATACTTAACAAATTTTTTCCAATGTAGGGATGAGCTTGGGAGTGTAGGAAAGTATGAAGAACATATAGCTCACTTAAGAACATCTTTATGACATCACAATCTACTAAAAAATTGATGAAGAACATCTAGCTCACTTAATAAAGGTCTTTGAAAAGTGTAGAAAGTATGGCCTGTATTTAAATCCCAAGAAAATTTTGTTTGGCCTTCAAGAAGGGAAGATTTTAGGCCACATCATATCTGAAGAAGGGATTAAAATTGACCCAAAAATGATTGAGGGAATATTGCAAATCAGTCACCCAAGAAACATCAAAGAGCTGTAATATTTCATTGGAAAGATAAATTTCTTAAGAAGTTTCATACGAAACCTTTCAAAACTCCTAAGAAATATCACTAACATGTTGAAAAGAGAATTAGGAGTCAAATGGACCAAAGAAGCAAAGAAATATTTTGACTTAGTGAAGCAGGCACTTACACAAACACTAGTTCTGATCAGCCCTGACTTCACCAAAGATTTTTTCATTTTATCCTTTGCATCAGAACACATAGTTGTTGTTGTCTTACTACAAAAGAACATAATGGGACAAGAGAAGCCCATAGCTTTCTTCATCCAATCATTGAGAGATGCACCTATGAAATATAATATCATGGAAAAACAGGCTTTTGCCTTAATCAAAGCACTAAAAGATTTTAGAGTCTACATTTTGCATTCACACATCATTTCATTTGTGCCTCACATAGTGGATAAAGACATACTTACACAAAAATTTGATGGAACAAGAGGGAAGTGGATTTCTATCATCTTGGAATATGATCTGGAAATCAATCCCACTAAGCTAATCAAAGGAAAAGAACTGGCTAAAATCACGGCTGAAACAAAATTTCAAGCACTGGACATAAACATAATTCACTCATTGGATGAACAAGAGGAGCTGGCGACTCCACCTATTGAGGAAGAATTCCTAAAATCTCCTTGGTATGCTGATATATTGTATGCTCTTTTCAATCTAAATGTTCCTCTTGTTTTGTCCAAAACAAAGGCCAGATTATTGAAACTAAAGGCTGTAAATTTCTACATTCTAGACAAAGTTTTATATTAGAAGAACTCTGGTGGTGTACTACTTAAATTTTTGCCTGAAGAAGATGCAAATAGGATTATGCATGAATTTCATGAAGGAGAAAATGGAGGCCACCTGATCTGAAAATGAAACTATTTGTATCTATTGTGCAAAGTATCCATTTTCATTTAATTAAGTGTGCAAAGTGTTCACCATGTCTTGCAATTTAAACAAAGTGTTTTTGGTAACTATTTCTGAGTTTATGTGTGAGGGAATGTTAATTAAAATTACTGTTTACCATCTTAAATCAGAAATACACAACAGATAAAATTCACCATAACATAACACAGTAACATGATGAGGTAGTTAACCCCTCCTGGGCTACATCTGCCAGGTCCAAGGCTCCCAATGGGCATGCCCTTACTCTATTAAGTTTCTCAAATTGGTTATACAATGCGAAATATTCCTAAACAGGCAAAACCAGCTGTGAAAATGACTTCAGAAGACATAAATAAGCTAAAAATGGCTTTTGTTTCACCTCAAACAGTGAAGTATAGCCCAATATAGCTCCATCTCCCTGATGGCCCCGATGGCCCTTTCCTCTTTCCTGAAGAAAAAATGGATGAAGAACACCTATGTTCACTCTGCAACCTATCCCAAACACTCTAGAATGCTCAGAATAGCCAAAATTGACTAAAATTTCGTCTTTTTTGGTCGAAAATTGAGAAAGTTATGATCAAAACAAATTTTTTCCAGTGGCACTAGAAATCCTCCTCCAAAACTGGAGGAACTCCAGTTAAAGCCACCAAAATAGTCAGACAGCTCAAATAGTCAGAACTGTGCCACTAAAATCGGGGCTATAATAAATGTAACTTCCAGTTAAACATACGTATTCACATGCTGAAAAAGCGGACGGTTTCTACTGGTGGATAAGGGTTTAGCCACTGCCCATGGTCACAAGTAGAGGTCCTGTGGTGAGGGGCTAACAGCCAAGCGCTTATCACTTTTTCCGTCGGTTCAATAGGGCTTAGCCCTTGGTCCTAGCACCTAGTCGTGGAACCTACAACCTCAAGCTCCGCGGTCTTCACTCCTTCACTCCACCTAACGTTTAAAACAAAGACCCGACAAATCATGCACACAATGACATGCCCGACCTGAATGCGTTTAGCTGTTGCCCACCTTTTGAAGACCCAAATGCATTTAGCATGACCCAACTTCGTTTAGGTCGGGTCGGGTCAGCCCACAAAATTTATTTTTAACATGACTTTAAACCATAGGCCTGGGGCCACGTGGCAGCCTCTGGGCAGACCACATGGCACCCTCTGATAGGCCCCCAAAAACCATAAAAAAGAAGAAGAAATTTTTCCATAATATTTTTTTTTGCAAGATTTGACAAAGTCATAGTCAAAAGTCCTGTTTTTGGAGGTTAATGGGCAACTTCAAACTTCAATATCTTTCACATATGACCTCAGATTTGAGTCCAGTTCATGGCACTAGAATCACAGCGACGAGGCCTATCTAGTCATTCAGATTGCAACCAATTCTGAGCAGTTCCATTTTTGAGCATTTCTTCAACTTTGGACATGATCACCTGATCACCACCTCTTTTGGAAAACCATAGTTAATAAAATCCTTAGGGCTGGTTTTTATTGGCCTACCCTCTTCCAAGTCATCCACAAGATGGTGATTTCATGTCATAAATGCCAAATCTTTGAGGGAAAAAGAAAGCTGCTGCCTTTGCCATTACAACCAATCTCCGTTGAAGCTCCTTTTCAACAATGGGGTCCAGATTTTATTTGAGAAATCTACCCTGCCTCCTATACCCATAATAAATGGATCCTTACTGCAACTGACTATTTTAATAAGTGGATAGAAGCCATTCACTCTAGGACTGCCACAAAATTAGTGATTATCAGATTCCTTGAAAACAACTTCCTATCTAGATTTGGTTGTCCTAGAAAAATCATTATTGACAATGATGTTTCCTTTAAATATAAGAAAATGGTGGATTTTTCCCACAAATATCACATTAATTTGTTTCATTCCACAACTTATTATTCTCAAGGTAATGGGTTGGTTGACTTCTCAAATAAAATCTTGGTGAACATCATTAAAAATTTGTTGGAGGAAAACAAGAAATCATGGCATAGCAAGTTGATACATGCACTATGGGCAGACAGGTTAACCAATAAGAAATCAATTGACATGTCACCTTATTAGCTAGTCTACGGAACATATGCAGTCTTCCCAAAAACCTTGGGAGTGCCAGTAATGAAGCTAATTCAAGAGGTGCGGTCTGAAGAGAATGACATAGAAAGAAGAATAAACCAAACTATTCAGTTGCAACAAGCCAGAGAAGGAGCGTACAATAGAACACAACTAGCACAAGAAAATATCAAGAAGCTTTTTGACAAGAGGACCAAGGAAAATGATTTCAGCATTGGAGACAGAGTGCTCAAGTGGGATTCCAGAAGAGAGAACAAAGGAAATCATGGAAAATTTGACAATCTATGGAAAGGTCCATACATCATCCATTCTGCAAGAGATAATAATGCATTTTTTTTATAGGAAGTGGATGGAACAAAATTATTTGGAGGCCCTGTCAATGGCAGGATGCTGGAAAATTATTTCAGTTAAGAATCTTAGTTTAAATTTTTCTTCATTTGTATATAACATTGATGAAACAAAACTTAGAAAAATTGCTACAAAATGGAAGAAAGAAAAGAAGAAAAGAGGGAAGATAAAAAGAAAAAGGTAAGCCCCATACCAAAAAATGAATATTTATGAAAGTGTGCAAGTCCAAATGCCACTAATTTTGAAAAAGTATTGTTCAATCATACAACCTAATCATGATTGTACAAATTTTGAATTTTTGCTAATAAGTTAGAAAATGGAGATTTTCCAAACTGTTTAAACTTGGCTTATCAGTAGGTAGATAAAAAATGACATTGGTTCCAAAGCCTAAGTCCGAAACCAATACAGAGAAGTAAGGGATATATGATAAATTAAAAATCCAAGATCAAAGCCCTCAGTTTGAGTTTAATTTTTGCAAAATAATATTGTGTGCATCATGTCCAAAATGCCACAGTTCATGACAAATCAAACTGCTTAATCTTGATTTAGTCATGCTTTAAATTTCATGCTGATAGTTAGTAAATAAGAATCTGTCAAACTATTTAATCTTGACAAATGAGTAGTTAGGTAGAGAATAAAAGAGCTCATCAGTCTAATCTGAGCATTTGAAAGTTATAAGGGTAGAAATAGATAGTTTTACTTTCAAAAGAAAAATGATGTCAAGGGTTTGCAAGTCCAAAAACACCCAAGAAATGAAGAAAAAAAGTTAGAATATAATGATGGGTAGGCATAATTGATTTGCTGCAAACATGGTTTTAAATTTTTGAAGGTCACATTCACAAAAATTTGCAGCAGATCAGCAAAAATAGGATAAAAATCAGCCAAATACAAACATGCTACTGATCTACAAAATCCAGAGATCTGAGTTTCTTGACACCTCCTAAAGGAGTTGCCCTCCAGTATGACTAAATGAGTAGGGATTGTTTACAGTCTGCTGAAAAATAACATTCCCTGATTATCATTTTATTTTCAGAAATCTCACTGCCTTCAATATTTTCATTTTTACCTATTCACTATCTCTCATTTTGCCTATTCATATGCCATCATGCTCTAAAAACCTATGTTTGACCAGAATCCCTCATTATTACCCCTTCCCCTACTAAAACCCCATTTTTCCCCATTTAACCCCTCCCTTTCATTCATTCCTCCATTTTTTATTCAAAACAATGTAAAAACCCTTTTTACATTGTTTTTGAAATTGATTTTTGTTTCAGTACCCACTCTTTTTAAATGAAAATATGTTTGTTTAAAAATACCCAACCCCGTTATATTGAACCCGCCTCCATTTTCTATATTGAAGCCCTTGATTTAATAAAACTTGCTCCCCCTCTTTCATAAATCCTTGGGTCCCACATAAACATTAACCCCCCCGCTCTAAACCCAAACCCCCGTCCTCATATAACCCTGGACCACCTTATATTTAAGAGGCCTCCACTTAAATAAACCCCTGGGCCCCACATTTAAAAAACCCCGAATATAATAAACCCTCTGCTTTATTATATAACCCCAGCCCCACATCATGTAGCTTGTTGTTTCATCAAACCCCGCCCATTGTCCGATCCGCTCCGCCAAATCCGATGGCCCATGATCATTATTGCGCTTCCAATTGCCCGAAGTTTAAAACCTTTGAAGCTTGTGAAATGGGCGGGTTTCATGCCCGTCCTTTCCTCCATGCGTCACTCCCTTCGCGTTAATGCATGCCCACTGCCCAATACCGCGAAACGCTTTTTCCCTATGTGAAAACCACTTACCGCTCCCCCGCCAAAAAAAAAACCATTGACCCCGTTCAAACGTGTTGAACCCCAAATCTCTGCGATAAGCCCTGAGCTGCCATGTATACCCCTGTGACATTTCTAAAGGCTTGGAGGGCCATAGCCAAATGCAAAACCATAAAAGCCTCCAGTATCCAGAATCTATCGACAGTCCAGATTTTTATTAACAAATTGTTCTTAATTGTGCACGTGATCGATATATCAGGAAATTCATAAATTGCATTTCTAAGGTCTAAGAATTATTTAATTAGAGCTCTCTAGGTGATGATCTAGGAGCCTTTTTCATCCAAGTACTAGGAGCACAAGATAAATCAAAGTCAGTAATGGATCATGACCATTGATGATCATTCAATCACTCCCACGACAACAAGGTTTTATCAAAGGACAGGATGAATAAAATAAAGGAGTTCTACAGTGGTTGCGTAGGGATAAAAGGCAAAAGAAAAGGTTAAGAGACAAAGCTAAAAATGAAGGAAAGATAAGGAAGCAGATCAAACAATGATATAAAGAAGGAGATGATAGTGAAAATAAAGAAAACAAAAGCAGTAAAGGATGAAAGGATTAATCAAAGATCAGAGATAAAAACATGTAGAAAAATACATATGAAGAAATATTAAGGTTTAAAAGACAAATCAGAGTTTAAAGACAAATCAGAAACAAATCAAAAAAGAAGATAGATCCGAATGACAAAGCAAACCACCATTTACTCTTTCATAGTCATATTGGCCACATATAGCCTAAATTTTGTTTCAATAAAGGTAGCTACAGTTAAAGTTCAGTTAGAGATATTTTAGCATATTAAAAGTTATTGAAAGAGCTAATATTAAAGCCAAATAGTCAAAAAAATATCTTAAAGTTAGCTCAACAGTTAAGTCAAAAGTTATTATTACAGAAAGTTAGTTAGTGATATTTTGGCATTGCGCCTTACTTGGTCTCAAAGGTCAAGATTACATTTACTCTGTAATAAATACAATCTAAAACCCTAGATTAGGGAAACCTCCTCATCTATAGTTAAATACTACATGTATTGTTCATTATTATTGTTGGTTGGTTGGTTGCTTGCTTGGCTACTAGGCTAGATTTTGATCAGATTCTGAGTTGCAGATACTATTGTACTAGAGTATTGTAACTGTTTTGGACATCAATATGTAATATTTCCAAATTTTCACATGATATTTGGAATATTAGAGTTCTTGGTTTTCTTAATAAATTAAGTAAACAAAATGGTGGAGGGACCCACAAACCTCAAATATGAATAAAATCCATTTTTAATATGTGTATGTGGATATTCTAGATCTAGATCTAAAATCATGGAGTAGTGGAGCAACTTCATTAATGGAGATCATGTCTCATTTATGAGATAGATTATAGGGGAAGAAACAGCCAAATAAGATCATGGATTTTAAATGTAAAATCATTAGGATCTTTGTTAAGGTCAACTGAGATCATAGCGCATTCAAAGAAGATCATAAAGCACTTATGATAAGATAGTGGAGGAAGTGATGCATTTAATGCACACATGATGGAGAGGGTGATCACCCCATGTGAACATGATGGAGGACATGGAGAAACGATGCAATCAACTTTGGAGACTTATGTCCACATGCACAGTGCAGTTTTGGAGTGGGCCTAGGCTATGGAAGGCTCGTATCTATATAATGAAGGTGAAGGCACAAAGGAAGGCATGATTTGGATTATTCATTTCGTGATCTGTTTAGATCTAGATTTGTCCGATGACATTTCTATGCAGGTTTGGGCGGTTTAGCAGAGTTTGAAATGCTGTTTAGCATAGGGTGTTCCCAAGTGGGAATCCCACATCTTTCATTGAGTAGCTCTTGAAAGAGGATTGTACTGCATTCCTTATCAGGCATTGGTGCCATCTTCAGGAGGTTGTTTCTAGCATTTAGCTAGGAAACCAGTGGAGGATTCATCGTACCACTTTGTTCTTCACATTCAGTCTTCCAGGAGAAGCAGATCTATATCTAGTATTTAGGGCATTGGGTTTTATTACCTCCATGTAGCAATAGTCCCTTCAAGGATTGCGCAGTCTAGTCCTGTAGATCTATTGGAGGCAGGAAGTTTCTAGTATTTCAGCTGGAAATCCTGTGGGGGATTATCTCCTCACATTGGATCTATTATTTCCATCATTCAGGAGCTAATTTTACATATCTAGAAGTAGGCTATTGAGCCTCCCTCTTTGACAACACAATTTTCTGAATCTGTTGTTCATCTAGTAGCTATTTTCAGTGGAGGAGATTGGAGGAGATAGATCTTAAGCTTTTAGCCCAAGGATCTAGTGAATGGATCAACCCTTCTTGCATAGATCTAACTGTGCACCATTGCAACCATCATATCATCAGATCTAGCTTCAGATCTGCATTCCTAACATCATATATGTGAATCCCTAAGAGGGTGGTTTTCTTAGATTGACATATCTGAGAAACCATTTCTGGGTTATCTTGGGAATCCATCATTGAGCCCCGATCTACATTTTCAGCATCATCGGAGCTCCCATTCTTCCTAGATCTGACTTTATATCTTCCAGGTAAGTTGTAGTCCCAACAGTTGCAGTAGGGACAACGCAATTTACCTTCCAATAGTTCAGCAATTACGCAATCCCTCTTGTGGGATCATTGCAGGGTCATTCTAGGCCATCCATTTGGCTTAAGTGTCTCATATTTTTAGACTGATGTACTTGCTTTTTCAACTCCCATATAATAAAATGGCTCAGCTATTTCTGTGCATTTTTATGTGTATATAGATTTATTGTTTACTTTTATGTAGTTCTTATATTGTGTTTCATTATTACTGCATTCTCCCTTCTGGGATATTACAGTGGTATCAGAGCATGATCTTTGGCTCATCTTGTGGACACTTCATATTTTGCATCAAAAGAAGAAGAAAATAGATGCGATCTATCATGAAGGAGGATTGTAGTTTTTCCACTCCTCTCTTTAGATCCATGAAATATCTCTCCAGGCAGGTCAAAAAAATGAAGAGAGAAATGCAAAGGGAGGATCCAAGAAAAGGATTTGATGAGGAAGGTCCAAGAACTTCCTATCAACAAAAAGGAAAACCAGAGAACCATAGATCTCCTAATAGATATACTATACCCACTTTATTTGAAGAAGGTGAAGGGTGTAGAAATGAAGAAAGGGAAGAAACCGAGACTCATGAAACTCTTAGTCTATATCTTGAAGAGTATAAAGCATAGTCTAGAGAATTCAAAGGAAGTCTAATTATCCAAGAATTCTTTGAACTCAAAGAAGAAAGAAGATCCTATAGCAGCAATAGAAGAAAGAGCCATAATATATTTTATTTGCCTACATTTGATGGATCTTCCTCAAGCACTGTTAAGGCTTGGAGGAAAGAGTTAGATACATTTTTCATGCTATATCTTATGGCTGAAGGAGTGGTTGTCCAAATTCCAACACTTCATATTTTAGGTGAAGCCAATGATTGGTGGTTTGGTCACATGGATCATGCAAAGGTGAATAAATATTCAGATTTCTTTCACAAGTTGTGGAAGAAGTTTGATATGAGAAAAATAGAGATGTGCCACAAAGAGACATTCCCTAAGGAAACAAAGGAGGATTTAAATATTGTCACTCTGGATAAGGAGTCACCACATTCACCACCAACTGCAGAAGTACTTTCATCTAGAGAAGATACACTTGCAACTTTGCAAGATAATCTTGAGCTCTTGAAACATAGAGTGCCATGCATGATTATGGAGATGAATGAGGAAGAGGAGGAAGATTCCAGCGCTGGTACACTTGGAGAAGAGAAGCCATCATTCTTACCAGCAGTTGGAGACACCATTGACTCGGTTGGAGGAACTCTTATGTTCTTGCAAGAGGTTCCCACACATCAGTTGATCCAATGTATGCATACATATTCATAACATATTGTTTCAGTACATCTTATTGAAACTTATGAGGACATGCCATTAGGGCTGATGCATAACCAAGGGTTAGAACAAAATGATGATTTGAAGCAGAAACCTATCACAGTGCAGAGGACCCTTGATCTAATCAAGGAGGAGAAGAAGAGATATCCCAGTTCATCATTGTTGAGCTACATTTAAACCTTTGAGTTGAAGTGTAGAGTTTCAAAAGATGGGATGAGCATGATCCTATGTACAATGGCTAGTTATGAGATCAACATTTTGCCTTTCTTTGAGACAACATATGTACCACCATGTAGATCTACAACGCTGTCACTTAGTAACAATGATAGTGAAAGAGCCCCATCATTCCTGGAGCATTTTGAAGGTAGCTTCAATCATGAAGAATTGGAGGTAAAAATGATAGATGGTAGACATCTTGAGATGAGGAATCTTTCCTCCTTTCTAGATGACACTTTCTCAATGTGCATCTCACAGCTCAAAAAGAAACTTCTACCTGCAGCAGATCCATAACCTCTTTGGTTTTGGAGGGCCTTTGGTGAAAAGAGAATCTCATTGAGAGATCTCATTGGAGGTGCACTTCAACATATCATGAAATGAAAGGTTCTTCATGAGCTCTAGGAGAATGGTATTCTACAAAGGGAGGATACCATGTTTATATAGAGTATCATTCATCATCCACATGGGGATGAGTGGGTGAGAATGATAAGCAAGGAGTTGCATGACCAGTTGCAGATATATGACATGGGCCATCAAGAAGCTTAGTTATGCTGGTTGCTCTTGGGTGAGTTTGGTTACTACCCAGAGGCTCCTATTTCTTTTATCCATGCCTTTAAAAACACTCATGAAATGAAGAAGGAGGCATGGTTTCCCTGGCTTCTCTTGGGTGAGTATGGTTACCACCCAATAGCTCATATTTTTATGATTCATGCCTTATGTATCAATGATAGAATGCAACAAAAGAAGGCTTGTTAATTTTGGTTTCCCTTGAGAGAGTTTGGCCATCACATGATATCTCCTATGTCTATGTGTTTTGTATTGGGTAGAACTTGGCATGATGCTCTCATGATGTGTATTGATGGTGTTTTCTTGTATTGGGCTAATGTGATGTTCCACATGTCTATTAGTATGTTTTTACTCCATTATGCACATGAGGAGGAGAGAAAGCAGCAAGATATCTTGTTGCTTTTCTTGCTTTTGTGGGAGTTTGGCTTATCCATCTTGCATGGGGAAGATGGAGGATGGAAGAAAATGGCCTTACTCCGGTGGTTACTTTTGGGAGAATATGGTTTGACATCTTTTTCTACCCATATATCTCTATCTATTATTTTGCATAATGTTGGAATGATGCTTGGATCCAAAAAGGACAACAGGGCTAAAGATGGGGGCATGTCAATGCTCAATTTACTTCATGAAACATGGGATGAAGAAATGCTTTATGAGATGGTACTTTTCCTTCGTGGGAAGAACCACTTTATTTTATGTATCTCATGTATTGATGATGATGTTGGACATCATATGGTTGTCATTTGGTACTTCTTGGAGAAAGGAGGACATCCAACTATACAGTTGGAGGTCATTCTATTCCTTCTTAAGAGACAACTTTGGACCCAAACATGCATAACCCATTGCAACAAAGGGAGGAGGCCTTCCTTATGAGGATGCCATTTTGAGGGGAATTGATGGCCTTGCATCTACTTTTGCAGTTGCTTTTGGACAAGCAATATTTTTCCAGGGAGGACTGTAATATTCCCAATTTTTCACATGATATTTGGAATATTAGAGTTCTTGGTTTTCTTAATAAATTAAGTAAATAAAAGGGTGGAGGGACCTACAAACCTCAAAGATGAATAAAATCCACTTTTAATATGTGTATGTGGATATTATAGATCTAGATATAAAATCATGGAGTAGTGGAGCAACTCCATTAATGGAGATCATGTCTCATTTATGAGATATATTATAGGGGAAGAAACAGTCAAATAAGATCATGGATCTTAAATGTAAAATCATCAGGATCTTTGATAAGGTCAACTAGGATCATAGTGCATTCAAAGAAGATCATAAAGAACTTATGATAAAATAGTTGAGGAAGTGATGCATTTAATGCACACATGATGGAGAGGGTGATCACTCCATGTGAACATGATGGAGGATATGGAGAAATGACGCAGTCAACTGTGGAGACTTATGTCCACATACACAATGCAATTTTGGAGTGGGCCTAGGCTATGGAAGGCTCGTATCTATATAATAAAGGTGAAGGCACAATGTAAGGCCTAATTTGGATTATTCATTTCTAGATCTGTTTAGATAGAGATTTTTCTTAGGAAAAATCTATACAGGCTTGGGCTATTTAGCAGATTTTGCAATGCTGTTTAGCACAGGGTGTTCCCGAGCAGGAATCCAACCTCTTTCATTGAGTAACTCTTGAAAGAGGATTGTACTACATTCCTTATCAGGCATTGGTGCCATCTTTAGGAGGTTGTTTCTAGCATTCAACTAGGAAATCGGTGGAGGATTCATCATACCACCTTGTTCTTCACATGCAGTCTTCCAGGAGTAGCAAATCTATATCTGGCATTTAGGCCATTGGGTTTTATCTCCATGTAGCAACAATCCCTTCAAGGATTGTGCAGTCTAGTCCTATAGATATATTGGAGGAAGGAAGTTTCTAGTATTTTGGTTGGAAATCCAGTGGGGGATTATCTCCTCACATTGGATCTATTGTTTCCATCATTCAGGAGCTGATTTGACATATCTAGCAGCAGGCTATTGAGCCTCCCTCTCTGACAGCGTAGTTTTCTGAAGTTGTTTTTCATCCAACAACTATTTTCAGTGGAGGAGATTGGAGGAGCAATATCTTGATGTTTTAGCCCAAGGATCTAGTGAAGGGACCAACCCTTCTTGAATAGATCTGATTGTGCACCATTGCAACCATCATATCATCAGATCTAGCTTCAAATTTTCATTCCTAGCAGCATATATGTGAAGCCCTAAGAGGGTGGTTTTCTTAGATTGACAGATCTGAGAAACCCTTTCTGGGTTATCTTGGGAATCCATCATTGAGCCCTGATCTACATTTTCATCATCATCAGAGCTCCCATTCTACCTAGATCTGACTCTCTATATTTCAGGAAGTTGCAGTCCCAACAGTTGCAGTAGGGATAACGCATTTTACCTTCCAGCAGTTCAACAGTTATGCAGTCCCTCTTATGGGATCATTGCAAGGTCATTCTAGGCCATCAATTTGGCTTGAGTGTCTCATATTTTGAGCACTCTTGTACTTGCCTTTTCACCTCCCATATAAGAAAATGGCTCAACTATTTCTCCACATTCTGTTGTGTATATCGATTTATTGTTTACTTTTTTGTAGTTCTTATATTGTGTTTCAGTATTACTGAATTCTCCCTTTGGGGATATTACACAATACTACAAGCATGTTCACAGGATTCTTGAGCTATGTTAATGGTGATGTTATCCCTCTTTGTCAATGTTTCTCCTTTGTTTTTCATATTGCACATCAATTTCTCTAATAATAGAACATAAAATTTAGATTGAGATATGTTGTTTTGGCACCTTAACTCTATCTGTTACTATTATCTTTATGTCTTCTTCTGCAAGGTCTAATTAAGGAATTCAGGGGCGTCCTGCTCTTTAGTTTGACCTAGATTGTTTACCTTGAGGTTTTCTTAGTAAAGTAGTAAATAAAGAAGTCAGGGGTGTCCTTCTCTTTAGTATTACTAAATTGTTATCTTAAGGGCCTTCTTTGAAGTTTAGTTAAAGAATTCAAGTTCATCCTGCTCTTTAATTTCACTTAACTATTATTTTGAATTTTTTCTTTGTCTGAAATTAATAGCTAAAGAATTCAGGGTTGTCTTGCTCTTTAGGATTGCTAGATTGTTGTCTTAAGGTCTTCTTAGTAAAGATAAATTAAAGAATTTAGGGGTGTCCTGCTCTTTAGTTCCTCTTAAACAGTTATCTCAAATGCTTTCTTGTTAAAGTATAGATTAAAGGATTCTTAATTTCCCTTTAGTTTTACTGAATTCACAATTTATTGTCATCTTACTTTCATTTTATCTAAAATGATCCACTTGATATGGTTATCTTGCCCTATGAAAACCCTTGAAGAGTCGATGCACAATTAAAGCCTTTTATGACTCCATATCCCAATGGATTAAGCTTCTCACATTCTATATATTCAACTAAAACAAACAATCAAACAATCAACCAAACAAAACAAGCAAACCTCACATTTCATAACTAGCCTAAAATCAGAAAAAACATAGGCATAAAGTTAAATAATTTTCATCACAAAAACAAAGAGATCCCTCTCTGAGTCAAGGAAGCCTAGGTCCTTGGACTCCAAAGTGGTTTTATGTGGTTCTCTTCAGATTCGTTTTAGCCAATCTTGCAAATTATGGGGAACCAACATAATGACGACCATAGTGGGGAATCTGAGTTATAAAAAAAGCTTAATTTTACCTCAAGAACTCAGAAAACCCAATTCAAATGTAAATGAATCAAGTGTTAGCCAAGAATGGTATCTGGCTACTGATGGTGGACAATAACCAACCTCAAAAATTTTAAAATCATCCACCTGGTGACTCCACTGGTTTTCAGTAGCCCTGTTGACTCCACTAGGAAATTTGTTGAGAAATATTGATTATATTAAAACTCAAAATAAACCGAGTTAAAATACTTTGTGAATTAAGTATTTTATTTCACATATTGGTTTGTTTTCAAACTATCATAAAACTCTCAACCTATCTAAACCTTGGGTCCAAGTTCTGGCTTCCAGAAGAATATGAACCATATTCCATCTTGACCTAAACCCTCTTGTAATAGTTGACAATCCGAAGCACATCCTAAGGAAATATCCTAGATCTAAAAATCCATCTGTTAGTAGACCAATTTACAAAGCAAGTTCCTTACCTAAAAACCTTAAAGACTTGCAGAATATCCTATCTGATCACCCCTAGAACAAAGCTTGTCCATGGCTAGATCTTAGAATTGGGTAACCCAGATAGTTTTAGACCCACCCATCTTACAACAGATCTCTATTGTACTAACTTCAACCCCCATTCATACCCCCACTATTCACCTTACTCCCTTTTAAAACCCTCCACTTGTTAACCCCCCTTTGTTTCTCCAACTACTCGCCATGGCAACATAATATGCCCCATTAGTTCTACCATTGCGTCTATTTGTTCTACCACAAGACTATCAGTCCAAGATTCCCTTATATGATGCAAGTATTTCAACAACTTCTCAACAACATGTGGATATAATTGTAGTGTCCCTTCTTAGTGAGATAGCTTTGATGACACTTAGAGATGGTGATTTTGATATAATGATATAATAATATGTATGAAAGACTTATGTACATGCTTATATGCTATGACCTGGTTTAGGTCACTTGGTTGTTGTGTGCTTATGATAATATCTATGGTTGCGTACACAAGAATTTATTTTGGTTAAGAGCATATTAGCAATGTTTTCTCTTTTGGTATCCTATTTTGGACATAGGTGTATGACATGAATGGTGATTCAAAATTGAGACACAGATCCATGGATGATCATGGTTAGATGGAACATATGGTTAATTATGATTTATGGATGATACATAAATTGTATGATTATATGTGCATAATATCGTACTAAGCATGATGTGGCAGGGGAATTGGTCATTGCCAACAAGGATGCTCAAGTTATAAATGACTGTGGAAGTCATTTCTCCAAAACCAAAATGACTGTGGAAGTCATGCACAATATTTGGTAAAGTTTGAATAAGTTAATTATGAAATTCATTTGATTTATTTGATCAATGAGTTTGTGATGTGTGCAGGCCTTGGAAGAAGACCTTACCAACGAACCATTAGATGGGTATGAGCTCACAATCAGTACTTTAAGGTGAAGCGCAGAGTTTCAAAGAAAAGTAGATGAGATGCCATGGAAATTAAGGCGCAAAGTCCTAAATCCATGAAATATAAAGACGTGGAGTCTTGGATATATAATAAAAGGATTAGGGCGCGGAGTCCTAAATCCATGAAATATAAAGACGTGGAGTCTTGAATCTATAATGAAATGTTTGGGGCGCGGAGTCCTGAATATTAAAAAAGATCAAGGTGTGGAATCTTGGATCTTTAGAGTAGATCAGGGCGTGGAGTCCTCAATCTACTAAGGCACAAAGATGCTTACAATAGGGGTGCAGAATCCCTATTATCCAAAATACCACTCATGGGCAGCTCACATATGAATTTCCTTAATAAGATATCATTCCTAACAATTTTGGAGTGACTTTCTAAAAATAGAAAGTCATGCCTACTATTTCAAGTATGACTTTCCAAAAATAGTAAATCACCTCCAATCAATGGGTAAACAAGTATACTTGAAGGAAAATCACTTAACTTATGATTAATCAATTGTAATAGTTCAATCTTGACTTAATCATCAATATTGTTAATATTATTAATATTATTATTATCTTTTATGAGACTATGATATTATTATTAAAAGGGAATTATATCCCCTCAATCACTTCACACCTCTCTCCTTCATGACTCTCATGGCTCTATGTAAATCTCTCTATTTTAAATATTACATTACACTCTCTTTTATGCACTCATCAAGGAATGGCATATTCCTCTTACACTCATTAAATATATTCCTCTTACACTCATTAAATATATGTCATAAAATATTCCTCTTACACTCACTTTAATGTGTATGTTACACTCTCCTTAAAAAAGGCATGCATACCTCTCCTTAATGGCATAAGTTACACTCCTCTAAATGGAATACAATGCATGCATATTAATCCTCCTTTATGACAATAAATTGTGGCTCCTCCTATATATGAGTCTCATGTATTCTCATTTGAAGGGGGGGAGGGGATAATGCCAAGAGTGGAAGAGACTTGAGGAATATGGTGAGAGGGAGAGATATGGAGAGTATCCAATTACTTCCAAAACAAATCTAAATTTCTTATGAATCTTCTAAGTATCTATTGAGGTTGAACATGAGTGGTATTTAGAGGAAGTGAAAACTATATTCCTGAGTTTTCCTTGCATCTATCTCTCTACTATTGTATTTTGGTACTGTTTGTGAGATTTTACAGTTCGGGGGTTCCAGGGGGAGGATTTCTCCCTGGATATGGTTGGGTGGAAAACCGGATGGTTCAAATGAGTTGGTTAAGGGATCGAAGATGGATCATATTCTCAACGATTGGAGCTGAATATCTCTTCAGGTATAATTTCCATTGTCCTAAAATTATAGTATAGCTTTAGCATAAAATAAAAAGTAGACATTTAAATTGTTGTAAGCATCTAATTTTGGTTTAGGCTTATGTTATCTAAAATATTATTGATTATTTAAAAATGAAGACTAGATCAATCTATATGTATGGATGTTTAGATCTCAATATTGGAGTTATTATTGGTATAGTTTATGGTACTAATCTTGGTATTGTAGCATTTGAGAAAGGAAAGCCAAATATTGTTGAAGGTAATTGCAATAAATAAATTCCAAAGGACTTGGGTAAGTATTTCACGATTTATGGTTTTGTTTCAATTAATTAGATGCATGTTTTAGAAATGGTTTTAGGATAGTTTGAAAAGTGTTTGACAAAGTCCGTGAATGAGTAATGTTATTTATGCATGAAGAAGTGCTAACTTGCAGCTTATATCAGAAGTAAGAAAATGGACATGTACCCAAAACATACCTGGAGGAATTACATAATCAACCCTTAAAAGAAAATGCAAAAGTAATGGCAACTAAAATATGGTTTGGAAGATCAAATGCTTGAGGTAAGTTGGAGATAAATTTCAGTTATGGCTTATGTTTCATATTCTTATCAATAATTCAATGTTTTGTTATTCAAGTTGTTGTAATAGTACTATCAGAAATTTTGACAGAAAGCCTTAATGACTATAGCATTTAGGGCTGCCATATGTTTGTTAAATTGTAGCGATTGGTGCAAAAAGCATGTCAATTACATCAAATGAATTAGCTTGTGGGTGGTAAAATGTTTCAAGAATTCATATGGTGGATTTCGAAATGTGTGATTTCAATGAGCATATCTTAATAGCATAACTCTGAGTTGTTTGTCTTCATGTAGAGGTGTAGTTTTAAGTTTTCATTCCATATGTTTGACAAAAGTCATAAATGAAATATTTAGGCTATAAATTTTTTTGTTTTCGAGAATCGAATTCCTAGGTGTTTTTAATTCAATTCAGCCCAACATTGGGGGTTATACGTGCCTAAAGGTCATATAACCCCTATTTTCATTCCAAAAAAATAATTTTCAAAACGCAAATCAGAAATTTGGGCAATTTGGCGGATTGCTGCTATGATTTATGTGCGCATGTTGTTGAGTCTTTGATGAAAGAATAAGATTATTTAGTCCCTGTTTTAAGATGGAAACATTTAAAGTTTCAATTCTGAATTTTATGAGATAAATATGTTGAAGAATAATCTCAAATTCATTGTTTCTAAGTGTTTGACAAAATGCCTCAATGATTTTTAATTGCATGCTTGCAAAGTGTTTGTCAAAAATCTTGAATGGCTGTAGCTTTTGTGCGTACAAATTGTTAGTGTAAAATTCTTAGTTACTGTTGTTTTTATGTTACTATAAATTATAAATAAACTATTTAATGTGTGTAGCTTCCTATGTCTACAATTTTTTGGTATGAATGTGAAAATGAATTTAATAATTCGCTGAAGTGTGAATAAGACAGTTGTTTCTTGTATTATCTAAAGCTTTCAAACAAAAAGGGCTTTTTGTTGGAAACAATTTTACAGTGACTAAATCTTTAGGATTTTGGGAAAATGAGTATTATTTATTATGTGACATCTACTTCTCTATCTTACTGATGGTGGGTAAGGTGGGACCTTACATATGGTATCAGAGCAAGTTACAACGCTAGGGCCTAATGGGCCAATAGGCTTACTTGTAGGTTGATGGTGTATGAATGTTGATTTTGCGAGCATGTTGAGTTGTTGTATATCTTGACTTAGAAGCATATTGGTTGCATAGAGGATATTATTATCATTATGTCATTTAGTGACTCATGAAATAAAATAAAAAAATCCCTTATATTCCTTTATATTTTTGTTAAGACACATTATCAACAATATGTTAAAATGCTTAAAGACATGCTGGGAAAGGATGTGCTTGAGAAAGTTGGGGTGAAACCCAAGTATGTGAATGACTTGATTTTCAATCAATGAGTGAGATAGGTGGAGTGAATGCATGGTTTCATATATTTTTAGTGCATCATTTTCAATGTGATATGGGCTTATTAGCCATCTTTACTTGCTGAAATCGTATCTACCGAGAAGAATATTGGCTTAATCTGGACTATAGTGTGATGACCTTGGTGCATATGCTTTTGGAATGAGTAACAAGTGTAAGGCTGAGATTCCATTAACGTGATGATTGAGTTCATCATGATAATTTTGAATCTTTTCGTACCTACACTAGAGGAAACTTAACTAAAAGCTACCTTGAAAGATGTCACTTTTAACTGTGAATGTAAACTCAAGAGTGATGTATGTGTATTAAGTAGATGTGTTAAAATTGGATTTGGGAATACATTCTTAATGAGTAAGAATGAAATTTCTCTGATTTCTTTGACATGATTTTGTGTATTTTGGGTTGACATTAGGCATCAAATAACTTTAAATTACTCAATTACTAGGTTGAGGTATAACCTTCCTAATAAACAAGAGGCTTAAATGATTGGTGCATGAAGGGCTGTGGAAGCCATTTTAAGGAACACTTGAAGGTTATATTTTCGTTAAGCTAATGTATGGGTGCGGAATACATACTAGCATATATCTATGATCTAATGTATGGGTGCGGAATCCATACTAGTATATATCTATGAGAAAATGTATGGATGTGGAATCCAACTAGTATATATCTATGAGATAAGTAATGAGGTAAGGTATGGGTGTGGAACCCATACTAAAATATATCTATGAGCTTAGTAATTCTTCTCGTTAGAATATTTTGATGGAATCTGATATTCATGATTAAGGAGTAATTATGTGTAATTAAAGTTAAATGGATAGAGATTTGTAACACAAATGTGCTTGAGCTTTAAATCCATTATTTTATTTTTATGACAAATGAAGATACTAAGATTGATATATTGAACACCATTAGGTGGTTTAGAATGTTTGGAAGAATTGATTTTGATATATGGAGTCAAGTGTGAACTAGATATCTATCCTCTTGTATTTTAATCCTTTTGTATGTGTTGAATTTAGGTAGAATTAAAATGACTTTCAAATTCTTGAAATGTAGAAAAATATTACTGTGATAAGTTGATGAAATAACTTTTCTATTGGCTTAAGACAAATTAAGTCTAGAAAAGCCATAATAGTCTCTTTAATGATTTTATCAGTTGAATATTGGTTGCATTCTATTTAACCAAATTAATTAGAGAAATTATGAGGATTGAACTCATGTATTTCTCTAAACTATTGTTAGTTAGGTGATCGCGTCAAAATTCAAATTATTTATAAATTGTGAAGAGAATAACATGTTTAGAAGGTAAATATTTTATGTGGTGAGAACTTGTTTTATTTGAAAAAAAAAACATGTGATTAATGAAAAGCTTGGTTGAGTTCATGTTTTACAAGAATATGTGCTTGTGATATTTTTGAGGAAGAAATTGAAGGAGAGTGAGATCACATTTTGATGAATTGGAATTCTTGGATGATTTAGAAGCCTAAGATGAGTGTATTGTATGTGGAATGGAAGAGATTGTTGGATTTAAGAATTTGTTTTGGGATGTATAGTTGTATGAGTATTTATTAGTCCTACAAAATGTTGTAATAATTTGAGAGGGTGGTAAGTATCCTTAAAAAAAAAAAAAAAAAAAGGGTTTAACTTTAGGCTAGAAATTCCCTTGTGATAGTCTAAATCTTATTTAAATTTGAAAAGATTCATCACATTTTGAGAAATTTATGGTTTTCATAGTTTGTTGTTGCGTACGTATTAATAGTAAGGGATAAGACATGAAAGCAAATGAATTGATTAATTACTGAATAGAAATCGTGAGCGATTTCATAGTTGGAAAACAAATTGACTTAGAGTTATCAAGGTAGATTCAATAATATAGATACCATATTTACATAATTGTGAGATTTGTTCTTGATTAAAAGTCATTTTCAAAAAGATACAATTAATCTGCTTTTAGATTAAGATCTTCTAATAGAGTCATTCATAATTGATTCTCAAGTTAGAGAAGTGACTAATAATGAAGATTATGGAAACAAAAGGAATGATCTATAATACATAAGTGGGTCAATGAGGATTGTATTTAACCTTAGATTATTAGTAAAAAAAAAAAAAAAAAAAAAAAATTTGGTACCTTGAACCTCAAATTGTGATTTTTCCTAAAGAGTAAACGTTTAGTTAAAAAAAAAAGAAAAAAAAAGAAGCCTATGGATAGATCCTAAATATTTTGATTGCAAGGCTGTCTTATGGAATGAAAAGGGGAAAGTTGGATTGAGAATACATAAATCAAGTGGCATGTAAGAGTGAGTTTTATATATAACATCATGTTTTGTTGTGTAATTTCACTAACAATTGTATGTGGATGATTTTATGCTTATTGTATGCAAGTTTGATTGTGATATGGGATGGACCATCATTGTTGTGTATACAACCAATGTGATCTATTTATATCTTGGAAATCTCAACATACTATAGAACCAAGGAGATGACACAAGTAGGATTCATATAGACTATGAGAAAGAAAAACATGTAGACTATCAAATTATTATAGATAAATTAAGTAGATGTCATATCAATTACATAGAATAGTATTTTTGTATGGTACTATAAATTGTATCGCTGGTTTTGATATAGAAATATTTGGCATTTTCTGTCAAAACATGCCTAATATGGCATGGATGTATTTTATACTTGATTTAGAATGGTATGTTTTGTTTCATGGAGTTACTTCCAATTTAGAAAACATTAAACTATGGATTGGCATGAGAAAAAAAAAAAACTATATCAAATACATATACATAAGGTTAACAACTTATCGATAGGAGAATAAAAAAGAATTAGGCATCTTATGACTATAGGAAAAACTTCGGGCCAAGTTTAGCCCAAGAGGGGGAGTATGTAGTGTCCCTTCTTAGTGAGATAGCTTTGATGACACTTAGAGATGGTGATTTTGATATAATGATATAATATTATGTATGAAAGACTTATGTACATGCTTATATGCTATGACCTGGTTTAGGTCACTTGGTTGTTGTGTACTTATGATAATATCTATGGTTGCGTACACAAGAATTGATTTTGGTTAAGAGTATATTAGCAATGTTTTCTCTTTTGGTATCCTATTTTGGACATAGGTGTATGACATGAATGGTGATTCAGAGTTGAGACACGGATCCATGGATGATCATGGTTAGATGGAACATATGGTTAATTATGACTTATGGATGATACATAATTTGTATGATTATATGTGCATAATATCGTACTAAGCATGATGTGGCAGGGGACTTGGTCATTGCCAACAAGGATGCTCAAGTTATAAATGACTGTGGAAGTCATTTCTCCAAAACCAAAATGACTGTGGAAGTCATGCACAATATTTGGTAAAATTTGAATAAGTTAATTATGAAATTCATTTGATTTATTTTATCAATGAGTTTGGGATGTGTGCAGGTCTTGGAAAAAGACCTTACCAACGAACCATCAGATGGGTATGAGCTCACAATCAGTACCTTAAGGTGAAGCGCGGAGTTTCCAAGCAAAGTAGATGAGAAGCCATGGAAATTAGGGCGCGGAGTCCTAAATCCATGAAATATAAAGACGTGGAGTCTTGGATATATAATAAAAGGATTAGGGCGTGGAGTCATAAATCCATGAAATATAAAGATGTGGAGTCTTGAATCTATAATGAAATGTTTGGGGTGTGGAGTCCTAAATTTTTAAAAAGATCAAGGTGTGGAATCTTGGATCTTTAGAGTAGATCCGGGCGTGGAGTCCTCAATCTACTAAGGCACAAAGATGCATACAATAGGGGTGACGAATCCCTATTATTCAAAATACCACTCATGGGCAGCTCACATATGAATTTCCTTAATAATATCTCATTCCTAACAATTTTGGAGTGACTTTCTAAAAATAGAAAGTCATGTCTACTATTTCAAGTATGAATTTCCAAAAATAGTAAATCACCTCCAATCAATGGGTAAACAAGTATACTTGAATGAAAATCACTTAACTTATGATTAATCAATTGTAATAGTTAAATCTCGACTTAATCCTCAATATTATTAATATTATTAATATTATTATTATCTTTTATGAGACTATGATATTATTATTAAAAGGGAATTATATCTCCTCAATCACTTCACACCTCTCTCCTTCATGACTCTCATGGCTCTATGTAAATCTCTCTATTTTAAATATTACATTACACTCTCTTTTATGCACTCATTAAATATATTCCTCTTACACTCATTAAATATATGACATAAAATATTCCTCTTACACTCATTAAATATATGTCATAAAATATTCCTCTTACACTCACTTTAATGCGTATGTTACACTCTCCTTAAAAAAGGCATGCATACCTCTCCTTAATGGCATAAGTTACACTCCTCTAAATGGAATACAATTCATGCATATTAATCCTCCTTTATGACAATAAATTGTGGCTCCTCCTATATATGAGTCTCATGTATTCTCATTGGGATGGGGGGGAGGGGTAATGCCAAGAGTGGAAGAGACTTGAGGAATATGGTGAGAGGGAGAGTATCCAATTACTTCCAAAACAAATCTGAATTTCTTACGAATATTCTAAGTATCTATTGAGGTTGAACATGAGTGGTATTTAGAGGAAGTGAAGACTATATTCCTTAGTTTTCCTTGCATCTATCTCTCTACTATTGTATTTTGGTACTGTTTGTGAGCTTTTACAGCTCGGGGGTTCCAGGGGGAGGAGTTCTCCCTGGATATGGTTGGGTGGAAAACTGGATGGTTCAAATGAGTTGGTTAAGGGATCGAAGGTGGATCATATTCTCAATGATTGGAGCTGAATATCTCTTCAGGTATAATTTCCATTGTCCTAAAATTATAGTATAGCTTTAGAATAAAATAAAAAGTAGACATTTAAATTGTTGTAAGCATCCAATTTTGGTTTAGGCTTATGTTATCTAAAATATTATTGATTAGTTAAAAATGAAGACTAGATCAATCTATATGTATGGATGTTTAGATCTCAATATTGGAGTTATTATTGGGGTAGTTTATGGTACTAATCTTAGTATTGTAGCATTTGAAAAAGGAGAGCCAAATATTGTGGAAGGTAATTGCAATAAATTTATTCCAAAGGACTTGGGTAAGTATTTCATGATTTATGGTTTTGTTTCAAATAACTAATAGATGCATGTTTTATAAATGGTTTGAGGATAGTTTGCAAAGTGTTTGACAATATCTGTGAATGAGTAATGTTATCTGTTTATTTATGCATGAATAAGTGCTAACTTGCAGCTTACATCAGAAGTAAGAAAATGGACATGTACCCAAAATATACTTGGAGGAATTACAGAATCAACCCTTAAAAGAAAATGCAAAAATAATGGCAACTAAAATATAGTTTGGAAGATCAAATGCTTGAGGTAAGTTGGAGATAAATTTCAGTTATGGCTTATGTTTCATATTCTTAGTAATAATAATGTTTTGTTATTCAAGTTGTTGTAATAGTACTATCAGAATTTTGATAGAAAGCCTTAATGGCTGTAGCATTCAGGGTTGCCATGTGTTTGTCAAATTGTAGCAATTGGTTCAAAAAGCTTGTCAAATCATGTCAAATGAATTAGCTTGTGGATGGTAAAATGTTTTAAGGACTCATATGGTGGATTTAGAAACGTGTGATTTCAATGAGCATATCTTAGTAGCATAACTTTGGGTTGTTTTTCCTCATGTAGAGGTGTAGTTGTAAGTTTTCCTTCCATATGTTTGACAAAAGTCATAAATGAAACATTTAGGCTATAAATTTTGTTGTTTTCAAGAATCGCATTTCTGGGCGTTTTGAATTCGATTCAGCCCAACATCAGGGGGTATCCGTGCCTAATGGTCATGTAACCCCTGATTTCATTCCAAAAAAATACTTTTCAGAACCCAGATCGGAAATCTGGGTGATTTGGCAGATTGCTGCTCTGAGTTATGTGCGCCTGTTGTTGAGTCTTTGCTGAAAAACTAAGATTATTTAGTCCCTGTTTTAAGATGGAAACATTTACAGTTTAAATTCTGAATTTTATGAGATAAATATGTTGAAGAATAATCTTAAATTCATTGTTGCTAAGTATTTGACAAAATGCCTCAATGAATTTTAATTGCGTGCTTGCAAAGTGTTTGTCATAAGGGCTGAATGAGTGTAGAGTGCATGATTGCAAAGTGTTTGTCAAAAATCTTGAATGGCTGTAGCTTTTGTGCATATAAATTGTTAGTGTAAAATTCTTAGTTACTCTTGTTTTTTTATGTTACTATAAATTATAAATAAACTATTTAATGGGTGTAGCTTCCTATGTCTGCAAGTTTTTGGTATGAATGTGAAAATGAATTTAATAATTTGTTGAAGTGTGACTAAGACAGTTGTTTCTTGTATTATCTAAAGCTTTCAAAATAAAAAGGGCCTTTTGTTGGAAACAATTTTACAGTGACTAATTCTTTAGGATTTTGTGCAAATGAGTATTAGTGATTATGTAACATCTACTTCTCTATCTTACTGATGGTGGGTAAGGTGGGACCTTACAATAATGAATGGCTATTTTGACATACAAGAAATAGATGATGAGACTGTTAAACTAAGATTGTTTGCTCAAAGCTTAGGGGGAGAGGCAAGAAAATGGTTCAAAGGCCTAACCCCTTATAGTGTACATGACCTCCCTGCTCTTCATCAACTATCCTTAAAGAAATGGGAAGTCAAGAAAAATCCTCTCCAGGTTTTATCAGAGTATGAAAACATTAAAAGCAACGCTGAATAAGGTGTATAAGACCACTTCACTAGATTCAATAGTGTATGTAATTCCCTCCCTCCTCACATGAAACCTCCATAAGGTCTAGCCCTAATGAAATTTCCAGATGGATTTGACCCAGAAATGGCTTACCAACTAAGGGAAAGAGACCCTCTTACATTAGAAGACATGCATAGGGGTGCAGTAAATGTAGAGGAAAATCTGATTGCCAAAAGGGCTAGGATGAGAAATGAAAAAATATTCACATACAGGGAAGAGCCTGTAGCCTCCACATTTTATTCTAAGATTGATAACCTTGTTAGAACCATGGAGAGGACGATGCAGAGAATAAACATAAATGAGAGAGCTTTCCCTAGAGAAAACCAAGGAGCTCAAAATAAAAACCAGAACCTTTAGAAGAAATCCCCTTCAAATAAGACATAGAGGACCTGACTAGCAAATCAGGCCTCCTTTTCAAGAAAACCATGGTGATGAGGATGAGGGGGTGATTGAAGAACTAGAAGAGATTCAAATAAATTTAATGGGACTAAAAAATGAGGATACTATTTTCCTCATTGAGGAGGAGCAAGGCATGTTTTTCCCAACTCAATTTGAAAAAGATTGCCTAGAATCCGAGGACTACAAATAGGGGTTTGAAAATTCCATTATGGAAGTACATAGGAAATATGATCTCAGAAGTAAGAAAGCCCAAGACACTCCCAAAGGAAACAAACCTGAAATTTCTACTAGGAAGACCCATGAAAATGATCCTGAAAAAACAACAAAAATTTCAAACAAGGTGGTTAAAAATTCTGATAAAAATAAAAACAAAAACAGTCAAGAAAGCAACACTAGTACATCAAATAGTAGCCCTAACAAAACTGGTTTAACTGAGACTCCAAATGAAAATCAACAAGCTGAAATTGCTGTAAGAACAGTGTCTGATAAAACTAATTTAAATATGCCAAAATCACAGACACCCTTTAGTATAGAAAATGAGATTGCCAAGATAAAAATTTCCATACCTCTTACTGAATTAGTTGGCCAAGATGTATATAGATCCCAAGTTTTGAAAGCTTTAAACATAGGAGAAAACACTGATAATATGAGCTTGAATGATGATAAAACTCAACTTTTGTTTGGACTTGAAGTAGAAGGTAAATTCCAAGAATGAGGTGTTCCTCCATTTTATGTCAGTTCAAATATTCATGATAAAATCCTCCATAATGACATGTTAGATTTAAGAGCTTCACATAACCTCATGCAAAGGTAAATCTGGAAAGACTATGCCTTGAGATAAGTAGACCATATAAATACTTGTACTCCCTTGACTGTAGTAGAGTTAAATGTCTATGCCTAATCAAATATTTTTGTGTTACTTTAGCAAAAATACCAACTAAAAGCCTAGTAATGGATATTGTAGTGGCTGAAATTCTCCCTAAGTATGGCATGCTCCTTTCATGCTCATGGGGAGCTTGACTCCAAGGCACCCTCCAAATGGACACGACCTATGCTACCATACCTGTCTTTGGTAAAAAAAGGAGGCTATATACTGAAACTCATATTAAATACATGGTCAACAGTCAAGGCAAGCCTTATAATTCCCCTCTCTATTCTATCGACACAGACCTTGATTCATTTATCCTTTACAATAACGAAAACATTAATGAACAAGTCATGGTTAATGAAAAATTTGTGGAAAACAAGGAGGAACAGTATGACCAGTCATAATAGACAGACCAAATAGAAAATAAACAAAATAATGCTTAACATAATGGCAAACCTAAAACTGAACCTCTATGGAGTATGAGCTTTGATGGTTCTTGTGGTAAAACTTAATCAGGAGTAGGTGTTTGGGTACATAACACTGAGGAGAATCACGCAGAGGGTCACTACTATAAACTGAACTTTCAATGTACAAATAACATAGAAAAATATGAGGCACTCCTTTTAGGGCTACAATTACTCAAGAAACTAGGAGCCAAAAGGATCTCTGCCCATGGGGATTCCGAGCTAGTCATCAGGTAGATTAAGGGAGAATATTAAGCTAAACATCCCAGATTAAGAGCATATAGAAATGATGCCCTTGAACTCCATTCAAATAATATGATATTGTCTTTATCCCCATAAACCAAATATCCTTGCCAATGGACTAGCATTTGCAACCAGTAATTGTCAAAAACCTCATCATAATAAAAAATAAACAGTACAAGTCAAATACAAACCAGCAGTCCCCAATAATATAAAATATTGGCAAGTTTTTGAAGGTGAAAAATAGATTGAAGATTTCCTGTAGTCCAGAAATGAGTTTGAAATGCCAAATTCAGACTCAGATCATGAAGAGGACTACTCTGCTTAGGAAAAAATAGGGAAGGAGGAAGCCCCTTATGATGCTGATATAAATATGTTAGCAAAAGATGACCCACAGGAGATAGAGTTGTGTGCAGATCCAGAAAAATAAGACTTCGAATTGTTGTAGTTCAGAGATAATACATTGCCAAAAGGACTTGTCCCTTTAGAGGAAATTTGTGATTTTAATGATGTTGCTAAGAAGCCAAAGATAGAATCCATTGAAGCAAATGTAGAAGAATTCAATGTAGGCAGTGAGCAAGAGCCCAAAATGGTAAAACTATTAAAGACAGTGGTAGCACATATAAAACATAAAAATAGTGAGCTATTCAGATAATTTAGTGATGCGTTTGCTTGGAGTTATGAAGGCTTGAAGTCCTATGTTACTGATATCATCTACCATAAAATTCCACTCAAAGAAAGCCAGAAGCCCTTTAAACAAAATCTGCACAGAATAAACCTTATGCAAATGCCACTCATTGAGAAAGAAATAAACAAAATGTATGATGCTGGCATAATAGTCCCACTAAGGTGCTCAGAATGGGTCTCAAATCTTGTATCAGTGAGGAAAAAGAGTGGGGAAATTAGGCTCTGCATAGAGTTTAGAAATTTAAACAAAGCATCCCTGAAGGACAGCTACCCTTTACCAAAAATGGACCATATACTGCAAAAGGTAGTAGGCTCCAAAAGAATATCTCTCCTTGATGGTTTTTTAGGGTACAATCAGGTGCTGGTACATCTAGATTATCAATACAATACAACTTTCACTACACCTGGGGCACCTTCATGTATGTGAAAATGCCTTTTGGGTTGATGAATGCAGGGGCCAATTTTCAAAGAGCCATGGAAATTACTTTTTCTGAAGAAATTAGTTACTTAATTGTGATATATCTTGATGACATCAAAGTATACTCAAAAAATGATGAAGAACATCTAGCTCATTTAAGAAAGGTCTTTGAAAAGTGCAGAAAGTATGGTATGTCTTTAAATCCCAAGAAAACTTTATTTGGCATTCAAGAAGGGAAGCTTTTAGGCCACATCATATTTGAAGAAGGGATTAAAATTGACCCAAAAAGGTTTGAGGTAATATTGCAAATCAGTCACCCAAGAAACATTAAAGAGCTGCAATCTTTCATTGGAAAGATACATTTCTTAAGAAGGTTCATTCCAAACCTTGCAGAACTCCTAAGAAATATCACTAACATGCTGAAAAGAAAATTATGAGTCAAATGGACAAAAGAAGCAAATCAATATTTTGAATTAGTGAAGCAGGAACTTACACAAACACCAGTTCTGATCAGCCCTGACTTCACAAAATATTTCTTCATTTTCTCCTTTGCATCAGAACACACAGTTGCTGTTGTCTTACTATAAAAGAACGTAATGGGACAAGAGTAGCCCATAGCTTTCTTCAGCCAAGCATTGAGAGATGTACCTCTGAAATATAATATCATGGAAAAACATGCATTTTCCTTAATAAAAGCACTAAAATATTTCATAGTCTTCATTTTTCATTCACACATCATTACATTTGCGCCGCACATAGTGGTTAAAGACATACTTACACAAAACCCTGATGGAAAAAGAGGTAAGTGGATTGCTGTCATCTTGGAATATGATTTGGAAATCAAGCCCACCAAGCTAATCAAAGGACAAGGACTGGATAAACTCATGGCTGAAACAAATTTTCAAGCACTGGACATAAACATGATTCACTCATTGGATGAACAAGAGGAGATGGCGACTCCACCTATTGAGGAAGCAATCATAGACTCTCCTTGGTATGCTGATATACTGTATGTGATTTTCAATCTTAATGTTCCTCCTAGTTTGTCCACAACAAAGGCCAGATTCTTGAAACTAAAGGCTGTAAATTTCTGCATTCTAGACAAGGTTTTATATTGGAATAACTCTTGTGGTGTATTTCTCAAATGTTTGCCTGAAGAATATACAAATAGGATAATGGATGAATTTCATGAAGGAGAATGTGGAGGCCACATCTATTGGAAAACCACAGTTAATAAAATCATTAGGGCTGGTTTTTATTGGCCTACCCTCTTCCAAGACATCCATAAGATGGTGATTTCCTATCATAAATGCCAAATATTTGAGGGAAAAAGAAAGTTGTTGCCTTTTCCATTACAACCAATCTCTGTTGAAGATCCTTTTCAACAATGGGGTCTAGATTTTATTGGAAAAATCCACCCTGCCTCCTCTGCCCAGCATAAATGGATCCTTACTGCAACTGACTATTTTACTAAGTGGATAGAAGCCATTCCCTCTAGGACTAACACAAAGTTAGTGATTATCATATTTCTTGAAAAAAACATCCTATCTAGGTTTGGCTGTCCTAGAAAAATAATTACTGATAATGTTGCTGCCTTTAAATCTAAGAAAATGGTGGATTTTTTGCCACAAATTTTGAATATTTGTTGATAAGTTAGAAAATGGAGATTTTCCAAACTGTTTAAACTTGACTTATCAGTAGGTAGATAAAAAATGACATTGGTTCCAAAGCCTAAATCTGAAATCAATATAGAGAAGTAAGGGATAGATGATAAATGAAAAATCCAAGATCAAAGCCCTCAGTTTGAGTTTACTTTTTTCAAAATAATATTGTTTGGAACTTGTCCAAAATGCCACAGTTCATGACAAATAAAACTACTTAATCTTGATTTATTCATGCTTTAAATTTCATGTTGATATTTAGTAAATAAGAATCTGTCAAACTGTTTAATCTTGATAGATAATAAGTTAGGTAGAGAATAAAAGAGCTCATCAGTCTAATCTGAGCATTTGGAAGTTATAAGGGTAGAAATAGATAGTTTTACTTTCAAAAGAAAAATGATGTCAAGGGTTTGCAAGTCCAAATACACCCAAGAAATGAAGAACAAATGTTATAATAGAATGATGGGTAGGAAGAATTTATTTGCAACAAACATGGTTTTCAATTTTTGAAGGTCACAGTCACAAAATGTTGCAGTAGATCAGCAAAAACAGGATAAAAATCATCCAAATACAAACAGGCTACTGATCTATGAAATCCAGAGATCTGAGGTTCTTGAAACCTCCTAAAGGAGATGCCCTCCCTAGCTGGAGCCACTGTTAGTCTCCTATATTCTAAAGTATGACTAAATGACTAGGGATTCTCTACAGTTTGCTGAAAATAACATTCCTTGATTATCATTTTATTTTCAAAAATCTCATTGCCTTCATTATTTTCATTTTTACCTATTCACTATCTCTCATTTTTCCTATTCAAATGCCATCATGCTTTGAAAACCTATGTCTAACCGGAATCCCTCATTATTATCCCTTCCCCTACTAAAACCCCATTTTTCCCCATTTAACCCCTCCCTTTCATTCATTCCTGCATTTTTTTTTCAAAACAATGTAAAAACCCTTTTTACATTGTTTTTGAAATTGATTTATGTTTCAGGACCCACTCTTTTTAAATGAAAATATGTTTTTTTTAAAATACCTAACCCTGTTATATTAAACCTCGCCTCCTTTTTCTATATTGAAGCCCTTGCTTTAATAAACCTTACTCCCTCGCTTTCATAAATCCCCGGGTCCCACATAAATATTAACCCCCCCGCTCTAAATCTAAACCCTCGTCCTCATATAACCATGGCCCACCTTATATTTAAGCATCTTCGCTTAAACAAACCCCCAGGCCCTGCATTATAAAAACCCCGCATATAATAAACCCTCCGCTTTATTATATAAACCTAACCCCACATCATATAGCCCACTGTTTCATCAAACCCCACCCACCATCCGATCCACTCCGCTAGATCCGATGGCCCATGATCATTATCGCACTTCCAATTGCTCGAAGTTTAAAACCTTCGAAGCTTGTGAAATTGGTGGTTTTCATGCCCGTCATTTCCTCCATGCGTCACTACCTCCATGTTATCGCATGCCCTCTGCCCAATACTACTAACCGCTTTTTCCCTATGCGAAAACCACTTACCGCTCCCTCGCCAAAAAACAAAACTGTTGACCCCGTTCAAACATGTTGAACCCTAAATCTCTGCGATAAGCCTTGAGCTACAATGTATACCCCTATGATATTTCTAAAGGCTTGGAGGGCCATAGCCAAATGCAAAACCATAACAGTCTCCAATATCCAGACTTTGTCCATAACATAGGTTTTTATTAAAAAATTGTTTTCAATTGTGCAGGTGATCGATATATCAGGAAATGCATAAATTGTGTTTCTAAGGTCCAAAAATTATTTAATGGGAGCTCTCTAGGTGACGATCCCGAAGCTTTGTTCATCAAAGGACTAGGAGCGTAAGATAAATCAGAGTCAGCAATGGATCATGACCATTGATGATCATTCAATCACTCCCATGACATCAAGGCTTCATCAAAGGACAGGATGAAGAAAATAAAGGAGTTCTACAGTGGCTGCACAGAGATAAAAGGTAAAAGAAAAGGTTAAGAGACAGAGCTAAAAATGAAGGAAATATAAGGAAGCAGATCAAACAGTGAGATAAAGAAGGAGATGACAGTGACAACAAAGACAACAAAAGTAGTAAAGGATTAAAGGATTAATCAAAGTTCAAAGATAAAAACATGTAGAAGAATACATAAGAAGGCATATTAAGGTTTAAAAGACAAATTAGAGTTTAAATACAAATCAGAAAGAAATCAACAAAGAAGACAGGTCCGAATGACAAAGCAAACCACCATTTACTCTTTCATAGTCATATTGGCCACCTAGAGCCTAATTTTTTTTCAATAAAGGAAACTACAATTAATGTTCAGTTAGATATATTTTAGCTGCTTAAAAGTTATTGAAAGAGTTAATATTAAAGCCAAATAGTCAAAAAATATCTTGAAGTTAGCTCAACAGTTAAGTCAAAAGTTATTATTACAGCAAGTTAGTCAGTGATATTTTGGCTTTGGGCCTTACATGGTTTCAAAGGTCAAGATTACATTTAATTTGTAATAAATATAGTTTGAAACTCTAGATTAGGGAAACCTCCTCATATGCAGTTAAATACTGCATGTATTGTTCATTATTATTGTTGGTTGGTTAGCTACCAGGCTAGATTTTGATCAGACTCTGAGTTGTAGAGACTATTGTACTGGAGTATTATAACTTTTTTGGACATCAGTAATACAAGCACATTCACAGGATTCTTGAGCTATGTTAATGGTGATGTTATCCCTATTTGTCAATGTTTCTCCTTTTTCTTCCATATTGTACATCAATTTCTATGATAATAGAACATAAATTGTAGATTGAGATATGATGTTTTGGAACCTTAACTCTGTCTGTTACTATTATCTTTATGTTTTCTTCTGCAAGGTCTAATTAAATAATTTAGGGGTGTCCTACTCTTTAGTTTCACCTAGCTTGCTTGCCTTGAGGTTTTCTTAGTAAAGTAGTAAATAAAGAATTCAGGGGTGTCATGCTCTTTAGTATTACTAGAATGTTATCTTAAGGGCCTTCTTTGAAGTTTAGTTAAAGAATTCAGGGGTGTCCTGCTCTTTAGGATTGCTGGATTGTTGTCTTAAGGTCTTCTTAGTAAATATAAATTAAAGAATTCAGGGGTGTCCTGCTCTTTAGTTCCTCTTAAACAGTTATCTCAAAGGCTTTCTTGTTAAAGTATAGATTAAAGGATTCTTAATTGCCACTTAGTTTTACTGAATTCACAATTTACTGTCATCTCACTTTCATTTTATCTAAAAAGATCCTCTTGATATAGTTAGCTTGCCCTATGAAAACCATTGAACAGTTGATGCAGAATTAAAGCCTTTTATGACCCCATAGCCTAATGGATTAAGCTTTTCACATTCTATATATTCAACTAAAACAAAAATCAAATAATCAACCAAACAAAACAAACAAACCCCAAATTTCATAACTAGCCTAAAATCAGAAAAACATAAGCATAAAGTTAAATCATTTTCATCACACAAACAGAGAAAGCCTTCTCTGAGTCCACGAAGGCTAGGTCCTTGGACTCCAAAGTGGGTTGATGTGGTTCTCTACAGATTTGTTTTTTCCAATCTTGAAAATTACGGGGAACCAACATAATGGTGACCATACTAGGGAATCTGAGTTATTAACAAAGCTCAATTTTTCCTCAAGAACTCAGAAAAGCCCATTCAAATTTAGATGACTCAAGTGTTAGCCAAGAATGGTATCTAGCTGCTAATGGTGGACAACAACCAGCCTCAAAAAATTTAAAATCATCCACTTGGTCACTCCACTGGTTTTCTACTGATTCCACTAGGAAATTTGTTGAGAAATCCTAATTCTATCAAGACTCAAAAGGAACCCAATTAAAATACTTTGTGAATTCAGTATTTTCTTTCATAGATTCTACCTCTATGAACCTTGGGTCCAAGTTTTGGCTTCCAGAATAATTTGTACCAGATCCCATCCTGACCCAAACTCTCCTACAATAGTTGAAAATCTAGAGCACATCCTAAGAAAATCTGCTAGATCTAAGAATCCAAATGTTAGAAAAACAATTCACAAAGAAAGTTCCTTACCTGCAAACCTTAAGGACTTGCAGAATATCCTATCAAACTCACCCCTAGAACAAAGCTTGTCCAGGACTAGATCTCAGAATTGGGTAACCCAGATAACTTTAGACCCACCTATATTATAGCAGAACTCTGTTGTACTAAATTCAACCCCCATTCATACCCCCACTGTTCACCTTCCTCCCTTTGTAAACCCTCCACTTGTTAAAACCCCTTTGTTTCCCCAACTACCAGCCATGGAAACATGGTATTCCCCATTATTTCTACCATTGCCTCTAGTTGTTCTACCACATGACTATCAGTCCAAGATTCCCTTATATGATGCAAGTAGTTCAAAAACTGCTCAATAACATGTGGATAGAATGAATGACTATTTTGACAGACAAGAAATAGATGATGAGAGTGTTAAACTAAGATTGTTTTCTCAAAGATTAAGGGGAGAGGCTAGAAAATGGTTCAAAGGCCTAACCCCTAATAGTGTACATGGCCTCCCTAATCTTCATCAACTATTCTTAGACAAATGGGAAGTCAAGGAAAATCCTCTCCATGTTTTATCAGAGCATGAAAACATTAAAAGAAACATTGGAGAAGGTGCACAAGACTACTGCACTAGATTCAATAGTGTATATAATGCCCTCCCTCCTCACATGAAACCTCCACAAGGTCTAGCCCTAATGAAATTTCTAGATGGATTTGACCCAAAAATGGCTTACCAACTAAGGGAAAGAGACCCTCTTACATGAGAAGACATGCAGAGGGGTGCAGTAAGTGTAGAGGCAAATCTGATTGCCAAAAGGGCTAGGATGATAAATGAAAAAAGAGTCACATACAGGGAAGAGCCTGTAGCCTCCACATCTGATGCTAAGATTGATAACCTTGTTAGAACCATGGAGAGGATGATGGAGAGAATAAACATAAATGAGAGAGCTTTCCCTAGAGAAAACCAAGTAGCTCCTCAAAATAAAAACCAGAACCAAAACCAAAAATTTAGAAGAAATCCCACACAAATAACACAGAGAGGACCTAACGAAAAAATCAGGCCTCCTTTTCAAGAAAATTATGTTGATGAGGATGAGGGGGTGATTCAAGAACTAGAAGAGAGTCAAATCAATATAATGGGAGTAAAAAATGAGAATACTGTTTTCCTCACTGAGGAGGAGCAAGGCATGTTTTCCCCAACTCAATTTGAAGAAGATTTCCTAGAATCTGAGGACTGTAAACAGGGGTTTGAAAATGTCATTATGGAAGTACATAGGCAATATGAACTCAGAAGTAACCCAATACACTCCCAAAGGAAGAAAACCTAAAATTTATGCTAGGAAGACCCCTGAAAATGATCCTTAAAAAACAATAGAAATTTCAAACAAGGTGGTTAAAAGTTCTAATAAAAATAAAAACAAAAACAGTCAAGAAAACAGCACTAGCATCAACTAGTAGCCCTAAAAAAATTGATTTAACTGAAACTCCCAATGAAAATAAACAAGCTGAAATTGTTGTAAGAACAATGTCTGATAAAACTGATTTAAATCTGCCAAAAACACATACACCCTTTAGTATAGAGAATGAGATTGCCAAGGTAAAAATTTCCATAAGTCTTATTGAATTAGCTGGCCAAGATGTATACAGATCCCAAGTTTTCAAAGCTTTAAACATAGGAGAAAACATTAATATTGTGAAATTGAATGATGATAAACCTGAGCTTTTGTTTGGACCTGAAGTAGAAGGTAAATTCCAAGAAGGAGGTGTTCCTCCATTTTATGTCAATTTAAATATTCATGATAAAATCCTCCATAATTCCACGTTATATTCAGGAGCTTCACATAACCTCATTGTTACACTATTTTTTGGTAATCTAACCCATTGTTATTAGATGGACCCAAGTACACCATGTAAGACCAATTTTACCCTAAGTAAAATTGCATTCACTATGAAAAATAACTTAGTAAACCACCTTTATTAAGTTGTTTATGGTCTAAACAGGAAACCCCATGAGGAAATATTAAATAAATCTACATTTGTTTGATTCTGCACAAGGAATAATTAGTTAAACAACAATTTAATTAATATTCCTAGTTATATTTAACCCAAAACAAGAAATTAATTAGATATATCATTATTTGTCTTATTATTTCCTAAGAATAATTATTTAAACCTTATTTAAATAATATTATTTGTTGAATATGACTAATTCACCCTTAAATAATTAAATAAATCATTATTTATTTGATTATTACTCAACCACATCCTTAAAATGATAAATAAATCATTTATTTATTTATTATTTACAAATAAAGGGATTTGACCCAAGTCAAATTCCTTTTCCCTTCAACAAATATAATAAAATATTCCATAAAAGTTGGATCTTGATTTGGTTAATAATATTTTAAATATGCACCAATATCTAGACTAACTCAATATTTTGTTATAAATAGAAGGTTTTTCCCATTCATTTAACATTTTTTGTTGCCTAAAGATCACTCTGGATCTATACTTTTGGTCTGACTATTGATCCACCATCATAGTCATATTTTGCTACCATTTTTTTCTAGGTTTTCTACACCATCAAGAGAGAGGAATTTTAGATCTGAAGTGTTGAGGGCTTACAAGAACCCATCCCATTGAGGAGAACTAGGAACATGCTCCTATGTTTTCCTCCCAAGTGCCATTAATACAAAATTCATTCAACATATTCTTTTCTTGTCTATTGGATACATGGAGTAAATATTGTTTTTTCTACTGTTTAATCTCTTCTAATGCATAGATCTAGATTTTTTTAGCGTTTATCTTGATCACCTAACTACAGATGTGAGGATATTGGCAGCCATCTTTGCTGTTAGGGTTGTTGTTTATGCACAACTAAAGTGGTCTTTTTTCGTACGCTTGGAATTAAGATTCATACTAACAACTGGCGACTCCACACAGGATTATGACCTTTGTCATTTTTCTAATCCTTGCATATCCAGTTGCTTCAAACCCTAGGATTTCTCTTCAGCCCCTTTTTTTTGCTTTTATTGATGTTGTTTTTAACCTATAAAACCCTAAAACGATAAAAATTCTAACTTCCGTGTGTTTTCGGACCTATTGCGCAGGTGACAGACATTAGCCGCACCTGAGATGATAATTTTTTCTGAAATCTGCCATAGAGAGTGTCAGAAGTGCAGGTCGCACGTTTTGGACCAGAAACTGTGACCTAGAACTTCAGGAAGTAGGAATCAACCCAAAAACTGCGACCTCTGTTGAAAACAGGTCAGAAACTGCGACTTGGATTTTTTGCAGGGATTTTTCTGAAAGTTTTTTGGGTTTGTCTGAGCCTCTATTCAAGGTTGTTTGACCTCTGTATCTGCCCATTTTGGACCTGTAATTGATCTGTTTTTCTCAAATAAGTGGGAAACTAGCCCCCTAGGGCTTCAGTACCCTCCACTTCTTGTGGAAGAGTTTTTGCTGTTGCAGGTTGTCTGAAATTTTAGAGTCTTCAGCCATTTTTCAGATCTGATACCTCACCTTCAGATCTGCCTTAGATCGGCTTTTTATTCATCCAAATCATCTCATTTAGATTTGTTTTGGTTTTCCTCTAGGGTTAACTTCCTTTACCTCCTGGAGATAGCCTTTCGCCACCTCTTTTTACAACAATTTTTCCTCTGATTTGTTGTTGTTTTCTACACCACTTTCCAGCAGATTTTGTCCTTTAGATCCCTGTCGCTCCTGACCTTAGATATATTGGCTTTTTTAGTGTGTTTTGATTATTTTTTTACTCACCTATAGACTATTTTTTGAGAGACCCGCCTACTTGGGTTTATATTATTGCATTATTAGCTGTTTATTTTATGTTTTTGCAGGCTTATATACTGTCATTTGCAGGTTTATTTGTAGCTATACAACACACTTTTTCTTTTTCTCTACAAACGTCTGGGTTTAAAAATTAAAATTTACACACTTCAAACAAACACCTTAAGCAGAAAGGGGCTTGGTTAACACCGCAAAGAAAAGACTCTAAAACATTGAAATCAATTGATCCTGCACCTCTCTACCCTTGTTTTGACATTGTAATCAGTTGATCCTGCACCTCCTTGCCCTTGTCAGTCTCTTTTTAATTTGTGCCATGTTTGTGTTGTCATGATTTCACCACCAAGGTGTTTATCTTGAATACTTCTTGGCCTTCATCCTCAGTTTCCGGTAGGAAGACTTACTCCTCCGCGTAGGATTCGAGTTAGCCCTCCACCGAGTTCGCACACCGACTCTTCTTTTGGTCCTTTGGGTTCTCCTTCTCGTTCCGCCTTCGATTCTCCCCCTGACACCTTCACCATGTTTGGTGCAGGACCTAATGCTGATGGTAACCCCGGCCCTCATCCCTTGAATACCACTAGTGGGACTGTAACAGACACTACCCCGGCTGCGCCCTTGCTCCCCTTCATGGTAGGCCCGAGCCTCCCCAATCTTGACCAGTTGATAAACGAACCTATACATCATGATGCTAGTTGGCCTACCATGCCAACAAAGCTCCCTTTCGATATCCCAAAGTTTGAAGGCCTTACTGGAGAAGATCCTTCAAATCATGTTCGATCTTTCCACATGTGGTGTTTGTCTAACTCCATTACCGATGACTGTGTCCATCTTCAGTTGTTCCAACGTATGCTTATAGGTGAAGATTCTAAGTGGTATGTTGATCAGGCCCCTTCCTCTGATACCACCTTTGCGACTCTTGCCCAGGATTTTCTGTCTTACTTCCAGATTTCCCTTCGTTATGACACTGGTACCGAACTCTTAACTTCTTTCTGTCAATTTTCTGTGACCCGCCTTTCCGACCATGTCTAGGAATGGTGGAGAAGAAAGAGCCTATGTATAGCTCCTACATTCAAAGACCATGTCTACATGGACTGGTTCCTTAGATCTCTTTTGCCACCTATCAGAAAAGATGTCGCATCGCACTTTCCTCAAATCAAAGAAGCAGTTCTCCAAATTGCATTAAAATATGACTTGATCTATGCTCAGTCGGGTTATGTTTATACCGTTCTACCTGATCTTCCCAGACCCGGTGGTGCCAACACACTTGGGGCATCTCACGCCACCGACAATATCGTTGGAGCTCTCTCTAATCCATATGCTCAACCTCCAATGGGCTATGGATTTTCTCAAGGGGGGGCCAACACCTCCTGCACTTTTGCCCCTCCTGATAGCAGGTATCCACGATATGACATGCCTCCTCTTTTTTCCAAACCTCCTATTTACCGCACCATTACCCAAACTCCTTATTATCTATATCTGCAGCCTGGTGCTCCAGCTCCTCCAACATTAGCATTACCTCCTCCCTTGCTTTCTCAACCCTTGCAACAACAGCCATCACCCCCTCAGGGGCAGGTATATGCACAAAAGGGCACGACTAATCCTCCTCCCTCTAAGAAGAAGAGGAAAGGCACTCAAAATCAGTTTGCTCCTGGTAATCCTGGACCTAAACCTCAAAATAATGCTCCTAACACTACTAACCAGCAACAGGGCACCCATCCCAAGCATGACAGGCATGTTTGCATGAACAAGCCTTGTTCTTGTTGTGGTGTTTATGGTCATTACACACATAATTGCCCTCTTTTACCATAGATGCGGCAGTTGTGGGAGTCTCAAGCAACATTGTGAGGACAACAAGCCTCCCCTTCTGTCCCTCCCAATGCTGCACCTAGTCAACTGGATGTGCTTACTAATCCTTTCCCTCAGCAAGGATTTGTGGCTACCCAACCACCTGAAGGATAGGTGGCCACTCAACCTCTTCCATCTGGTACCTTTGATTACTAGATTCTCATGATGAACTCTAATCAACCTTTAACTGTAGACATCAATCTTCAGACTCGGTCCTGTCAGTACAATAAGCCTCCCGCTACGTCTGTCCACGAGCCACCTCCTTCGGTCTCTACAGAGCCTCTTTTGTCACCTAATGGTCCCCTGCAGATCCCTCAGCCTAAGGTCGAGGTTCATAACAATATCCCTAAGGGACCACTACGCCGAAATGTTGCTTCTGGAAAAGTTACCCATTCGTATAGTATAGTAGATGATTTGGCACAATCTCCTGCTGCCATTTCAACACTGGAACTCCTCTAGTCGTGCCCTTCACAAAGAAAAGCTCTAATATCTTCCATGGATGTTGTGGATCCTTCCGTCAATTGATTGATTTTCTTTGATGTTGACCAGTCAGAACATCCTCCTATCCCTGCTTCCGTCGCTTTTCAAATCCCAGTCAAGATCCGGAACGCCAATGTTTCTTGGTGCATTATTGATGAGGGGACACCCACTGTGTGATGTATGCTTCGGTTTGGAAGAAAATTGGATCACCTAAGTTGGGTACTTCCACAATCACTCTCCAAGCGTGAGATGGCCACGCCTCCCAGCCCATTGGCTTATTCCGCAATTGTCCTATTACTCTTGCGGGTAGGACTCTTTGCGTTGACGTAGAAGTAGTAGATGCCCCCTTAGATTACAACATTATATTAGGTCATAGCTACACTTATGCAATGTATGTTGTCCCTTCCGTGGTCCACCACAAGATGTCCTTCCCTCATAACAGAAAGATAGTCACCATTGACTAGTTTACATATTACGAACCGAAGTCTCAGACCTCCCCTGAGTCCACTCTCTCTTCGGTGGCCAACAAGCAAACTGTCGATCCTTGGACCAGTGTTTTCACCCGGAGTCTACAAAGACTCCACATTTCTTGGAACATTCCCTGGTCTTCCTCCTCCTGTCTCTAATCCTAGCTCATCAAATTTTTGCATGATTCAATTGTCTCGGGCTGCCTTCAAACGGCCCCCCTTGGCTAGTTAGCAACCTCCTCGCCCTTCGCAGCCTTCTCCTAGCCCTTCTATTCAGCCTTCTGGACCTCCTCCTCTTAGCCCTTCAAATATTACTCATGAGCCTCCTTACCATCCTGGAACGGTTCCTCTAGGCCTTAAGCATTTAGGAGCCATCCCGCCTAGCCATTACCCCTCCGGTCAGATACCATTCCTCACTCCCCCACCAGGAGTCTATACGACACCTGTCATGGCCACCCTCTCTCTTCCTAACTTGACCCTTGGGATTCCCATCTGGTACCTTGATCCTCCAGCCGCTACCCCACCAGGTCAACCTAAACCTCATCTTGATTTGACCCCAGCTCAACTGGTCCCCATGACTTCTCCCGTTGCAACAGTGCCTCAACCACCTCAACAAGAACCAACTCCTATTGCGACCACTTTGGGTAAGAAGGGAAAAGCTCACAAGAAGGCCTCCGAGGACAAGACTGCCCCAAAGGACCCTGCACCTCCCCCGCCTACAAAGCCCTATGCTTTGTGTGATGTCATCAACCATGCCACCCATAACTGTCCTGAACTGCCCCATATCAAGCCCATGGTTAAAGTTTCATTCCCTGAGTCTATGGTCTCTGAAACCTCTGTTTCTTCCTCGACTGTAGCCAAGAATCCTAAAACTATTCACACTAACCAACCTTGTGCATTGTGTGATCTCCATGGCCATTATTCTCACCATTGTCCCCACCTTACGCATTACCATGCCTCGTTAGAGGTAGTTCAGGAGTACGAGATTGAACAAAACCAATCTGCCTCTCCCGTACTTGTCCAGTATGTTGCAAGACAGACTAAGGATTTACTCGCTCCCATTGGCATTCCCCCTCCTAATGTCGAGATGAAGGAGCCTGTGGCCACCATCCTCTACCTTTCATCATCCATGAGACCTTGGGTGGAATCTCCCTCCAAATCTTCCCCTGTTGTTTCGCTTGACCTCCCTTTAGCGATCACCCTGGGCTCAACATCAGTAGATCCCTTATCTTCTTGTTCTCCCGTCATCCTCTGTGACGATGCACATGTGAACCTTTCTTCTCATGATGATGAGTCAGGTAGCTTCGCCACGTCATGTGGTCTCCCTTCCTCTAGTCACTCCATATTCTATTGCAATGATGACATCATGGAAGTCATGTCCACCCATGACTTCATCTTTCCCGCCCATAAATGGGATAGCACCACCCCTACCTATGGTGACCTTCGTGGTCTCAGTACAAGCTACACCTCCGATAGCTCGCAAACTCCACCTCACCGTTGGCGTGTGAGTAGTAGACATCTTACCCAGATCACTCCCTCCCGCGGAGTGCATTCAATTTCTACTTTGCGCTCAAGTTGCTAGCATTGTTCATCATCCTCCAATTTATTGTCTTGTGGCACCTTTCATATGGACCTCTCGTCCAAACCTTATATCAGTTTTGCTGATGGTGCAAGTTACTACTCCAAGAATCTAGCCTCGGCAGGTTGGGCCATTTTTACCCCTTTGCATTCCCTTGTTCTCTCGAACGGGGTATGCATTAGTACTGCTACCCATAACTAGGACAAATATGATGCAGTATGAGGTTTATTAGCTCATGCCCTTTCACATCACATCCTCCACTTTCATGTTTGTTTAGATTCCCTGCTTCCTTTCATGCAATTGAATGGTGTCTATCATATGCATAATCCTATCCTTTTTAGAAGATATTTACGAGTGAAGCTTTTGATGCGTGAATTTGAAATCATTACATCTAGTCATGTACCCAGAGCACAAAATCACTATGTAGATATCATTGCAAACCATATTCTAGATTGGCATTTAGCACACGCATTTAACACAAGACAATAACATAAAAATATCAAAATGATGCATATCCATAATATGTGTCGTATAAAATGTTTTAGAGTCCATCCACTCTGATACATATGACATGCCCATAGCATGTTAAAAAACTCAAAACTAGGGGCACCACGCGCCCCTACACACTAATCACTATCTAGAGGATCTCGAGCCAATGGCTCTGTTGCCGTAGGCTGTAGCTCATAGACCTTGCATACCCTGTCCGGCCATCGCCATGCTCCGCATGACCCCTCGCCACTTGGAGGGTAGACTAATACATGGCTCTATGTATTGGTCATTTAAGTCCTGCCAACCGTGCTCTAAAACACCGATCAGAAGCCTCTAACATCTATGACAGATGTCCTCCAGGAGGGCTACTGCATCCTCATGTTGTTGTGCCCTCACTCCACTAGGTCCTGTGGTCCCCGATATTGTAGGTTGTCCCATATATCCAGCTGGTTTTACTGGTGCTATATCTTCATACCAAAAGTGAAGAATCAATACCACATACAATATTATAGACCTTTACATGCACATAAAATATTAGCAATTTTTCACTTACCATCGGGCCCCCATATTTGACTAGGCGGTAGTGGAAAATCCGAGTCCCCACAATAAATCATCCCACTATAGGAATAGTCGTCTATATATAGTGGCATCTGGTCCCAATGAGAAAAGAACTCGGGTCGGCACACCAATCCAACCGCCCCACCTCCTCCTCTGCATAGTATTCACCCCCATCGATGCATCCTATGCTCTCTCGGGCCCCCATCTTGGAGCTGTATGCAAGGTTGAAGGGTCAGGATATTCTCAAAGAAGAACAAGCACAAAACTGTACCATATGCACAGTCATGGTTCAATTGCCACTTGCATAGTGAAAAATATCATTTCAATGACGAAAACATCATCTGGGCCCACCCATAGTAGGTCCCACTCAAAACACTCGCCACAAGCATCATCTCCCCTCCAGTGATGTGATGGAGTGCCTGGTTGCCCAGTATCCACAGCACCGCTGCGCCCACAGCACGGGTCTCTAACCTCTCCAAATCCCTGATGGGTATCCGAGTCCCCTTGACTTGGAGACCTGGTTGATAATGGCACTCTACCAACTCTATGATATTCTGCCCCCGCAGTAATACTAGCTGAGTATTCCCTACCATCCCAAGTGGTGGGAGACCAGTCAGGAAATATATATCCTAGATCGTCAACTCGATCATGTGCCCCTGCACTATAGAGGCCTCATGGTCCAGGTCCCAATAGCTGACAATATAAGCCAATAAGGGCTCTCTAGCTCTCATCAAAGGGTTCTCCACAAACTTCAGAACCCCAAACCTGGCCAATGCACTGTGGACACCTTGATCCTCCCAGATCTCTGACTGTAATGCACCCAGGTATCTCTCTCTCCAGTTGATATGTAATTCTGCCATATTTGCACAAAAATATCATATTTTTCAGTATATAGATAGGAAAGACTGTATCTCATCATAAAAACCCAGTACTTAGCCAAAAAATAGCACAGAAAAACCCCTCCCTGACAGGTTGCACTTTTCAGGTCCAAACATGGGACAGGTCGCAGTTTTTTGCTCAAAACCTGCTGCCCAGGTCACACTTTTTGCCCCAAAAAGTGCGACCCAACCGTGAAGAGGAGCAGGGTTCTATTCTTGAGCCCTAGGGACCTAATCTAAACTTTCAATCCACTGAAAAGAAAGAGTAGGGTTAGGCCTCTTACCTGCAATTGACAGATCTCGATTCCAACAGTCGGTTTGTCTGATACGATCGCCACAAGATTTAAGGCCTTCTCTCCTCTCTGCATTCACCACAGCTCCACATGCAAATGAGCGAATTTGGAGAGAAAATGCCTTATTAAAAGAGAAACCCCTGTTTTTTCTTTCTCCTATTGCGGCCAAACCGTAGCTTTGTTTTCCAAATCGTCTGTACCGTTGGAAAGATCTCACCGAGCCCTCAAATGGGTATCTGTTATTTTTTAGTGATTTGATACCTCACTAGGACACATTTTTTCCAAGAAGTGTCACTTCACCCGTCCTCAAAATCCAATTTCTTCACTTGCAACACTCGTACTAGGGGCACCACTTTGCCTCCATACTTTTCCACACTCGTGTCAACTTTCATCGTGAGTTACCATCTTGTACGCATGTTTTTATGGTCCCCATTGGACCTTTTCTGTGTGGTAGCACCATCGAGTCACCCTTGTTTATAGCATCCGAGTTGAGTCATTACTGCATTCATGGAGTCTATCCCGAGTCCCTTTGCATCGTGCTATAGTCCCCCATCCTTCATTTCTTGGTCCCTCTCTCATGTCGCACATTATGGCCTTCAGTCCCACTGTCCCCTATCCCTCATGATATTGTGTTAGTCGTTGCTAGGTCATCCATGCCCTTTATGCTCTAACAAGGGAAGTCATCTATTCGCTACTCAGTACCCCCCATTTCATCATCATCATTGGTGTCAATTTGTCAGTCGCTTTACTATTTTCTTTGGTGCCTTAGTTGAGGATCCCATATTGCCTCACCTATAGCGGACCTCCTTCTGTTGACATCAAATCATTCATTCCAGAAGATAGGTCTAGAGAGTGGTGTACCTTGGTTCCAGCTTCCACTCTTGTTTGGTGCCTCAGATCAGGCAAAGGGACTCCTTATTTCGCTTTGACTTCATTGTTTCTCAGCTCCAGCTCCTTTCAGCATGATCGAGATTCGTATACTTGATGGTTCAGTGATGCAGCAGTTGATATTGGTGATTCCCGGGTGTGTGTGAGATGTCTCAGCCCTCATGAGGGGGTGGCCCTATAGGTAGCTCCCCACATACCCGGATGACCTCTTCATTACAGCCTTTGATGCAGCTCCATACATTTTATGATGTCGGCCTCAGTCGCTTGCAATGCTTTTTTGTTTGCATGTATCAATCAGATTTTCAGAGCCCTTTCCTATTTTCAGGGGCATCTGGGTTGTATTTATATCTCATGTAATCAGATATCATTGTACAAGTCCTGGATGTTGTTCCAGGCACAATATGTATGTGGGATTCATTATCGTGTTGTTTATCTAGCTCATGTTTATGCCAGCATGTACTATATTGTTCAGTCCCTTTGTTTATTGGATGCCTTATTTTTTGTACTTTTCCTTGGCGGGCATAGGTATGCCTCCCCCACCACCTATAGCATAGGTACTCACTCATCAAAGAGCTTGTCGCACCTGTATGTCTTGCCTCCTCAGGGTCTAGTTCTTTTAGCACTTTGGTCTACCTTATACTTCTCTCTCTTTGACTTCCCCTTCGATGCCTAGTGATTGAGTTCTTACAATGTACTTCAGTCATACGATTAGCTCCTAACGCTCGCACGCTAGGGGCAATCTGTTACACTATTTTTTGGTCATCTAACCCATTGTTATTAGATAGTACACCATGTAAGACCAATTTTACCCTAAGTAAAATTGCATTCACTATGAAAAATAACTTAGTAAACCACCTTTATTAAGTTGTTTATGGTCTAAACAAGAAACCCCATGAGGAAATATTAAATAAATCTACATCTATTTGATTCTCCACAAGGAATAATTAGTTAAACAACAATTTAATTAATATTCCTAGTTATATTTAACCCAAAATAGGGAAATTAATTAGATAAATCATTATTTATCTTATTATTTCCTAAGAATAATTATTTAAACCTTATTTAAATAATATTCTTTGTTGAATATGACTAAATCACCCTTAAATAATTAAATAAATCATTATGTATTTTATTATTACTCAACCATATCCTTAAAATGATAAATAAATCATTTACTTATTTATTATTTACAAATAAAGGGATTTGACCCAAGTCAAATTCCTTTTCCCTCCAACAAATATAATAAAATATTCCATAAAAGTTGGATCTTGATTTGGTTAATAATATTTTAATTATGCACCAATATCTAGACTAACTCAATATTTTGTTATAAATAGAAGGTTTTTCCGATTCATTTACCACCTTTTGTTGCCTAAAGATCACTCTGGATCTATACTTTTGGTTTGAATATTGATCCACCATCATAGTCATATTTTTCTACCATTTTTGTCTGGGTTTTCTACACCATCAAGAGAGAGGAATTTTAGATCTGAAGTGTTGAGGACTTACAAGAACCCATCCCATTGAGGAGAATAGAGAACACCCTCTTATGTTTTCCTCCCAAGTGCCATTAATACAAAATTCATTCAACATATTCTTGTCTTGTCTATTGGATGCATGGAGTAAATCTTGTTTTTTCTACTATTTAATGTCTTCTAATGCATAGATCTAGATTTTTGCAGCATTTATCTTGATCACCTAACTACAGATCTAAGGATATTGGCAGCCATATTTTCTGTTAGGGCTATTGGTTATGAACAGTTAAAGTGGTTTTTTTTGTACGCTTGGAATTAAGATTCATATTAACACTCATGCCAAAGGTACTCATGGAAAGACTAAGCCTTGAGATAACTAGATCATATAAATACTTGTACTCATTTGACTCCAATAGAGTTCAATGTCTAGGCCTAATCAAAGATCTCTATGTTACTTAGCACAAATACCAACCAAAATCCTAGAAATGGATATTGTAGTGGTTGACATTCCCCCTAAGTATGGCATGCTCCTTTCACGCTCATGGGGAGCTAAACTCCAAGGCACCCTCCAAATGGACATGACCTATGCTACCATACCTGTCTTTGGTCAAACAAGGAGACTATATAGGGAAAATCATATGAAATACATAGTCAGCAGTGAAGACAAGCCTAATAATTCCCCTCTCTATTCTATCCACACTGAACTTGATTCATTTATCCTTTACAATAATGAAAAAATTAATGAGCAAGTGGTGGTTAATGAAAAATTTGTGGAAAATAAGGAGGAACAGTCCGACTAGTCAAAACAGTCAGAAAAAATAGAAAATAAACAACATAATGTTGAACATAATGGAAAACCTGAAACTAAACGTCTGTCAAGTATAAGCTTTGATGGTTCTTGTGGTAAAAATGAATCAATAGTAGGTGTTTGGGTACACAACGCTGAGGACAATCACGCAGAGGGTCACTCCTATAAACTAAACTTTCAATGTACAAATAACATAGCAGAATATGAGGCACTCCTTCTAGGGCTCCAATTACTCAAGAAACTAGGAGCCAAAAGGATCTCTATCCATGGGGATTGCGAGCTAGTCATCAGGCATATTAAGGGAGAATATTCAGCTAAACATCCTAGATTAAGAGCATACAGGAACGATGCCCTTGACCTCCTAAAAAAATTCAAAGAATATGATCTTTCCTTTATCCACAAAAACCAAAATATCCTTGCCAATGGACTAGCATTTGCAACCAGTACTTGTCAAAAACCTCATCATAACAAACAATACACAGTAAAAGTCAAATACAGACCAAAAATCCATGATAATATAAAATATTAATTTTTTGAAGGTGACAAATAGATTGAAGATTTCCTGCAATCTAGAATTGATTTTGAAATGCCAAATTCAGACTTAGATTACGAAGAGGACAGCTCTGCTAAGGAACAAACAGGGAAGGTGGAAGCCCCTTATGATGCTGATATAAATCTGCTAGCAAAAGATGATCCAAAAGAGACAGAGTTGTGTGCATATCCAGAAAAATAAGACTTTGAAGTGTTGTAGTTCAGAGATAATACATTGCCAAAAGGGCTTGTCCCTCTACAGGAACTTTTTTATTTTAGTGATGTTTCTAAGAAGCCAAAGATAGAACCCACTGAAGAAAATGTAGAATAATGCAATATAGGAAGTGAGCAAGAGCCCAAAATGGTAAAACTATCAAAAACACTGCAAGCACATATAAAAAAAAAATATATTGAGTTGTTGAGAGAATTTAGTGATGTGTTTTCTTGGAGTTATGAAGACTTGAAGTCCTATGATACTAATATAATCCAACATAAAATTCCACTCAAAGAAAGTCATAAGCCCTTTAAACAGACGCTGCACAGAATAGACCCTGTCCAAATTCCACTGGTTGAGAAAGAAATAAAGAAAATGTATGATGCTGGTATAGTAGTCCCACTAAGGTACTCAGAATGGGTCTCAAATATTTTATGAGTGAGGAAAAAGACAAGGGAAATTAGGATCTGCATAGACTTCATAAATTTAAACTAAGCATCCCTGAAGGACAACTACCCTTTACCAAAAATGGATCATATACTACAAAAGGTAGTAGCTGTAGAAATTATATGCACTAAGCATGCATATGTCCTAGATTCACCTGATCTCACACTATTTAAATTTATGCAAGATACTGAATCAATTCCACTTGTTAATCTTTTGCAGAAAATTAATTGCACACACATGTAAAGCATAAATAAAATAATCGCACATAACACAATCATTTTTAACCAGGAAATCCTGAAGCTGAAAACCCAAACTATATATTATGTATCATGGAATCATATGACAATCCTCATACAAATCTTATCAAGCTCTTAGTACAGTATAATCGTCATACACTAATAAGGAATAATCTTGCAAATCCATGCACCGATCTCTACCTCCTGCTAGCCTGCCTCCACTGCGCAATCCTTGCTGAAGAATAGCTCTGAATGAATTCTAATTACTCTTTCTTTGACTGCACAATCCTCATTGGCAACTCCAATGTGTGTGTGATGCAATTAATGCATCACTGTAGTCATAATAGATAGTCTATCTTGCCCTTTCACCTATCTCTCCACTGGGTCTCCACTGAAACTGCCATGAACTGTAGTTAACTGTTGTATTGTTCAGTTGATTAATGAGTTATTATTTTTGAATTAATTAACTAATTAATTCACTCCACTCTCACTAGTGTATCAATCAGATAGACTAGATACAACTAGCTCAACTGAGTCTAACTGAGTTAAACTGAATACAACTCCATAACTACTTTTTCCAACTGTGTCATAACTCTGCCACTTGAGTTCTAACTAAGTCCTCCATGCATTAGCTCTAGTAAACCCTTGGGCATTGCATAATTCCCTCAGTCCACTGATGTACCACATCTGTGCACTGAAACAAAGAGATTCAAGAGAATAAGTTGCTGTTTAGTGTCTGATTATTATTAAGAGCTAATAATAATCGACATGCATCTATTTTTAGATCAACGATCTATAAATAGACTTTGCCCAATATTATAAAAACATAATTTCATCTATTTTTCAAAATTGATCAACCATCCACAAATAACATCCTGCAACTTCTAAAATATGATCACTATGTCTAAAAATAGACATAGTCAAAAAATAAACTTGCACCAAAAATAGCCTGCGAGCCCACTTAGTGAAGGTGACTCTTTTCACTATGCTCATCATCTTGTTGAATCTCAAAACTTCCTCTCAACAAGATCCGGATTATCCATCACCTCGATCCTGCCTCTATGGTATTTGAATTTTCTCCTGGTGAGTGCCTTCGTCAGAATATCTGCATCCTGATCCTCCGTAGGAATGTACTGAAGCAACATGATCTTCTGCTACACACAATATCTGATATGATGATATCAGATATCAATATGTTTAGATCTATCATGAAACACAGGATTAACCAAGAGTTTAATGCAACTCTCATTATCACAATGTATCACTGTGGGATCTAAATGTGAACCAAAAAAACCAACCAGAATCTTCCTCATCCAGATAGCCTCACATGAAGCTTGACTTGCTGCCATGTATTGTGCTTCCACTGAAATGAGTGCCACGAATATTTGTTTCCTGTTGTACCAAGAAACTGCCATAGATCAGATACCGAAAATTCCTCTTGATGTGCTCTTTCTGTCTATTGGGCTTCCTGCCCAATCTGCATCCATGAAGCCATGCAACTTCACCTCATTCATCTATCTATACCATAAACCATACTCAGATGTGCCCCTGAGATATCTCAAGACATGCTTGCCTACCTTCCAAAAGATATTGTTAAGCTTAACCATCGCTTGTGAAATCTAGTTCACCGCATAGCATATGTCTGGTCTTGTATTGACTAAATACATGAGCGAACCCACCAGCTGTCGATAAACAGTGGCATCTACTACCTCTGCCAATGTAGCATCCTCTTTCTTCCAATTTCCTGTAAGAGGAGTGTCGATAGGCTTGCAGCCTTGCATGTGAAACTTCTCCAGTATCTCCCGGGCGTACTTTCCTTGAGACACAAATAGTTCACCTTCCCGTTGCCATATTTCCAATCCAAGGAAATAATGAAGGAGGCCCAAATCCTTCATCTCAAACTCCTTTGCAAGATCTGCCTTGCATGAGTGTATAAACTGCTCATCACCTGTTAACATTAAATAATCAACATAAAGTACAATGATTAAAAGCTTACCCTCCACCACAATATGGTACAGGTTTGCATCTGCCTCACTCTTTGTGAAGCCAAGTCCAGTGAAATATCTGTCGATCCAAGTGTACCAAGCACAGGGTGCTTGCTTCAGCCCATACAATGCTCTTTTTAGCCTACACACATGCAACTCGCTGCTGAAGATCTCAAATCATTCAGGATGCTCAATGTACACCTCTTCCTCAATGATCCCATTAAGGAACGTATTCTTCACATCCATCTGATGAATGTGCCAACCCATTTGCACTGAGAGAGAAAGGATGGTTTGTATGGAAGAATACCATGCGACAAGTGAAAAGGTTTATTCATAGTCAATCCCCTCGATCTGTGAGAAGCCCCCGGCAACAAATCTTTCCGCATACTTCTCAACGCTCCCATCAACAACTTGCTTTACCTTGTAGATCCATCTTGATCCTACAACAGATTTTCCCACTGGCCTTGGAACAATCTCCCAAGCACTGTTTCTGACAATGGAGTCATACTCCTCCACCTTGGCATCTACCCATGTGGGCTCCTGCACTGCTTCTTCGAAAGAATATGGCTTTGTCACGATACAATTGCTCATAAGAGCCATGTATTCAGTAAATTGGTTAGGTGACTGTCTTTGTCTGTGCTATGATGTAGGGACTCCTACATTCTGTGCCGCATCAAGCTTCAGTCTCTCAGCTTCTGTGGTATGCTTTCTGCCTTGTCTGATGTTTGGTTCTGCATGAGTGGACTCCTCCACTCCATGAATCTCCTTCTGTGGCTAATCCACATCTAGAGGTTCATCTTTGGGAACAAGAAGTTCCTCCTCTGCATGCAAGCGTAGCTCCCTCTCAAGTGACAACTCCATGGATTTCACCTCATTGAATTTTATATCCCGTCGCACAACAGTCATCCGAATGTCTAGAAAATACACACGATAATTATAGGGTGTTTCTGTGTACCCCATGAATATCCCAACTTCTGCAGTTGGCTACAGCTTCTTCCTGGTGTCCTTTGTCACATGAATGTAAACAGGTGAGCCAAAAATCTTCAAATGAGAAATATTAGGCTTCTTACCAGTAAAAGCTTCTTTGGGTTTACTCATGCCAAGTACTCTATGAGGACAATGGTTTTTCACATAAACTGTAATGTTGCATGCTTCTGCCCACAAGTGCATCGGTAGGCCCTGGTCATGCAACATCACTCGTGCAGCACCCACGATTGTTATGTTCTTTCTCTCCGCAACCCCATTCTATTGTGGGTTATGAGGCGCTATGAGTTCTCTTCAAATTCCTTCTTTGCTACAGAAGTCTTTGAATTCTCACGAGATGTATTCACCACCATTATCGCTCCCTAAAGATTTCACTTGCTTCCTCGACTCCTTCTCCACCATTGCCTTGAACTCACAGAACTTTGGGAACGTTTCAATCTTATTTTGCATGAATAAGATCCAGCATCTACAAGAATAGTCAACAACAAATATAACATAATACCTATGTTTTTTTTTTAAGCAACCGAGAAATGTCCACACACATCTGTGTAAATTCTCTCCAAGATCACCGAAGCACAATTCTCCTTCTCATGAAAGGTGGTATTCACAAACTTGCCCATAGTACATCCATTGCACTGATCTGACTATGAAAGAGTACCCTTGGGAAGTCCAGTTTAAATTTGCTGCAAAATCTTCAAAGCGCCATGGTGAAGATGGCCCAATCTCATGTGCCATAATTTGCCCTCATCCCAGGTCACCACTTCTTTTTCTTTGCCCACTATTGTAGCAAAACCATCTACCCCCAGCTTGTAGAGATTCTTAATTCGAACCCCTATGTTCTTGGTTTGACCTGTTGTTTTATGTCAAAGGAAGGCTTTTCCCTCACTGAAAACAACATCATAACCCTTGTCTTCCAGCATTGCGACTGAGACCAAGTTCTTCTTCAGACCTGGAACATGCATAAAATTCTTCAACAAGAATGGATTACCGGACCCCCTCTCAAAGGTAATGGTCCCAATGCCAGTTGCACTATACCGACCATCATCGCCCATCTCTATATGCATCTGGAGGTATTTCTCCTCCAAGTCACTAAACAACTCTTTGTCTCCCGTCATATGGAAAGACGCACCACTATCAAGATACCACACCGATCCCATACAGCTTGAAACCAAGCATGTGATCAAGGAGAAATCAAGTTTAAATTGTGAGCCTAAGGCCTCTCTAGCTGCAGATCCAGCAACCTTCTTGTTCTTCTTCTTCTGTGGATAGTTAGTGGCGAAATGTCCATGTTCGTGACAGTGAAAACACTTCACTTTGGACAAATCCTGCTTCTTTCCTTTAGCATTGGATTTTAAAGGATGTTTCTTCCCCTTCCCTTTCCTTGATTTGGCATCCAAAGTGAAATTCTCTTCATCTTCATTCTTCGATGAAGATCCATTCATGGTACCCCGCCTTATCTCCTCCTGCACAAGATCTGACCAAAGTCGCTCCCATCCTGGCAGTTTCTCCCGTCCATTGACAGAGTCTTTGTAGCTATGCGAAATCTTCAGAAGCCCAAGGACAGCCAAGCTCACCAAGTCTTCATCATCAACAGTAACCCCCACACTTCCCAGTTCATCCTTAGAGTGGACAAAATTCGTGAGGTATTTTGGAATACTGTCGCCTTTCTCCATTTTTATTTTTCTGAGCTTGTCTTTAAGCGCCAACTTCCTCTGGTCACTTCTGCAATGGAAAAATTCTATCAAAGCCTTCCACATTAAGAATGGAGTGGCTTTCCTGTGAAATCTAGACACAATATGGTCCTTCACACCTTCCAAAAGAATTCTTCTCGTCTTCGCTGTCTTTTTTTGCCATGCCTCAAGTAATGCAGCATTGCTAGATCCCGGCTTAGGAAAATCGCTATCGATGAACTCCTTCAGTCCATTATCCTCCAGCACTACCTCCATATTTTCCTTCCAGGCTATATAATTTGATCTCCCATCAAGGGCATACTCCAATCGCAATCCATTGAAATCCATTTCAATGTATACTCAACTTCTACACCAAGATTCTTCTGTAGAAAATTCGAATTGTCCACCAACACAAACTCACTTTACAACTGCAATATTCAATAAAAAATGCTCTGATACCATGTAGAAGTTATATGAACTAAGCATGCATATGTCCTAGATTCACCTAATCTCACACTATTTAACTTTATGCAAGATACTAAATCAATTCCACTTGTTAATCTTTAGTGAAAAATTAATTGCACACACATGTAAAGCATAGATAAAATAATCACACATAACACAGTTGCTTTTAACCGGGAAAGCCTGAAGCTGAAAACCCCAAATATATATTATGTATCATGGAATCATATGAAAATCCTCATACAAATATTATCAAGCTCTCAGTACAGTACAATCGTCTTACACTAATTAGGAACAATCTTGCAAATCCATGCAGCGATCTCTGCCTCCTGCTAGCCTGCCTCCACTGTGCAATCCCTACTGAAGAATAACTCTGAATGAATTCTAATTACTCTTTCCTTGACTGCGAAATCCTCATTGGCAGCTCCAATGTGTTTGTGATGCAATCAATGCATCACTATAGTCACAACAAATAGTCTGTCTTGCCCTTTCACCTATCTCTCCACTGGGTCTCCACTGAAACTGCCATGCACTGTAGTTAATTGCTGTATTGTTCAGTTGATTAATGAGTTATTATTTGTGAATTAATTAACTAACTAATTTACTCCACTCTCACTAGTGTATCAATCAGTTAGACTAGATACAACTAGCTCAACTGAGTCTAATTGAGTTAAACTGAATACAACTCCATAACTACTTCTTCCAACTGTGTCATAACTCTGCCACTTGAGTTCTAACTGAGTCCTCGATGCATTAGCTCTAGTAAACCCTTGGGAATTGTGTAATTCCCTCAGTCCACTGATGTGCCACATTTGTGCACTGAAACAAAGTGCTTCAAGAGAATAAGTTGCTGTTTAGTGTCTGATAATTATTAAGAGCTAATAATAATCGACATGCATCTATTTTTATATCAACGATCTATAAATAGACTTTTCCCAATATTCTAAAAATATAATTTCATCTATTTTTCCAACTTGATCAACCATCCACAAATAGCATCCTGCAACTTCTGAAATATGATCACCATGTCTAAAAATAGACATAGTCTAAAAATAGACTTGCGCCAAAAATAGCCTGCGGGCCCACTTAGTGAAGGTGACTCTTTTCACTAAGCTCATCATATTGTTCAATCTCAACAATAGGCTCCAAAATAATATCTCTTCTTGATGGTTTTTTAGGGTACAATCAGGTGCTGGTACATCCAGATGATCAATACAAGACAACATTCACTACACCTTGGGGAACCTTCATGTATGTTAAAAATCCTTTTGGGTTGATGAATGTCGGGGCCACTTTTCAAAGAGCCATGGACATTTATTTTTCTGAAGAAATAGGTTACTTCATTGTGATATATCTTGATGACATCACAGTCTACTCAAAAATTGATGAAGAACATCTAGCTCACTTAAGAAAGGTCTTTGAAAAGTGCACAAAGTATGGTCTATCTTTAAATCCAAAGAAAATTTTGTTTGGCCTTCAAGAAGGGAATATTTTAGGACAAACCATATCTAAATAAGGGATTAAAAATTATCCAAAAAGGATTGAGGGAATATTTCAAATCAGTCACCCAAGAAACATCAAAGAGTTGCAATCTTTCATTGAAAAGATAAATTTCTAAGAAGGTTCATACCAAACCTTGCAGAACTCTTAAGAAATATCACTAACATGCTGAAAATAGAATCAGGCATCAAATGGACCTAAGAAGCAAAGCAATATTTTGACTTAGTGAAGCAGGCACTTACACAAACACCAGTTTTGATCATCCCTGACTTCACCAAAGATTTCTTCATTTTCTCCTTTGCATCAGAACACACAGTTGCTGTTGTATTACTATAAAAGAACATAATGGGACAAGAGCATTCCATAGCTTTCTTCAACCAAGCATTGAGAGATGCACCTCTGAAATATAATATCATGAAAAAATAGGATTTTTCCTTAATCAAAGCACTAAAATATTTCAGAGTCTACATTTTGCATTCACACATCATTGCATTTGTGCCTCACACAGTCGTTAAAGACATACTTACACAAAATATTGATGGAAAAAGAGGTAAGTGGATTGATGTCATCTTGGAATATGATCTGGAAATCAAGCCCACCAAGAAAATCAAAGGACAAGGACTAGATAAACTCATGGCTGAAACAAATTTTCAAGAACTGGACATAAACATGATTCACTCATTGGATGAACAAGGGGAGCTGGCGACTCCACCTATTGAGGAATCATTCCTAAACTCTCCTTGGTATGCTAATATATTATAAGTGATTTTCAATCTAAATGTTCCTCCTGGTTTTTCCAAAACAAATGCCAAATTATTGAAACTAAAGGCTGTAAATTTATGAATTCTAGACAAAGTTTTATATTGGAAGAACTCTTGTGGTGTATTGGTTAAATGTTTTCCTGAAGAATATGAAAATATGATTATGCATGAATTTCATGAAGGAGAATGTGGAGACCACCTCTATTGGAAAACCAAAGTTAATAAAATCCTTAAGGCTGGTTTTTATTGGCCTACCCTCTTCCAAGACATCCACAAGATGGTGATTTCCTATCATAAATGCCAAATATTTGAGGGAAAAAAGAAATATGATGCCTTTTCCATTACAACCAATCTCTGTTGAAGCTCCTTTTCAACAATGGGGTCTAGATTTTATTGGAGAAATCTGCCCTGCCTCCTCTGCTCAACATAAATGGATCCTTACTACAACTGAATATTTTACTAAGTGGATAGAAGCCATTCCCTCTAGGACTACCAGAAACTCAGTGATTATCAGATTCCTTGAAAGAAACATCCTATCCAGGTTCGGTTGTCCTAGAAAAATAATTACTAACAACGATGTTTCCTTTAAATATAAGAAAATGGTGGATTTTTGCCACAAATATCACATTACTTTGGGTCATTCCACAACTTATTACCCTCAAGGTAATGGGTTGGCCAAATCCTCAAATAAAAGCTTGGTGAACATCATTAAAAAGTTGCTAGAGGAAAACAAGAAATCATGGCATAGCAAGTTGATAAATGAAATATGGGAAAACATGTTAACCAATAATAAATCAATTGACATGTCACCTTATCAACTAATATACGAAACATATGCGGTCTTCCCAACAACCTTGGGAGTGCCAGTAATGAAGCTCATTCAAGAGGTGAAATTTGAAGAGAATGGCATACAAAGAAGAATAAACCAAACTATTCAGCTGCAGCAAATTAGAGAGGGAGTGTACAACATAATACAACTAGTACAAGAAAATATCAAGAAGATTTTTGAAAAGAGGACCAAGGAAAATGATTTCAACATTGGAGATAGAGTGCTCAAGTGAGATTCCAGAAGAGAGGACAAAGGAAAGCATGGAAAATTTGTCAATCTATGGAAAGGTCCATACATCATCCATTTTGCAAGAGGTAATAATGCATTCTTTTTACATGAACTGGATGGAATAGAGTTATTTGAAGGCCTTGTCAATGGCAGGATGCTGAAACATTATTTCAGTTAAGAATCTCAGTTTAAATTTTTCTTCATTTGTATATAACATTTTTGAAACAAAACTTAGAAAAATTGATACAAAAAGGAAGAAAGAAAAGAAGAAAAGAGGGAAGATAAAAAAGAAAAAGGTAAGCCCCATACCAAAAAATGAATATTTCTGAAAGTGTTCAAGTCCAAATGCCACTTCTTTTGAAAAATTATTGTTTAATTGTACAACCTAATCATGATTGTACACATTTTGAATTTTTGCTGATAAGTTAGAAAATGGAGATTTTCCAAATTGTTTAAACTTGGCTTATCAATAGGTAGATAAAAAATAACATTGGTTCCAAAGCCTAAATCTGAAACCAATACAGAGAAGTAAGGGATAGATGATAAATGAAAAATCCAAGATCAAAGCCCTCAGTTTGAGTTTACTTTTTGTAAAATAATATTGTGTGCAGCTTGTGAAGGGGAAGGGGAATAAATTCCATTCTAAATCTAAGGCCAGTGAAGATGGCAAGGAGCACACCATGTCCAAAGTGAAGTGTTTTCACTATCACGAGCATGGACATATTGCCACAAGTTGTCCGCATAAGAAGAACAACAAGATTTTTTCTGGAGTTGTAGCTAGTGAGGCCCTTGCCTCACAATTTGAGCTTGAATTCTCATTAATCTCATGCACGGTGTCAAGTGCATTGGGAACAGGGTGGTACTTGGATAATGGTGCTTTATTTCACATGACGAGAGATAAGAAACTTTTCAGTGACTTGGAGGAGAAATATCTCCAGATGCATATTGATTTGGGAGATGATGGATGATAAAATGTGACTGGAATTGGTACCATTACCTTTCAGAGGGCGTTAGGTAAGCTATTTCATTTAAAATATGTAATGCATGTACCAGGTTTCAAGAAATATTTAGTCTGAGTCGCAATGTTAGAGGATAGAGGCTCTGATGTTGTCTTTAGTGAAGGAAAATTTTTGCTGCTATAAAAAGAAACAGGGAAAGCCAAGAAGGTTGGAATTCGATTAAGAATCTCTATAGATTTGATGTAGATGTGATTTATACAAATATTCCTACCATTGGAAAGTGTGAGAAAGCCATGCAATTGACCCTTGAGAGGGAGCTGTATTTGCATGCAGGTAAGAGTGAACCTCAGGATGTGGAACAACCATAAGATGAGGATCATGGAGAGGGAGAAACCACTCATGTAGAGAAATTTCATGCTAGATGGGAAGAGGGAGTGCATGCAACTATACCACTAGGTGAGAGGTGGGGCGACATGCATGAATAATCCCAAGACAAAATTTCTGGGTAGGATTCATTGAGATGGTGTGGATCTCATGAATCAAACCTAGCTACAAGGAGCCCATAAAGCAGTAGTAGCAGGATCAATTGGATTTATTCAGTTAGATGTTGTGAGGACATGAAATCAAAGTGACAGTGTCAGATACTGGAGTGCAGATCAAAGTTGACAACAAGTGCAGAGTGCATGGATGCAGAGGTCAACATCGCAGTGGATCCATAAGACATGCATAGTTGGTACCAGTAGAAGTTAGAAGACTTTGATGACAGATGCATTATACTGATTCAGTTGTTTGGAGGCTATTCAGTTTCAGAAGTGTTGCATGTGTGATAAACACTGGAGAAGTGTTGCATATAAGGTTGCAGGGCACATGCAAAGGTTGCAAGGCACATGCATGGAGTTGAATGTCACATGCAAAGAAATTATTTCTTGTTGATATGAAGTGTTGAAGTTTGCAACAAGAAACAGTGAAATTGGCATCCAGAAACAACATCCTTGATCCTAGTGAAAATTAAGCACCTACACTAGGTGGGGCCCACACATGCTATTTTTAGGTGTCTATTTTTAGAATGCATGAGAAAATTAAATATATAGATGATGTATATTTATAGATGGTGAGAAAATTATATTTATAGATGATGGTATATTTATAAATGTATGTGCGAGTTCTATTTATAGATCGCATGTCTATTTATAGATGCATGTCGACTATTATTATCCCTTAATAATAGTTGGATAATAAACAATAATATATTCTCAATGAGCACTTGGAAATAGTTAACTAAAGTGGAAAATTAGTTAGCTAAGTGAATTTCAAGTTAAGAGGTTGGTTGGTGGGACATGAAAGTGGACTTTAGTTGTAACAGAGTGATTCTAGTTGTAACAAAGTTGGAAGTGTAGTGGTGCATTAGTTAATGCATGTTGTAAATCAATTTAACTCAGTTAAGTGAGTTAAATTCTATTGTGGTATTTGTAACTATAGATAAAGTAGTGAGAGATCAAGTGAATTAATTATTAATTAATTCCAAATTAGTGATCTCACATGCAACTGATGTTTTTACTATTATTAACTGCATGCATATCAGATCCAGTGGAGACCCAGTTGAGTTCTAGGTGAAAGGGAAGTGTAACTATCAGTTGTGATATTAGCAGGATACCCAGGTGTAGTTATAACACTACAGGATGCCCATGATACTCAATGCAATTGATGAAGGCTGAAATTATTTGTGATTAAGGATTGCATTCATCAGGAACTATCTAAGCAAGGCAAGATGTCTGGAGGCAGAAAATTGGCTATGTATTGGCCAAATTTTTTGTATGATAGTGTGAGACGATTGTATATTGTACTGAGAGCTCTTGGATTAGAGTTTTGTATGTAATTGTTTCATGATTAATTGTGGAATATACAATATATGATAGAAGGGTTTTGAGCAGTAATCTTTCCCCGAGAATATATGGTGCTGTGGTGTTGATATATTCTTCTTTGCTTCATATGATTGGCAACTGTGTTGTTTTTAATTACGTAAAATATTTGTAGAAGTGATTTCGTGTTTAACAGTTGCACATTTTTAGATCAGGAGAATACACGACATACATGTATTTTGTATTAAATTTCTATAATACCTCTCGCTCTAGCCAACAACGTATTCGATACCAAGCCAAATATTATATGATCGTCGGTGAGACACTTTATCGTCGTGGTGTCAATACAATTTTAAGAAGGTGCCTCAATCATGAGGAGGCCGAAAAGGTTTTAAATGATTGTCATGCTAGGGCTTGTGGTGGAAACTTGTCTGGATATGCCACCGTGCATAAGATACTTCGTGCTGGTTAATTTTGGTCTACCATATTTCACGACTGAATGCTCGCAGTCATAAGATGTCATGCATGCCAGATATTTGATCATAAATATCCACAAACTGCCAACACCAATGCATCCTGTTGTCTCTGTGGGACCATTTTTGAAATGGGGCATTGACTTCATGACCTGTAACCCTCATTCGTTTGAGGGGCATGGTTATATTATTGTCACAATAGAATAATTTACCAAGTGGGCTGAAGCGATGCCTACATTCAACAACACGGGACAAACACCTGCATTTTTTTTTCTTTAATCATGTCATTTCATGGTTTGGGGTCCCACAGGCTATAGTCACAAATCATGGTTTCAATTTTCACAATCATATGATGAATTAATTTACTGCAAAATTAGGACTGTCACATGATAGTCTACTCCTTATTATCCATAATCTAATGGATAAGTTGAGGATACTAACAAAATTCTTAAATGAATGCTTCAATGAATGGTAGATTTCATAAACAAAATTGGCATTTAATCCTGTACTGGGCCTTGTGGGCGTACTGAACCTTAGTGAGAAAGGCGACTAGATTTACCCCTTTTCAATTGGTGTATGGTTTGGAAGCTATCTTGCCAATCCAAGGTGAAATACTGTCGTTAAAATCACAATCGACTTGTTACCTGACACCTCTGCTGAATAAGCGCATACTTTTAACCTCATCCATCTTGATGAAATGCACCGTGAAGACCAATTGGCCAAAAAAGCGCATAAGAGACGTATAAAGGCGTAATATGACAAGCATGTATAGCCTCACATTTTCTTAGAGGGTGACCTAGCCCTTCTTTATGATAAGGAAGCTGATGTAATAGGTACATGGAAATTTGAGCTATTGTGGCATGGACCCTATATTGTCAAAAGTGTTCTTGCTAAGGGTTCCTATGAGTTGGTAGATTACGATGGAATTCCATTGGCGACGCCTCGAAATTGGTTGTATTTGAAATGTTACTATGCTTAATCATAAGCGTAGTAATTTTTTGTATTATATTGTATACATATATGCTATTAATTTTCATTTACTGTATTATTTTGTTTTCTAGAGTTTTCTTGAAGTTAGTAATTTGCTTTACATTTCATCACAGATGTCTGAATCTTTGGAACCATTTGTTGGGTATGCTGATGTTGCTAGTCGTAGTACGCAAAATCTATCCTCTGCAACGTGTAGGGCCATTTTTTCTCGGAACAACGAGTTAGTGAGTTTTCAAGGGATTTGTATCAGTCGATATACAAATAATATCATTTGGTATAGTGCATTGATCAAACTTCTCTTTGATGTCATTTCATTTGGTATTAACCACATCATCATAAGGTTAGAATCACAACTTGTGGTATTACAACTTACTAGTGTTTATACTGTTAGAAATCCAAAACTGCATCGTATGTTCCTAAGAATTCGACTTTTGGAAAGACATTTTGATTCTATTCAATATCAACACATTTCCAGAAACTTGAACACATTCACTAATTCTTTAGCGAATTATGTTATAAACAAACATTTGAAACTCATGTAAATATACATTCACATAATTGAATAGGATTGTGCAATAAACATAGGAAAAAACTAAAATAAAATAGATAGATAGTTGTAGGTTTTTTGAAAAATTTGTTCCCAAGACACATTGGTCATCTGACCTCAAAATGTATCCAATATGTAAAAAGTAAACTAGTGGTGCTCATGATAACATGCTACTGATCTAGCTATCCTATGTAGTAACCACATCCAACGTTTAGGAATGCCAATAGTATGGTGCTACAGTCGCATGGGTAACTCCTCGATCTGACAGTCTTAGCCATATCTAAATCCTGAAGGATTTCTCTCTTGACAGCTCTCTTTGCTGGCTCATCTGCTCCATGCTCCGACTCTCCCACATGTTGAACTCGTCCCACATATACATTACATTAAAACTTTAGTTTAGTCTTGGGAAAAAATAAAAACACAAAAACATGTATAAACCTTAAAAAAATAAAAAAACATGGTCAAAACATTCTTACCAATTGCACTCCACTGAGCGCGTTCTGGTAAAGCTAAACCTGGATCTCCTCGGAAGTCGAAGCTTACATATGCATAGTAATCAATGGCGATAATTTTTCGCTTTAACCAGGTGAAGAATGTAGTTGAGAACACAATGGAAGATTGGCTTGCATTTCTAGCCATCAGTTCTACCCATCTCTGCATCCTCAGATCTCTAGGGTTAGATATACCCAATGTCACATGCTGAGGCTGCATCAGTGGAATATGCTCTAAGGCAAAAGAAATGAGGATCAAACAATAGTTGAAATTTTTCTTCCTTCCTCCCTTTTCCTTTCTTAGTTGTTCTTTCATTTTAGAAATTACGGCTTCATCCCAATTGAAAACTGTTGGTAACATACACTCTAGTGCATACTGCATATAAGATCTATTCGCTACATGGAGTGTAGCGGTACAAACAAGCTTCACAATTGTGAATACGATGGTTCTCAATGGAAAATCACAAACATCGCGGATGTTTATTTTCCCATCCTTGCTAGGCTCTACCTTTGGATTGAAATACTGCAATATATAGTCTCTCACCGTCTCTCCTTTGAAAGCAGACCCTGAGAGGGAAATGGGTAGGCTTCTCCTCGACAAGGCTGTCAGAAAATAGATATCCTCCACTAAAATTGGGACCAATTTTTTCCCAATATGAAGTGCCTTAATTTCCGGATCCCATGCACAAACAAGGAACTCTAGTATTTCGATCTATTTCCTCATACTTGATAGACGAAAGTACTTCAATAACCCATAGTCTCTGAGGGCTCTTATAGTACCCAGATCATTAAGGGAAATCATGTTTTGTTCTTCATGCTCTCCTTCCCTCCAAGTAATTTTCATTTTAGTATGATGAATCGCTGAAATACAACCATAAGACTCATTAGGACCATTTTCATGCAAAAAATTAGGCAAAATCTGGTTACAATGCAAGAATAAAAAATGTGAATTGCACCCAATGCAGCCTTAGACAAGAGATAATGCATTGCATATGCACCTAGCCTTCATTTCAAGTGCATTCCAATGCAGGTTTCAACATCCAAGGGTGTGTTTCCCTCTTTTGATAATAGATTTAACCTGAGGGGCCCAAATCCACAAAACATTGCAATTGAATGAAACAAAAAGAATACTAAAGGAAAGAGGAGGTTTATGGCACCAACCTAGATCAAACGGCGAGGAAAAATGTCCACAGAATCGATCGCAATAAACAACTGAAGTTCGGGGGAAAAAATAGGTTCAAAGCTCCAAAATGCAAATGATAAATTTCAAATGGTAAAAATGAATAGTAAGGCTCTTTTAATTAGTCATTTGATTATTTGTGAATCATATTTATTGCTATGACTATGGTTTTATTCAATATTTATCATGAAACAAGTATTTTTAATCCATTTGATGTTGTTCTGAACATGTTTTCAACTGATATAGCAGATTAGTCGTGCACATTTATTTTGAGAATGATTTAACCACAAAGCATACTTTTATCCTTATTTTTTGAGCTTTGATAAAAACAAAAAAGGACTTGAAGCACCCTTTTATCTCTTTTTCGAGCTTTGATAACAGTGAAAAAGGAACCCCTGGAACCTTCTTTTAGCTATTTTCAGACTCTGATAATGTGAAAAGATTTTTTAGCACTTGTCTTTTCGAGCTCGTAAAATCAAATGAATTGATATCTACTCAGTATAAGCTTAGCCCTTTCCCATAATGAAATAGATTATTTACAAAAAAGGAAAACCTTAGTCGAACATGGCTAGGAGGTTCTCTTAGATATAATTTTACACTTTTTCAGATCTGAGCGTCAAATTTACGAAAAAGTAATTATGGAGTTTTCTTTTTCCCTGTTTTCAAACTCTCTAAATATGAAAAAGAATCGGGTTGTCATTGTCTTTAGGCTCATTAAAACATAAAAAAAGGCTTGTCAATCATGGCAAGGATCGAGTTTCATTCATCACTAGACTCGTTAAATTATTAAATAGCGATACATTATTCACTTGAAGGGTTGAATTATAGATCAAGCATATGTTGTCTTCCTCAATCTTGTTAAAAAATAAAGAGGTACTGGTCAACAAATGACCAGGGAAAATTTGAGAAAGTGAACAAAAATTTTACGGTAGGAGGTCGCTCTTGAACATGATACTTCACTCCATAATCATGACTATTCGGGTTGGGTAATATTCTTGATGGTTCATTCATACCTATGGTTCATCATACCTTCACTTTGATTTTGGGTCAATGCTGTCAAATAATCTCAGTGTCGCCGATATGTTTAAGAAAAGTCATGTAGTGAATACTCATCCTTCTGCAATACTCATAAAACTTCATTCTCATGACATTCATCCCTGAACATTGCTATATCAAGTTACATTTTGTCTCCGAAATCAGTAAGTATCATTTCGAGATAAAGTGACTTCTTGTCGACATCAAATCATCATCCAGGAAGTTTACTTAGAAACATCATCTTCTAGTACCATGAGGCTTGCTACTGCATCAACAAGATTCTCACTTCCGGACCTTTGACCGAAATATTTTGTTTGGCGTTTGACATCAAATCATCTATTCATGCCTCGCTAAATGTAATGCATTACCTTGAGAGCCATTAACATTAATGGTGGTTCTCTTGTGTTTGTTAACAACTCACATCATTGGCTGGTAATCAAACAATGTCTTACCATGTTCAACTACAAATCATATATTCGCATGGCTAGACTTGTACTCGAATGATCGAGTGAACGAGATAAGAAGATCCCGAATCTAGTTTCAACTATCTAGGCTGTGATTTCAGGATTGTTGTACACATCATCTGTACAATGACCTTACATACAGATCTTCATTCGAACATGGGCCTATATCTGTAGGCATGTCTGTAATGGGAAACATTCCAATGTAGATGAATTTATGAATTATGTACATGTTATTACGTAGTTTATGTGCTGAGCATGGGAATGCCTCCCTCAGCAATTTGTGATCAAGATGAGAATATCATGATGTAATGTATTGTAAGATTGATGCAGGCTGCCACTTCGCTTTAGTTCTAGCCCATCACATCGTAAAGCATCTTATTCAAAAATATTGCTATTATTCTGACTTCATGCTTTAGGGAGCAGTTGTTATAGGTCAATTTGGGCATCATCCCCCATGACCTAGTCAAACTGGACATCATCCCCAGGACCAATGAAATAGGGCCCATCATCCCCTATCATTTCAATTGCTATATGCCCTAAGATAAGAAAAAATCATTCACGACTTCTATTGTGAGATTTCCAAGCTGCCTCTCAAGGGACTAACTGCATTGCATATGAAGCTCCCTCCATTCAAGGGTTCATTGTAATATTCCTAAATTAGCATGCAGCTAATAGGAATATTAATTTTTCCTTTTTAAATCCAGTTGAATGAATAAATGGGCAAGGAGGCTCATAAGTTGCTTAAGTATGAATAAAAATCCCTCATAGTGTGAAAAGGGATCATGAAATAACCAGATCAAGCATCCACATGTGTGAAAAAGGTCTAAAATATGTGGCCAAGGTCAAGTTTGACCAAGTCAACATGATTTATTCTCAAAGAGTGGTTCTTAAATAAAGCCAGCTCAATGTGAATAGAGATCAATCCAGCTAGTCAAAATGAAGGCACCTTGAGTGTGAAAAGGGACAGGGCATGAATATTCAATCAAGGTTGACCAAGTCAACAAATCTGTCTAGATACATTGAACCACCTTGATAGACAGTGCAGTTTTGGTGGAGGAGCCTTTGCATGGAAGCAACCTCATAGTGGGTGGGACCCTTGGTGAGGAAGCTCATCAATTATATAATGGAGGAGATGGAAAGCATATGGAAATATTGGAGATCATATTTTTATGAGGTCTACTTAGACTTCCTGCATACTTGGCTATTTAGCTAAGTTGCTGCACTGCTTAGTGCAAGGGTTTTCCAGGGTGGGGATTCCTTACTCTTCCTTAGAGATCTTGTCTAAGAAATCCATGAGGAGGTTTATGATCTAAATTTTCCACTACCTGGTGTTGGGCCAAGCACTTACCTTCAGAAAAAATGTAGTCCCTTCAGAAAATTGCATTATTTCTTAAGGTGTGCAGTGGGAGGGGTCAAAACACCATTTTGAGGAGCGAGTTTCCCAAGAGGAGTATCAACCTTTCTTTGGGAAAGCTAGAGGAAGAATATACAACAATTTTTTTGCATGTTCAACCATTTTTATGCATAGCTTTAGCTACACAGTATGATTTAGCCACAGATCTGCAGCAACTCTTTCATGTATATCATTTCTATCAAGAAATCCTTGTTGGGTCTTATTGGATCTGTATAAAAGAGATTATATCTCTATTTCTACGCCTCATTGAGTAATATAATAAGAATATATTATTTATTTCTCTATTCTCTGAGATTTACCTCCTTTAGACTACGCAGTCTCTTATGCAGCAACTCTGGTATGTTGCAGTCTTGGGGTTTTGTCAATTTTAAGTTGTTTTGAGCATGGGAGGCCTGTTTAACTAGGTTAAAGGATTTTTTTTCTAAAAATATATTGCATGCATGTTATATGTTGTGTATTCTAAGGGAAAAAACCGTTATTTTTCACTTTTATAGCTCAATATTCAGAAAATAACGTTTTTGGGGCCAAAACTGCTGCTTTTCCCCCACTTTGTGACATGGTATAAAGGCATAGTTTGTTGCTGTGATTTTTATATGGAAGCTATGTGTTTAAATACACTACATGATTTGATTACTTTCTGCTCTCCAAATTTTTAATACCTTAAGGTATTCTTATTGTTGTAGAAAATCCCGATTTTGGGATATTACAGTGGTATCAAAGCAACAATCTTGGCTTAGCCTGTGAGCTTCAAGAATTATGGAGTCTTCTCATGGGGAGGAGGAGATTTGTAGAATAAATCAGAGCAAACCCTTATTGTCTGGAGAAAGGAGGTTCTTAAAACTCCTCGTTCGAAATCTGCAGGGTGGTAGCAAGGGCATCAAAGAAATGAGGAGGGAGAAACATGAAGATCCCTCAACAAGATTTATAAAGAGGAAGATTCTAAGTCCTAATCTTATGGATATGAGCACCCAGCCATATCTCAGATCTACCACGTTCTATCAGCAATTTCTTCATGAAAAGGAAGAAAGGAGGTGTGCTAAAAAGAGATACTCTTGGTGATTATTTGCAGGAATATGAAGCTCAATCTGAGAAGTTCAAAGACCACTTGAATTTCCAAGGGTTTTTCCAAATGAAGGAGGAAAGGAGCACAAGGAGAAAGAAGAAGGGTGAGGGTAGATTTTTTCTATCTACTTTTGATGGATCACCTCTATGTCCAGCTAGGGCTTGGGTGAAGGAGCTAGACACCTTTGTGCAACAACATCAAGTTTCATAAATTGAAGCCATCAAAGTAGCAACGCTGCATTTTGAGGGTAAGGCCTATGCTTGGTGGTTGTTTGAATCATTTTCCTTAAAGAATGCAAATACATCTACTTATGCAAGGTTCATTAAAATATTAGTAAAGAGGTTTGATGAAATTTCATGTAAAACATATTTTGTTGAAACTGTCAAACCATATCAAACCAAGCTTTTGCATGAGTTGGGAGGGTCTATAAATCCAACTCCATTTCTGAAAACCACTAAAGAGGAGGTGAGCTTCTTTGATACTTTTCCAAGGGCAAGATCCCCTTTGGATGAAAGGCTTTCTTCTCAAAAGGAAGACATGAAGATTCCTTCTTCAAAATAATACCAAGATCTAAGGTCTCTTATTGGAGATAAGGCAACTTCAACTATTGAAGAGGAGAAAGGAAAGGCAGGAGATGATAACGAAGCCATGAAAATGGCACCTCAAGCACCTCATGAAGGGAGGATGGAGCACTTTCTCCAAGAAAAGAAACTCTTGCACTCTTGCAAGGAGTTCCAAAAGGTCTCACACATAGAGCTCTTGGCATAACACATCAACAGCATGTACCGTCATTGTCAAATGATGAGATATTGAGGATAGAAGGGGGAAAAGAGGAGGAAGGGCATCACAAGATGAAGAGCATGTAACCTTATCTGTTTCAAAGCTTAAAAAATAAAGGAGGCAAGAGGATCTATGCAATGAAGGTAGGGGAAAATCTGTCCACCTACATCCACATCCTACTCTATGCCTTGATGCCTCTTTGCAAGGAGGCATTTCACCAAGAGGACCTCCTAATTGGAGGAAAACAAAAGTTTTCTCTCAACTATATGCAGCAGCAACATATTTGTCTATAGATGGAACCTTGGAAGGAGCCACTACAGCACTGAGAATCATTGATGGGAGGCTAAGTAAATTTCTGAAATTGACCTTGCTATCTTCCATTCATCTATTTGCGTTGGAGAAGATAGATTCAGAAATATGTGTTGATATGAGCATAGTATCAAAAGGCTACTCCATAGCTTTGAAGCAGCAAAGGATACTCCAATATATAATGAAAATTTCTGAACATAAAAAAAATATATATATTTTCATTTTTGTATGCAGGAGCAAAATTGTGGAAGTTTTGGAGAAAGAGAACCTTTCAAAAGGAGGGTGACTCTCCTAAACTTCAATCTTGTCTTGAGAAAGATCAGCTGCAAGAGAGGCAGTAAAAGAAAGTTTGGAATACTCCAACATGTGACTTTGACATCAAGCATGTCAAGGAGGAGAGCCATCATATGACAGATACCTCATTTGAGACTACTACAGCGCTGTCGATGTTGGGAAGCCTAGAACCTTATTGGGAGTCCCAACTCTTGATGGAATATTCCAAGGACCTATTCACATGTAAGGTTCTTGATGGGCAAGCAATGGATGGGAAGTGTAAGGTAGTTGATGGGATCATTTATGCTCATGATCAAATCTACTTGATTAAAGATTCCAAACTCAAGAATAAACTACTTAACACAACATATGAGGTCTTGCTTTCAAACCCCACTGGTTTCATTAGAACATATCATACTATCTTAGATGGATTCATGTGGGAAAATTTCAAAGAGGAGATGCACTCTCATATGAGTAAGTGCATGAATCATTTATTGGTTGAGGAACATAGCTCTTGGGAAGAGTTACCATTACCCCCTCCTTATTCTTTGAGTGTGAGAGGGAACTCATATATGAGCTACCTTGCTGATTTGGAACAAGTGTATGATAAACATTGTATTGTTGAACCTCGTGATGTATTTATTATATACTTGCATTTTCTTAACACTCATGTGCAGGTCTTCGCTCCAAGAGGGGGCACTTTTTCTGATGAGCCTCAGGAGCCACTTTGGGCCATGAACTATGGTGATGTTGGCCATTCCTTAGGAGATCTTGGAGAGATGATGTATTCTTCATGGTGTGATTCCTCAACACCAACCATCATACACCTTCTACAAGAATGCAAGAAAGATGGGGCAGCAAACAAGTGTTGGGGAGAACGCTTTTCATATCATATTCTATGGCAGTTAGGAGGAAAACTGCGCTGGTTCCACATGAGGGACCATTGTACTTCTCCCCTATTGCATATGGCCGCTAGCATCATCTTACTTATGATCCCACATGCTGAATATTTTCTTGTATTTTTTGGGGGCATGGTTGGAGGAGAGACACATTTGTTGGATGTGTCCTTGGGGGAAGAGAGTCCCTACATTTTCTGCACTACATGTTCTAAGGGGAGCATGGAAAACTATATGGCCAGTACTGTATACCACTTGTTTCTTTATGATGTGGACCATATGTTTGGTTGGAGCCCTTGGTGCATGCTTCTCATGAGCCATTGGGAGGAGCTTTTCTATGAATTACCAAGCTGGGAGGTAGTTCATTTCCTTTGGATGATAGCATGGAGATGGAAGAAGGTGGAAGGCCCTCATTGATTATGAAATTCCCCATGATTTTCTTGAAGGCCACGGTAAGAAAGAGGGATAATTTTGAAGCGCCCTTACATAATCTTGATGAGGACAAGCAACATTTTGGAGGGAGACTATAATGTAGGTAAATTAGGATCTGACTAATTATCAGATTAATTTTTCCTTTTTAAATCCAGTTGAATGAATAAATGGGAAAAAAGGCTCATTAGTTGCTCAAGTAAGAATAAAAATCCCTAATAGTGTGAAAAGGGATCATGAAATAACCAGATCAAGCATCCAAATGTGTGAACAAGGTCTAAAATATGTGGAAAAGGTCAAGTTTGACCAAGTCAACATGATTTATTCTCAAAGAAGTGGATCTTAAATAAAGCCAACTCAATGTGAATAGAGATCAATCCAGCTAGTCAAAATGAAGGCACCTTGAGTGTGAAAAGGGACAGGGCATGAAGATTTAGTCAAGGTTGACTAAGTCAAAAAATATGTCTAGTTACATTGAACCATCTTGATGGACAATACAGTTTTGGTGGAGGAGCCTTTGCATGGAAGCAACCTCATAGTGCGTGGGACCCTTGGTGAGGAAGCTCATCAATTATATAATGGAGGAGATGGAAAGCATATGTAAATATTGGAGATTATATTTTTATGTGGTCTGCTTAGACTTCCTGCATACTTGGCTATTTAGCTAAGTTGCTGCACTGCTTAGTGCAAGGGTTTTCCAGGGTGGGGATTCCTTACTCTTCCTTAGAGATCTTGTCTAAGAAATCCATGAGGAGGTTTATGATCTAAATTTTCCACTACCTGGTGTTGGGCCAAGCACTTACCTTCAGAAAAAATGTAGTCCCTTCAGAAAATTGCATTATTTCTTAAGGTGTGCAGTGGGAGGGGTCAAAACACCATTTTGAGGAGCGAGTTTCCCAAGAGGAGTATCAACCTTTCTTTGGGAAAGCTAGAGGAAGAATATACAACAATTTTTTTGCATGTTCAACCATTTTTATGCATAGCTTTAGCTACACAGTATGATTTAGCCACAGATCTGCAGCAACTCTTTCATGTATATCATTTCTATCAAGAAATCCTTGTTGGGTCTTATTGGATCTGTATAAAAGAGATTATATCTCTATTTCTACGCCTCATTGAGTAATATAATAAGAATATATTATTTATTTCTCTATTCTCTGAGATTTACCTCCTTTAGACTACGCAGTCTCTTATGCAGCAACTCTGGTATGTTGCAGTCTTGGGGTTTTGTCAATTTTAAGTTGTTTTGAGCATGGGAGGCCTGTTTAACTAGGTTAAAGGATTTTTTTTCTAAAAATATATTGCATGCATGTTATATGTTGTGTATTCTAAGGGAAAAAACCGTTATTTTTCACTTTTATAGCTCAATATTCAGAAAATAACGTTTTTGGGGCCAAAACTGCTGCTTTTCCCCCACTTTGTGACATGGTATAAAGGCATAGTTTGTTGCTGTGATTTTTATATGGAAGCTATGTGTTTAAATACACTACATGAGCTGATTACTTGCTGCTCTCCAACTTTGGAATACCTTAAGTTATTCTTATTGTTGTAGAAAATCCTGATTTTGGGATATTACATGCGTTGAAATGCATTTCCCGACATTCAAGGGTGCGTTGGTCAAATGGGAGTGAAATTATCATTGTTATGGAATCTCCACATGGCCAGTGCCTTATAGAAGAGTCCATATGTGTCAAAATTTGAATCCATGTGTCCATCTAAAACCTCTGAACTTGGAAAAATGTCTTTCCTATTATTAGAAAGTCATTGATTGAGAAACTACCTTCAGTTACCCTATAAATTGAGCACAAATCCTAGTGCTAGTAAAATAATTTTGGTAAAGAAATGTTGTTGGATTCTCAATTGAGAGAGTGATAGAAGTTATATGCTACTGGTGAGATTTTGATTGTGATGAGGTTGGGATGAAGCTGGAGCTGGTGACATCAAACAGATCATTGGTTGTAACCTTCCCCTTCTACTCATTAATAAATATTGCTATTCATTTTCCCATATATGTATCTACTTATGTTTTCGTTTATCATGAAATGGAATCTTGAATGATATATATGTTTCATGTTTAATCGATTTAACTGAGTAAGATAAATAAGCATCTGTATATTGCAATCTCTTTGTTGTTCTTTGTTTATACTTGTAGGAATCAATCTGGCGATCTAAGTTGGATTGGAGGCTACAACAAAAGTGAAAGAAGGAGAATAAGAAGCACTTGGATCACAAGTAAATTCTTCTATCTTTCTGTGTGTCTATTTATTCTTTGAGAAAGTGATAGCAAAGCCTTTAATCTGTTGTTCTAAGTGCATAGCACCACACTTATGGAATTTGATTTATCTGTAGATCATAATTCTGCATAACACCTTCCTCCAGTTTTCCCATCTTCCATTCTGACGAGAACATTGTTATCACACTCAAAATTTTGTTTATCCTAAGCCCAAATCCCACATATATAACCTTTTGGGGCTTATTACTTTATAAAAACCACTTATATAAAAGTTTGAAGTTCTAGCTCTGCCCGCATTCTGCAAGCTTTAACCTTTTTCTTAATTCATCACTGAAACTTAAAAACCTCGCTGATGCACTTTGATGGGACCCGTCCAAACCTTTATGTATTACCATGTTGCATTAAAAACCTTTGTTTTTGAATTTTCTTTACCCATCCGCCTTTTCACACCTTTCCGTGTTTAACGTATCGCACTTCGCACTGCCTTCATTTTATAACTTACCTTTTAAAAGCACCCAAAAGTTATTTATTTTAATTTGCAATGTGGTAGGTTGGCCTCACCTCAGCAACTCCACCCCCATTACACAACCATTGCAATAATTTTTTATATCATTAAAATTTCATAACACTTACCGCTTAAAACCTTCCGCTGATTCATAACATTGTCAATTTCCAGTGGGTCCCTCTTCCCTGCACTTCACAAATTTTGAGAGTTAACCCTGCAACTTATATTTATACGCTAAAAGGTATGATCTTCGTTGTGGTTCGGTCTCACTTCTTCCCTTCCATGTCACCTCCCCATCACATCGCATCACCAATTGTATTCTTCATAGCTTAAAATTTAAAGGTTTTGAAGTGTGGATGCGATGCACTTCAGAATTAAAGTTTAAAGGGTTTCAAGTCCAGTATTTTGGGTTTTTCATGTTGTTTTATTCATAAAAATGGTTTTAACATGGAAAGAGGATTTTGGGTAATAAAACAACAGAAATGTCGATTCAGGTAGCGAAAAGTGTTCAACACTCTGTTCAACAACAGATCTTCCCACACAGCTCTCAACTCATCTGTAAACATATGAGCGAATTAAGGTCCACAACCTAAAAATTCCCCACTACATCAGGACATTAGCAACAATGCATCACAGGGAAAAAGGGTCGAATGTTTTGTTTTTCAGTGAGGGCATTTATTCTTTGGATGATGGATAGTGCCATTCGAGCACCTAACTACTCTTGATTTAACTATGCACTCCTTTAGTTAGTAGTTGTAATAAATAAAACATAGTCCTGTTAGAAGTATAAGTCTTTTAGAGATTAACTGTATTTTTTGATTCCAGGAAAGTGGTTTACAATTATGATAGGTCTCAAGGTCATAATTTGATGATCTAGCGAGCTGGGCAGATCCTATGTATATAACAAAGGTCTATTTATAGCTAGGAGATCGAATGAGACTAAGGGAGGGGAGATCTTATGTAAGCACTACTCTTGTAATCTTTGTCTATGAGTAATATACAGTTACAGTAGCCTATTTCAGACCTGAGATTCTTATCTGTATTTTTATGTATGTTTCTTATATCCATATTTTACTTTCTCTCCAGTGTTCTAGTTGTATAAACACTTGGAATTCATGATTACATGCTCCAACTTCCTTTATGCACCTAGTCTGTTGTTATGTCATGTTTTATTAGTTTTCTTATGTATAATCACTTGGAAGTCATGGTGACATACTCCAACTTCCTTTATACATATAGCTTGATGTTTTTTCCTTCATGTGTGGTTTAATAAGAATAAAATTGCCTCAGCTTCCATGAGATAAGTTGACTTGTGACTTAATTTTCATATTGACTCCATAATCCCAATGGTAGTAAACCATTTACATATTTCACCTACACAAAAACAACACATTCAATCCAATTCAGAGTTATCCATCTGCTTTCAAGCTTACTGATTGAATATCCTTTATCCTTTTGAGAGAGCCCTCTTAGACTAGAAAGGATAATTTCTAGTTACAAGTTGGTTTGAAATAGTTACTCCAAGTTGACCATTGAAGCAACCCAACATGACTCAATTTGGTGATAACAGACATCATGGAAGCCATGACCACCCTTGATTTTCCTTGGGATGATATGCACCATTGTGCATGTTTTCCTTTCATATCAAACCGATGAAAAATATGTTGTGGAGTCCAAAAACTTCATCCATAGTGAAGTTGATTGGTTCAATAACCCCTTACTTCGAACCCATGCATTTGAACCACATACACCTTGTGGCCATTACATTGACACCCAACGTTTGGGTAAGGGGGAACCCATATTTGAGAGTCCAGGAGAAGCAATTCTCCCCAATACTCCTAGTGTATATGGTAATGTCAACTCCAGTACCATTATTCTTCCTCATTTAGAAGAAAATCTAGAGTCTCATATTACTTCATATCACTCTAAGGATGACCCACTTCGTCATTCCTTCATCTCATATCAACAACCCAGTCCCTTCGACATTGTTATTGGCCAACCTTGGTATTTTCTAGGTGAGCACTAGTTCATTATCTCCAAAGCCACTCTTTGGTAAAGTGAAACCATATATGCAAACCCAGAGATTTAGTCCATTTGATTCATACATGCAGTGCCAAATGAGAATGGTAATCCACTATTTCCTTTCTCTAGATGATCTATACATTCTTCCCATAAGAAGATAACCATAATATAAAAAATGGCAAACCACATCCTCAAAATGTGTTTAGAGTCCACTATTCTAAATACATTTGGCATGTCCATAACATGCTTGGGGGCACCTATTCCCCTATATTATCCCCATCCTCTTGAAGATTTAGTGGCTATGAGACTGAATGCTTGAATCCATTATTTCAGCACTTGGAACATCATGGTGCTCCACAAACTCCTATAGCTAGGGGAATCATTCCCAACTTTAGCATACCATATCACTCCCCTCCATCACATATGCTTAGGGGAAGTATCCCATGCTTAGGAGCATAATGGCACCCCTAGTCACCTTCTAACATGATTAACATAATTCTCGGCCTAGACTCCAATGATCTAGGTATGGTCGATTATCCTCCCATTCCTTGGATAATTTATCCTACCAACCTCTCTAGTGAGCCATATATCGTAGATGCTTCATACCATATCTTAAAATATTCTAATTTGTGTGATACCAAACTTACCACTTGATCCCCATGTTTGACTTGGTAGGCGAGGATGATTTTAGACCTTCTCTAGTATTTCATTCATGTATTCCTTTCTTACCTTTATTCTTCATCAGTAACCATTCTTCTAAGAAGATTAAGGCCATCCTTAAACAAGTAAAGCCACCTTCCTGAAAGTCGTAGATCCTGATTCCCACAATTAGTTTGTCTGCTATGATATCCATAAGATTTAGGGCCTTATCCTCCTCTCCAAATTCACCAAAAATCACTTAGAAATTGAATTACATTGGAGGGAAAACACCCTTTTATAGGAAAACCCCAGATTTTTCATCACCCATTGTGACCAAATCATAGCTCGGTTTGAAAAACCATCAGAACTGTTGGAAATATTGCACCAACTACTATAATGGGTCTTCTTTTGTTTTTGGTAATTTGACACTTCACTTGGAAGCCATTTTTTCCATGAAGTTTCACTTTGCCGCCAACTTCAAATGGAATTTCTTCATATAAGTTGCTTGTACTTTGGAACCACTTTTCCTTGGTACTTGTCACCTCATGTGTCAATTTTTTTTGTGAGTAACCATTCCTTACTCATGTTTTTATATGCCCCCATGGGCCTATCCTGTGTGGCAACATCATCGAGTCACCCTTGTTCAGAGCATCCGAGTAGAGTCATCATCGCATTCAGGGAGTCTGTCCCAAGTCATTTGATCTCCTGTTACAGTATTCCATCCATATTTGTGTCACATTCATCGTGTGTTGCCCATTTTTTCCTCCAGTCATACTGTCCCTCATCCCCTCCGAAGTTAAGTCATTCACTGCCAGGTCAACCATGCTTTTTATGCTTTGACAAGGGAAGTCATCTGCACGCCTCTCAGTTACCCTCCTTTAATTATTATCCCTAGTGTCATTCCATCAATCGCTCTATTATGATCCCTCGTGCCTTAGTTGAGGATTCCTCATTGCCTTAGCTATAGCAGACCCTATTATTTTGACTTCAACACATTCATTCTGGAAGAGTGGTCTAGAGGTCGTTGTCCCTTGGTTGTTTCCCTTAGATCAAGAAAATGGAATCACTATTTCCCTTTGACTTGGTTGTTTCTCACGTGCTCAACCCCATATCATTATCACACGTTTGAGAATCATACACTTGATGGTTCGGTGATCTAATTGATTGTAGTGACGATTCCCAGATGTGTGTGAGATGTTTTAGACCTCATGAGGGATTGACCCTTCAGGTAGCCCCCCACATGCTCAGATGACCTCATATTATGCTACATCCTCAAACGAGTTCTGCAAATTTGATGGGCTTAGTTTCAGCTGCTTGCAACACCTATAACATACATGTCTCATTCAGATGATCCATTCAGCTTTGAAGATCCCTTTCCTGTTCAATAGGGATTCTTTGGTTGTTATACCCGCCCCTCCTCCCCATGTCATATGAAGGGGAATGATTTATGTCTCATGTACTCAGATGTTATTGTCTTCAGTCATGGCCTTTATTTTTCCAAGCGCATTATGTATATGGGATCCATTGTATTATTTTCTAGCCCATTGATGCTTGCATGTCATGTATCATGTATCATACATTTTGTAGCTCAGTCCCACATTGTTGGGCTCACCATTATTATTTTTATTTTGTCATCTCGGTGGGTATGGGTATGCCTCCCCTGCCTCATTGAGAATAGGTACTCCAACCTAAAAGGAGACTTATATCACTTCGTAGGTCTCGCCTCCTCAGTTACTCTCCTCTCTCACTTCACTTCATTTACATCTCTCTCTCTCTTTGACTCCCTTTCGGTGTCTAGTGATCCTGTTCTTACAACGTACTTCGGTCATACGATTTTCTCCTTACAATTGTACGTTGGGGGGGAATATGTTATAACCAAAAATTGATCATCTAGCCATTCCTAACTAGATGAATGAAAGTACACCATGTAATACCAATTTTACCAAAGTAAAAATAATTTCATTATAACAAATAATTTAATAAACCTTAATAAAACTTTTAATTTAGTCATACTAGCTGTTATACTATAACGACTCGTATGATCCTCTCTGCATCTATTTAAACCGAAGGTCTTGATCTATTCTCTCATCCTATCCTAAAGATGAACCACAATAGTGGTTCTAAAAGCATCGACAAAATTGGTTCGTATGTGATTATTATGGAAATTTTTTTCTTTACAAACCATATTTTATTAAGTTATTTCTGGTTAAAACAGGAAACCCCATGATGAATAATTAAATAAATCATTATTTATTTGATTTTCATCTAGGAATAATTAATTAAACCATTTTTTAAATAATATTCCTGGTCATATTTAACCCAATTATGAGAAATAATTAGATAAATCAAAATTTATCTTAATTTTCTCTAGGAATAATTAATTAAATTATTAGTTAGTTATTGTTCCTTGTTAAATTTGACTAAATTACCTAGGAATAATTAAACAAATCACTATTTGTTTATTATTCTTTAACCACATTCTTAAAATAATAAATAAATCATTTACTTGTTTATTATTTATAAATAAAGGTATTTAACTAGTTTAAATACCTTTTCCCTCCAACAAAATATAATAAAATATTCCAAGTGGTTAGATCTAGATTATGGTTAATAATATTTTATTATTCTCCATTTTCGAGGATAACTCAATATTTTTTTATAAATAGGAGGTGTTTTCCATTCATTCTTCACTTTTATCATTCTCATTGTCCCTATCATTTTATTTTTCCATTTGAGCTCCCACTTGAGTTCATTACATATTTGGGTTTTCTACATCATTGAGAGAGAGAGAGTCGTGAAGCTGAAGCATTGAGGACAACCAAGAACCCATCACTTTGAGGGGGACTAGTAACATTTAATTATTTCCTTCACTAGGTGTTACATAATAGAAAATATAATTATTTAAACTTGTCTTGTCCGTTGTTTACTTGGAGTTATTTTTTCATCAGTTATTATTTCATTTTGTTGTTTAACTACTTTTACTGCATAAATATGGGTTTTTTCAGGATTTATTTTGATTGTCTATTATAGATCTAAATGGTTTTACAACCATTTATATTGTTAGGGATATATGTCATCCATAGCTTAAGTAAGGTATTTTTGGTACACTTGCCGAAATATTTTACACTAACATTGGGATTACCGATAAAAGTTTTTATGTTGCATCCAGGTAAAGAATTAACTTTTATGCATCAATTAGAAATGACACTTGTATTTGGATAAGGGAGGTAATTAGGGTAATTATATAAATTAAATGGTTGATAAATGTGAATAAAAATTAATTTATAATAAAAAATAAAATATATTTGATATTTATTTTATAATATATTATGTTATTAAAATTAATTTAAAAGAATATTAATTAGGTTATAATTTTATTTTTAATAATAATAATAATAACATGATTCAACGAAATGCTATTCAATAACGATTGTTGTTTGGTCTATTAGTTTTGCAACAAAAAAGGGAAATAAGTTCCTATGTATGATATAAATTTGATTGTTGAATGAGTTCCATTTTCATTTTGTCTTGCACTATTGTGTAGTCTACACGCTTGATGGTTTTAGATTTTGCATCTACTATTTTCTTACAGGTTGAATGTTGTTGATAGTTATTGAAAACCTCAAAAACCTTTGTGTTGGAAATATTGTCATTGATGGCAAAGAAGGCAAAGAATAGCGAAGGCAGAGGCAGAGGTCAAGCAGCAGAAGGCAGAGGCAAAGGAGGTAGTGCTGAAGCAGAGACAGGCAAAGGAGGCAGCCAATACAGAAGCAATGAAGTGGTCAAGCGGCAGAGGCGTTAGCACAACAGAGGCACATAAATTCTGGGAATCTTAACCCAAGCGGAATGCATATATATATATATATATATACACAACCCTATTCCGAGAATCGCTACCTTAGCTGGAGGATATATGTATATAATTCCGAGAACCATTACCCGACCGGGCGTGACATATAACAGAAACACAATTCCAGGAATCGCTTAACCCCAGGTGGAAGGATACATAAAATAAATTCAAAGAATCACCTCCTCCACTGGAAGATACACTAAAGGTTGGAGCGGCAATGTAATGCATATATATATATATATATATATATATATATATATATATATATATATATATATATATATATATACAAACCTTATTCCAGGAATCGTTACCCATGCAGAGGTATACATACAACACATTACATATATGTGCATCACATCATATAAACAAAGTTCAAAGCATAAATATATGTAAGTGGAGCGTTGTATACACAAATAACCAAAGTACAAAGTACCATAAGGTGGGACCATATCGCATTGGAGAAAAACAAAGCAGCAAAGCATGACAATGAAAGTTGCGATTGCGATTGAGTTCTGGACCCGATGGGTCTATAAATCATGTTTAATATGGGGTTGAGTTCCAGTTCCAATCGCATCGGCACATTTGAATGAACAGTGACCAATCGCAATCGGAGTTAAAGCGAGTATCGGAATAGGCAAATACATGTTGCGATTACGATTGAAATTCTAGACCTGATGGGTCTATAGGTTATGACTTTATATGTTTGAGTTACGGTCTAATCGCATCGGCACTGGTCAATCACATCGGAGTGAAAGTGTGGCAGCGGAGCTTGATAATGCGATTTGCGATTGCGATTAATTGCAATCAGAAGTAATCAAAGAGTGACTGATCGCATCGAAAAAGGGCATCAGAACATGTAAATGGAATTTGCGATTGCGATTAATCGCAATCGGAAGAACTTAAAAGTGATTCAATCGCATCAGAGTATTTGAAGTTGCGATTGCGATCAATCGCAATCGGAGCAGGAGCGATCAATCGCAATTGGAGGAGACTCCTTGCATGAGGAAGCGTGGCAAGTGGGCTCGAAAGGATTTCTTATATGTTTAAAGAATTTTTATTATATTACGCTGAGAATTGATTTAAGTCATTTTAAAATGAAGTTTGTATGTATGCCGAGAGTTGAAATTACATTATATGTATATATAAAAGGGCGTTGTTATATATATATATATATATATATATATATATATAACATTGTTTCCATGGTATTAAAGTATGCTGCGTGGTCTATGGACCCATGGGCCTCGACTCAAGGTGGAGGGCGATTATTTATTTAAAACAAGTGTGATGTATGTATGTTCCGCTTGCGGAACTTCCACATCAACAAGACACTTGCTGCGTGAAAAGAGCTGGAATTTTCCCAGATTTAAATGCCAGCTATTACATATTTATATAAAATGCACTGATATAAAAGGCACAGGTACACGTATGCAACAATTACACCACAGCAGAGGAAAGAAGAGCAAACAGAGCTAAAGAGAGACAAAATACAGTCACAGAAAGGACAGACACAGTCAAAGAAAAGACATACGCACAGCGAGCCAAAAGAGGCTGAATGAGTGAGCTGGAGTTTTCATTATATGTGAATGTAAACAATGTAATTGAATTTTTTATTGTTTGTGATGCATTGGCAAGTCTCCGGAAGAGAGAAAATATCCCACTGTAATATTAAAATAAGCACCTACAGTTACATTTTTCTGAGTGAGCTGAAAAGAGATGAGAAGGCAGAAGGTAAAGAGACATGACCGTCCATTTCAAATTCGCAGTGGAATACAAACAACCATGAAGCTGTTTTTGTATAAAACAGGGTAATATCCAAGGGGAGAGAATATTTTTTTTTTGATAAAAACAGAATGAGAAAAGGAGAGAGTGTGCAACAGAATTGAAGAAAGTTGAAGAAAATAAGATAGTTGCAAGAGTTAGAGAGAGTAAATATAGAGAAGGCAGAGTACAGAAGAGTGAGGCAGAGAAGATTCAGAAAAGAAGAGCAGAAAGAGAAGCTACAGAACAGAGCTGATATCTGAGGTAAATCAGCAAACATTCAGTTTGATAAATTGAAGGGAGTTGGTGCTTCCTTGCAAGTTGTAGCATGCATAATTGAGGTTGGAGCCTCCTGTAGGTTGGTTCCTGCAGAAAATTGAAGGGAGTTAGTGCTTCCTTGCAAGTTGTAGCTTGCAGAATTGAGGATAGAGCCTCCTGTATGTTGGTGCCTACAGAAAACAGGGGTGAGAGGGAGTTGGAGCTTGCCTTTGCATCACAACAATAATAAGATGTGGTTTTCTCCCTTTATGGGTTTCCACTTACATCTGTTGTCTCTGTGTGTGTTTCTTATGTGTTGATGTGATTCTTTCAATCTGCTTAATTGTTTGCTGCTCTCAACATAAGTATGGTATCACATTAATTTAATATTGGCTACAACATTTTAAGACTGTTCACAAATTAAGTAGTAAATAAGTTTGGGAAAATTTTAAAAAGCTTATGTATGTATTAAATTGATTCACCCCTCCCCTCTCAGTTTAATTAAATATTCAACAATTGGTATCAGAGCGGGTTCCTTTGTATCGGTCTAACAACTGAAAGGAGATCCTAAGTCCTGTAGATGGCTAGTCAAGAAGGAAGCTCAACCAATAAAGCATCTTTCTTCACTGGTGCTAATTGTGCCTTTTGGAAAATCAGGATGAGAGCATACATAATGTCTTTAGGATTATAAATTTGGGATGCTGTGGAATTTGGATACTCCACAAAGTCAACTGATTCAGAGAAAGAAGCTAAACAAAACTTTGTAGCTAATGCAAAAGCAATGAATGCAATCTTAAATGGACTATGTGAAGCTGAGTTTATCAAATTAATGCACAGTAAGACTGCCAAAGATATGTGGGATACTCTAGTGAATATTCATGAGGGAAATAGAAAGGTGAAGACTGCCAAACTTCAAGTATATAGAGCCCAGTTTGAAAATTTAAAAATGAATGATGATGAAGATGTTGGCAGCTTCTTCTTAAAAGTTGCAGAAATTGTTAATAATATGAAAGCTCTTGGAGAAACCATGCCAGAAAGTATAATTGTGCAAAATATTCTAAGATCTCTTCCATCCAGATTTAATCCCAAGGTGTCTGCTATAGAAGAAACAACCGATTGGGAGACCTTGACCATGAACCAACTACTTGGAAATATAACAGCATATGAGATGAGGCTTCCACAGAAGAAACCAAGTACGAAGGAGGCAGCTTTTAAAACAGAAAAGAAGAAAGAAGAAAAGGAAGACATATGCTCTTGCTCTGATGAAGAAGAGCCTAAATTTGTCAAGAAACTGGATAGAGGCTTAGGTAGATACAAAGGTAAACTTCCCTTCAAATGCTTTAACTGTGGAAGAGTTGGAAATTATGTGGCTAAGTGTCCTCACAAGAAATTAAGGAATCAAGCTCAAGAATTAGAGAAAAACACATCAAAGAACTGGCAGAAAGGAAAGAAATTCAGCAGAAAATCCCTCTATGCTCAATAAGACAGCAGTACATCTGAAGACTCAGATGAATCCTCAGGAGAAGAGGGAACCTCTGAATTTTTACTGATGGCCATAGAAGATCTTGAAGGACTCTTGCTAGAAGAAGAAGAAGAAGGGGAAGTCGACCTTGAGGGGGAGCTAAGAAGTGCTCTGGAAGAGATTGACAGACTCAAACTGAAATGCAGAAAACAAAAGGACATTCTTCTCAAGTATGTAAGAGAAGAACAAAACTCAGAAGTTGTCATGTAGCTGAAGGTAGAGCTTGAAGAAGCCAAGAAGATAGAAGACATGTTACTTCAACAAATCAAGGATAAAACTCGAGAATAAGAGAAACTGGAAGAAGAAGTAGTATGTCTCAGAAAGAAATTAGAAAATGCTCAAAGGAAAGTGGTTAGAAACTCTACCCAAACAACAAGCTCTAGTAAGTTGAATGAAATTTTGGTTGCTCAAAGATCCGCTATGATAAAGACTGGAATAGGCTATGAAGGAGAATCGAGTAAAGGCAAAGAAAAAGAAAACAAAAATATAATTTTTGTAAATGCAAAGAAGACTGATGAAGCAGCCCAGAAAATTCCTACAAAAGAAGAAACATCTAATAAGGATGACAAAGATCAGAAGAAATCTCTAGTAACAAAGAATGCAATATATACTAAGATGACAGAAAAAGAATCATATGCCCCTGAGTATGTCAAATTTGGAAGTCATCAAGGGAGATTCTTCCCTCCTATGAAGAATGCCACCTGTTATGTCTGCCACAAGCTGGGACACATTGCTGCATATTGTTATGCAAGGAGGAGTAATTCAGACCTGCAAAAGATTCAAACAGTGAAGAGATTATCTCAAACAAACAAATGGAGAAAACAACCCTACATCAGGTATGCAAATAATTTCTATGGTTATTGTTTTTATTGTAAGGAATTTGGCCATAAAATTATTGAATGTAGAAGGTATGGACAAAGATTGATGTTCAACACCTCAAGGAGGTTTATGAATCAAAGAAATTTTGTTCATACTCACAATTCTGCAAAAACTATGATCAAATGTTGTATATGCAATCAAGTTGGACATATACCTTCCGAATTTTCTTTGAAAGGATGTGATTCATCAACTCACAAAAGATACCAAACAAAAGGATGCCTCCAATGGATAAATAAGGAGAATAAGTTTGATTTAGCTCTAACTGCTCAAGACCTAAAAAGTCAGTGGTACCTGGACAGTGGCTGCTCAAAACACATGACTGGAGACAAAAGCAAGTTTATAACTCTTGATGAAAATAAATCTGGTAATGTTACTTTTGGCAATCATAAATCAGGCAAGATCAAGGGAAAAGGATCAGTCAACATAGACAATGGCAGAGGAAAGGCCCAAGATGTATTATTTGTAGATGGGTTGAAAGAAAATTTATTAAGTGTCAGTCAGATGTGTGACAAAGGCTGTGAAGTTCTTTTTAGAGCACAAGATTGTGAAGTCAGATCAAGCACCACAGGTAAGACTCTGCTCAAAGGTGTTCAAACAGAGAGCAATGTTTACATTGTGAAAGAGGAAGATGAAGCATGCCATCTTAGCAAACTCGAGGAGTCATGGTTATGGAATAGGATATTGGGACATCTCAGCTTCGATCATATAATCAGACTGAGCAGAAAGAAAGCAGTCAGAGACATGCCAGAAATAAAAATGCCTCCTAATACCATATGCAAATCTTGTCAATTGGGTAAATATACCTGTACATCATTTAAGGCCAAAGATGAGTTATCAACAAGAAGACCTCTCTAGCTTGTGCACATGGATCTGTGTGGACCTGCTAGAACTAAGACACCAAGTGGAGAATCCTACTTCATGCTGATAATAGATGATTTCTCCAGAATGACATGGGTTGCTTTTCTCAAGAATAATTCAGAAGCTCTAGACAAATTCAAAATATTCAAAGCATTAGAAGAAAATCAGACAGGATGCAAGCTGAAATGCATCAGATCAAACAGAGGAGGTGAATTCACTGATTATGACTTTGCAGACCTATGCAATGAACATGGCATAAAACAACAATTTACTATTTCAGGGACACCTCAGCAGAATGGAGTAGCAGAAAGGAAAAACAGATCAGTTCAACAAATTGCCAGAGCCATGATGCAAGAGAAGAATATTGCTCAAACCTTCTGGGCAGAAGCAGTGCACACATCAGTACATATTCTTAATAAAGCTCACTTAAGGCCAAGCAGTGACAAGAATCCCTATGAACTATGGCATGGAAAGCTAGCTTCAATAAAACATTTCAGAATCTTTGGAAGCAAATGCTACATAAAGAATAATGATGAAAATCTTGGAAAATTTGATGCAAGAGCAGATGAAGGGATCTTTCTAGGATATGCTTCCAAAAGTAAAGGGTACAGGTGCTACAACAAGACTCTTCGGAAAATAGTAGTAAGTATTGATGTGAGATTTGATGAATAACTTCCAAACAATACACGAAATACAGACTGCTGTAGTCCATCAGACAACCATGAAGAAGAAAACCAAGATGATGAGGAAACAAGCAAGACAACAGAAGATACAGAGCTAAGTTCTAAATCTCCATCAAGATATACTCAGAAGAACCATCCTGAAGATCAGATCATTGGAGACAAAAGAGTAGGGGTCCAAACAAGAAGGAAGCTAACAGAACAAACTGAAGAGGTATACATAGCCATGCTGTCACAAATAGAGCCAAAGAAATTTGAAGAAGCCAACAAGGACAAGTCTTGGGTAAAAGCAATGAATGAAGAATTGGACCAAATTGAAAAGAACAATACATGGGAACTAGTCCCTAGACCAATTGAGAAAAATATCATTGGCTCAAAATGGGTATTCAAAAATAAAATGAATGAGGAAGGACAGGTAATCAGGAATAAAGCCAGACTTGTCTGCAAAGGATACTCACAAATTGAAGGACTTGATTACGATGAAACATTTTCCCCTGTAGCCAAAATGGAAGCTATCAGAATGTTCCTAGCATTTGCATGCTACCAAAACTTCAAAGTATATCAAATGGATGTAAAATCTGCATTTCTGAATGGAGACTTAGAAGAAGAAGTCTACATGGAACAACCAGAAGGCTTCTCATTGACAGACAAAGGAGACTATGTGTGCAGACTGAAGAAGGCCCTATATGGACTGAAACAGGCTCCTCGTGCTTGGTACTCAAGACTGGATAAATATTTACAAAAACAAGGCTTTAAGAGAGGTGGAGTAGACAGTAATATATATATAAAAGCCCATGAAAATGAACTCCTGATTGTTGTTGTATATGTTGATGACATTATGTTTGGAAGCAATAGAGATGAACTAGCAAAAGGATTTGAAGAAGAGATGAAATCAGAATTTGAAATGTCCATGATTGGAGAGCTCAGTTTCTACTTAGGACTTCAAATTCAGCAAAAGAACACAGGCACATTCATCTCACAGGAAAAGTACTTAAAGGAAATGTTGAAAAAGTTCAAAATGGAGGACTGCAAACCTGTGTCTACCCCCATGATCACGGGATGCAAGCTGTGGGCTGATGATGGGTCTGCAGATATAGATCAAAAACTCTACAGATCCACGATAGGAAGCCTGCTGTATTTGACAACATCAAGACCAGACATCATGCTAGCAGTAGGACTAGTGGCTAGATATCAAGCAGCACCTAAACAAAATCACCTTCTTGCAGTCAAAAGAATATTCAGATATCTACAAGGAACAACACAATGTGGACTTTGGTATCCTAAAGGCAAAAGCTTCACCTTGACAGCATACACAGATGCAGATTGGGCCAGCTGTGTGGATGATAGAAAGAGTACAAGTGGAGGTTCATTCTATCTACGAGAAAGTCTGGTGGCATGGTTAAGCAAGAAACAAACATCTATTTCCCTGTCTACAGCTGAAGCAGAATATATTGCAGCAGCAGCATGTTGTACACAAGTCATGTGGATGAAGCAGACTCTTCAAGACATGAAGGTAAGCATTAATGAACCTATCTCAATCAAATGTGATAATACAATTGCTATAAGTATATCAAGAAATCCTGTGCTTCACTAAAAAACTAAGCATATTCCAATCAAGTATCATTTTCTCTGAGAACAAGTGGCTCAGAAGATAGTAAAGTTGGAGAATCATTTCAATATTTGAGAGATAAACTAGGGGTAGTATCTGCAGATACTACTCTCTAATATGAAGAGAAAGCACAGTCTCAAGGGGAGAACAGAAATGAAAATATCATTCCTAAAGGAAATCAACAAGCAAGGGAAGCATAAAATAGGTCCACAAGATCAAAGAGCTATAAGATAATGTTCTCAGTATTATCAACATTTAGCATGAAAAAGGTCAGTAGCAGAGCAAAAATAACATAACTTGCTTACACCTAAAGTAGTATATTGAGAGTTGAAGCAATATCTTCTTCTATATATATAATTGCATGCCTTCCTGAAGTCGGTACTTGTATATCTCCAAGGCCTTTTTTCTTAATATCAGTTACAAAACTATGCGAAGGCTATTTGCTGAGTTTTCAATCAAACATCTTGAATACGCTTTTGCGGAAATTCACTCTGATAGAATAGTCAAAATATCTGAAGAATAAAGGAATAACTGTGATTACCATCTAAATAAAACTGCACGGTTGATAAGTAAAACTGACCAAAAAATTGAAGGGTTTGTTTTGAAAACACATTATACAAAAAGGAAAGTCAGTTGGCTTCAAATATTGAAAGATATTGCCCATTCTTACAATGAGTTGTAAGCTCTGGTTTGATTCATTGTTTACAACAGCAACAAGGACCTTTCAGTCGATAAATGCATCATTCCTGTCTGCAATCTAGCACAGATTACAAACAACAGGCACTACAGATGAAACACAACTATAAAACATATATTGGCTCACTATATCAGACAGAGACAAAATGTATATTCAAGTTCAATAATCCTTAAAGTGTTCTCTCAACAAGTCCTGGTCTAAACACAAATCAAAGAAAGGAAATGCAACGACAGAGCCTATATGGAAAAATGAGGCGCCGTCCTTTGCCATTGATGTCAAAGGGGGAGGAAGAGCAAGCAACAGAAGAAAGGATTCTAACGGCAAACAGAGGAAGTGTATTGCCATCAATGCCAAAGGGGGAGACTGTTGGAAATATTGTCATTGATGGAAAAGAAGGCAAAGAACAGCGAAGGCAGAGGCAGAGGTCGAGCAGCAGAAGGCAGAGGCAAAGGAGGCAGCACTAAAGCAGAGACAGGCAAAGGAGGCAGTGAATACAGAAGCAATGAAGTGGTTGAGCGGTAGAGGCATTAGCACAGCAGAGGCAGAGGCATTAGCACATCAGAGGCACATAAATTCCGGGAATCTTAACCCAAGCAGCATGCATATATATATATATATATATATATATATATATATATATATATATATATATATATATAGATATAGATATATATAGATATATATATATATATATATATATATATATATATATATATATATATATATAGACACACAACCCTATTCCGAGAATCGCTACCTTAGCCGGAGGATATATGTATATAATTCTGAGAACCATTACCCAGCCGGGCGTTACATATAATAGAAACAAAATTCCGGGAATCGCTTAACCCCAGGCGGAAGGATACATAAATAAATTCCAAGAATTACCTCCTCCATTGGAAGATACACTAAAGGTTGGAGCGGCAATGTAATGCATATATATATATATATATATATATATATATATATATAGACAAACCTTATTCCACGAATCGTTACCCACGTAGGAGTATACATACAACACATTGCATATATGTGCAACACATCATATAAACAAAGGTCAAAGCATAAATATATATAAGTGGAGCATTGTATACACAAATAACCAAAGTACAAAGTACCATAAGGTGGGACCAAATTGCATAAGAGAAAAACAAAGAAGAAAGCATGACAATGAAAGTTGCGATTGCGATTGAGTTCTGGACCCGATGGGTCTATAAATCATGTTTAATATGGGGTTGAGTTCCAGTTCCAATCGCATTGGCACATTTGAATGAACAGTTACCAATCGCAATCGGAGTTAAAGCGAGTATCGGAACAGGCAAATACATGTTGCGATTGCGATTGAAATTCCGGACCCGATGGGTCTATAAGTTATGACTTTATATCTTTGAGTTACGATCTAATCGCATCAGCACTGGTCAATCGCATCAGAGTGAAAGTGTGGCAGTGGAGCTTGATAATGCGATTTGCGATTGCGATTAATCGCAATTGGAAGTAATCAAAGAGTGACTGATCGCATCGAAAAAGGGCATCGGAACATGCAAATGGAATTTGTGATTACGATTAATCGCAATCGGAAGAACTTAAAAGTGATTCAATCGCATCAGAGTATTTGAAGTTGCGATTGTGATCAATCGCAATCGGAGCAGGAGCGATCAATCGCAATTGGAGGAGACTCCTTGCATCGGGAAGCGTGGCAAGTGGGCCCGAAAGGAGTTCTTATATGTTTAAATAATTTTTATTAGATTACGCCGAGAATTGATTTAAGTCATTTTAAAAGGATTTTTGTATGTATGCCGAGAGTTGAAATTACATTATATGTATATATAAAAGGGCGCTGTTATATATCTATATATATATATATAACATTGTTGTGGTGGTATTAAAGTATGTCGCGTGGTCTGTGGACCCACGGGCCTCGGCTCAAGGTGGAGGGCGATTCTTTATTTAAAACAAGTGTGATCTATGTATGTTCCATTTGCAGAACTTCCACATCAACAAGACACTTGCTGCGTGAAAAGAGCTGGAATTTGCCCAGATTTAAACGCCAGCTATTACATATTTATATAAAATGCACTGTTATAAAAGGCACAGGTACACGTATGCAACAGTTACACCACAACAGAGGAAAGAAGAGCAAATAGAGCTGAAGAGAGACAAAATACAGTCACAGAAATGATAGACACAGTCAAAGAAAAGACATACGCACAGCAAGCCAAAAGAGGCTGAATGAGTGAGCTGGAGTTTTCATTATATGTGAATGTAACATTGTAATTTAATTTTTTATTGTTTGTGATGCATTGGCAAGTCTCCGGAAGAGAGAAAATATCCCACTGTAATATTAAAATAAGCACCTACAGTTACATTTTTCTGAGTGAGTTGAAAAGAGATGAGAAGGCAGAAGGCAAAGAGACATGGCCGTCCATTTCGAATTCGCAGTGGAATACAAACAACCATGAAGCTGTTTTTGTATAAAACAGGGTAATATCCAAGGGGAGAGAATATTTTTTTTTTGATAAAAACAGAATGAGAAAAGGAGAGAGTGTGCAGCAGAATTGAAGAAAGTTGAAGAAAATAAGATAGCTGCAAGAGTTAGAGAGTGTAAATATAGAGAAGGCAAAGTACAGAAGAGTGAGGCAGAGAAGATTTAGAAAAGAAGAGCAGAAAGAGAAGCTACAAAACAGAGCTGATATCTGAGGTAAATCAGCAAACATTCAGTTTCATAAATTGAAGGGAGTTGGTGCTTCCTTGCAAGTTGTAGCGTGTAGAATTGAGGTTGGAGCCTCCTGTAGGTTGGTGCCTGTAGAAAATTGAAGGGATTTGGTGCTTCCTTGCAAGTTGTAGCTTGCAGAATTGAGGATAGAGCCTCTTGTAGGTTGGTGCCTGCAGAAAATAGCGGTGAGAGGGAGTTGGAGCTTGCCTTTGCATCACAACAATAATAATATGTGGTTTTCTCCCTTTATGGGTTTCCACTTACATCTGTTGTCTCTGTGTGTGTTTCATATGTGTTGATGTGATTCTTTCAATTTGCTTAATTGTTTGTTGCTCTCAACATAAGTATGGTATCACATTAATTTAATATTGGCTGCAACATTTTAAGACTGTTCACAAATTAAGCAGTAAATAAGTTTGGGAAAATTTTAAAAAGCTTATGTATGTATTAAATTGATTCACCGCCCCCCCCCCCCCTCTCAGTTTAATTAAAGATTCAACACTTTGGAATTGTCATGATCAAATAGATATCAGCATAATGTCTAAAAGTGTCAGGTCACCTTTGGAAGATGTTACTCCATGAATTGGTTAGATTTTACCACCTATAGAAGGAGTATCTGAAGTGTAAGTCCTTGATTTTGAAGATATTTTCTCCTAATTATCTACCTCATTTATGCTACATATAGTTTTCTAATATTTTACTATATTTTTATTACTCATTTCCATCAATGACTAAAAATACTGAATGGGACATGTATATATATAGTTTTCCATCTACGTGGAGTTAATATGGTTAAATATGTTTAAAATAGAAGCAAGGCAATGCATAATGTGTTTTTGATGGAAAATCAAGAGTAAAAGTAACCTAGGAGGCAATCCTCCATCCAAGTTAAATGTATAGAGAAATTTTTCATCATACAATTATTTCTTGTAACATGTGGACTACTATTTCATATGGTATGTGATGTCCATTATTTTCTTTAAAGTCGAAACATTCTTAATTTAATGCAAGTGATAGTCTTGGTTGGCTTTGTGCACATTACTATGTTTACTAAATGGAAATGAATCCATTGTTCATAGCACATATCTGGTCTCATAGGGTGATTTTACAACTGAGAGTAAAGCAGCGAGACAATTACAAAGAAAATGGCACATCAAATATCATCCTACATTTTCAAGGATGTATATGTTACAATTTCCCTAGTTTAAATTTCCATTCTTAATATTCATTCAAAATGTGTGGTCAAGGGCATTTATGTTTGCAAAAAGGGACCTAGTTTCTTGATACTTAGGGAGTGTAAGAGATGCTTTTATAAAGGTTAGGGGCGTAAAATTGTGATGTGTTGTGTATAGGCCATGTATAGGCCATCCCTTGAATGAATCCATTCCAATGTCGTTTCTTATGATGAAATAGTTTTCAATGATCCTTGGGAGAATCTAAGTAAAAATAATTATGAATTCTTAAAACATTTCAAGTTGTCTTACTATTTTACATTTTGTTCCCTTTTCTGGCATATTTTTTGGTTAATTTTTTTGAGCAATCATTTGTTGGAATTGTATGTTTAACCCATTTAGTCTACACAATCCTAGTGGCCAGGAGGATTATCAAGAGAATATAGATTTTGATTCCCTTCCATTCTTCATCATCCAATTGGAACCAAGTAGCACAAATTCCTCTTTATTATGATTTTAAGGTGATTATGCGTCTAGGTATTATGGTGTTGGTGGATGTACTACTGGTTTGAATGACTTTGCATCTATAGACTCTAATTAAGTGATGAGATTTTTTCCCAATGTCGCACCTTCCAATGGATGAATCTATCCTTCAATTGGGAACACAATTTAGGTCAAGAGTCCATCATCGGTAGCTCAAACAATATCTGAGATATGGTTTTATATTTGTCAAATAAAAGAGACTTCCCAACTAATGGTTTGTAAAGGGTTTCATTTACTATCTCTAATTGCAAACTTCAATCCTGGTTCCATAGGTAGAGGTTTTTGTTTGTTTGTTTAAATAAAAAATAAGTATAATATATATATCAAATTTGCAAATGAGATTTCGTCCTCTTTAGCTTTATTTTGTTGCTACATCTATAATTTCCTTGAATCATGATGCATTTGATATTAAGTAAATCAAATTTTCAACAAAGTTTCAAGACAATTTACATGAACAATGATTTATATGGCATATGTAATTCTAATTTATAACTATAATTTATTTTCCCAATAATAACTACTAAACATATCATTCCCAGAATTAAACCTATCACTAATGAAAGTTATATACTTTCATTATAGTTTCACCTTTTAGCAATCCAAATTCCAATTTCCCTATATTTAAACTAAGCAGCAGGTACTAGCTACTACATATCACTTGTTTATATATGTGTGCATTGTGAGGTTTTATGCATGTTTTTTCTTTTCCTTATTTAATAATAAAGCAAAAGAAACTACTTTTGAAATTTTAAGAAAAATTGTGGAAAAATCTAATTAGGATAAAAATTCTTTAGCCATTTTGAAACAAATCTAATTGAGTTGGAGCTCAAAATGTAAGCATTTTTTAGAATCATCGTTAATTTTAGATTTCATTGTCATTTTTTAGATCTTAAACATCCATGAGATTGATTTCAAATTAGATATTAGAAATATAACTTATCCAAATTTTATTTTATGATATTCTAGATCACAACTAGGCACGAGAAAATATCATACTTATGAGTCTCACAATTCTATATATATTTGAAATTTGAAATTTGAAAAGAAAAGTAAGAATAATTTACCTCATACCTCAAATTATTAGCTCCTGAAACTCTACTTGTCTTCCTCCTTCATATATGTTCCTTATCCTATAGATCATCCTGTCAATGGTTAGTGAACGAGGTGGTTCTTACAGCACCACCAAATGAAAGTTTCCAAAAAAATAAATCAAATTAAACTTCAAATCGAAGAATCAAAAACAAAAATTCAAAAACGTCACCAAAATTGGTTTTATTTCATCATTCTATCCTACTCTATTTTGAAAAATGAAATATTTTGTCAAGTGTACGAGTATTTCCATTGAATCCATTTACGTAATAAGATCTGTAGTGTTATCATATCCATCTTTGAAAAATATGCTTCAATGTCTACCAAGATATGAGTACCTAGCTACAAATTTGGATTTGGTGCTAGGATATGTTGAAGAATTGAGGAATTTGGTGGCATCATAATTGTTTGGAACCAATATTCAATGTAGCCCTTTCTCTCTAAGAAATGATTGAACATCATTTTTATTATCTAGATATCCTTCCCACAAATGGATTAGTACCAAAAATCTTATAACAATAAAAATAATAATTGGAAACTTGAATTTTAAACTAATTACAAAATTGAAAAACATACCACAATTTGCAAGAAAGGAACAATCAAGGCTTTGGATATACCTCATTAGGTGATGCACAATTTATTACCTATCGTCTTACCATTTATCCTCCACCAATTTGCGTAAAAAATAACCTAAATTAGAAATTAAATCCTATGTACAATTGCCTAGAAATGACACCAAAAAAGTTGGACAATTTAATCTTGCTTTAAATTTTGTTACATTAAATTATCAATCCAGGTTTGTAAACTTCCAAAGTGCATGTTATAGGGAATAATTCTCCAATGAACAAACTATAACCCTCTAAGGTTTTCCCAGAAACCGGAGACAAACAGGGTAAGGGATCAACTACCCTAAGACATGATCATTCAACGATCCAAGAAGTAAATCAAAGATTCACAAGGTAAAGCTAAGGAAGAACCTATTTGTATTTTTGTGTAGATGAGTTGTAGTGGTTAGTGTAGTTGGGAAGCGTTCCCAACTAGCTCCAAAGGCTTATCCTTCACACAAAGGGAAACAAACCAAACCCTCATAGTGTAATAACATTATCAATCAAACTCATAGTAAATAAACAACTATACATTACTAAATGAACCATTATAAGTCAAGCTTCCAAAAAATAATTAGTCAAACACAATAAAAAGGATCATTGAACAATGGTATGGAAGGAATAATAGTCAGTCTATATATTAATGAAAGGAACGACGGTTACAACCAAATAATTTGCAGCATGACCTCCTCTAGCTCCTAGCTCCAATTCTCTCTCTCTAAAAGATGATCTCGACAACATAACAATGCTCTGAATTTTGATCCCTTTCTCAATGGACAAGCTCTCAATTTATAGGAAAATGGAGGTTATGAAGATTGTCAGCTTTTATCCATTGCAAATTGGGAAAAAAATTTGGGGTAGCTGATGTTTACTCATGCTTTAATGATTTATACCACTTTATAGTGCTTTATTTGAATAATAAAAAACAATAGATGAGGTCAAGATGATCAGATTCCACCAAGAAAGAGGTTCATTTTGTGAACGAGAGTGTCACAATGAGTTAACTTAGGTTTTTTACTCATGACCGAGTGAGAATATAGTAATGCAGGTGAGATTAAGGAATAAAGTATTATTGAATAAGGTAACATAGGTTGAACAATATATAGCCAATGCTATACTGCATTGTATTAGACATGAACGATGTGTTACAATCTTAAATGGGTTAGAGAAAGAGGTGTATTTAAGACAAAAACATAATGGTCTCCTTTGAGATAGTGAAGAGGTATTTTTAGGGATAATAGATGCCCCCTAAAGTGTGAGGTCATACAAGAATATGATGGTTGAAATATTTTATAAAAAAATGGAGGCGAGAGAGTAATCAAATTATTGGAATGGAAGGAGGCCTACAAACAACATCAAAAATATTTCATATATATAAATCATGTCCCGAGTCAGGAATTCCACTACTCAATACATAAAGCATAACAATACATTATGGATCCATGTAAAAAATGACAGATCATTTCCATCAGCAAGTACAATGTGGATATATGTTGTAGTGTTGATCTAAAATGACTATATTAGTTTTGTTGTGCTAAGTGTATTTTCAGTTTATAAACATGTGCATAATTAGTTCATTAGTTTGCGTAGGGATCGAGGTGTTTGTCCATGAATTGTAGATGATTTTTAGTGAATTAGAAGCATAAAGCAAGCTTAAATAACAATGAAAAATAGTGTAAAACATAGAAATAAGTCACCACATGAAATTTACATAGTAGGCATGATGAAGCAGTTCACCCCTCCTGGGCTACATCTGCTGGTCCAACTCTCAATGGCATGTCCATCTTTCATTATGCTAAAAATTTTGAAAATACATGTATTTATATTGCTCCAATGGATTTTATCTCTACACCAATGGCTCCAGAATGCTCCATTTATTCAAAAATGACTCTTCATTCACTTAGAATGGTCGAAAATTGGGCCTCCTACACTTTTGCCCAGTTTCACCTAGAAAAACTCCACTAAAAGAGGAGAACTCCACTTAACTGGATTTAAAATAGTAATCTCTGCCCAAAATGATGCGTTTTCTGAAAATTCCACTGAAGTAACAATTTGAAATAATTTTATGGTTGGGGTGGCCACATGCCAACCCCAAACCCACAGTTACAACCATCGGCAGAACCCATGGTGCAAACTGCAGTTGGAAACTTGAATCATGGTTTATCTGTTCGGTTTCGTAAACCACACAGAGGATGTTATACTGAAAATGTAGTGTGGAAATTTGGTGGTTAACACTTATTGCGATGGTTGTTAACGTTTATGTTTAACGTCATGTGACATACCACGTGGGGACCGCTGGCAGGTTGGGATCGCCGATGGTCCCCAACCCCCAAACACATTTGTAGCAAAACTTAAATACAAGCTGCAACCCATATGGTTAAGAAAAAACTTATATCACGGATGGTAGAGCCTGTACATGCCCAACAGGAGGTCGTCGGGTCGATTCTTGCGGACCCAACCAAAATTTTATAATCCAGTATCGGGGACATGTGGCGGCCTTAGGACTGGCCATGTATCACCCTATAATTGGTTCCTCAAAAAAATTTCAACCAATAGCAATCGGAAACTTTTCAACCTGTAATTGATTCTGAGGAAGGAATATTCCTTAGAATATACCCTTTTTGTTGATTGTGCATCCCAGTGAAACTTGGTCAAACTGTCACAATTTTACCTGTTTGGCTTTTCGATCAGAACGCGATATCTCCCTCCTACAACATCATTTTTTCAAACCATTCATGACGCCATAATCAGGAAGATGATATCTACACAACCATCCTAGTTTCATCCCAATCCTATACCTTTTAATTTTGAGAAAAATTTATGAACTCTTGATCACTCCTCCCGATTGGGAAGCTTTTGGATCCTAAAAGACTTGATTGCCTGTTCAGTAGATGAGGGTACATCTTCCTCACCTTTCCAACCTCCATCAATTTTTCCTTGCTTGGTTTAGTTCCTTTGAGCTCAACTCGAAGGTAGTCAACACTTCCCCTCTTGGATGCTCTTGTCCTCCTATCAAGAATTGTATCTTCTTTTGAGCTCATCTAGAAATTCTAGCGAGAAATATTCAATAGAAGGTAGATGAACATCACTTCCTTGATCATAAATCAAAGATGGCTCATAAAAACTTAAGTTTTCAACATTAACAACTGAATACATTTGCATATAAGAAGGCAAGGCAAGTTGGAATGCATTACTACCAACTTGTTTTATGATCTTGAATGTACCATAGCAAATGGGTTTGAGATTTTTACCTTCCCCTTGCATCCTTTATTTTCTAATGTGCAACCATACCTCATCTCCCTCTTGAAACTTGTGATCAACCTGATGTTTGTCATGCCTCTCTTTGTATTTTCTTTGACTTTTCTCAAGTTGTTTTTGAACTTGATGTATAATATGAATTTTCTCAATGAACTTTCGAGCCTTATAAATCTCACTATGCCATCAATTGCAACATCCTTCCCAAAGATGAAGTCTAATGGAGATTTTGGTAAATATCCAAAGCATACTTCAAAAGGTGATGTTTGTGTTGAAGAGTGCTCTGCACGGTTTTAAGCGTGGTGAATGTAATGCAGTTGTTCATCCCACAACTTCGGATGTTTGCTGCAATATCCTCTCAATATATGTGCAACGGTTCTGTTCACAACCTCGGTTTGTTCATCTATTTGTGGATGGAAAGCAGTACTCTTTTTCAACTTTGTGTCCATGATTCTCCATAGATTTGACCAAAAATTCCCAATGAACCTAGAATCCTTGTCACTAACAATAGAAGTTGGCAATCCAAAATAAACCCAAACATGTTGAAAATAAAGTTTAGCAGTTTTTTTAGTAGTAATGGTTTTCTTACATGGCATAAGTATACACAATTTAGTTAATCTATCCACAACTACATAAAGATAATCATGCTGCTTTCTAGACATAGGTAGACCTCCAAAAAATTCCATGGAGACACTCTCCCATGTCCTTGATGGTACCGGTAGTGGCGTATAAAACCCAAGCTTCCTATTACTATGCTTACTTGTTGCACACATAGAACAACCTCTTATAAAACATGACACACTATCTATCATGCATGGCCAATAGCAATATCTCTGTAGATACCTCACTGTTTTTCTTACCCCAAAGTGTCTAGAAATAAGAGATGAAAGAGCTTCTCTCATGACACTTAACCTCTCTCCTTGTGGAATAAATAGCTTGCCCAAATGAAACATCAAATTTTTATGCATGTGATAATCTTTTTCTTCAACTTGATTCCCTTCACTCAAACTAGCATACACATCTTGAAAATCAATGTCATGTGCATATTGTTCTATGTAACTCTCATGTACAACAAAATAATTTTTGAGTAAAGTATAAGCACTAATGATTGGTATTGAAAGAATATCTAAAAATTTATTGAAAATACCTTTCTTGTACCTTATAACCAAGTGAAACTGTTGAAGAAATCCCGTCCACCTGAAATGTCTTGATTGCTACAATTTTGTTTGCGACTGCAAGTACTGTAATGGTTGGTGATCAATATGTACAATAGTCTCTTTACCCATCAAGTAATGTTTCTGCTCCTTGAAAATTTTTACCAACACATATAGTTCTTTTTCATATGTAGGGTAATTAGTCACAACGCCATTAAAAGTTTCAGAATGAAAAGTGATAGGCTTACCATGTTGCAAAAGTATTGTGCCCATGGCATAATCACTAACATCAGTTTGAATTTTGAATGGTTGTCTCAAATTTGGTAATACAATGACTGTAGATGAGATTATATTGTCTTTTAAAGCTTAGAAATATTGTTTTTGTTTGCCTCCCCATTGGAAGCCTTTCTTCACACTTGTCACTGCATGCATAGGGGCTGCGATGGAAGAAAAATTAGCAATAAACTTTCTCCAATACTGAGTTGCACCTAAGAAACTTCTTACCTCGGTAACTGTTTTGGGTGTGGGCCAATTCATAATGGCTTCCACTTTAGAAGGATCAATCTTCAATTATCCTCCTCCAAAAATATGTCCCAAATAGACCAAATAAGTCTTTCCAAACTCACACTTTGACATCTTAAGAAACAATTTCTCTTTCTTCAAAATATCAGGCACTTTATTCACTTGCAAGACATGATCTTCTCTTGTTTTTCTGAAAATCAATATGTCATCTAAGTACACAGTCACAAATTCATCAAGGAATGGATTCAAAACACTATCCATAACACACATGAAATTTATCGGTGCATTACACAAACCAAATGGCATAACTAGCCACTCAAAGAGTCCTTGTTTGGTTTTGAATGCAATTTTACATATATCACTTTCTCCAATTCTTACTTGATGATATCCACTTTGTAAATATAACTTAGTTAAAAACTTTTCTTCTTTCATATGATCAAGAAAATCATCTATTCTTGGGAGTGGGTAATGATATTTTACCGTAATCTTGTTCAAATCTCGAAAATCTAGAAACATGCGCCAAGTCCCATATTTCTTTGGAATCAAGACTATGGGTGAACTGCATGGCAAGGATTTTGGCCTTATGATTCCTTTATCCAACATCTCTTTGATTTGCCTCTTTATTTCAGCATTCTCCATTATCGACATGCAATACATACCGATGTTTAGAAGAGGACAATCTTGCTGAAACTGAATCTCATGTTGAATCTCTCTTTTTGGAGGCAATCCTGTTGGCTCCTGAAACATCTCATGACGTGCATTAAATAAATAATATAAATCTGATTTCAAATTAGGATCACATCCCTCAAATTATTCATGATTAACAACAACTTTAGGCTTAATTATAATAATAACAAAATTCTTACTTGAATTTACCAACATTTTTACCTGTCCAGCATTTACCATAGGAATGTTTGTCTCTTTGAGATGTGCTCTAACAATGAACTCCTTGACATCTTTGAATAAATGGTACTTGTTCTCATGGTGATGGAAGATTTCTTTCCTATCATACAAGTAAGGACTCCCCAATACAATACCTATTATTTCAAGCGGAACCACATCTAATTCAACTGTGTCAACAAAATCTGTAGTGATTGCAAACCACAATATACATTTCTTTGAAACCTGTAGATTTTCATCCTTAGAAATCCAACCCAATGGATATGGTTTTGGATGTGGTATGGTCTCAAGTTTAAGTTTGTTGACCAAGTATTTAGACATTAATTTTTCTTGTGACCCACTGTCAAACAATTTGTCAATCTTGGTATGTTTGAATATGACCCTCATATGAAATAGTTATATTCTTTCTTCTTCATTTGGAGTGTTTATGTGATAGTTTGATGTAATAGTACTGGGTTTAGTTTAAATTTATTTTCCCTTAATTTTATTCAATCGCATGGCTGTAATATTAGATTCATCACTTGAATTAGATCCTAAATGATGTTGAGTTGTAGCAGAATGTTTCGGTTTCCCTTTGTTATTGGGCTTCTTTGGCCTCAATTCAAGATGTAATTTCCAATAATGAGTTTCATCATGGCCTTATTTTCTTCTCTTTGGCTTTACCCTTAAAATGTTTCTTTCTACCCTCTTCAGAAATGTTCTTCCCTCCAGCTTCTAGATGTGTGGCTTGAACACATACTTCATCTAGACTGGTGGGGTTAAACATGAGAATAATATGTTTTAGGTAGCTATGTAAGCCTCCTATGTACTTGAGCAAAGTATATTGGATCTTCAAATCTACCCCTAATAAGAGAGATATTCTCCTAAAGTCTTGGGTGTATTATTCCACATTTTTTCCCTTTAATTGCCTAAAGTTCTGCTAGTTCATGATGGCTTTCTACATATGATCTAATGGATAAAACTATTTTTTAATTGCAGTAATGAAATCCGACCATGAAAGAATAATCTTACCATGTTTCTTTATTTCCTCCTTTGTCTTGGATTCCCACCAAATAAGTGCCACACCTTCCATTCTCAATGAAGCTAATTGAATTTTTTCATCATTATCTTGAAGGTTCTGGATTCTCAAATAGATCTCCAGTTGTCTAATCCAATTATCAAGCTTTTCTGCATTGAATTCACTATTGAATATTGGAAATTCAAAATTAACATCAAGTTATAAAAAATGACTTTTACCAGTGTTCTTTGACTTGTATGGCTAATGTACTGAAGAAGAAGTAGAGGATGATGATGATGAGGGTGAGGATGATGGCTCTCCATTGCCTCCATTTCCTCCATTTCTCTTATTTGACTTATCTTCATCATTGTGACATCCTAAAGATCCTTGTCCTTCCTTGTGAATTTTAGATCCTTCTCCTTCCAGTCTCTCATTCCTTTCTTGATAAAGGATTCTAACCATCTCAGTCATGTCAAGGAATGCTTTCCTGAACACTCTTTCTTCCTCCTTGGGATCAACTTCTTCATGGATTTCTCCTTCCTCTTGAGGCATACTTAATGAAACTTCTACTTCTTTAGGAGGTGAACTAGGTGGTGGAGATTGTGGCAATATTTCTCTCCTTTTCTTTGGCTCCTTTTGAGACCCTCCTCCTTCCACCAGTTTTCCTTCTCCCTTTTGAGCTCGAGCCTTGTAAGCATCTAAAAATTGTAGACAGTTAAATAATTATTTTCACTAAACAACACCAGAGAAAAAACTCTAGCTCTGATACCAATTTGATCTCAAATGATTGTATTATTTTTTTTGTGCTAAGTGTCTTTTGAGTTTATAAAAATGTGCATAATCAGTTCATTATTTTGCATATGGATTGAGGTGTTTGTCCATGAATTATAGATGATTTTTAGTGAATTAGAAGCATAAAACAAGATTAAATAACACTAAACAACAATGTAAAATGGAAAATAAGTCACCACATGAAATTTACACAACAGGCATGATGAAGCAGTTCACCCCTCGTGGGCTACATCTATTGGTCCAGCTCCCAATGACATGTCCATCTTTCATTATGCTCAAATTTTTTCAAATGCATGTAGTTATAGTGCTCCAATGGATGTTTTATCTATACCATTGGCTGTAGAATGCTCTAGTTAGTCAAAAATGACTCTTCATTCACTCAGAATGGTTGAAAATTAGGCCTCATACACTTCTGCCCAGTTTCCCCTAGAAAATCTCCACTAAAAGTGGAGAACTCCACTTAACTGGAGTTATAATAGCAATATCCACCCAAAATGGTGTGTTTCTCGAACCTTCCATCGAAATAACCGTTTGCAATAATTTTTATGGTTGGGGTGGCTACATGCAAACCCAAAACCCACAGTTACAACCGTTGGCGAAACCCATGGCACAAACTACGGTTGGAAACTTGAATCATGGTTTATCTGTTGGGTCTCATAAACTGCATGGAGGATGTTACATTACCGTTATGCATGTGACAATGTAGTGTGGAACGTTGGCGGTTAACGCTTATTGCAATGGTTCTTAACGTTTATATTTAACGCCATGTGACATACCACGCGGGGACAACTAGCGGGTTGAGATTGTCGGTGGTCCTCAACCCCCAAACACATTTGTAACAAAACTTAAATACAATCTGCAACCCATATGGTTAAGAATAAACTTATAGTGCAGAAGATAGATTTTGTACATGCTTGATGGGAGGTCGCGGGGTCGATTCCTGCAGACCCAACCAAAATTTTACAATGTATTATTGGGGACACGTGGTGGCCTTAAGGCTGGCCACATGTCACCCTATGATTGGTTCTTCAAAATCTATCCAAATAATAGCAATATGACACTTTTCAACCTGTCATTGATTCTGAGGAAGGAATAGTCCTCAGAATATATGCTTTTTGTTGATTGTGCATCCCAGTAGAACCTGGTCAAACTGTTGCAATTTTACCTATTTGGCTTTTCGATTAGAACACGGTATCTACCTCATATGACATCGATTTTTCGAACCATTCACAACACTAGAATCAAGAAGACGAGATCAACACAACCATCCTAGTTTCAACCCAATCCTGTAACTTTGAATTTTGAGCAAAATTCATGAACTCCTGATCAAGTGTAAGTAGTATGATATAAGTTTTCTCCATAATCATATGCATATTGGGAGAGGAAATGAGTCTGAGTGATGTGAGGCTCTTCCCAAGGTAATTTTCACCATCTCAAAATGGAATAGTTGTACACATGTGAATGAATGAGATGGTTTCTAAAATGTGAGAATTCGTCTAATTATTAATCAATGATGAAAACCATTAACAAACATGAGGAAGGTCAATAATAAGGATGATTGTCTCCAAGATTCCTAGTGCAATCTAATGAGTGTGAATGTATGAGTTGAGGTCGAATACTCATATAATTTTTCAATTGGGAGACAATAATGAAAATACCCTATAAATTGCATAAAAATGTGCCTCTGAGGACTGCAAGCTCCATGGTACTGTGCTGTTTTTCAACCCTCTTCCCTGATAATTTGTTAAAGTCGATAGGAAGGGATTTATCGAAGGTGGGTAATGATGAGTCCCACATAAATTAACTGTAATGGTAATAAAGTGATTTATTTTGGAGATAATGTAGAACGACATGGTAGAATGACTTAGGTCGAAGGGACACATGATAATCCGGTTGTGAAAACACACCCCCTTACCCTCAAAGACGTGTTCACTATATTAACCCAACTTCCCTGGCATAGTTATAGAAATGGGGTGATTTTTTCTTAAATTTTTTCTAAGCTTTCAAAACTTCATTTGGATGTCCACATCATATTTTTCTCACTGAGACTTTTCCAGTGGTATACATTTTGTACAATTTGGACTCTATCATTACAATGTATAGTCCTCTAAATTCTCATTAATTTAAAAGTTTCACCTCTCCTTTTTTTGCACATGGCACCCATGTGGCATGTCTAGATATCTTAGTCATTTTTTTTTCTCCCCACCCTTAAACCATCTCCCATCCACTGGCCTGCATTAAATCATTCAATCAATTATCATTATTCAAAATTCCACCCCCACTGCATTTGCCAACGTCACAAGGGGGGTTCACTATCATGGTTTCACCTCACAGTTCCAAGGTAATGATCCAATGGTTCCCACTTGATTGAGTTATCTGATGGATCACATGTAATAGAGCACTCCTCACCTCCCCTTCCTCACATCACTTTGGGGGTGTGGGGGTGTGGGGAAGGGAGTGGCATTCCAATACACTAGTAGAAAATGATGAAATTAGTGACCAGGTGACTAAAAAAGTTAGTCACCGCAATTATTTCAAGTGAATTACTACTAAAATTGAGCAATTTTAAGTGACCGAACTAAAAATGACTAACTTAAATGACTAATTTAGTCTAGGAATAAAATATATGACTAGATAATAAGTGACTAAACTAAAAACAACTAACTTAAATAACTAATTTAGTCTAGGAATAAAATATACGACTAGATAATAAGTGACTAAACTAAAAACGACTAACTTAAATGGCTAATTTAGTCTATGATTAAAATATATATATGACTATATAATAAGTGAAAAAATTAATAATGATTAACGTAAATGACTATTACAATCCAAGAATAAAAATATGACCAAATAACAACTCCAAAAAGTATATGAATTAGTCATTTATGTTAGTAATTTTTAATTGTGGACACACTATTTGTTATGGGTTTTTTGTGGCGTTGCTACATACCATTGTTGATTATTGCACTAGATTCATCGAGAATGATCTCATTAATGTGAATTCAAAGTATGTTGATTTATACATGGTAAATTGATATAAATCTAGAAGTTTACTCTAAAGCCATATTATTCTATAGATACATATTGCATTACAAAAATGTTCACGAATTCTAATAATGCATTCACATTATTAGAATGTGCAGACACTATTATTAGAAAACCATACATACTAACAATTATTGTGGCTCTTTAATTATGTATAAAAACATGCCATGGCTCCCATATCCAAGTTGAAATCTGAATATCCCTTAGAGTGTATCTATGTGGTTGTTTGGGGGTTAATTCATGTTCCTTGAACACAAGAAGCTTTATTTAGGGCCTAAGGCCCTCTTTTCTCCTTCCCTCAAGATAGTACATTCACCAAGACCCATTCTTACCATGTAAACCATACCCATGGTGATAAAGATCCCTGATATAGGCCAAATCTCCCCTAGAGATGTTTCATGTAGTAATTAGAATACTTGTTTAGGAAGATTGATCATGGGAAGATTCAAATATGACCCAAGCGCCTTATGATCCTTCCTTGACCATGGTTAAGGCCCCAAGTTCCATACATGGTGAAAAAAGACTCCTAATGATATTAAGGCCAAATTTAAAGGCCCCAATACCTAAATATGACACAAAAAACCTTCAAATATCACCCGGCCAAACTTAAAGGCCCCAAGACCTAAATATGTCACAAAAAACCTTCAAATAGCACCCATATCACACCTAAAGTCTATACATATCTTAGATAGGATATGTGTGGTTGTTTGAGGCCTTCACGTCCCTTGAACGAAAGAAGTTTTGTTTAGGGACTAAGGAAATTTTTATCCTTCCACATCCATCATAGAGGCAATAAAATCGTCATCCTTATTATGTAAAACAGACTAGTTGTTCCCATATTTCCATTCTAATATTATGTTCAAGGACATTAAATATGAGAAAGACTTGTTTTAGGCATAAGGCCCTTTTTCATTCCTTGGCCAAGATATAAGACCTAACTCCCATATATGATATGGAAAACCTCATAATGGAACCCTTATCCTAGATGGAGGCCTAAAATACCTCAAAGATGATTTATATTGTTATTTATGGTATTTTTCATGCAATGTGAGCCAAAGAAGTTTCAATTTGGGATTGAGGCCATTGTTTTCATCCCTTTGCAACAACACAAGCCTAAGACCCATTCTTACTATGTAAAACATACCAATGACACTAAAGATCCCCCATAGATTCCTAAGATCCCCTAAAGAGGTTACATGTTGTTCTTTGAGAACTACTTCCAAAGCTTAATTATCAAATATTCAAATAAGGCCTAAGCCCCTTATGACATTCCTATTTTGACCAAACCTACACTTGTAATCATCATATGTGAATTGAAAGCCTCCTAATTTCATTCAGGTCTAATGATGAGGCTCCAATCATAGTGTGCAAAACCTTTGAATGGTAGACACATCCCCTCTAGAGGCCAATGGATATCCCTTATAGAATATAATTTATGTGGTGGTTTGAAGCTTTTTCAATGACAAATTATTATTTAAGACTTAAGTCCCTTTACTTTAATGTCCTTCTTTAGCCATAGTAAAGGCCATGGGAGCCATTCTTATTATGAAAAACATACTAAATGCCCATATTCCCAGCTAGAGGTCATGTTCATGGAAATTGAGCATGAGAAAGTTTAATTTAGGGACCAAGGCAATTTTTTTCCTCTCCTAACCATAACATAGACATTAACTCCGATATGTGGTGAGGAATAATCCTGTGGTGTCCGTATCCCAACTTAAGACCAAGGATTCTTTAAAAATGATCTATGTGGTTTTTAAGTCTAGCTCATTGTCCTTGACACTAACAAGCTTCTTGTAAGGCCTAATGCCCTTTTTTACCTCCCCTACCAATGGCACATTCCTTAAATCCTATACATGGTGTGAAAAAATTCCTAATGTAATTGATATCCCATATATTTCTAAGATTATTTAGAGAATATCGATGTGGTTGTTTAATGACAAATTCATGGCCCTTGAGCATTAGAAGCTTTAGTTTAGAAATAAAAGTATTTTTGACCTTCCCTCATACTAATTCTTATCATGCAAAGAATAATAATGGTGCCCATATTCCTAGTCTACGACCTTTATCATGTCCATTGGTAAAGGCCTTGAGAGTTATTCCTAGTCTGCAAAATGTGGTAATGTTGTGCAAATATTAGTAAAGATAAAAACCTCAATATAAATTTTTCCATTGGTCATAACCTCTAATAATGTTAAATCTAGGCAACTAGCCTCATTGTGATAGGTGGAAGCTTAGTAAAAAAACAATAATTGTCAAACTTTAAGAGGGGACATCTTATCATAACTTTTTATGTCTATATTAAAACAAGAAAAACCCTCATAATTTTAATTTTGAGTCTTTTAATTTTTCTCAATAGATAACCACATAAAGTACTAAAACTTCAAAAAAGTTATGATCTTGACAGACATAAATATTACTTCATAAAGCTACTAATTATATTTGTAAGTTTTACATTTTAAATAATTTATAGCAACTTAATATCTTATTGAATTTTTAATTTAATACTATACAGAATTTTTTGTTTTAAATATTATTATTAACATTTAATTTTTTAATTTTTATTTTACATTAATTTCAATTCTTGCCCCCAATTCGATTTTAACCAGTAGTCTAATATAGAGAATTTTAATTTGTTTTTATATATTATGTTTTTTATGTCTCTCATTTTCATATTATTGTGGTCTTCTTGGTAGGGACTGGTGCGCTGCATTCAAGGCCTAGGCAACTGGTTGGTGAGACTGGGCTTTTTTAGGCAACCCGTATTCATTGAGTTTCAGTATATCTTCTTTTCCAAATAGGTAATTACTCACATCACGGAATTTTAAGATTCAAGGCTTTGGGGTTAGGTTAGATTAGATTTTATAATTTGGGTAATTGGATTTTTAATGCAAGATCTGAGTTGCAAATCCATTGGGAAATTCCTAGTAATTTTGGGGTTTTTCTATTTTGTCATTTTCAATTCGTATTTAGATTTGTTTTCAAATGTGTTCCAGGTTTGAGGAAATTTCAAGCACTGATGTTGTTGCGGCAGAGGTTAAGGCACAAACAACCCAAGCAGAGGAGTCGGCTAAGGTTGTTCTCCATCAAGAAGTGGGCGACAAAAGTCTCTTGTAGAGCGATGCCCTTTATCAGGTTTCTCTCAACCCTTTGATCTCTGAGTTTTTTCAGTAATTTTAGCAGAGAAATTAATTGATAAGGTTAATGTTTTCCTGGTGAATTAATTCTCATTGCTATATGATTATTGCAGTATATATTGGAAACGAGTGTACCCTCGTGAGCCCGAGCCAATGAAAGAGATCTACGAAGTGACTGCCAAGCATCCTTGGTAAGCCCCTCAACCTATCGATTTATATCCATTTCTCCTAAATTCTCAAATAAGTGGGTTTTTAGAAGCTTTCATAGGTAGTTTTCACGGTGTGAAGAAACAGAGGATTGATTGTCTGGATTTTGACAGGAACCTCATGACTAGTTCTGCAGATGAGGGTCAATTTTTGGGCCTCCTGCTGAAGCTCATTAACACTAAGAACAACATGGATAATTGGATGTACATTGGATACTCGCTTCTCAGCACAACCCTTGCATTTCCTGTTGATGGAAAGGTATTAAGTCATCTCTAGATTCACTGTTCAGAAAATTCCCAGAAAAGTTTGAATCCTGGTGGATTGGAATTAATGGTGGGTTAATGTTTTGGATGGAAGATTCTAACCATGGACATCAAAAGAGAGAACTATGATTGAATTTCCTTATTGAGAAAGCAGGAGTTTCCCACAAGATGACTTTAGAGGGAGCCGTGCTCTGCCAATTCTGGACGAAATGGTTAAGAATGTATGTATTGATTGATTGGAGAATCTAATGGTTTGTTATATTCTGATGAAATTATACTAAATATGATCCATCTTAATTCATAGATATATTTAGTTCAGAATGAATCTTGGTTATCAGGTAGGGAGAAACTAAATGCGAAGGGTATAGTTTCTTCACCATAATCTCCAGTTTAGATCTTCGATGAGGAGTTATTGGACCCCAGAAAAAGGAAATACTATTGCTACAAACCAAAGAATTATATGGTTTTTGAAATTAAGTTCCCGCGAAATGTATTTTTCCTGGTGGAATTCTATTTCCAAATCATGTTCAAAACCTATATGGAAATCCATATGTCATTGGATTTCTTGTTCAAATATTTCACGTATGGACTGGAAGCACGCTTTGCTTCGCGTTGCTTAATCAAAAGGTTCTCCCCCCTAAGTGGGGCTACGAGTGGGGCCTATGGCTCCTCTTCCTCATTTCATTACACTGCCAACCAATGAACAAGATACACCTACCGAGATAGAACTGAAAAACCATGGCTTGATACTTTGAGCTTCCTGCCTGTTGATCTCGACCCTATTGATTTTAGGATGGGGGCGGGACCCTGGATGCTTCCTGGCTTCGCTACTTGGATAGGCTTGATCAGCAGGTTTCTGGTATCAATTGATAGGTGGGGTTGCAAATGGATAAAGAACTGCCTGGCCGGAGAGAGCGGTCAAATGAGGAAGGAGGTATGAGATAGAACCCAAGAATAGCACCTATCAGAACAATAGAATTGACCTGACTTTACATCTTCCCACCTGCTACATCTAGAGTTAAACAGTTCACCCTTCATCTTATGACGCACACACCCATTGCAGACATCTTTTGAAACAGATCACACATCGACAACACAGTAGCGAGTACACTCAGAATTGATTAGATTTATTGATGAAATACAACCTTTTAGTTGGGATAAGACAGGGCAAGGAAGAACAGGGCATCCACAGAGAAAAAAAATTGCAGAGCTAGTTTGGAAACATCATTTCACCCATAATCTCAAGCGCCCATTGAACCTATCGTTACATAGATAACCTGCGATCTATTCATAAACAAAAGAACATAGATTTGAGGGGAAAACAAATACAGATTTGAAAGGGATCATAAAGATAATAGGAAATTAGGATTGGAAATAAATTGTAATGGGAATTTAGTCTTACGCTTAATTTAGATAGCTAGTTTAAGCTATTAGATGAATTTGTGATCAACGTTATTGAAAGGGATTGCATAGGAAATGGAAATTAGGGTGCGAAAGGCATTGAAAATAAATTGAAATGTGAATTTACTATAAGCATAGTTTACATAATTTACATGGTTAATTTACATAGTTAGTTTAAGTTGTTAGATGATTTATTGGGATCAATGTTATTGGGTATTTGATAATATTTAAGCGGATTAATTTTAGGTAAATATTAAGCATTATGTAGGATTGGCTCCTTGATTTTTCATACTTTTCATCGGGGAAAGACAATAAGATAATGATTAGCTTTTCATCTTGTTTGTTATTCCAGAAACAAGGTGGAAGGACAATAGAAAACCAATAAACCGATATCTCTCAAGGTGCTTTTAATATTTGAGAATTGTATCTATCCAACTTCTCTTAAACCTACAAATAACCATATACACATATTGAAATCTTATTCCATCCATATCATACTAAACTAATATGTAAAATGAAGCATTTCACATTTTTCTCATACTTCTCTAAATTGTACAAAGCACTAAGCTTCACTAGACACAATAGTAAAATTAATTGAAGATTGAATGAATGGATGTTCATAGGAGGACATGAATGGATTGTTGGACTTTATGTTCATTGATGTAATATTCTAAATTTAGCATGAAGCTAATTAGAATATTGATTTTTTGTCTTTTACACCTAGGGTTTTTTTCTTTTGGAATTTTGGCAATCTGAATTGTCTTCAGGGGCACCAATGACACCATCATATGTCCTAATTTTAATGTCATTGTCTTCTTTATCTATGAAACTTGAGACAAAGGGGTCATTATGCACCCCTTTTGCAACTTTTGAGCCATTCAACCCCATTGTATCAGGTGCAGATCTTTTAACAATGTTTTCTTTGATAAGGCAAACAACATCATTATCGATAGGTTGATCTCCGCTTGGCTCAAAAACAATGGCACTCTTTGAGCATAAATCATTCTCCCACATCTACACAGAGAATAATATTGAAGTTAACACCCTAGCCAAGGCATCAGCTAAATCGGCAGCAAGCTAGCTGATAATTGACATCTACAAGGGAGAACAGCATTTCAACTCCACCAGAAACATACACTAGAAGTCATTCTCCTGGTACCCATGATGAGCTTGCTCCTTTCAAGTACCTTATCGTCTTTCCAAATGAAAGAAGTTGAAAGTTCTGAATTTGAAAAACAACTCTCTCACAGGAGTTATTGAACTGAATTTTACAAGCCTGTTTGGCCTAATTTATTTGGATTTAGCTAGCAACAATTTGTCTGGTATTATTCTGCCTAGCTTGTGGACTTGTAAAAATATCCATTCTGTGAGCCTGGAAAGAAAAAAATTAAGTGGTGAAATTCCTCCTGGTGTGACATCCCTTCAGGTTCTCTCTTTTTGTCTGTAGAGTGTCCCTTTTCTCTATGCCTCAAAAATATCCAAAGCAGTTAGAAACTTATGCTTGCAAACACTTTCTTCTGGCAAGATGTACTTGAAACAACCTTATATATCAAAGATTCTACTTCCAATAATTCAAATATTTGAATGGATTTATATGGCATATCACCATGCAAAGATTTTGTTAGAGATGAACCTTACTCTGAATTCACAGAAACCCATTCAATAGTTTTGGATGCACATTTTCTTTGAGACATCATGCAAAAATCCAAGGTTGATAGGATCAATTTCATTGTACCTGTAGCTTCATGACACTGACAATGCACATGAGTATTTCCATAAAGATGAGCTGAAGAATTCCCATAGAACTTGAGCTTTACAAGTTCACCAAACTTAAAAAAAAAATTATGCACATCTTCAGAAAATTCACCATAATGAAGGGTAACTCCTTCACTAAATACTCAAACCCTTATTTATCCAACTTGTCATAAGTATCACAAATAGGAGGGGTTTTAAACATTACCATTTTATGACTGCTTTGTCCAACTTGCAGCAACATATAAATATGTCTATTAGTACTGGAGGTATGTTTATCACTTCCACCAGCATCCAGGAAAACAAACATACCCTCATGGAGTCAGCGATCAATTTTGTAGTCATTTCCAATTTCCAAGGGCTCCTAAGTTGGGTGTTCAAACTCAAAATACTGCTGAAATTTGGATTCCTGAAGATCATATGCCCTTTCATAATTTTGGCAATCTAAACTGTCTTCAGGGGCACCAATGAAACCATCATATGTCTTTATTTTAATTTCACTATCTTATTTATCTATGTAATTTGAGACAAAGTGGTCATTATGCACCCATTTTTCAGCATTTGAGGCATTCAACCCCATTGTATCAGGTGTAGGTATTTTAGCAGTGTTTTATTTGATAAGGCAAAAAACATCATTATCGATAGGTTGACTTCCACTTGGATCAAAAACAATGTCACTCTTTGAACATATATCATTCTCTCACATCTACATGGAGAATAATACTAAAGTTAACACCCTAGCCAAGGCATCAACCAAATTGGCAGCAAGCTAGCTGATAACTGACATCTACAAGGGAGAACAACAATCTAGCTCCACCAGAAACCTACTCTAGAATTCATTCTCTAGGTACTCGTGATGAGCTTGTTCCTTTCATGTACCTTCTCGTCTGTCCCAATGCAAGAAGTTGAAAGTTTTGAATTTGAAAAACAACTCTCTCACGAGAGTTATTGAACTGAATTTTACAAGCCTGCCCGAACTAATTTATCTAGATTTAGCTAGCAATAATTTGTGTGGCAGTATTCCGCCTAGCTTTTGGACCTGCAAAAATATCCATTTTGTGAGCCTGGCAAGAAACAAATAAATTGATGAAATTCCTCCTCGTATGGCATCCCTTTAGGTTCACTCTTTTTTCTCCATCTCAAACAACAGTTTTATCAATATTACAAGTGCTGTAATGGCTCTGCAGGACTGTCATAACCTTACCACATTGGTTATGTCAAATAATTTTAATGGGGATATGATCCCAACTGATATACATGGATTTCCCATGCTCTAGGCATTAAGTCTTGGAAATTGTGCTATTTCCGGGCAAGTTCTAGTTTGGCTCTTGAAATGGCCATATTTACAGGTCTTGGATCTTTCTTGGAATAATCTCAACAGAGTTATTCCTATTTGGTTAAACACTCTTCAATATATATTTTATTTGGACATGTCAAATAATTCTATGTTAGGACCAATTCCAAAGCAGCTTATGGAGTTACCTAGTTTTAAGTCAATACAAATACCCCCTGTATTTATCTCCAAGTTCATGATAATAATATCTCCAAGTTCAGTTTCAAAGTGTATTCACAAGATGCTCCAAGATTTAATCAAGGTGCTCCAAATAGATCTTCAAAAAGATATATTCCACTTCTTTTCAAGGTGCTCCAAGTCCGTAGGCCTTAACTCTTCTTCAACATCCTGCTCCTAAAATGTCTCCAATATTGCAAAGAACAAGCAGTTATAGGCCTTGAAAAATACCTTAAAAATAAATTCACCAAACAATCCCTTTAGGCCTATTATTATTTCACTTCAAATAATTCCCAAAGCCTGTTCTAAAGCTGCTAACCATTGTCCTCAAGATAAAATAAGTTTTCTTCAAGCCTGCTAAAACTTGTTTGCTAAGATCATCTTCAAAAGGAATCTAAATTCTGTGCAAGAGGCTTGGAATAAGTACACACGGTCTTAATTTAGAGCTCTTACCCTAGAATGTGTTCGAACAGAGAACTGATCAAGCACCAGATTCATGTGTAGAGGTCAAGAATAGGTTCAAGTCTAAATGCTGAGATATATCTTCTCACCAAGATCAAAAATTTTCCCACAAGTCCGAATAGCCTTTTTTCCACACACAGTTTGAACTCTTGAGAAAATCTAAGATACGAGTTGTAGATATGAGGAATATATATGATGAAGCCTCCTCACATGACCAAGCTACCAATTAGCTTGTTTGTTGGAGGTTCAAATCTCCATAGAATATCCTCAAGACTGAAGTTGTTTGAGGACTGCAATTCGCAATAGTGTTATAGATTTTTCCATACCTCTGGTTTCCGCTGGTCCAAGGGTTTTGTAGCTTCCTCTTACAGGTCCAAAGGTATGGAAATTTTTGTTACAGGTCCAAAATATAGATAGTATATTGCTATCTTATCCACCGAAAGCTTCAGAGAAATGTGAAGTTTGGACTATCCAACAAAGAAATATGATCCAAGAGTCTATACACAGTCTGAAACTGCTATAGTTACTACATAAGAATCAGTATAATCTTCCACAGTTTGACCAAGGATTTCACAAAAAAAATACTAGTGTTGTAGCTTGGTTTGCAATCCAAAATTCTGTCTTCTAGCACAATTCTTATCACAAGTCCAAATGAATAGATAATCATCACAGATTTTTGACCCAAACAAATTTTATTCCTCGACTTCCAAGTCACTCCTATGGTTATACTCTAAATTTTTCACTGAATTTTATTGTCAAAAACTGAGGAGTGAAGGTTTATATTTATATTAGTTTACCATGTTTTAAAGGAAACATCCTTCTAGAAGGGGAGGCCGACATCTATGCCAAAGTGCAGTTCGGATCACTGTTAGGTGTAATTTTCTTAGTCTTAAAAATTCGATATCTCACAAACTACTAGGAGCTCCAAGACAAATAAGGGCTCATTCAAAGGGAAAAAATATACTCTATAAGAGATTATAGGAGAAAATTTGGAAGGATGCCTCTAAGATGATAAAAACAATTTTTCTTTGTGACTATCTTTAATGTTTGTGTGCATAAGGTGAATAGGACAACATGGCTTTTGTTGAGAATTAGGTAGGGCTAGGTTTAATTCAAATTATCTTCTTGATAATTACTTGTGAGCTTACTTCTTTTACTTATGTCTTTTATTCTTAGCTTATTATGTCTTTCATCAAGTAAATTACCAAAACACAAGAGACACAAATTTAGGCTCTTCGAGCCAGGGCCAAAACCTCTCACTCTTGGAGAGGAAAACCCACAAGAAATTCTTATTATAGAATTTTAAATGAAAAGTACCATGACCATGATGCAGACCCTTGAACCTTATATGCCTTCAAGACCTTGTCACTGCTTCTTCATTGACTCTTTAAGTTTATCCTTCTTTTCTGCATTGTCCTGCACCATCTCGAGCTTTTCTACACCAGGACTAGAGAGCTCGATCTCTAACTGTATTTCCCTTCTCTGACTGTATGTGATCCTTAATGAGATATCAACACCTTGTTATAGAATTTCCTATGCACACCTTGCACCTTCAATTCACCTTGCTCATTGGTCTTCAACATACACACACGTCTTATTTCCTTTCGATGAATAATCCACCATTTTCATCCATTAATGATACCCTTACTTGTGCTGCATTACTTCGTTGAGCACACTTATTATACTTAGCACTTAACACAATCCTGTAACTACTAAACACAGTCCTGTAACTTCTTCTTCAAGAAATATATCCAGGTCTTGCGGGAGAAGGCATCTGTAAAAGTCATGTAATAGGAACATCCTCCGAAGGATGTCACGAGCAACATACCAGATAAATCAAGATGTATCAACTGCAAGATTTCTTTTGTCTTTATGAAACTTGAGGGGAATGGTCACCTTGTATGCTTCCCTTCGGCACAACCCTGACATATACCTTCATGATCATCTTTAAATTCGAACATCCCTGTCACCACCTTCCTTGCTTCGGGAAGGGCTTTGTAATGAAGCTGTGCAAACCTTCGGTGCCATAACTCTGTTTGAATATTTGTATCACATGACATAGCCCCCAATGGACTTCCTCCAACCGGGTAGATTGTATCAAATCTAAAACCAATAGTAAGAGCTTCTTTGAATTTCTTCTTCCAAATGCGTACCTTTCCATCAACGAATGCGACTTTGAACCGTTTGTCTTCTATTGCCAAAATAGACATAAGGTTCTTCTTCAAATTAGGTGCGTACAACAGATCTTGTAAACGGATGACTTGAACTTGAGATAGATGAAGGGTCACATTCCCTATCCCTTTCACGAGATATGTGGCATTATCTCAAAGGATAATTTCTAAATTAGTATCCTTCTCAATCAAATCAGAGAAGGCTTCTTTATAACAAGTGAGGTGCCTTGAAGCACCACTATCAATCAACCAGACATCCAAGGTGTAGGGAGGAGATGCAACAGAGAGGGAAGATACAAGAATATATTCATTTTTCTTATTATAAAAAACATTAGACTCACCGTACCTGGAATTTCTTGACCTCTTGAAAGGTTTCCTATTTCCACTATGATCAAAAGGAGCCTTCCTTTTTCCTTTGAAACTGTTGTTCCTTTGATTTTCCATTCCCCCAGAAGTTGTTATTGTCATCATCCCTTGGAGAGTCCCTTCTATTGGGGCACTCTCTTGCGTAGTGACCAGAGTTGTTACAAGTGTAGCATCTTCCCTTTCTTCCTTTGGGCCTCGCTCTACCATGGTTTTGATTTCTCAAGCCACCATGGTTCTTCTTCTTTGCATGAGCAGCGAAGGAAATAGGGTCACCTCTATTTCCATTAGAGGGATGATCTCTCTCCATCATTCTTGTCTCCTATTGAGTGCATCTAGTCAACAATTCATCAAAATTAGGAATCATATTATTATTAAGAATCGTAGTATTAAATACATACTAGTCTCGGGAAAGTCCTCCAAGAGAAATGAGGACGATCTCCTGATCAACTACTTCTCCTATGGAAAGGAGATCATTATTGATTTCTATGAGCCTCATAAAATATGATGGAGGCTCATGAATCTTCCCCTACACATAGTCCATGACATCTTGATATTCTAATGCAAAATCCAAGGACATATTCCATGCATGATAATCAGACTTGTCAATCTACTTATCATCAAACCATTGGTCCTTGGCAAGACTTCTTCTTCAGTGATTTATTTTCACACTATCTTGGGCTTTGTCTTCACCTTAGCTCTGATACCATGTTAATTTTAGATAAACATGGTATGTTCTATATGCTTAATGTAGTTTTACTTTAATACTTCTTATAGGCCCAATTCAACACATAAACATGAAAGTAAAATTCTGATAGAACATAATAATAGATCAACAGAAAACAAGCCAAATAATGTAAATTAGATTTTACAATTCTTCTTGTCCAGAAAATATAGAGAGTGATGTGCGTTACGACAGTCAACTAGATGCATTGGCCAGCACAATATTTCTCAACATCAGATCAACGAACCTTCCAAGTGTCACACACACTCCTCAAAGACAGCTCCAAAAGTCAACACAAGTAAAAAAAAAAATCCCTCATCCATATTTCCCACATCATCCATATTTTCGGCATCCATTTTCGGTATCATTTATGGCATCCATATTTTCGGCATCATCTAGATTTCTGGCATCCATTTCCGACATCATTTCTGACATCCATATTTCCGGAATCCATATTTCCGGCATCCATATTTCTGGAATCCATATTTCCGGCATCCATTTCCGGCATCCATTTTCGACATCATCCATATTTCTAGCATCCATATTCACACGTGGGAGAGAGAGAAGTCTCTTTTGGGCTATACAAACCAATCAGATCATGAGGAATGTGTGTGATGAGATGGTGATGAAGTGGACATCATCTCTCTCCAATTTATATCAGACAGTGAGGGTGTGTGACACATCTATTAGGCTTGTGAGCCTACATTACAAATCTTGCTGACCTAGCACATGTGTGGAAAATAAAATCAAAATATATGTTCTGCTCATCCAAACAAGATGATCTTTAGATCAATCTTGCACCTCTTTGAAAGAGGAATCCAACAAAAATATAATCATCATCATATGAGTAGTGCAACCTGGATTTTGGACCTAGTTTCCCAAAATTAACAATGTTGCTACTCTGACAACAAAACGTGATGGTTAAATAAGAAAGGCCGCTCTAAACAAATTGGCAAATTCTTACAAGATTCTCGGTACTTTGTTTTGGACACGATATTTTTTTTTAATGGTCTAATAATATTTACGTATAATATATCCCAACCTAGATTTATTACTTATATTCTACATAAGCCACATATTATTGAAAAAGTAATCTACATGGTTGAAATTGTTAGCATAAATTTCAAGTTATGACTCAATATATTCCTTTCAATTTATAATTGGGCACTGCTTATTTCATGTATGTTTGTTGCTTTTGTACTTATTCTCATTTTATCTTCCATGGATTTGAGCAACAGTGAAGGTGTTATACTTGATTTTATATCGTTGAAATTCATAGTAATTCAGTCTAGAAGGGAAAGATTTGCAAATCTCAAACTTAGACATTAGAATATGTTTATCACCTTTTTAAATAAATCAAAAATAAGATCAACATGACATAGTCTTATTCTATCATATTTTCGTATTGGAACAATGGCCCTTTGTATTGATGTGTTCTTTACCTCTAACTACTTTTCATCAACGTGTTCTTTACCTCCCATTGATTTTCATCCTTCATATAAATGTTTTAATCTTATAATTATTTGTCAAAATTACTGAAGACTTGCACCTTGCTTCATATTTCAGAAACTCTATTTGCACATCTTGCTCCTTGTGTAAATATTTTAGAAACTCTATTTGTTACTTGACTCTGGTGTGGGCGGGTTACAAGAAATGTGATTGGAATAAGGATGGGGAGACAATGCAAATCATGTCTTGGATATGATTCGTATGCTGTTGGAGATCCTTCAGACACCTAAGCCATCGAATTTGGAAATGTTTCTAAGATGGATTTCCATGCTTTTTTATGTTGTGATTCTTTCACCTCATGGTTATTTTGGGCAAGAAAATGTTTTTATGAATGCCAGACAAGACATCGGTGGAAAGGTATTTTTTTTTTTGTAATTTCAATGTCAATTCCATGATATTCTCTCTTTTTTGTTTTATTATATTTTGAACATTTATTTTGATTTTGTTTTGTATTTTAACTATGAAATTGAAAATTCTTGGTATCATGTCCATTTAAACAACCAAATATTGAAGATGAAGTTAGTATTACACGATATTCATTGAAATCTTTTTAGTTGTTTTGTGTTAAAATATTTTCATGACTACTAGAAAATTTTACTTTCATGTTTTTATTTCAACACATGTTGTATATATACTTGACCAAGTGTATGTGTTAGAGAATGAAATGTTGTTGTGAATAAAAATACAATGATTAGACATCACATATCATATTATTTGTTTTCACAAGTTATGTACAACTTGAGTTTTTTAGCATGTAACTTAGTTCACATGATTGTGCCTAAGCTTTCCCGGAATGTTGTATACTAAGTTAGTAAGGTGTTTTTTTTTATGGTGACATTTTATTTTCTTTGTTTATATAGGTCATTTGGCTACATAGTGGTCACTATCGCTCAACTAAAGAAAACTTGTTCGAGTTTCTTGCTTTTATGGGGAAAAATGACTTTGACATCGCTGATGTTGAGGTATATGTCATATAAATCATTTATAGTCTACTTCAGTTTATATTCTAATATTGTTCATCATCTTTCATGTCTTACACTCTGCATTGTATCTTTTTTTGTTTTCATAAAAAGAACTCATTATTGTTGGTAAGAAGTGATAATTGAAGAAAGAGGAGAACGATAACACTGGAGCAACAAGTGCAAAAAGAGTGAGAGAAGAGATCATTCTAGTGATACCCTTCGAGCCAATATCCTGCATAAGACACACACATAAACACTGGTGGTCAAGTCTTCAAAGTTGGTGAATTCACCTGCAATATGGGGAGACAATGCATAACACGTCTTGGATATGATTCATTTGTTGTTAGAGATCCGTTAGGCACATGCGCCATCAACTTTGGAAATGTTTCTAGTGGGAATTCATATGGATTTTAATGTTCTAATTATTTCATCTCAGGGTTATTTTGGGCAAGAAATTTTTTTAGGAATGCTAGACACGACGTCAGTGGATAGGTAAACAATTATTTTATAATTGCAATTTCCATTCCATGATATCTTCTCTTTATTGTTTGATTGTATTTTGGACATTTCTTTTGATTTTGTTTTGTCGTTTAACTGTGAAATTGAAAATACTTGGTATCATGTCCATTTAAACAACAACCAAAGCTTGAAGATGAAATTAGTATTACACAATATTTATTGGAATCCTTATAGCTATTTTGTGTTAACATATTTTCATGAATATCACAAAAGTTTACTTTCATGTTGTTATTTGAGCACATGTTGTTTATATACTTGACCAAGTTCATGCATTATAAAATGAAATGTTTTTGCAAATAAAACGGCAAGGATTAAACATCACACCTCATATTATTTGTTTTCACAAGTTATCTACAACTTGAGCTTTTTAGCATATAACTTAGTTGACATGATTGTTCCTAAGCTTTCCCTGAAGTTTGAATACTAAGTTACTAAGGTGTTATTTTCTATATATGGTTACATTTTATTTTCTTTTTTTATACAGGTCATCTGCCCACATTATAGTGGCCACTATCACTCAACTAAAGAAAATTTGTTCGAGTTTCTTTCTTGTATGGGGGAAAATGGCTTTGACATGTTGATGTTGAGGTATATGTCATATAAACTATTTATAGTCAAATTTACTTTATATTCTAGTGTTCATTGTCGTTCATGTCTTACACTCTGCATTGTATCTTCTTTTGTTTTCATAAATGAACTCAGTATTGATGGTAAGAAGGAGAAATTGAAGAAAGAGGAGAGCAATAACATTGGAGCGACAAATGCAAAAACAGAGAGAGAAGAGAACTGGTCTGGTGATACCCTTAGAGCCAATATCCCACATAAGGCACACATATAGATATTGATGGTCAGGTTTTCAGAGTTGGTGAATTCACGTGCAATGCCTTGGCAACATAATGATAATGTTTTGAAGTGATGAAACATCATTTCATGTGTAAATTGTAGTCCAACCAATATTAAGTTGGAAACTCATTATAAGACTTTAACATTTCATATAATATAATTTATGTGGTTGAAATTATTTATAATTGTACTTGATATTGTTTAGTATTGTAATTAACATATGCAACTGTATGTTTTCATATTAGATGAACATGCACATTGTATGATATTTTTTAAACCATACAAATTAATTTATGTTGATTAATAATGAACACATAAAATAAATTTAAAACTACTAAATTAGTATTTTATATTGATTATTGATGAACAAAAATAAAATAAATATACAACTAAATTAGTCATTTATAATGATTATTAATGAAAGTAAATGAAATGAATATAAACTACTAAATTAGTTGTTTATATAATGAATATGAAACTACCAAAAATAAATAAATGACCACTGTAAATGATAAATTCGTGATTACAAATAATGACTAAATCTTGCATATATATGACTATTAGTAGCTAATTTATAGTGTCTTATAACACGACCAAAAAATTAGTCATATTTCTTTGGTCATTAATTAGTTTCAAACGATGACTAAAATTTGCATATATATGACTATTAGTAGCTAATTTACAGTATCTTATAACACGACCAACATTTTGGTCATATTTCTTTGGTCATTAATTGGTTTTCTCACGTGATTATATAGTAATATATTTTGTTGTATATTTGGTCATTAATTCTGACAATTAATGACCAAATAAATGATTAAATCAATGACCAAATAAATGACTATATCAATGACCAAATCAATGACTAAATTAATGGCTAAATTAGTGACTAAATTAATGACCAAATATACTACTAAACAACAAAATTGAGATAACCAATTAATGACTAAGCTAAAAATGACTAAAAGTTGGTCGTGTTATAAGATACTATAAATTACCTACTATTGGTCACCGACTAAAAAATAGTCGTTTATATGAAAATTTTAGTCATTTTTTTAGTAACTAATTAGCTATTTTGTACTAGTGAATAATTTGGTTCTGAACACAGTTCCAAAATGAAAATCCAATGGTCCTCCACCCCATGGACCATCTAACGATCTACACAACCTCACCCTCCCCTCCCTGATATCATTGGGGGGGGGGGGAGGATGCCCCTCCAAATTCCTATTCGCTGATCTTCCCCAACTCAATCAATGGTTGATATTGAGGTGGTATCCCTCCCCTCACCTTATTGATCTCATATGGGGGGTCACATTATTAGCCATGACCATCGATTAATTGGGAAAATCTATGTTATTCAATTGATCTTGGCATCTTACCTTAGCCATTATCTATGGTTATATGGCCTATACCCTGGCTCGTCAGGCTAAGGCTTCCATATTCTCCTGTACCACTATAGTTGTGCTCAAAACCCACTAGTGATGCACTGGGAACTTTTTTGGCACCCCTTTTGACTTCCCATCATGTCACATGTGACCGAGGGTTATCCCTATGCCCATGGTCACTATTTCATGGTGCAATGGGGTATTGCAATGTATTGTATTATGATATATCATATTACCGCATATGATATCAAGATCATAATCTCTACCCCACAAGCACTCGGCTAAGCATGACCTTTAGCCAAATTTATGGAGTGAACATTTCTGTTCATATTTATATCTTTTATTGTGATGGGCTCTTTGCACTTTTGGATCATACAGTGCCCTTAGGTGAAATGACCTTTTTTTTGTATATATGTTGAATGTAATTTTTTTATGACTATTAATGAAATTACAATTTTTTCTTTTGGAATATATATATATATATATTTCCCTTGTCGGGCCCAAGGCCTAGTTTCCTATACAAATGACAAGTTCATGATAAGCATCCCTGCATTAACCTATTTAATATTTTAGGGGGGGATTTCATTTGCAGTGTTTAGTATTTAGACCATTATCACCACAGATTGACTATTCCTTTAACCATGGCTAAATAAATTGGGCATTAAACCCAGAATATCCATAACTCAACCAACCATGTTTACATGTGTATATCTACATGTCTATAATTTATATATACTCTCATTCTTGCACACAACCATTACTATGAAAATTTCCATACATTTTATGTTCATTTCAATGAGGCCTATACACCTCATAATACCATTTGTACCAAATAATTAAATAGTCTTGTGGGGATGAAATAGGTTTCCATATACTGGTCGAGTGTTGTTTTGAGCCATCATTGTTTCAACTCATTTATCAAGCTTAAGGTTTAACATAATTAACACAAATCATTATACTTGTGCCCAATGTTTACCAAAACGAACAACATAGTTGTAACCATGTTGTCTATACAACATTAAAATAAATGTAGAACATTAATGTAGAACCATATCCACAAGGAATCAATTTATCATAATCTCATTCCCTTAACCATAGGAAAACCATGCACCTTTCATGCAAACAATACAAGATCAACTTGATGGTATAAACATAAATTTCATGGCACATGTTACATATGAAGAACTTATCATGAATTAAAACTACAGTTGGGAAACTGAATTTGGAACAAAAACTCTCCACCCAACCATAAACAAGATGCAACTAGTTCGGACTTATAGATGTCACCCCTGAGCCAGATTCGAGAGACTGAGATTATTTTTTTTTCTCAAACGATTAAACTCTATATTATAGTTGAGACACGAATTTTAGACTCATACTCCCACCTCCACCCACCAAATATTTAGTAGTCAATAATTACACAGGGAATCTAATGGCCTATTTCCTATGCCCTTAACCCAACACCAGGGAATCCAAAAGCTTCACCTCCACCCTAAAATCATGTAACATAGTGGTTCCATCCAATGAATGGAATCCAAAAATCACTGATAAAAACTAGATGAACAAGAAAAGGAGAATTAATAAATTTCTCTTACCAGGAATCTGAGAATCAAATATCTACCCCAGATGTCAAGGGAATCCGAGAGGACTGTCTCCACCCTCCAACCTTGGGGAATATAGAGACTTATCTTCACCTAAAGGGAATTATTTTCATGTTCCTCTTGCTCAAACGAGACTTCTCCTTCCCTGAAAATGTATTCAATTTTCCCTAGACTAGGGATATGTACATGTTCCTTGTAGTCTCTTGCATAATCTCTATATTTCATTGATGATTTCCTCTCCAGGAAAAATCCCCAACAACCAAAATTTTCTAAAAATGACCTTTGCAAGCTATAGTTCTATTTTTTCATCATTTTTGGACTACCTCCTTTGCATTTATCGTGGTCATAAATCATTTTTTGTGTGTTGGTATTACCTCCAACGTTCCCTTCATCATTCGCCCACCCTTATTTCATTTTGCATGGTTGAATTCCACCACCCTTGCTTTCAGCATATCCCATTATTCATAATTTTTTATCCTTTCTGCCTTTTCAATTTTTCCAAGGTAACATGGCTTCTCAACCTTCTTCTTTAGCTCCATTAATTAAAAAAATCCAGTCCAATTAAGGCACACCAACCAACCTTCAATGTTTGTCTTAAACAAATTTGATTTCTTAATGCAAGGAAACCTTAAAAACCCTAAGAAAGTAACCAGCTCAGCTTTGGAATCTATGTCCCTTGACTCAATCCATTTTTTTTTCAATATTTATATTGCATACATAAGTGGAAAACAATAGGGGCTATCACAAACCCCTCCCCCTTGGGGGAACACCATTCTTTGTGTTCTTTGTCCATATCCAACACAAAACAGATAAAGACAAACATATTGTTTATGGAGATTTATACACACAAATTTGTATAGTATTTACAAACTAGCATACATTTGCTTCAACCAGTAAACAAAAATGGATATGATACCCACATTAAATCATTCATTTCCCAAGTGGTTTCCTCGAGACCAAAGTGCCTCCACTACACTTGGACTTGCTCAATTGCTCAATTCTAGAGCATGAGGTTCCTCTGGCCTAGGATGCATAGTGGCTATGAATGAAACTCTCCCTCTGGTTCCACCCGTAGCATAGAACAATCAATCACTTGATTAGATTCTTGTACATATATTTTAAGAAAATAAATGTGGAAAATGTCATGGACTTTTACTAATGGAGGTAAGGTCGGCCTATAGGCCATCAACCCTATTCTTTCATGTATATCAGAATTCCCACAAGACCGTGGTGCCAAATTGGCACATAAACCAATCTTCAAGGAAATTTTCTTGGGTCTGATTCTAAATTAAACATGTTCCCCAACTTGGAGATCCTTATGAAACCTATGCTAATCCACATAGCTTTTATTCTTATCTTGTGCTACCTTTTAATTATGATTGATTATCTACATTTGTTCTTCCATCCATTTTAAAATATCATGCCCAATAAGGACCTTGTTCATCGGATCATTCCAACTAATAGGAGTATTTTAACTCCTTCCATAAAGTGCCTCAAACAAGCTCATCTTTAAGGATTCTTGGTACCCATTTTTGTATGGACACTCTACAAGTGGAAGATACTATTTCCACATCCTTGGCTGGTGCATCACATACATCCTCAACATGTATTCAAGGATTCTATTTTTCCTCTATGTTTTTCCATCTGTCTATGGATTATAAGTTGTAATGAAGGCAAATTTTGTCCCCAAGCCTGCAAATAGTTCCTTTCAAAACCTTGAAGTGAACTTGGCATCTCTATCTGAAATTATTTTCTTGGGAACTCCATGTAACCTCACAATCTCCTCTAGGAATATTTGAGCCACCTCACTAGTTGGATTGGTGGATTTGACTACCAAAAAATGAGCCACTTTCTTAACATTTTCAATGACCACCATAATTGCATCATGTTGTCTTGAGGTTCTTGGAAGACTAGTAATTAAATCCATGGATATCAATTCCCAATTCTATTATGGAATGGGAATGTGCTGTAATAAACCTGTTGGATGTTTACATTTATCCTTCACTTGGTTGATCTCCATGCATTTAGCAACAACATCTGCCACTTCCCTTTCCAAGTTAGGCCAATAGTAAAACTTTTGATGGGAATGAGGGTCTTTTGGTCTCCTGGGTGACTTAAATAAGGCTTAGCATGGAACTCTCTCATTATGAACCTCTTCAAAGCATCATTGTTTGACACATGGATTCTATTCTTGAATCTAACTAGACCATCATATGTGAGATTATATTCTTCATCCTTTACACCCTCATCATCTTGTTGTATATTCCTCTCCTTATCTATTGATACTTCTCATCATGCTTCCCTGCATGATTGAATCGTTCTCCTAAGTCCAATCCATAAGAGCGTATGGCTTCCATGTGATTTAATTGAATCCCTATATTAAGTGCATCAACAACCCTATTTTGTTTTCCCTTGATCTACTTGATTTCAAATTTGAACTCGCTAATTATGGAAAACCATATAGCTTGTCTTGCATTCAACTTAGTTTGATCGAACAAATATTTGAGTTCCTCGTTATCTATCATAAGTGTAAATATTTTTTCTAGGGTGTAATTCCTCCACGTTTTTAATGCACGAATGATGGCAACTAACTCCAAATCATGATCTACATAATTTTCCTCATGTTCATTTAAATTCCGTGAATCATAGAAAACTACCTATCCTTCCTACATAAGGACTCCATTGAACCCCTCTTTGCAAGCATTTGTAAAAACCTCAAAATATTTGTCTAGATCTTGAATCCTTTACATTAGTGCATTTGTGAAGAAAAATGATGTTACACTCAGGCTATGCCTATAATAAATGAATATTCTTAGTGTACTATCCTTTTTCTTCATAAAAAAAACTGAAGCTCCCCATGGAAACACACTTAACCTTATATAACCCTTATCTAGCATTTATTTAAGTTGAAATTTTAATTCAACCATCTCAAGAGTACTCATCCTGTATGGTGCCTTGGATGTTCGTGTTGCTCCAGGAATTGACTCAATAGATAAATATACTTCTTTGTGATGAGGTAATCCTGAAACAAATACTGGAAATAGATCTTCATATTGCTGCAAAACATGATATATTTTCAGCACCTCACTCTACTCTTTCTCAACAATTTTTTTGGCCTTTCCACTGTGGGAAATTTGCACAAAAAATAGATGGAAACCTTTTCAGTGACTTCGTTTAGCTTGCATGGATGTAATACACTTCACCAAAGTGGGATTTTTCTTCCCTTTTAATATTCTCCTCTCTCTAGCTTCATCCAAGAATTCAATAGCCTTCTCATAATAGTCAACTTTTGTCCTATGTGCATATAACCAATCCATGCCTAGAAATAGGTTATATAAACCCAACGGTAGTAAATTAAGGTTTTCTTTTGTTGGAATACCATTAAGTTCAAGTGCACATGATTTCATCCATTGGCTCACCCTTCTTTTGGTTCTTGCTTTTAATTGAACCAACCATGATTCTGCATGCAATTATTTTGTAGATGGCATCTTTCCACAAGCTCAAGATTGATATAGTTTTAGTTTGAGATAGGGTCAATCAAAGTATAAATAACCTAATTACAAAGCTTAACTTCCATCTTGATTATGGAAACTTGGTGGTATGTCTATCGATTATCAAAAATTGCATATGTTTTGGGTATTCTCTGCACTATATCTCCCATAGTATGAGCCTCCTGTGCATTATATATTTAGAGTCCTACATTTTTCTGATGTGGGAAATATTTATTGCCATGATTCTCTCCACACATCCAACATTATAAGGGCTCCTAGGTCTCAAAACCATGTTGCTTTCCCACGAGCTTGAGTGGACAACCTTTTTAATTTTAATTAAATTTATTTTGTGATCGACTTGCATTATTTTTTCTCGTACTTTCTTTCTTATCTTCAATTTTCTTGTGCAATTTATTTTTATCTTTGATGTTGCTTTTTTCTTTCCAATCACCCTTGAACTTTGGATTATGTTTTGATTTTTCATAACAATGCTCCAAATTTTTCATGTCATCATCTAATATTTGAGGTTCAGGAAATTCAATTCAATCTCTGAATGATAGGGGTAGGCTCGGGCAACCACTTATGAAACTTTGAACTTGTTCCTTCTCTTCCTCAAGATATGACACATATCTCAACAATTCCAAAAACTCGTTGGTATATTCTTCATCAATCGTTTGTGCCATTTTAAGCTCATAATTTTTTTTCTCTTTTGTTATCATAATAGTTTTCTAATAGATATTTATTTCTAAAGAGTCTTTCAAATTCACTCTAATCCAGTTCCTATTCAATTATTCCTTTGACATTATTCAAATATTCCCACCATATGTTTTATTTTCCTTTAAAACAATAGGTGGCTACCTTTACTTTCATGTTCTTAGAATAGTTGTGGATTCTAAAGAATTTATTAATTCAAAGAAACCAACATTATACATCTTTATATTTCTTCATTTCTCCATCAAATGTTGGTGGTTTGGCCTTCTTAAATTCCTCTAGCATATAGTCCCTTTCTCTATTTATTTGATGATGATAATGGTGATGATAATGATGATGATGCCTCATAGTAGTAGACCTAGAATGGCACTGTGACGGAAGTCACCTGTTCGAGAACTCCTTTGGATCAAGCATGCTTAACTATGGAGTTTTTCGCTTAACTGTTGAGTTTTTCTCCACAATTAAGCCTAATTAAGTTCTTGAGCCAAAGGAGTTCTAGGATGGGTGACCTCCCGAGAAGTCCTAGTTACCAAGTGCAAGCCCCAGAAGTGATGATTGATGCTATCTGATTCATTTCACTAGTTTCAATCCCACTTCTTCACCCCTGTGAGCATCACCTGATGTAATGAGTGCTAAGTAGACTATTCAAAATCATGAGAAATTAGTCAGTTAGGACTACCTCTCATGGAAATGGTCATAGATGAAAGAATTAATTAACACAGTTGAATCCTAAAAATGATATCTAATATAATGCGCTGCGGAAACCCCTCATACTTGAAATCACTATATATTAAATTAAATATTAAACCAAATTTAAACTAAAAATCTTAAAAATTAATAAAATTTAAAACTATTAAATTTACTTGTAATAACAAATTATTAATATAAAAAAAATATTAAATATTTCACATACAATTCATTCCTATGATAAAAATTAAATGGAACACAAACATTCTCTCACATAAAATTCATTATTAAATAACACAAGTAAATAAAAGTTTATAATACAAAGTTATTGTTAGGATGAATCTTTAGTGTAACTGTACGGAAAAATACCCTTTTAGCTGTGCATAACAAACAGCCCTAACAGCAAAAGATGGTTGCTAATATATTTTGATCTGCAGTTAGTTAATCAAGACAAATGCTGCAAAAATCTAGATCTATGCATAAAAAGACATTAAGCAATAAAAATAAGGCTTTGCTCCATGCATCCAATAGATAAGACAAGAACAATATTTTTTAAAGAATTTTATATTAATGGCACCTAGGAGGAAAATAAGAAAGGTGTTTCCAATTCTCCTTAATGGGATGGGTTCTTGGAAGTCCTTAGTACTTCAAATCTGGAATTTCTCTCTCTTGTTGGTGTAGAAAACCCAGACAAGCATAGAAATCAAAGGGAGCTCACAAAGCAAATAATAGAAAATATGACAATGATAATGGCTCAAAGTCAGACAAAGAGTATAGATCCAAAGTGATCTAAGAGGCAACAAAAGGTGGAGAATGGTAAGAAAAACCCTTCTATTTATAACAAAATATCAGGTCATTATAGATCTTGGTGCATGATTAAAATAATATTAACCAAATCTAGATCCACCTTTTATGGAATATTTTATTATATTTGTTGGAGGGGAAAGGAATTTGACTTGGGTCAAATCCCGTTATTTGTAAATAATAAATAAATAAATGATTTACTTATCATTTTAAGGAAGTAGTTGAATGATAATTAAACAAATAATGATTTATTCAATTATTTATAAATGATTTAGTCAAATTTAACAAGGAATATCATTTAAATAAGGTTTAAATAATTATTCCTAGAAAATTATAAGATAAATAAGGATTTATCTAATTAATTTCCTTGTTTTGGGTTAAATATGACCAGGAATAATAATTAAATTACTGTTTAATTAATTATTCCATGAGGAAAACCAAACAAATATAGATTTGTTTAATATTTCCCTTTGGGGTTTCCTGTTTAGACGATAAACAGCCTAATAAATGTGTTTTATTAAGTTATTTTACATAGTGAAAGCAATTTTACTTAGGGTAAAATTGGTCTTACATGGTGTACTTGGGTCCATCTAATGATAATAGGTTAGATGACCAAAAATTGGTGTAACAGTTATAATAAATTATAACATCATAACATAAATTATCTATATAATCAATAATATTTCAATTTAATAAATTTAATAATTATAAAAATTTAAAGCACCAGCATAACTTAAATCAACTATATAAAATAAGAATTAAATTTAATAAAGACATAATAAAAATAACTTCATAATTCAAACAAACATCATAGTTAAAATAATATTTGTAAATTCAAATTAATACATATTTATAAACAATTAATTATAAAAATAAATCCTTAAATTTAAAATCTAATTTATTTTGGCTCTTAAATATTTTCACCAAACCTTTAAACTATTTATTTACCACACTTGAGATTAGCTTCTCTCATTCAATCTTATCTTGATGATGAACCTGGGTAGCTAGTTCGAAATGTCGATGAATAAAAAACCTACCCAATGCGATGGACCCAGAAACAACATTATTACAAAATAGAGACCGCAGAAGTCTGAAATCAGAAAAATCATGAATAAGTAAACTCTAGGTTTTTCCAATATTAAGAGCGAGAAAAATTACCGTAAGAATAATGCACGTTCTGCATTTTAGGATTTTAATAATCCTGAAGAAGTAAACTCGAGGTTTTTTCAATTTTACGAGTTTTAAAAATACCATAAAAAGAATGTTCATTCTTATTCGTGGAAGTTTAACAAGCTCAAAGAAGTAAACTTGAATCTTTTTTAGTTTTAAGAGTGTGAAAAATAACATAAAAGTAATGCTCGTTCTTGATCTCATTTTCAACTATAGATGGGTCAATGTTAGGCATCTCTTGATAAGTCCAAGCGAAAATGTGAGAAAATTCCCTAAATAGGCTAGTGAAATTGGAAATCTCCTTAGGAGTGCATTAAACTCCAATCTAAATATTTTCCATGACACTTGTTTTGATAGAAATATTGATAAGCAATGTCTTGGATAGGTTGGATAAGCCTCCTTCCAAATATAATTCATGAATAAGTGTCAAAGAGGAAGGGACAATATAAGGTTGGTAAAGGGAAATGATTTGTAAAGGATTTGCATTTAATTCAAATGGAAGAAACACTGAGACACGATGGTGAAACTCATCCCAAGGTCACTCAGCTAGAGACATGATCTCCATAATAGCCTCACCAGAGGGAAAGGCATTGTTCACTCGAATATCAGTAGAGGGAGTTGTAGTGGAAGAGTTTGTGGGAGCATGGGCCTTAACAAAGGAAGACAATATTCAAATGTAGATTGAATTTATTGATAAGCTAGCTCCACTATTTATAGTGGCACTTGTTCTCCAAAATATTCAATGGTGGAGGGGTCGGGAGGATCCATGGATCTGTAGGGCCAACAAGTACAATAGACACCATTGAATTGGTCATAGAAACCTTGGGCAGTAGGAGAAGGAAACACCCTAGAAGTGAGGATACCTTCAAAAGGTTGGTACTAATAATAAAAAAAGTGTCATGAGAACCACCTAGTAAAGGGACATTTCTAGAAGGTAACGGTTGAAAATCTGGTGTGCCAAAATATAGCTGGTCCAGAGTCACGATTTTTCCTTGGTGAGAAAAAAAAAAGAGTTGGAAAATAAGTTATGCAATGGATTTCATGGCATAATTATAACTACGCCCTGAAAAAAGGTTTTAATCAAGTGGAAAATTTATAACTTCTATATTGACTGTGATAGTTTTTGGAGCCCATAAATGTTTTGGTAAATTTTGTGAGTATAGGATTGTGCAGTCATTATAGAACTTTTGAGGTCTAAAATGGGCCTCCTAAGAAAAATGTACAACTAAACTAAATTTTATAAGAACCAATAGGATTCAAGATGATGGTATCAACCATGGGGGATGATTCACCATTTTTGGGATAAAAAAGTAAACAAATTAAAAAATAATAAAATAATAAAACTACTTTTTAAACTAGTATTTTCAACTTATCTCCTTAAGGTTTTAATCAAATTTCAAGAGGGAGTACTAATTGGATGCAAAATTTAAGTCCTCATCCAAGGAGTACCCATGTTGCATAGTTTTGATGGACCTTACTACAAAAAAAATAAGAAATACATGAAAAAACGTGATTTCAATCATGTTTTTCATGTATTTCTTAATTTTTGTGTAGTGGGGTTCATTGAAAGTATGCAACATGGGTACTCCTTTGATTGATAATCAAATTATGCATCCAAAGAGTGTTCCCACTTGAAATTTGAGTAAACCCATAGGGAGATAAGTTGAAAATACGAGTTGAAAAAGTAGTTTTTTCTTTTTTTCCTCTAAAATTTGATGATGTAATCTAATCTTATTTTATTATTTCCACTATTATTTTATAATTTCCTTAGGAGGCCCATTTTAGACCTCAAAATTCCCCTAATGATGGATGAGGATCGTGGGAGGTATGAGTGGAGCGTAACATGAGGTTGATGCAGGAGGCAACGTCCAGTGCAGTTGGATGCCATCAGGAGGATGATAGTGGCACCAAAGGATAAGAGGCAAGTGTAGAGGAATATTGACAGTTAGGATTTTGTAGAGGATGGAATTGACCATGGATTTCATGGCAGGTAGAAGGATGGAGATATTTTGTAGGAGGAGAAAGGGCATAATGGATGTGACTAGCGAGAAGGATATTTTGAAGAATATGTATTACGCATGGGAAAGCTCAAGAATATATGGTGAAATATCTTAACAGCTTGCAGAACAACTGTATTACTTTGGCAGAATATCGAGAGTGTTCGAGAGGTTTCTAGACGAATATAAGAAGGGTCTCCACTACAAGGAAAATACCCTCTAGAAGATGTTTTCGAGGAAGCCCTTATAAAAATAGCCCAAATATCCATTTGCAGCAGAGGTCACTAGAGTAGGTTGGCGGGTGGAGGTTTTTGCGAATGTTTTCTTGCGGTGCATTTCTAATCATAAAATGCACCGATGCATTTTATGAAAAGCGTACTGGTGTGTACTATCAATTGGCACACCGAGACACCGTGCTCTCCATACAAACCAACCCGGTGCATCTAAGTACTTGAACACACCATTTCTATATGTAAAAATTGGCTTGTTGCATCTCTGTAATCCAGTGCACCATAACGATGTGCGGTGCGCCATTGATAAAACTGCCTGGTGTGTCTCAAATTCTAGCGCACCGAAAAAGGGTTAATTAACAAAAATTATCGGCTGTAAAATCCTCATTTTTAATTTTTCAGTGCTCTAGACCTCTCAAGCACTAGTGTGAGTTTGTCTTCTATGAGGCGATCTTCCATCTGTGCTCTCATTTCTCACACTGTTGCCGTCCATTGCTCACTACGTGGAGTTTGAATATTCGAAAATGGTAGGAAAATTTGTTTTTTTGAATTCCTCAGCAAAGATTCCTCCTAGATGTTAAAGTGTATAGTTAATCTACTCATTTCTCAATAAATAACCTTTTAGCGGATTAAAATTTCAAATTAACTTAAAATTTACTTTTAAAAAAATAAAAATTTATGCAGTGCATTTGATCCTTTCGGCTCGCACCGTTCATGGTGTTGCCTATAAATTTACAGGCCACATTGCGAACGATGTTAACGGAAATTGTGATAAAATGAACACCGATAAAAAAATTAAAAATCACACAACATTGCGGTCGTCTACATGACTGCATCATTGGCTATGTACTGTTGTCAAGCGGGCATTGCTTTAACAAAACTAACCGCCCTGGGGTAGATAGTCATTAGGGGAATTTTGAGGTCTAAAATGGGCCTCCTAAGGAAATTATAAAATAATAGTGGAAAAAATCAAATAAGATTTGATGACATCATCAAATTTTAGAGGGAAAAATGAAAAAACTACTTTTTCAACTCATATTTTCAACTTATCTCCCAAATTTTTTACTCAAATTTCAAGCGGGAGTACTCGTTGGATGCAAAATTTAATTCCTCATTCAAGGAGTACCTATGTTGCATACTTTCGATGGGTCCTGCTACACGAAAAATGAGAAATACATGAAAAAACGTGTTTACAATCACATTGTTCATGTATTTCTCATATTTCGTGTAGCAAGGCCCATTAAAAGTATGCAACATGGGTACTTCTTGGATGAGAAATCAAAATTTTCATCCAACGAGTACTCCAACTCAAATTTGAGCAAAAATGTGGTATGTTGGAAAATACGAGTTGAAAAAGTAGTTTTATTATTTTATTATTTTTTAATATTTTTACCTTTTTATTTAAAAAATGGTAAATCATCCCCCATGGTTGACATCATCATCTTGAATCCTATTGGTTGTTATAAAGTTTATTTTTGTTGTAAATTTTTCTTAGGAGGCCCATTTTAGACCTCAAAATTCCCCTAATGTTGGTCAACACACCACCTGACAACGATACATAATTAACGATGCATTTGTTTACAGGACCACACCGTTGAATATGTATTGTTGTTGTGCTGTGTTGACCAAACTATCCACCCCGGGGTGGTTAGTTTGGTCAAAGCACCTCACAAAAATATTTCCTGTTTGCATGGTGTGCAAAAATTTTTCATGCGCACCGAGTTGTTTTTTTTCAATAATATATATATATATATACACACACACACACACACACACACACACATTTCTCATTTAATAAAAATAATTGATTTAATATGTGAATCATTTAGTGACGTCAATGGAGAGAGAAAAGGGAACAATAAGAGCATATGTAGGACTGTTATAACATGATTAAGCTATGGGAGGTACGGGAGATGATCCGAATTTATGCGGGAACACAATAATATACAAAAATAAACATAAACACATAGATGCAGTGGAAATAACACTTCATTTCATTAATATCAAATAACATAAATATGCTTACATACATAATCGAAATAAAATAGCTAAGGCACTGGTAGCTTACCTCTGAGAAGAGATGTGGCGGCTATCGACCTCTAAACTATGTTACAATGAGTGTCGAAGGCCTATTTATTGTTGAGAAACAATGGAAAACCCTAAACATCTAAAAACCTAACCCTAGGAGATGAAGCACCAAAACTATGGGCCACGCTTGGGTAAATTGGTACATCAATCTTCCTGAGGACGTAACTTTGGCATACGATCTCTATTTGACACACTCAATACCTCTTTAGAAATATCTATTCGAGGAATACAACTTTTGATGTGAGCAACATCGAAGGAACTTCCATGTTGCTCCCAGTTTTCCCAAAAAATGTTGTTTAGGATCTCAAAACAGATCTAGAAGTTCAAGACCAAAAAAAATGCTAAAAATACTAAGTTGTGCTTAAACTAAAAAACTAAAATAATTGATGGTGGGGTCCAAATGGAATAGGTGGGTTCTCATCAATATCCACCTAGATCATTAGGGCGTCAAAATGGCTTCGGAATTTCAGGGAACGAAAAACTGTTAAAAATAATAATTTGTGCTAAAACTGAAAAACTGAAAGAACCAATGGTGGGAGTCCAAATAGAATAGGTGGGTGGCCAAAAATATCCACCTAGATCATTCCTCTCTCATTAAGAAGCAATGGTCCCCATTGCGTTGATTTCCTCCATGTGATGAGGCAAATTCTGCTGAACTTGGTATTGGATTTGTCAAAGATATTATGGACCTGCTGGATGCATTTAATAAATTTGGTTGCTTTATCCGCCTAAGAAAATACATGTGTGGATTCTGTCTGTATGGTCACATGAGGTATGGCAACATCAGGCAGTGGCGCACTTGGGGTCATATCAATGGAGTGCTTTAACTGACAATGTAGAGGAACCTTTGTGGGTGAGGAGAAAATTTCCTTGTATTCCTCCACAACTTTTTTCATTTGATGCTGTTGTGTAGGGGAGCCCTGTTTTGAGCCTGTGGCCACAATCTTCTTCTTGCCCTATGGGAAAATTGTAAGGAAAAAAAATTCTTGGTTTGGGAAATAAGATTACTGCATTGTTTTGCAGTAGTCAAAGAGATGGAAAGGGGCGGTACTACCTCCTGTATCCTATACAATTTATTTCCCAAACTAATAACCACAACCCGAGGCCTAGACTCATACACAACATGTCGCTTCCACAAGTATGGTTGGCCCAATAATACATCAGACACATGAAGAGGAGCAACATCACACAATACCTCATCTTTGAATGGCTTGATGTTGTATGGAAGACATAATTGTTGGCGGATGTGGAGATCTCTTCCTCAGTGAAGCCACCCAATGGTATACGATTGTGGGTGTGCTATGGTCGGTAGGTCGAACCACTTCAAGACCTCTGCTAAAATGAAGTTATTTTGGATTTTGCTATCGACAAGGAATTGCAGTGGAGAACCCTTCACCCACATATAAGAATGGAAGAGGCGCTCCCCCTCCTCTGGAACCTCTGGAGCTTGGTGGTGGAAAAAATGGCACTGGGATTGGAATTAATGATCTGCTTCCATTTTTCATCCCACTTTTCTGGTTCCAACTCAGGATTAGAACATGCATCTGATTCAGGTGCCTTTAGTTCGGCCACCAGTGATTGTTTGGCCCAACACTCATTTGTGCTCTGAGTGGGGATGTTATGAAATTCACACGACTTCCTCGTGTCCTTCTTTGGATTTATGGTGTTGTTTTGAATAAACCTGCTTTGGATTTCCCCCTTGTTTTGTGGTTCGGGGCCGCCTTTACCTAGCTTTGGATTCACGGATCCAAAATCTCGCTTCTTCTACTTAAGTCTATTCTTGAACTTGGAAAAATAGAAATATGACATGGCAAGCGAGGTAATGTCGAGGAAATCCATTTCCTCCTGAATGTATCTGTGAAAAAAACTGTAGTATGTGAGCACCAGATTTCTCTTTGAATCTTTAATACCCGACTTTGTGCACAGGGTATGGAACATATTCGTCAATTCATGCACATCTTGATCCCTTTGCTACCAGAATGTTGTCCATTGGATGTACTTGTCCTCATAGCTCCCCACAGGGTAATATTGTTCCTTGATGTCGTCTCAAAACAAATTCCAAGTGGAAGTGAATGAGAGTAGAGAGGGTTCCCTCTCGTCCTTTTGGTCATAATAGGTTTCCCACTAGTCTTTAACATGGGGGTCGGATTTGAGGAGTGAAAAATTATTTTTTTCTTGATCAGAGAAATCATGGACCGAGAAATACCCTTCCACAAAATTCAACCATCTATCTACAATGTCTACATCGATCTAGCCTTCAAATACAAGAATTTCAAAGTTGACTTGTACCTTGAAAGGAGTGGCACCTCCATAGTGGCTACTGGATGTAGATGTGTCGCCGGTGGGCAGCCGTTGAGGGATTTGGGCAAAGCTATCCATCATCGCGTTCCTCGGTTTCTCAAGGGCTTCGTCGAGCAATATTTTGATGGGATCTACTACTCCCCCGTCTTTCTTTTCTTCCGCCATGGGAGGTCTTCGAGTTTTGCGAGGTTGATCTTGCAAGGGTTCAACCAGATCTAGACCTAACTCCTTATACCATGATCCAGATTTATGCAAGAAAAAAATAATATACATAAATAAACATAAACATAGAGATGCAACAGAAATAACACTTCATTTGATTAATATAAAATAACAGAAATATGCTTATAGACATAATGGAAATAAACTAGCTAGGGCGTTTGTAACTTATCTCTAAGAAGATATGTGGCAGCTAGCAGCTTCTGAACTGTGTTAAAATGAGGCTCAAAGGCCTATTTATTGTTGAGAAACAATGGAAAACCATAAACATCCAAAAACCTAACCCTAGGAGATGAAGCGCCAAAACTATGGACCCCGCTTGGGAAAATTGGTACATCAATCTTCTCGGGGACGTAACTTTGGCATACGATATTTGTTTGATGCGCTCAATACTTCATTATAAATATCTACCCGAGGAATACAACATTTGACATGAGAAAAATTTAAGAAACTTCCATGTTTCTCCCGGTTTTCCCCAAAAATGTCATTTAGGGTCTCAAAACAGCTCCGGAAGTTCAGGACCCAAAAAACTGCTAAAAATAGTAAGTTGTGCTGAAACTAACAAACTGAAAGAACTAGTGGTGGGGGTCCAAATTGAATAGGTGGGTGGCCATCAATATCCACCTGGATCATTAGGTCCTGAAAATGGCTTTAGAATTCAAGAAACAAAAAAATTCTAAAAATAATAAGTTGTGATGAAACTGAAAAACTGAAAGAACCGATGGTGGGAGTCCAAATGGAATAGGTGGGTGGCCAAAAATATCCACCTGGATTAGGAGAGGAAGAGAGTTTTGTACCCTCACCCTATTACAATAACCACCCCGGTTGCTCCCGAGGGAGGTAGGCCTCCTAAAGTTGTACGAGGAGGCTACATCCCTGAAGGGGCATAGTGGGTTATTGGGTTAGCTAATATATAGTTGGGACGCCCACCGACAAGCTTTCCGGGTTGGTTTGGTCTAGTGGTACGAGCTCACTAAGGAGAAAATCTATTTTGTTACTGGCCTATCTAGGAGAGGGAAATATTTTCCCCAGTTCATAGATGTCCCCATTGGTTATGCAACAAGGATTCAGTTGGTGTACTCCCAGAGATACATTAGGGACGATATACTTTCTCTTATATGTTTCCAGGTGTCCAATGGTTAGTTACACATTGCTTCATTTGCTCCAGAGGAGGTGAGGTGCCCCTCACTACTACTGACAACCATTTCACACTATACTAATGACAGGCAACGCATTAGTTTCCTGCTTTTATTTGATGTTAATTATTTATTCCAGATGCCATGATTTGTGAGATGGTCTACAATTTTTTTGTGATAGTTTTGTATAGCATTAGATATATTTCATTCTCGAGCATGTGGGAGGTTGACCTTCACTTTTGATTCAGAGTTAGTTTGTTTATTTTTTGAGAGGTTTCCGAAGACGAGGCCTACTTTTATTTGGTAACCTCGTAGGCCGATGTTGCATGTATGGATGCAGATGTGGTGCCAAATGAGGCCCAAGAGGGGCCTGTCTGACTTTCTAGCTAAGATATCTATTGATGCACTGGAGTTTCTAGTCAATGCTAATGATCACTCATTCATGATGGTGTTGTTTCTGTACGCTAGTTTGGATTGTCGAGGGTGTACCAACATCCTCTTCACACATGGTGAGCCACTGGATGCGAGAGGTAATATTAGTGTTTTCTCTAAATTAATATAGTTTCATTTTATTGTCTTAATTAATTAATTAGAATATTATTTATTCTAACACATTCTTTATCTTGTTTTATTAAATTTTTTAATGAAATTGTCTAATTATTGTTGTGTACTATATATTTTGTAGATATTGGCACATTCGTTGGGGACAATATTCCACCCCCACTGGATGATCCAGGTGTAGATCATGATGAGGAGATGGTGGAGGTGAGAGATCAAGGTGAAAGACCTGATCCTCGGGTGCAGATACCTCTGGGGGTGCCGCGTAGGGTAGACACCCAATTCAAGATGGAGTTGGGCAACCGACTATGTTGACTCCTGGTTAGTGAGGGAGTCTACCCTACTACAATCAGATAAATCTAGGATCATCGTAGGCTCACAGAGATTTGGAGAGATATGCCTCGCGATATGATGACCCTTATGTGTCATATCATTGGAGCTTCCAGAGTACTGGCGGTTAGGAGGGATAGGGATCATGGAGATGTGCAAGAGAGCATCTCCTCTGAGGATCGTGATCATGAGGGGAGTGATCATCATTCTCATACTCCACCTCCTCCTCCTTCACCTGGCACCAAAGATGAGCGGCCAACATCAAGTCCTGATCAGAAAGCATCTTCTGAGCAAACTGCACCATATCAATAGGCACCTAGTCCTAAGCAGACATGATCATCAACTGAGAAGGCATCTGATCTTGAGTAGGCAGGTCCATCTGAGTAGGCTGCACCATCCACTAAGCATGCTACACCATTGACGACTCATCAGTTGGCAGTTCCTTTGCAGACTGCACCATATGATCAGCAAGCACCTCCTGAGTAGACTGCACCATCTGCTCAACAGGCACCTCCAGAGAAGGCACGCCATCCACCTGAGCATGAGGCTGCCCCATTGACTGAGTAGACCTTGAGTAATACTAGTATTGAGGTAGTACCACCAGATATTTGACATTTATATGCAGTTATATTACAGTTGTATATTTTTGACATTATATATATATATATATATATATAGTGCATGTATTTTATGTTCATGTTGATGTACTTAATTTACATGTTGGTGTTAATCGTGATGTGTACATTGTTAGGTCATGTTGGATATGTTCATTTAATGTGTTTGCAGATAGATGTGTATGTGATAGCAGTTATTTGACATGAGATGTATATTTTATGTTTGTGTTGTGATGATGTTATACAATGCTTTTGTTTTGTTAAATGATCATGATCAAGATGATTAGATGATGTTAGCGAATTTGAATGTGTATTTTATAATATGATGTTTGTACGATGGTTATCATGATTGTGATGTTTATTTTTAATATTAAATCATGATATTTATTAAATATTATGTATTGGTAATTGTGCAACTATGTAATTGTAATTGTATGTAAAATATTTGTAAAATTGTAATTGTAATGTGAAATTGTATGTATTTTCATGATTCAATTTTATTAAAATTGTAAAATTTTTAAATTTGTAAAATTGTAATTGTAATTATAATTGTAATTCTAATTGTATGTAAAATATTTGTAAAATTGTAATTGTAATTTTATTGTGAAATTGTAAAATTGTAATTGTAATTGTATGTATTGTCATGATTCAATTTTATTAAAATTGTAAAATTTGTAAATTTATAAAATTGTAAAATTGTAAATTAATTGTCAATTTTGTACCATAACTATTGTAAGTGAAATGTATACCGTACATATTGTTAAATTACCATAATTGTAAAATTTCAAATTTGTAAATTTATATGGATATAAATAATTGTAAAATAATAAATCTAGAATAATATGAATTTTTGTTACATGATAAAGGTTTAGAAAATAATACAAATAAATTCATGTTTAGAATTATCATTATTTTATTATGATCTTACATACAAAAAATAACAATATACATTTATACATTTTTTTTTTTAAATTTTGAAGATATCATTCACACACATTTAAAGCAATCAAGTAGTTGTATTATTTTAGGAATTGACATAAAAGAAAGAACTTGATACAATGCATTATTTTCGAGATCAACATAATTGAAAATTATCAAGTGAAACGATTTTAACATTAACACAATGCAAACCAATTAATTCAAAATACATATTATAATGTTTCAAAAAAAAGAGTCTTAGTTATAAGGTTAAATCCTCTTCTTTATAAAACCCCATCTTAAATAGTATAAATGATGAAATAGCACATGTACCATATCACTCTCTGTTCTCATGCTCACCCTCATTATCTTCCAGCTCACTTGGCATGATAACACTATTTTTCTCAAAAATATGTTTTGATCTAGGGTCATGTCTCAATATGAATCACCAATCCTTATTCAACACATTTGGGTAAAAAAACACCTGGTTTCAGTGTTTGGGGAAAACATAAGGCTCCTTAGCTTCATCCCACATCTCTCTATAGTTGATACATATTAGCCTACTATCACGATTTTCCTTTACATTATTCCGATCAAAGGTGTCCCACCACTTTCACCTGAAAATAACACATTGGAAAGAAGAGAAGTCCACTTCAATGATCTCTTGTATCTTTCGGACGTAACCTAACGTCCCTCGAACTTGAATTACACTCCATAGCCTTGTGTCATGTGTCCATCATCGACATTTTCTGTGTGAAAATGGTGACCATATGCCCACATAGATGGGAACAAATGCACCTATAAAAAAGTCAAAAAATCATAGTGTCATCATATGTATTATAATAACCCAATTGTTAAAATATGGAATATAGATGTTACATTTCAAAGGTGCATTATTAAGTTTAAAATGTACATACATATATTATTACCGAGTTGCTGCACCGAATCCCCACATTCAGTACATCCTCTTCAGCACACGGATAATGACCGGTTGCACCGTATTTCTCTCTGACTTGGTCAGTAACCCAAGTGTTGGGGCATATAATTCACATATTTTCTTTTAAATTATCAGGATAAGGCATGCTTCTATAATTCAACCATCTGAATTATTTCCTATCACTATCCCATTTCACCCTCTTTTGATTGTACAATGCGACCCACAGTTGCGTCACTTTGGAATTGTAAAGAATAAATTTATTGTTTGCTTCAGTTTTTGCATTCGCTGAAGAAATCAAAACGACATATAGTACATATGAGATTAAAATATACATTACATCAATTTCAACATGAATATTTAATTTTTGTAAATTTTAAAAATTATAAGTCGCTTACTCTTTATCAAGCACCTTTTTCCATTCGTTTAGAGAAGTGTCCCTTCTATTTTGTCTTCATCCATTTCATCATCCCAAATCATCGCACTTGGTCTGTTGTCAATCTATTTGATCTACTCACTAGCATAATAGAAAGACTCATACAATATGTACCCCTCTGCCATAGACCCCTCAGGTTTTTCCCTTTGTCGAACAAAACCTTTCAATTTCTTCATGTACCTCTCTAAGAAGTACATCCAATGAAAAGAAACCACCCCAACTAATTCAACCTCATCTACTGGGCGGATTAGAAGATGAAACTGCAAGTCCATGAAACTCGTTGGAAGTTCCTTCTCAAACATACAAACAATCTCAACTATCTCTTGAGGCCACCATGGAATGGTGGCCACATGAATCTCCTTTGAAGTGATCCAATGTACAAATGTAGATAATTTAGATATGACACGTCCTAAGTCTTGGGGGAAGTCATGTTTCACACACACATGCACGAACAAAGGATAATGACACTGCAAAGTTATAAACACATGCAATAATATACAAAATTAGTTATGTTTTATGATCCCTGCATGGGATAAAATTTATTAATATAACAAATAATAAAATAATTCTTTGAAATTATACGTACTCTTAGAAGATTCAAATGGTCATGCAATTTCAACCTTGAAAATTGGTCTTCCATGGTGAAGCAATGCCATAGTGAAGACCCATATGAAGATGGCACCATTACACCCATTATAGCTTCCTTTTCCAAAGAAAGATCATCTTTTTTTAAAATCCATGGGATATCACCTTCTTTGAAATACCAATTAGAGGGATCAGCTGCTTCTAATCCTGTACTTTCTAATCTTCTTGGCCAATGTTTATTTTTATTTTTTGAAGTAATAAGATCTTTCCTAACATCCAATGTGTCACTTTGTTTCAATGATATGTGCCTCCATAAATAATATGAAACATTTTTAAATATATGCATGGGATCTAATAAGTGGGTAATATTAAGATACTCCCAATATGGGAGGTTATAAAAGATAGATTTCCTTTTCATCCCAATAGGAAATTTCTCAACATAGATGTCAAAGAATTCTGGATCATCGAACATAGGCTCCCCATTTGAATCAAACATTTCTATGAACTCCTTATCCTTCTCTCTCTCATATTCTCTAAGCCATTAATTTGGTGTCGTTATTGCAGGCCTTTGGGTTCTCTCTCGTTTACCATTGAAAGTGGATGTTTCTCTTCTATAAGGGTGTTCTTCTGGGAGGAATACCCTGGAGCAGTCATACACTAGATTTTGTAGGTCATTGGACTATCTAGCTTTCAGAGAAGGTCCACAACATTTACATCCATAATACCCTTTTGTTACAATACCTTCAAATTTATTGTATACAATATGCATGGTACGTTAAAGAATATCATGAAGATCAGAACAATTATAATGAATTAAATAACTAATAAGAAAAATAATATTGTTACGTATATAAAAAAATCAATAAAGATGAAATTTACCATAGAAAACTCCTAAGTCGGGATAATCATGTGTTGTGTAAGCACATATGCCATACAACGTAAAATTCCTATCTTGCGATGGGTCTTGATATATCGTATACATTTATCCCATACCATAATTCCTTCAATTCATCTACTAGTAGTTGTAAGTAGACATCCATATTCTTTACTTGTCTTCTAATAGGGACTATGAGAGCCAACATAAGATGTTAATTCTTCACGAAAAACCATGGGGGGATATTGTTATTGATCACTACTACAAGCCAAACAAAATAGTTGGTGTTATGGAGGGAATATGGGTTGACCCTCCATGTCTATGCTAAGTCGTAGACTTCGTACTTCATCCTTGAATTTTTCGGGCCAGTATCATCTATATGATTCATTGCCATTGAATTTTTTGGGATTCACATAACTCAAAACTCGCTTCTGTGTGAGGCATGCCATCCCTGCAACAGAGCTAATTCTTTGCAACGAAAGAGCCATTGAATCCTTGGGGGTATAGGCATGTGCCTCAATATCTTAAAAGGAGGACCACGTGATTTACCCTTCTTTTTTGATTTATCATATCTATCATGCCCACATTCATACATATCTATTTTTCTACATATTCCTCTCTATATATAATACAATCATTTTTCCATGCATGATATGATATGTACTAAACACCCAATACTTTCAACAATTTTTTTTCCTCTTCGCAGCTACCAGGAAAGAAAATATCGCTCGGAAGAAATTGAATAACTTGTAGTTGGTCATGGACAATATTAAATGTACATTAATGCCGATAATTATTAATTTTCATAAAATTGAGCATTTGTAATGTTGATTGTGTGATCATATTTCTCAAAATATAAGGGCCTTGATGGTCTATTACCTCAAAATTTTTGAGAAAAATGCATTCGAAAAGCCAAAATTTTCTTTCAAGTTGTACAGTAACATCATTTTCCCCAACTAGGTAGACTTTGACTGACTACCAAGTCCAAAGAGAGGGGTGGTAGAAGAAAATTTAAGGTTTTTGAAAAAGGTATCGATGATATGAGAATCATCCCCTAGCTGATCATCATTCTGGAATTCATCTAACAACATTGTCTCCATGGCAGTCGTATCCCTTAAGTAATCATCCATACCAACCTCTATTTGATTGCCTCCATTTCCAGCTTGTGAAGAACTACTATTATTGTAGTCATTCCTAATTGGTGAATCTGGACGTAGTGGGAATTGAATAGGTGGTTGATTCAACCATTCTTGGTATCATTCCTCTCTTATTTTTTCTCTTAATTCAACCTTCTCTCCATTTGAAATTTTCGTGAGGTGCAACAGAAGAAGGTAGGTAGGTCATTCATCATCACTATAATCCTAATAATTTTAAAAAATATATTGGAACAAGATTTGTACAAAATCGATGATATCAATTAGTAAGCACATCAATGCATGATTAATTGGTTTGATATTGAAATAATTACATTATACCAAACAACTATTATTACCATCATTGTCCTAGGATTGTAGCTAGAAGATGGCATGTTACAATTGGCTGGGTGAAGCGACTATCCATTTTCATCTACCAATTGTGCCTTGCGGTATGCTGCTCCTAATAATAGCTTTCTGACGTTTTGAACTATTTGAATATTTTGTGCATCTGAACTCGATTCTGAATCTGCATGAACCTACAAATTTTTATACATTAATTTTATTCAGTTGATTGACATGGATAAAATAAATAAATTCAATTAGATAATGAAAATATAAATAGAATATGAAGTAATTATGTCTGGAGATGGATAGGGAGAACTCTGCGATGGACTTGAGAAATATTATGGAACGAGATGGATTTTAAATAATTGTCCATTTGATATAATTATGAGATTTTCTCCCTGCATTTGAGAAAAATCAACAATACATTTTGGTGTACATACCTAAAAGTAATTTTGGTGCCTTAAAAATGGACTTATTGTTATCAGTGCTAATGTACTATTAACCGCACCGATGTGGTTTTATTAACGGCCGCACCAGTGTTGTTAGTTAACAAACACAATATCAGGAAAAAAAAGTGGTAAATTGAAAAATGGGCGGAAAATTATTTTTGGAAATTTAATTTCAGAAAAAATTTCTTTAAATAGTAAAAGCTATTCATTATTTCATTATTTTTTCAAAATTTTCAAGGGAGGTATTTGCACGAGAGACATACCTAGATCAAGAGAGCATGAGAGCACTGTGGAGTAGAAAAATAGTTTCAAACAACAACACTATTCAGAGAATGAGAATTTGAAACATATGGTGATTCACACAAAAACCTTATAGTATAGTAAAATTGTTAAATTTTACTGTAATAATTGTTTTTTTACAGTTTCTGTTAGATTTAATACATGAATAGTAAAAAATTTAAATTTTATTGTGAATTTTAATAATAAAATCATTTACAATATATATTCCTATTTACATTTAATTAAAATTTAGGAAAAAAACAAAAAAATCCATTCTAATGTTAAACCCTTGCTTCTTCTTGTTTATGTGACTAAGTTCACAATTAGGGATTTTCATTTTAGATTTATAGGGTTTGTATTACTATATATATATATATATATATATATATATATATATATATATATATATATATATATATATATATATATATATATATATATATATATATATGACATCTAACCTGCAAGACCACTTGCAGAGTTGGATCCCTATCCATTTCAATCCTTGCACGATTTAAAAAAAAACATATATATTTTTAATCGGTGCGAACTTTTTAAAATAACACACTGGTGCGTTGCGCGATTGTAGTATAGCGCATTGGGTGTATGCTGACAAAAAGAATTGTTTGATAAAAATAATTTTTTATTAATTTATTTTTATGTTAATCGGTGCACTAGTTTGAATATAACACACCGGGTCTCCTTGTTGACAAAGAGCACCATACAATGTTTCTACTGTATTGGCGATGTGTTTATAACGTTGTGAAAGGCACACTGTTTTCTTGATTTTTTTTTTATTTTTTTTACCTGAAAAGTATGTGATTTATTTATAAAATATATTAATGAATGGTACATGTTTCATATTGATTAAAATATGGCTGACAAGTCTTCAAGTAAGAAAAACACTGATAGCACATCCATAAAAGCAAAGAAGGCAAGTCCTTTGTAAATGCGTTACAAAAATTATTATTTTTGAACTATATGTAAGTTTAATTAATATGTATTGTTTAGTGTGTATCATTTAGAGCCACAAAATGATGAAGCTCGATAAGATTATTTCTGATCTAAGCCCAGAAGAGTGTCAAAGCTTGATGGTTACTGCGCACCGATGCATTTGTATGATATTGCGCACTGGTGTGTTTCTACGACCTCTAGGCACATCACAAATACAAATACCAATTAGAATGCCTGGTGCATTTTATTGACGACTACCACCAGGGCGAGAGGATAGGCGTTGCATGCATCGGTATCATTTTCCTTTAATGTGATGATGCATTTTTATAACTTAATGACCCGATGTGTTTTAACACCTAAATGACTCGGTACATTTTAACACCTAAACGGCCTGGTGTGTTTTAACACCAAAACGACCCGATGTGTTTTTACACCTTAATGGCGCCAGTGCATGCACCTTCCATTAGCTTGGTGCGTCTTTGTGGGTGACATGCACCAGGACGTTGCTAAATAACTTGGGGCTTTCGAAATTTATTTTCCATCTCAGTGATTGGTATATTTACAATACTGATGCGTACAGGGTAAAACGCACTAGTGCATTCACACATGATGCCCACACCGATGAGAAAAACATCTGTAAAAACCTTCGACCACCCAGGTTTTTTTAGTTGTGTTGAAGTTCCATTAAAAGCCCCATCAAAACCTCCGTCACCAAAAACAAATTTTGTAGCAAATGTTTTTTTGAAAATTTTGGCCAATTTTATAACACTAAAACTCTCCTTTCAAACCTCGGCTAGAGGGTCTTTTCCTTCTAGTGAGTTGATGATAGAGTGTGGATTAGATGCTAGTTATTAGATGCTAGTTGCTAGATGTTGAAAGTTGGATGAGAAAGAGAAGGAGAGAGTGGAGATGTGGAGTCTGTGTCTATTTATTTGATGTCCATGTTTGTTTATTTTGGGTCTTAGGCATATGTTTGAGTCAACAACTTCATGGAAGCATTATTGTAATTAACTATGTTTATTCATATCTGAGTTTGGCCCCCATGAGTCGGTTTTATGGTTTTTTCTTGTCTATAGATGGTGTCTATTTGGAAGGATGATGAGCCTTTTGGTCTAAATAATGTAACCATGGGCACAACGCCTCTTTCATTAATGATTAATATAACTAGATGGATGAGTTGCTTCATATATTCTGTGTATTTTTTAATGTTATATGTTATTTCGATGCATTAGTTTCTTGTATGATTTATGATAGTTTGGATTTTCATGATATTTATGTAGTATGGGATTATTGTATACAACATGCATATTTTCTATTCTGAACATTTATGAATATGTTTGGAGGGTCAAATAGTTATCAGGGGGTAAAGTAATAACTAATGTCCTTTGTCGGTAGTGGAATAATTTGTGTCTAGTGTCAATGTAACCCTCAATGACTAAACCTGCCACTTGTTGTCATCCATGAAGTGTGCTTGTCTCAGATTCTTTTTTTGTCTAGTGAGCTAAGGGGCTTAACACTTTGTGAAGTGTGCGGTAATTGGTAAAAATTGAAGTGTGTGTTAGTTAGAAGTTGTGTGTCATGAGTCATAAGTTAGTCCTTACAAACTGTAGAAACCTTGTTCCAAAAAACACACATTAACATCTCGGGTGAGACTTCACTCACTCATGGGTGTTGTTGAAAGGGTCGATGCTAAGTGGATCTTTGTTGGCCACTGCGTAGAAAATCTTGGGTCTATTAGAATCTCACACACTAATAAATGGTTTCATTGATGGGATTTGGATGGCTATGTGACAAGATTGTCTCATAAGAATGTCGAAGTTGTGGAATCCTACCTAGAAGGATATTACCAGGTGGTTGAAAAAAAAAATGTGAGTTTACAACAAAGGAAATTAGAGATAGGAATAAAAGAATGGAGAAATGGTTGCAAAAGTACATGTACACTGATTTTCTTGAAGTTTTCTTTACAAAGTTCCTAAATATCTTGACAATGTGGATCCAACAATTAAAGTAAAATAACCCGATGTATCGACATGAAGAGCCAAGGTAGTGGACATTGGAGGAGGTACATCAACTTCAAGAGGTAAGAAATAAGACATCTAATGTTGATGATTTTTGGTTTGAAATAATTCTTGAAGGATATGTTATGGTGTCGTATAATATTGCAAAGCATAAATTTATAAAGGGACTAGGAGGTAGATTCATAAGATTGATACAGTTGTTTATAATTATTTTGTTGTATTATCATGGTTTTCTGCCTCTAAAATCCGATAACATGAGTAACTAGACATCCCACACAAAAGGGGAAGTGGGAGAGGCCAAGTAGATGGTTTGAGGAACATAAAAGGAGAAGAGGAAGAAGGACTATGGTGGAGGCTGAAAGTGGGCCCAGAACTACACATAAAGAAGAAAAGGTAAAGTATGGACAAAAAGAGTAATGAGGATGGTACTTTGAGGAGTAGGAGTAGGTACCGATGGGTGATGCAAGAGGAGGTCTATTAATGTCTATTTCTGATGAAAGAAGCATCCCAGAGGGAGGGGCTAGGAGAGGCCATCATAGTATGGATAGTGCTAGTTACCAGAGCTATGAAGGGACGTAGTTTGGAATATTGAAAATGGATGAAGGAGAGAGATAGAAGTTGATTCCAAGCAATAATTAAGCTTCAGAACTAGAATAGAAGTATTAGATCGGGCATTGTGTTGAGGCCACAACCCTAAATTCATCCACGAATTAGGAGGCGAGTACTCAATGCACTGATACGACCAGTGTAGAGGAGAATTGTAGTTAGGGAGGAACATATACTAGCAGCAGTAGAATTGGTCGAGTTGTAGGAGGCTCAACACAAGGTTCTCAAACTCATAGTGGTGTTAAGTCAAGCGCACAATTTTCGAGAAGTTCATTAAGAATAGGTGGGAGTAATTCGTCAGGAAGTATACGCAAAACACAATGGAAGGCATATACTTATGGATGCCCATGTCTCATGGTGTTGGGACCAAGGACCTAGAGCAAAATTTTTTCATATTTAATGTTGTCTAGACAACCAAACATGTCTAGGATGAGGCCACAAATACTATACAAATAGAAGCCACATTTAGGGATTGCATGTTAACGTGGCACACGAATTTCAAAAGTACAACTCCATCTAGAAAAAATAATTCCCTGTTGGAGATCAAGAAAGCATTGATTAGGGAGTTCCATAAGCCAAAGTCAAAGTCCCAATCTATTATAGAACTAAATGAAATTAAGTAGAGTCTGGGAGAGTCGATATGGGAATTTTATTATCAGTTTAAAGTTTTGAAGGATAGACTAACATTCAAGATTCCAGATTCATAGAATAAAGAGTGTTTTATCATAATACTATTTCTGCATAGTAGTATACCCTTGACACAATATCAGATAAGCATAGAGTCAGAGGCTTTAGAACTTGTTCTGAAACTAGAAGCCTCGCGAACAGGAGGTGGGGTTAATAATGGTATGGTGCAGGTGCAACCATAGCTAGATTCATTAGCTTTCCAACTAAAGGACCTAACTAAAGGGAAGGAAAAGCATGATGAAGTATGGTGCACCATATTTTGGACATAGGGTCACAATAAATATGAAATTAATTTTTTGACCGACTATATGGTGATTGGCATAGAAAATCTGCTTGTACAAGGTAGAGGAATGTCATGTGGGATATGTTGGGTATGGGGCCATACATCACCTAGTTTCCCAATGATGCAAAAGTATGAGGCTAAAACTCATACTTTATTTTACTTCTTCAAATTGGTGGGTCATGACATACATCACTATCACGCACTAGATTTGATGCACGAGTGCATGTTTGATTTGTTCTAGGTGTAGGGACCCAAAGGGATGGAGGTCGTGTTAGCTAGATTCAAAAAACCCGTATATAACCCAAGAAGACAATATAACTATCAGGGATTGGGAGGAGGCATGGAGGTTAGACAACTTGGAGGAATAGGTCAAGGAATAGGGGGATTTGGTCAAGCATAAAGAACCATAATATGCTACAATTATGGACAATGAGTGAATTTGGCCCCATACTACACCAATCCTTGATGCACTTGAATCTATTGCAAATCATTAGATCATCAGAGAAGAATAAGGGACCCAAAATCCAGAGGATAACCGTCAAACCTCATAGGAATTAACACTGGGTTGGTGTAGAAACATGGGGAGGTTTCAGGACAAGAGAAGATGTTGTGAAGCCTCGAAGTCCACCAACATGATGGGTAAGGAGAGCACCTAAAGCCCCTCCTAATTTCAACCTTGTATGAGAAAATACGATATATACAGAGGGTTGGCAAGAAATGGTTGTGTAGAATGGGATAGGCCAGAGTTTATTCATGAAGCGACCATGCTGAAGATATTTGATGCCACTTGAGGTAGGGAGCATTGAACAACAGTAGATCCAGTTCAAATTTTGCTGCAATTTTTTATAGATCTGACAAAGGACCCCCGGGCCTTATAAAAGCTTATAAATATCATGGAACAATGTACTAGTGGATCTAAGGAGATTGTGGCTCGAGCTTCACTGAGGGTTATGAACCAAGTATCTCACAGGAAGAGAACCAGTAGATAATTTTGATTCAATGCACAAATCAAGGACTATGAGATGGATAAAATCATAGTATACCTCGGATCATATGTAAATATTATACTAAAAAGCACATGTGAGATAATGGTGAAGCCAAAGCTGAGTTGGTCTCCAATTCAACTCATATTGGCCAACCAACATCGAATTTTTCCTAACGAGCGATTGTCAAGAGTACCAGTGGATATTAACAAGGTATTGACCACCACTAATTTTGAGTTAATCGATATCGTGGATGACACTGATCCCCATCTGGATGCTTTGGGGATCAATTGGGCTTTTGAACATTAGGTAATTATTAATCTAAATAAAATATAAATCATTTTTAAAGGTAGGGATATACGAGCGATAACACCATTAGATATGCATGAAGGAGATCGATATGTTGAGCCAATTAAAGGAGAGATTAGTGAGGAGGAATTATACAACATATATAATGTCACATCTTGGTGGGATTAATATGTAAATCCTATAGCTTATGGAGTGTTGAGTTGACACAACATTGGATCTTGTGCCTCAGATTCAGAAGAAGCCTTGGGGAATTGGTAAAACCGACTGCATGAAGTTAGTACTTGGAGATGTGCGCATGTGTATGAGGATAGTGTGCTAGATAAGGACAAAGGTGCATAATCCACCTTGCATCAATGGGTTGTTAGTTATGAGCCTTAACATTGCATCAAAAGTGGTGCAACTCCTAGGGCTACCAACTTAAATTATCAACCTGGGTTTAAAACAAACCTAAGAGGGGCTGACATTGTATGTGAAATAGACACCTTCCTCTTCCTAGTTTGACTCCCTTTGATGCAAGTGAAATGAGGCAATGAAAAACTTCAAATAATCAAATATCTAGGTAAGCCACCAATCATAAGTTGCAAAAGGTAAAGAACGATAAGCAAATATATTATACTTCTACTAGAAATAAAATATATACTAATTGCAGAAATTAACATTCAAGAAGCAAGCAATATAAGAACTAAATGGCACCCTAGCCAAGCCTCAACTCAAAAAAAGTGGTCTTAGATCATTCATAGGCTATAAATATACTTCTATCATGAATTTGGAGTGAATCTATGCAAGGAAGATCCAGAAAAAAAACTACAACATGATTGTTATATGATTGTTGTTTCTCAAGATAACTTGCAAAATTCCTAAGAAAATCAGCTGCAAATGAAATGGGGTAAATTTTTTTATCAAGTAGGATGTCCTAGAACTCCAATCCAAGTGGATTCACTCAATAATACCCTTGTCAACATGCTCTAAAAAATAGCATAAAATTACGACTCTAAAAACCAGAAATTCCAGAATCAATGAGCTAGTTAACCAACCAAGTGTCTGACCTGATCAAGTGTAAATGCAATGGGGTATTTTTTTTTATTAATTATGATGTGTTGTGAAGATACCATGATGGGAAACCCTACTACAGAAATTTGATGTTATTTCTTCTACTTGTTAATTATGATACAAGCTATTTACAGTGTTACAGAGTAAACATTGAAGTAAATACAACTACCGTGTTCACAACATAAAAATACTGCAGAAACAATAACTAAGTTGAAAATAAATAAACACACACATACACATTTTTGTTTTTGGAAAATATCCTTGGAAAAATGCAATGTGGGAAAACTGGTGTAAAAACTAAGGGTTTTAATTATTATGCAATTGTTTTTAAATACAAGTCACTGGATTCCCAAACTAGCTATCTGATACAGAGATAAAACTAGACAAAAATATAGTGAGAAGATATCATAATGTCAAAGAAAATATGACACTGATATAACTGTAGATGAGCCCTTTGCGCTGTCTTTGCATAGTCTCTTCATCTTCCCACACAGTCAATGCGTCGCTGCTATTGGTACCACAATGCACCTCCTTGTGATCTCCTTCTTGTTGGAAAATTTGACCCTCTGACCTCCTGGTCTCTTACCCTGTCTCTCGGCACTAGATATTGACTGTTCCACAGTAGAATTTTAGACTCCCTCTGAAGCTATGCACTACCATAGTGTAACTTTTCACTACCTCTGCGTGGAACTATGTCGCCTCTCTCGAATTATTTATGCCTTATCTGACTTCCACTCTTCGGATCAAGGAAAAATTCCTCTGAAAAAATATCCCTGGCCCTCACTGCAAGAAATTACATCAGCCTTCTTCCAACAACTATTGTGTTTCTCTCTTGAGAAATTGATCTCTTGATCTCTTACTTGATATTTTTTCCAAATGCCCATGAAGCTCCTTCTTATAATCTATCATTGACATATCAACGACCAAAATTAAAACATAATCAAAGGATAAGATTAACTGAAAGTTGGTCAGTGTCTTTACCTAGAAGATTCACACCTGATATATTTAATACACTTTGATTAATCACATTTCGTAAGTTTAGACTTAGTAATACATTAAAAATTATTAATTATTTTAATTAAATCCTCTCTGGATGGAATTTCCCAGTATTCTTTATGGGTATTGTTGAATGCATGTGTATTAGCCTCTTTGCAAAATCTTGAGGCTATGGCACATTTGATGCTACAAAAATCAACACTCCATATTAGTGAGGAATGTGCTCAAGTGTTGCAACCTTCTGAAGAAAAATTTTGACTTCTGCTGATGTTGGTGTTCAGATGCTACTGCCCTCCAATCACTACATAACTCTCTTTGCACTGCATTTGTTCCGCTGCTGACTTTGGATGCTGTTGTCAACTACATCTTCACTGCAACTCCCTCTCATATGTTATTGCTGCAACTGAGAGATGTCCATCAACTGAACCAAATGTGTTCAAATTAATGCATTTTTCCACCGAGTTCAGACTGTCGCTAGCCTATACACTATCACTGAAGCCTCTGCACTGCTGCTGACTCTGTACCATGCCAACTGCACTGCTTCCAACTCTGCTCCACGCTACTCAGTTCCTTACGCTACTAACTACTACATTTGTCACTCTGGAAACTGAGTGCACCATATGTCACTCGTCCATTTTTCTACTACTTCTATAGGATCCTATAGAAAGAAATTTATCCAAGAGGTGGAATCTGCAAGGACCCTTCCCATCTATAGCTCTCCGAGGCTACAAAACCATATCACCCCACCTCTCCCCTAGAGGCATATGGGAAATTATGACAAAATCCTCCTCTAATATGGAGGAAAACCTATCGATTTATATGGTAGCATCTTGTTGATCCTACTCCTTCTCCTTTTCCTTCTTCTGAAGAGGACACTAAAAATTGAAGTGGTCCATCTCACCACAGCTGAAACACTTGTTCTTTGAAATTTCCTTTCCCATGTGCTCCTGCTACTACACCTTTGATGTAAGGGTTGCATTCTCCTCTTCCTTCTTGATCTTCACCCCACTTCTTCTGCCACCACTTATGGTGCTCTTCACAAAAGCACACATCATCTCATCTTGTTGTAGATCAGCCCAAACTCTCTCCTAATCACTCAATTTATCTCTGCCAAAAATACTCTGGACAAAGACTTTCCACTCCTCAGAAACACTATTAAGGGAAAGTTATACAAACTCAATACCTTGAGGTCCTACATTAGCCAAATGATTTTGGGTCTATGCTGTCCCCCTTCTGCATCCTCATTCATCTCATATTGTACTCCAAGTACATCTTATGCTTCTCGTAAGATCCCTGATATAACGTGGCCAATGCATCCCACATCTCTTTGGTTGTGTATTTACCTACTATGTGAGATATAATGTGATCTCTCACTCTTTCAAGGATCAAACTCTCCACCTTCACCAACTCCTTCTTGTAGGCCTTAATTTGATCTGCATCTATGGGCTCAGATACCACATTAATGATATAAGTTTTGAAATCATGCTATTTTAGAAGGAAGGAAGCCCTTTCCTTCTAGATAACATAGTTGGAGGTGTTGGGGTCCTGTGATTTGGCAGATTGGAATACCAAATGACAAGGCAACATCAGAACCACTTTGGAATCCTAGGATCTAGCCCTCCTAGATTCAGAGAGGGATCTCTCTATATGTGTTTTCAAAGGATATATCTTTAAGGCTTATGATATGATATTAGGCTAGTTATGAAGTGCAAGGGATTTGTTTTTTTTTGGTTGGGAATCATTAAATGAGAAGTTCATGTGAAGTGAAGGAGGAAATAAGTGGAAGGATGTTTCAGCATGGGAAGATAGGTCAAAAAAAATTAGTAAACCATTGGGCTATAGAGTCAAAAAATGGTTTACTTGCACAACAACTATTCAAGGGTTTTCAAAGGGAAAGTCATCTACATCAGAAGATATTTTAAGTTGAGTTTGTGGTATGGAACATTAAGAAGTGTGGTGAAAGAAGAAAACATATAAGAAAACAAAGGGCAGCCTAAGATTAGGTAAGGACTTTTAACCTATCCTGCTTTTGACATACTCTTAAGAATAAAACATTTAAGATAAACATAAAAAGTAACCTAAGATCAGGTAAGGACTTTTAACCTAGCCTTCTTTTGGCATACTCTTAAGGGAAATATTCAGAACAATTTTTTAAGACTAAACAAGGGATAGGGCTAACCATAAACTTCCTTGATTAGGACTCTACTTAGCATGCAGTGAAAAGATCATTCAAGAACAACATCTCAAGTTCTACTTAGCAAGACATGGGCTCACCAACATTCCTTGACTAGTTATAATCTATTGAAATCATTCCCAAACACACATTTAGAAGAAAACATAAAGATAAATCTTATCAGTCAAAATTAGGGTACTTTAGAAGTAAATCCTAATCTATATTTTACTGCTCTTTGTCAGAGAATATGAACAAAGTGGAAACATAAGGAGGATAAAAATTACAGTAAGAATAATATCACCAATGATTTAGATCAGGATCCAGTGAATCTTCTTGTCTATTTGATGTCCAAGACCAGTTACATACTTTGAGTCCAATAGCTTTTACAATTTGATACTTCTCTTCCTAGCCTACTATATTACAACTACTTAGCAACTCTTACTCAATAACAGTTCAAACAATTAACAAATTTCCAACCCTTTACAATGAGTTTTCTGTGAATACATATAGGTGCAAAAAGGAAGAGTGCTGCATAAATGGTAATAAATATCAATTAAGACAGAGGGGGAGAGGTATTCAAATGCCCATTCTACTTAATAATCATAGCATTAATTGTTTGTACCACTTCAGTTTCTTTTAGTTGAATCTAAAACCAACTAGCAGGCTAGTAATAACTCCGAGGCCTGTCCTTTGAAGCTAACTTGGTATGAAGTACCCTGTTTGACCTTTATGACAAGTAAACTGTCATTTTTTGGGTTTTGTAGCCCCATGTCTGCTTAATAACTGTTCTAACAGTTTTAAAGAGGGTTTGTCAGCAGGATGGCTGTCAAGGTGTCTTTGAGAGGTAAAGTAGACTATAGGTGTGCTTTTGGTCCTTTGGTGGAGTAATAGCTTTTGTAGATGTGGCATTCGAGACTTTTCTTCTGTTGATCTGTCTTGTTTTAGCACTTTAAACATTGATATTTATATTTTAATTGTGTTTTTAATGCCTTATTAGACCTTCTCGGATCATCTTCTATCTTTAAACTGTGTTTTTGTCTTTATCCTTCATTTTTTGGTTAAGCCTTTGATCTTCGGATTTATGCTTCAACCTCTAACTTCCACTGATCTTCTTTGTTTTCCTTTGTGTACAGGTGGCTCCTTTACCACACTGGAGGGTTTTGCTGTATAACCAATGCTTCACAAAACAATTGGTTGAAACATGGAATTAACCCTTGATATCCCCTTTTTGCATTATTTGGTCTCAAACATCGTCATCTTGAGACCTGCCATTGAATTGGACTGTGGGATGGCATTTTAGATTCAGTCGCCCTTAAAACTTGCAAAACAAACAAAATAGTTATAAAATCCTGCATTTCTTAGGTTTAACTATGAACAGAGGGTTGGGAATGGCTCAGGAGCGATTGCAGAGGACGAGAATTATGCGGAGGAGGGGATTCCATGGTCGAAACTAGGAAAAACAATAAAACAAATTGAATTTGAGCACGAACAGGGTAAGTGGATTTGCAGGAAAAACTAGTGGTTTTCACGCAATCGATGAGCGGTAAGCAATAAAAACCAATATGAATGCGATTCCATACATTGATCGCCATGTGTCCTTTGGAAAACCGCCCATTTCGTGTAGAAATGGGGTGTTAACCTTTTTTGAAGAAATGCGTGTGAAAATGAATGTTAACCATCCGATATGGGGGGGGCAACATCCATGGCTATGTTTATGCGAAAAATGGAGAGATGCACGATGATGGGGTGGTGGGACCTGACGATTGCATCAGCTATTTTATCGGGAGTGAAATTTTCATTGGGAAAGGTAAAAAGGCTTGGGATATGTGGGAGCCGTCGGATCGAATATAATAAATAGTGGAGATCTGATCTCTGGTTTGTGCAGATAAGAATTGGTCAGAGGAAATATGGTGGGGGGAAAGGCTGAACGTTGTTGGATTAGAAATATCCACAACTTTGATTTGTTTGGGAAAGTAATGGAGGGGGTTGAAATAACAAGGGAAGGGGGTTTAAGGCGGAGAATGGTCAGGTGATGCGAGGTCCGTTGGATGATTGGAATCAATGGTGGACATTTAAATCGACAGAGATGAACGCCGGTGGTGCAAGGAGTTGGGAAGTGGAAAAGAGCGATGTGCAATGGAGCACTAGCCGTTGGATCCGTGGGATGATCCAACGACTGAGATCTGGAGTGCGGGGAATTGAGAGAGGAATGAGCACCGTCAGATCTGTATTAGATTGATGGCTGAGATCAACTGTGGGGGGATGGAGTGTATAGGAAGGTTTGCGGGCCAGGTGCCTCCGCAGTAAATCTCAGCCGTTGGATGAAGATCTTTTGTGGTCAATAGAGTCAACTGCGGGGGCAATGGGGAGTATGGGCCACCTTGGTCGGGTGCCCCCGTAGTGAGCCTAAGCCATTAGATTTTCGTGATCAATGGAGGAGATTGTATCGGGGGCATAGTTGTCGGAGCGAGGAGTTATGAAGGAAAGGGGCTAGAAGGAAAGGAGCGGGAAAGGGTCCTGTGGGTGGAGCAAAGGACCAGGAGCAAAAGCAGAAGGGGCTAAAAGCTTTTAGTCGATGGTCATAAACATTGGGTTATATGTTGAAAAGGGTTAGGGCTGAAGGCCAAAAAGGGCTTAGAGCCTTATGTTTGAAAAAGGTCAGAATAGGCCAAAAAATGGGTTTTTTTAAGGCCTTTAAAGTGTTTTGATGGGTAAAGAGGGATGTTTTAAACCATAAAAAGGGGTTTTTATAGTTTTAGAGGATTTTCATGAGAAAATGAGGGTAAATGAGGGGAAAAAAGGGGCCTTTAAGAGGATAAATGAGTAATTATGATAGGTAAACACAGTTGAAAAAGTGGGTGAAAATGAATTTATGGAATGATGTAAAATGGCTTTAAAAACAGTTTCTTTTGTAAAAATAGGTCTTCTTTGAAAAATATCTTGTGGAAACAGCAGTGAAGATGATTTGTAAGATAAAAGACACCGAGAAGGTTTCAAGAACTAGCAGTTTTCCATGAAGATTTCTTCTTGAAGGCTTAAGAACATATTTATCCATCATTTTCTGTGACAAAGTTTAGGGATGGCTAACAAGGGGCACCCTCCAACTGATCTTGATCTCACAACCTAGATGATGTCATATTGCCAATCAATTAAAAAATTTCCTCCTCTCTCCTCTATGCAGCTACTGAATGGATCTACACACTCCTTACTAGATTCATTAGATCTGCTCCTAGCTAATGTTCCTCTACAATGATAAATTGAATTCCTTGGCTTGGAATTCTCTGAGGAAGAAATTCCCCCAGTATGTGCCCTTCTTTCCTCTTCTGATGCTTTTTTGTCCAGAAAATTGCTACAAAAAACCACATCCTACTTGAATATCTTCTCAACACTGAATCTTCTGCGCTAATACCTCTACCTCTAACAATATCTCGATCTGAAAAATTTAATATTTTTCAAATTACTTAGAGAAGTAATTTTCCACGAAAATTAGCCTTCTCGGCCAATAGATTGTGCAACCCCTCTCAGGTTAAATTTTCTTCTTACACAATCCTTCGAACTCTTATTTCTGCTCAGTTTTGGGCTCTTCCTTCTCTGCTCTCCTGCTTCACCTATGCTCGGATACCATGTGAAAATTCCATAATTAGAATCCCTATTACAAAAATCTAATGTTATTTCTTCTACTTGTTAATTCTGATACAAGTTGTTTACGGTGTTACACAGTAAACATAGAAATAAATACAACTGTTGTCTTCACAAAATAAAAAATAATGAAAAAACAAGAACTAATCAAGAAAGAAATAAACACACAAATATACATTGTTGTTTTCGGACATTGTCCCCGAAAAAACCCAATGTGGGAAAACTATTGCAGCAACTAACAGTTTTAATTATTATGTAGTAGTTTCTGAATATACGTCACTGGATGCCCAATTTGGAAATCCGATACAAAGATAAAACTAGACAAAAATATAGTGAGAAGATCTCACACTCTCATTGGAAAGGTTGGCACTCATCTAACTTGAGATGAGCGCTCTGCGTAGCCTCTATGTCTTCCCACATGGAAATTGTGTCATTGTTGTTGGGACTACATTGCACTTCCTCCTGATCTCCTTCTTTCTGAAAAATTTGATCCTATGGCCTTCCGGTCTCTCACCCCAGCTCCCAACACTATATCTCGACTATTCCCTAGGAGAATTTCAAATTCCCTCTGAAGCTTTGCACTGCCACAACATAGCTGTGCGCTGCCTCTACATGGCACTGCGTTGCCTCTCTAAAATTCTCTCTTCCTTCTATACCCTGCACTCTCCAGATTAGAAAAAAATTCCTCCAGAAAACTATCTCTACCTCTCACTACAAGAAATCACTTCTATCTTCCTTCGCCAACTCATGCGTTGCTCTCTTGAGAAATCGATTTCTTACTCGATGTATTTTTCCAAATTCCCATCAAGATCCTTCTTATAATCTCTCGTTGACATATCAACGACCAAGATTAAAATATAACCAAAGGCTAAGATTAATTGGGATTTGATATGTGTCTTTATCTAGAATATTTGCACCCAATCTAATTAATACACTTTAAATATTCACATTTCCTAAGTTTAGACTTAGGAATACATTAAAAATGATTAATTATTTTAATGAAATCCTCTCCATGTGGAATTTTCCAAAACGATTTCTAGGTATTTTGGATTGCATGTGTCTTAGCCTCTTTGCAAAATATTGAGGCTAGAGCACATCTGATGCTACAAAAATTAACATGTGTTAGGACTCTAATCCAAGTGGATCACTAAAAAATACCCTGGTTAACATGTGCTAAAACCTAGCAGAAAATTACTACTAATTTGCTACAGGATTGTTGGGAATGACCTTTTATCAACATTATTAATCAAATAAAAGTTCATAATAGGTATCTGAATATGTTTTATTCATATTTATGTTCTTATGATTGTTATGGAGTGCATAGGGGTGGTTAAGATTCTTGTGGGGAAAATTAGAATGTATTTAGAGGTTTTTTCCATAGTGCTATAGGATAGTCTGTAAATGCTACAGGATAGGGCCGAGAGATATTTGAGCATAGAAAAAGGTGGAAATAAGAGTGATGGAGGTTGGGGTATATCAACAAGGAATGAAAGAGCTTGGTTCAATCCTTATAGGGGTAAGATGGTCTATCTTGTAGCAAAAAAGGCAAGATCTCCTCTTCTTAAAGAAAAAATGTAATTATGGACAGACTGTAGAGAATCGAGGCAGAGTTGCAAGGGTGTACTTATGGGCACTTGAATCATTCAAAAATATTATTAAAAAATAGTGGCAATCCTATATACCAAAAATTAATGCATGTGCTAACATTGTCTGACCAAAACCTTTAAATGAGTGCAAGCTAGTTATTAAATAGAACCTACAAATGGAAATTAAGAGGAACACCGAATGGAAGTTTATTCCTGAACAACATACGCATAATCATAAATATGTTTGGCCAATCCTGCAACAAAGGAACCTTGTGAATATCAACACTATAAATATAGTACAAACTCTATTATCAAGACTTATTTTTAATGAAGTAATAACTAATGAACTAATCTAGGTTGAATGCATAAAGAAAAGAATAAAATACAAGGTGGCTTGAGTACCCAGGGTTGGGCCCTAACCCCAGGGGGCTCAAACCCCTATAAAGAAACCTCAAACTAAAAATAATTTGGATTTCATTAACTAGAAATAGCATTCATACATCAATATTCATAATTCTCAATACAAAGGATTTTCTCCTAGCTCCAAAACTCTCATCTGTTATTTGAATCCCATGTGGGTTGCTAGGCCCTCTTATTTAAAAAAATGTGATAAGGGGGGTTGTTTCCTTCCAATTTCATAAAATTGTGGATCTTTTTCCTTGATTGATTTCAAATTCCAAGCAGGATAGATCTCTATAAGCCATCCAAGCTCTTTTGGTGGGGAACATATCCCTACATTTTCTTAATCAATGGAGCTCAAAAATATTTTCAATAATTTCATAGTATTCCATTAATTTATTATCCATCCTATGGCAAGGAACAAGTCCCTATATTCTCTCATTTTGTAGATATTTAAGAGTTCATTCAATATTATCTCAATATTCTAAGAAAATAAATAATATTAGGCACATAATAAGCAAAGGGAAATTGAATTCCTATAGACCCATTAATACTATGAATTAACTTTATATTGTCCAGGTAAATAGGTTAAATGATTTTTTTAGGTGCCTAGGAAAGACAAAATGGGCCTTGTAAAAGATCCAATTTTTGGGCCCATCATATCCCCCCTATTGAAACTTTTTCTTGCCCCTGAGAATCTCAATCCTTATACTTATCCTCCATGTGCCTCTATTGTTTTGGTGTCATTGGCCTGCTTATTCCCTGCTCTGTACACTGGTCTACTTCATGTTCTTCTTATGTTCCACTATCTGCACATCCACTTCTTTCTACTCACCACAACATCACCTCTATCATAATTATTGCCTTTGTTCTTTAAATTTTTGGCTAGAGTCAGCCTCCTGTAGCACTTTGTCTTCTTCCTCTAGCATCTTGTACATAATCTTGTAGCACCATGTTTTTACTCCTCATTTCTTGATCCTTTGTCCTAATTCACTTTTTTTGGTAAGGTAGTGATCTTGCTTATGTCAGTTTCATTGAAATTTATCTACAATTCTCTTACTGCTATCATAAAATCTTTGTCAAAATTTTCAAAGAATCCCACCCAGTTGTAAATTTGGAAAATGGTGGGAACCTCAGAGTATTATGGGTCCTTGGGAGATTTTCATGTTCCCTCTTATTAAAATCCCCTCCCATGGCTCAAAAATATCTCTGACATGTCAAAATTAGTGCTCGTTGGCTTTCCTACAGGATCTAGAAAATTTACGACTAGTGACAGAGTTATGAGTTTAGAGTGGTCTAAAAGGTGTTTCAAACTTTGAATGTGAAGCATTAAAAAAAAACACATTCTTCATATTATTATTCTCAAAACAAGGATTTCACTTCAACTTAAATTACAGGAAAACATAGACTAATGTATCTTAAAACCCTTCATGTAGTAATGGGTAAAACTTAACCCTTCTATTGGTATAGGCTTGATGCTCCCTTAATTATGCACTTTCCTCGTTCCTGTATCTTTTAGGTCACTCTTGTAGCACCTTGATTTTCCTTCCTGTAACACCCCCCTTCTTCTCCTTAGTTCTGGGTGGCAAAGAACTTGGTCTTTCTTAGCCACCTATAGTGACCCCCAATACTTAGACACATACAAGATAAATTGCATAGTGTTTCATGGAATCCAAAGGGGTTGATTTGCATACCTTACTTACCTATGGAGCTACTTGATGTCACTTTGGATCTTGAGGATGTTTGCAGGTGTTGTTGGAGGTATGTCTCTTTCCTTTTTGACTACATGGAAATCTTCTTCTCTTATGACTAAATGGAGATATGATTATTCATTTTTGGGTTTTGTTTATGGTAAAGATTATTACGCAAGGACATTTCTTCATGTAGGTTCTCTTTGTACCAGATGTTGTTGCTTATTGGGTGATCAAAAATCCTGTAGTAAGTGACAGAGGGTCCTATAACTTCTCGAGACCAAACTAGTGACCCTCTAATACCTTCATGTTGGTTTCCCTTTGAATTTGGTGCTCCAATTGTGGTCCCATAAGGTTTGTGTAGATTGCTAAAAGACTGCGTGTATTCCTATAGCAGTCACATAAACCCTTCTAGGATCACAATTTTCTGAAAATTCTTATAATTCACAAGCATCCTATGGACAAGGGTCTGACACCTTTTCGATGGGTGAGGAGATAGAAAAGGAGCTAAAAGGGAGTGTTTATAATGGAAAAAAGTGGGAAATTAGGTGGAGGAGAGTCCAAGTGCTATGATAAATGGATGATGAGGTTATGGTGGACCCCTACCCTTGTTCCTAGGTGAAAGATACAAGTTCTAAACCCTCTTTTTATACATATCACAATCCTATAAATAATCTTGATGAATCCTGTAGCACTTTTGGGACAATCCGATAACATACTTGTTTAACCCATATCTCTCAAACAATATATGTATTCACCTCAAATATTTTTCGCATGTTTCCATAATCCTTATGCATGTACCCATAAAAAAACCTTGGCCAATAGACGCACAGAGCTTGGAAAAATGAAAAATTTGTGTTGATGATGGTGGCCAATTTATCAAAAATTATGCACTGGAATTTGCTAAAACAATTTAAGCATGTTACCATCATACTTATGCATATCCCCATGAAACGTCTCATCCAATGGATACATGTTTTTTGATATATGGCAAAAACAATTTATTCACTGTGTATTTTAGCAATCCTATAGCAACACAAAACTTTCTTATAGCATTTCAGGACAATGAGGAAGACGAATGGGAAAGGCTTGGGAATGATGGGTGGATGTTGGAAAGGGATGAGGGTGATGGATTAGTACATTGACTTGGTCCTATCAGAGAATCTTGGAAAAGGAGGTGAAATATTAACTTTGAATTCCCTTAAATAGATTTCTGATCAACTTTTTCTTATGGTGCTAACTTGGTGTTGTTGCCTATAGAGGTTTGAGAGCACCCGTTTTCATCAAATATATATACCTAGAGCAAAAAATTATTTCTTATTTTCATTTTTTTCTAGGCCTACTAACTACCTCAATGAGGTTTTCAACCAATAGGTATAGCTAGGTGCCTCAGAGGAGGTTTTCACCTAGGATATTATTTCCTTCTTTTTTCTTTTTTCCCCTTTTTTTCTCTTTTTCCGGCTCCAATGACCACCTCATGGATATTTTCAATTAATGAGCCAACCCCAGGCACCTCAAAGGAGTTTTTCACCTGAGATTTTATTTTTTCCTCTTATTTTTTATCTTTTTATGGAGCCATGTACATAAAAATATGACAGATAAACTCATGTGTAGGATCAAAAGATATGCTTTGACATGTACTTGAATATGAGAGACAAAATACTTTTACTTTGATGATGTCAAACATTGTTGAAGAGAGTGGTACTCCTGCTTAGTGACTGTCATGAGCCAAATTTCAATATAGTTGTGATTCCCTTGGTTCACGTTCTTATCTAGATCATTATGTATGCCTTATTCTTCCCTTCCATTCAAATATTATACTATTTTCTTATTAGTACCTTGAAAAAATAAAGGATCTAATGATAATAATAATAGAAATTATTTAAACTCAAGCTCTAATGGTTGTTATCCATCAAATGTTGTTCATGATTCTTCTGGATCTTCTTCTTCTAGATGTTGTTCTTTAATGGCATTAAGATAATATGTATTTTGTAATACTCTCCTTGATCTAAGATGAATACCATTTAGATCAAGAGGATTTTTTTGGAAGCTTTTTACCTAAACATTGTAAGTGGGTTGAGTTACTTAATTGTTTAGGTTTGGAAATGGTTGTATAGGTAGTTGAGTGGGAGTGGATCTTTGAGATGGATGTGGTTGAAGCTGTGGTTGTGGAAAATGTAGATGGTATGGATAGCATGGAGTTGGGTATGGAGGATATTGAGGAATCAATTGTGGATATTATGGATTTTTCCCATAAGGTCCTTGCAAACCTTGTTTTTAAGATCAGTTTTGGGGCTGAGATGGCCAAGGTTACTGAGTAAATGGCGTGTTCCAATTACTTTGAGATTCTTGTGCATAACATCTGAATTTTGAATCATATCCTTGCATCATACTAGGTTGACTAGGCTTCCATGGTATTCTTGGAGCTACGTAACATAACTACTTTGGTGATTGAATTGCTCCATTGTGCTCATTGTAAACTTCGTTCAAACTTGGTAATGATGGGAAATATTTAGTAGCATCTGATTATACATGGATAACACAAATATCAACATCCTCTTTTTTCTCATTTTTAATTTTGAACATATCTACTTGTTCACTTATATTGCTAACAATTTTGGTTTTAAAGTTATCTAGCAAATTTCCAAGTTCAACTTGACTTACCGATATTGATGTTGATTTACTTAATTTTTCCCTTACTCTTGATATGCACTTGCATAATTCATAAATTTCTTCAAATGATAATTGGTATATATCACCTCTACTCATGAGATTAAGGAGATCAATACACTCATCCCTAATTTTTCTAAGTAAGAGGGTTTTTAGTGTGTCAAATCCTAAATGATGTAATTTTTCCCTCTTAACATTATACATCACATCTCTCTATTAGATCCTTAAGGCTCTCATCTTAAGATCATGATATTTATATTTTTTTAGAAATATCCTTTGTATATCATTCCATGATCTTATTGAATTATCCCCTAAACTCTTGAACCATTTAAGAGCTTTATCCTTCAATGTTGTTGAAAACAATCTCAATTTTTGAGTGTTTAATAAGTAACCATAAGATTTGCAAAGTATTCCAAGTTCAAAGAGAAAGGTTTCTAGATATTATGACCTCATACCATTGAAGTTGGGAAGGAAATATGGAGGGATGTTCTTAAAATGAGCACTGATATCAATATATTGAATGGGAAATCCTCGAGGATATCCCTCATCGTCATCATCTCCATTCATTTCTTCTACTTCTCTACTAAATTTTCTTCCTCTACCTACAAAAGTGGATGGTGCCATGGTTATTAATACACCACATGATTCAAATGGGGGGATTTTGGTGTTGGATAAGTATTTTTTGGTTTTTATATAATTTCTTGAATGAGAATGCTAATGCAATGCAATATGCCTAATGCATTTTTTTTTTTGCATAGAATATGAATGAAAAAAATAAAGAAGGAATCATTCCAATAATAAGTGAGTGCTTGATGTGAAACCTTCCCTGGAAATGATGCCAAAAAGTGATGAGCCTTGGTATTGCAACAAGAGTGGTGTAGTTTCCAAGGATACCAACATAAATTATCAACTCGGCGTTCGTACAAATTTACGAGGGGGCGACACTATATGTGCAAAAAATACCTTCCTCTTCCTAGTCCGACTCCCTTTGATGCAAGTGAAAGGAGGAAATGAAACAAATTCAAATTATAAAATATCTAGGTAAGCTGCTAATCTTAAGTTGCAAAAGGTAAATAACGATAAGAAAATCTATTCTACTTTTGTTGGAAAGTAAATATAGAATAATTGCATAAATCAAAATTCAAGAAGAAAGAAATGTAAGAGATAAATGTCGACCTAACCAAACCTCATTTAAACCAATGTGATCTCATAGCATTCATAAAATATATATACTTCTATCATGAATTTGGAGTGAATCTGAGCAAGGAAGATCAAAACAAACTGCTACATAATAGCTCCAAAATTGTTATTTATAGAGTTAACTTGCCAAATGTTGAAGAAAATTACATGCAAATTAAATGTTGTAATTTTTCTTAATAATTAGGATTTCCTATGACTCCAATCCAAGTGGAATCACTCAAACATTCCCTTGTTAACATGTGGTAAAATATATCATAAAATTACTACTCTAAAAACCGGAAATTCCAAAATCAATGAGCTAGTTAACCTACCAAATCCCTAACCTGATAAAGTGAAAATATTGTTAGGTATCCGTAGTTTGAAAGATTGAAAAATAAAAATGCTACAAAGCCTACATCAAAACCACTTTGGAATCTTAGGATATAGCCATCCTAGATTCAGAGAGGGATCTCTCTTTATAAGTGTTTTCAAAGATATTATCTTTAAGGCTTATGATAGGATATTAGGCTAGTTATGAAGAACAAGGGGTTTGTTTGTTTTGGTTGGGTAGAATAACATGAAGATGAAGGAAGTCTATATGAAGGGTGAAGGTGTGAGTAAATGGACAAGATGGTTCAACTGATAGGATAATTAAGGAACATCATCAATCCTTTGGGCTATGGAGTCACAAGAGGATTTAATTGCACAACAAGTTTTAAGAGTGGTCCATGGGGAAAGTCATCTATGTCAAAGGATTTCTTTAAGTTGATTTATGGTATGAAACATTAAGAAGTGGTGAAAGAAGAAAACATATAAGAAAACAAAGGGCAGCTTAAGATCAAGTAAGGACTTTGAACCTAGCCTGCTTTCAGCATACTCAAAGGAAAACAAAGAATAACTTAAGATCAAATAAGGACTTTTAACCTAGTCTGCTTTAAGCATATTCTCAGAAGAAAAAATTTAAGATAAAACAAAGAATAGCTTAAGATCAAGTAAGGACTTTTAACCTAGCTTGCTTTCAGCATATTCAAAGGAAAAACATTCAAGATTAACATAAAAAGTAGTCTAAGATCAAGTAAGGACTTTTAACCTATCCTGCTTTCAACATACTTTCTAGGGATCTTTTCAAAGTAACTGTTGGAGAAGATACTAGAGGACAGGGCTAACCATAAACCTCTCTAATTCAAATTTAGTTAGCAAACTTTGTATGAACATTCAAGGACTGAATCTCAAGTTTTACCTAGCAAGACAAGGGATCACCAACATTCCTTGACTGATCACACTCTATTGAATTATCCTCAAATACAAAAATAGCAGAAAACATAAAGATAAAGATTTATCAGTGAGATTTAGGGTACTTGATAGTAAATCCTAATCTATATTTTCTGTTCTTTATCAGAGAAAATGGAGAGTATGGAAAACATGAGAAAAATAAAAATTTACAATAAGAAAAACATCACCATTGACATAAAACAGGATCCCATAAATCAGCTTGTATTTGATGTTAAAACCAGTTACAATCTTGAAGTCCAATCCGTCTTTATAGCTTCAAACTTCTCATCTCAAGCTTATGTTTCTTCAATTCCTAACAGAGCTATAGTATGCTTCAACAGCTATTTACATTCAACAATTATTCAAAACCCAACCATAATATTGTCTTCTAGAGAATTATTTATAGAAGAATGAGAAGGTGGAGTGAAAAGATGTCTATTTGTTCAATTAATATATAGTAAGTGCTTCTCGTCCTTTGAAGGGCCAAATGGGGAAGATTTCAAATGTTTTAACTCTGCCAATTGATTATTACATTAAATTTCATCAAATTTAGTCACTTTTGTTGACTTTGGAGGCTTTTGGTAGGCTGGCAATTAATTCTGAGCTATCTTTGACAAATATCTCTGACTGTGCATTTAATTTGTATTCTTTTGAGGAAATAAGTCTGTAGGTGGCATTTTTGGTCTCCAGAGAAGTAAAAGCTTCTGATATTTGGCATTTAAAGCCTTCCTTCTACTGATCTGTCTACTTTAGTGGCTCGAAACACTCATTTAACTCTGAATTGGTGCTTTAGGGCTGATCATGCTTGCTTTAATCTTCTTCGGTCTTCAATTGTCCTTTTGCTGAATATATTCACTTTTTAATTATCTTTTTCCTTTGGTTCTCAGCCTTTCTGTCTTTAATTCACTATATCAACCTTTAATATTGCTTTTAGGCCTTTATAACTATCTCAAGGATTTATTTACTGTGTTTATCCCTTCAAACTGTGGATTAAGCCTTTTAATCTTCAAATTTTGCGCTCTAGCCCTGGACTTTAAGCTCAAACCTTCAATCTTTAATCTTTGTTTCTTTGTTGTGTGTGTAGGTGGCTTTGGCACTTTGGAGGGTTTATAGTTTAATCGATGTCCATGAAACACCAATTAACCTTTGGAACTAAACCCTTTCATCCCTTTTCTGCATGATTTGGCCTCTATTTGGACCAGAAAGGTCGTCACCTTCTGGCCCATCCTTTTATGGACTGTAGGAGGGGATTTCAGCCTTAAAACCATTATAAAACCTGAAAAATCCCAATAAAACATGTTATTAAAACCTACGGGGTTAGAAAGACTACTTTGGAGGCTAGAGAAGGCGGTCCTATGGAGAAAACTTGTGAAAATATGGTTTAAAAACTGTATTTGGCGTGAAAGTGAGCAAAGTGGTTTTACGAAAACTGTCGACGGTTTTTGCGCATCAAATGGGTGGTAAGCGATTTATGTTCGATCGAACGCAATCCAATTAATGCGCAACACCTGTTCCTTACAAAACCAGCGGTCTCCCGTGGATTTTGATTGTTAAACCGCAACAGCGAAAGTTGTGCGAAACACAATGTAGGCCGTTGGATCAAGCGGAGCATATCCAACGGTGGAGGGATGAGCACGATGGAGAAAGGTGCTCGGGCGTGGAATTAGGTGGGAGCTAGGTGGTAAGAACTGATTGGATGTGCATTTTAATAGTGGGAGGTTTGATCGGTGGGGTCGAATGTCGAGTTAAATGAGAACCGTTAAATCAAAATAGATCTATGGTGAGGATCTATTGTGAGGGTGGATGAATAGATACCAGTCGGGAGAATGGAGGGTAAGAGGGGAAGCATGGTGGCCGTTAGATCAAGGCTTGAGGCCTTTGATCTACGACCAAGATTTCTTCGGGAAATGGTAAGGCGAGGGGAAAAGAAAAGGGGCCAAGGAAAAAAGGAGGAAGATATGGTCTCATGGAGGGAAAGGAACTGAGAGCGATGTGTGAAGGGCTAGGGAAAGAGGGCTAAGTGCATCGGGGATCAATATAAAATAAGGTAAGGGGGAAGGAGAAAATGGAACTTTGATGGTGCGATGACGATGGGGCTAAGGGCCCGGGCATGGTCACATGGAGGAGTATGTGACTAGGGGCCAAGGAAGAAGGGGCTTATCGCATCGGTAGGTCACATTGGAGGGGAACAAAAGACATGGGAGAGGAAAAAAAATAAGTGTTGATGCGATAGGAATTTGCTCGATGCGATGAGCGGTAGTGCCTGGTCATTGGGGCATGGTCATATGGCAGAGAGAGGCCATGTTTTTAAGCACTAGGGGGCTTAAAGCCTGTTTAAATATGAAAAAGTGGAATAAGAGGGTTTTTATGCATTTTTAAGGTTTCGATAGGTAAAAGGGGGGGTTTTAAACAATAAAAAAGGCTTTTTGTGACTTTAAAGGGATTTTTGAAGGTTTTTTAGGGAAAATGAAGGGTGTAGAGAAGGAAGAAAGGGATTTTTTCAAAGGGAAATGGAGGATGAAAAAGGGGAAAATGGGTGATATAGGTATTTTATGAGGATGAAATGGTGGGGGAATGAAATGATGAAAATGGAACCTTAGAAAACAATTTTCTTTCGGAACAACAGGCTTTACTTGGTGGATTTCTTTTAAGGGAACAACAACATTTTGATGGGAACAACAGGCTAAGGAATAGCACTAAAGGAACAACACTTTTTAAGGAACAACAGGCTTCAAGAATGAGTATTTTTCTATTAAAATAATCTTTTGAAGGCTCAAGACCTGTTTTAGCCATAATTTGCTATGACAAAATTTACTGATGGCTAATAGTGGCTCCACTTGGGGATGGCAGCTCCTTGGAGATGTCAAGAACTTTAGAATTTTATCTTTGGGATGCAGACCTGTGCCTTATCCATTGACAACCTGCTTCTACTTTGATCATGCTGCTTTTAAAATATGATCAGTACTTACATCAAACAGAATTATTTCCCAAACAACTACCTACATAGCCTACTTCCTAACATTTTTTCTTCATAAGGTGCATTTGGACTTGCAGACCTTAAACATCAAAATTTTATTCTTTGAAAACAGGAAAAAATAATCTAAATCTACCCTTATTTCTCCCATGAGTTCAGATTAAATTGTTGAACTCATAAATTCTCTACCTAAGCCACTATCTGCCAGGATTAGACTGTCTGACACATTTTATTTTCTGTTTTCTAAAACAAAAATTTGAACACAGTCAAATCAGGATTAGACTGTCTGATTTTCTATTGTGTCTATGGATGTATGTACAAGTTGCACATATACTTTATTTGTAGAAATTTAAAACAAAATTGTGAAGGCTTAAGATATGAAAAAAGCATCCTTCATTCTTTCTTTCAGCTCTGGTTTTGATTTTTTAGAACTGTTCTCTTTCTATCCTTTCTTGGTTTAGATTTTGAAAATGTTTGAACCATTCTTTCTTTTTCTTTTCCTCAGATTTTAGTCTGATCTGAGCCATTTCTTTCTATCCTAATCTAATCTACTGATAAGCCAAGATTAAACAATTTGAAAAATCTGATTTACTAACCTATCAGCAGTAAATTGAAAACTATATAGTCATGATTAGGTTGTACGACTAAATAGCAATGTTCTTTTGGTAGTGACATTTTAGCTTGCACACTTTTAGAATTCTCTTTTTTGGTATGGGGTTGTACCTTTATTATTTTATTTCTACCCTCTTTATCTCTTTTTCTGTTGTTTTTGTATTTTTCTCTTTTTCAAATTCAATAGCAGTGTTATATACAATGAAAAAAATATTTGAAACTAAGAATATCAGTTAACAGAAATAATGTTTGAGAGCCCTGCCATTGACAGGACCTCCAAAGTATTCATCTCCATCCAATTCTTCCAAAAATAATGCATTGTTTCCAATGGTAGATTGAATGAGATAAGGGCCTTGTCATAAATTGTCAAATTTTCCATGTTTTCCCTTATCTTCTCTTCTTCAATCCCATTTCAAAACTTTATCACCAATATTTAAATCACTTGCCTTGGTTCGTTTGTCAAACAACTTCTTGATGTTTTCTTGTAGTTGTTGTGCTTTGATGTATACTTCCTCTCTGGTTTGTTGTAGATGTATAGTCTGGTTTATTCTCCTTGTCACATCATCATCTTCAAATTGTACTTCTTGGATCAGCTTCATGACTGGAACTCCTAAACTGGTTGGAAATATTACATCAGTTCCATGAAATAGCCAGTAGGAAGACATTCCAATGGATTTTTTAATGGTTAGTCTATCTTCCCATAAAGAATGTACTATCTTATTGTGTCGTGATTTTTTGTTATCTTCCAACAACTTCTTGATTATGTTCACCAAAATTTTATTTGAGGACTTTGCTAGCCCATTACATTGAGGGTAATAAGTTGTAGAATGGCCCAATATAATCTGATACTTATGAAATAAATCTACCATATTTTTAGATCCAAATGTAGCAGCATTGTTATTTATGATCTTCCTAGGATAGCCAAATCTAGATAGTATATGGTTTTCAAGGAATGAAATGATGACAGAGTCTGGCATTCCTAGATGGGATGGCTTCTATCCACTTTGTAAAATAGTTTGTTGCTGTGAGGATCCATCTATGTTGGGTAGATGAGGCAAGATGGATATCCCCAATGAAGTCTAGACCCCACTGCTGAAAAGAAGCTTCAACAGTGATTGGTTGCAAAGGTAATGGAAGTAGTTTTCTTTTGCCTTCAAAGATTTGGAATTTGTGATAGGCAATAATCATTTCATGGACATCTTGAAAGAGGGTGTGCCAGTAGTAACCAGATCTAAGGATTTTGGTATCAGTTAATTTCCAGTAGAGGTGGCCTCCACATTCTCCTTCATGAAACTCATGCTTGATCTTATCTGCATCAGTCTCAGGAAAACATTTAATAAATAATCCACTAGCATCTTTCCAATATAAAAATTTATTCAAAATGCAGTAATTTACAACTTTCAACTTTATGAATCTTGCCTTTTTTCTAGACAAACCAAGAGGGACATTAAGATTGAGCAAAACATACAAAATGTCAGCATAACAAGATGAATTCAAAAAATGATCTTCAATAATTAGAGTTGAAAACTCCTCCTGTTCATATAATGCATTAAACATGTTTATATCAAGAGCTTGAAAGTTGGATTCAGCCATAAGTTTTGCTAGACCTTGACCTTTTATGAGCTTAGTGGGCTTGATTTCTAAGTCATATTCTAAAATTACAGCAATCCACTTTCCTCTCTTGCCATATATATCTTGGGTCAATATGTCTTTCACAACTGAATGAGGCACAAATGTTATAATGTGAGAGGGTAAAATGTAAACTCTAAAGTCTTTTAAGGCTTTGACCAAGAAAAAGGCTTGTTTTTCCATTATGTTATACTTCAGAGGTGCATCTCTCAATGCCTTGGTGAAAAATTCAATGGGCTACTCTTGTCCATTCAAGTTCTTCTGTAATAGGACAACGGCTACTCTCTGTTCTGATGCAAATGAAAAAAATGAAGAAATCCTCTGTAAAATCAGGACTAATGAGAACTGGTGTTTTGGTAAGGATTTTTTTTACCAACTCAAATGATTTCTTTGCTTCTAAGGTCCATTTAACTCCTCCTTATTCTTTAAGCATGTTTGTCATGTTTCTAAGGAGTTCAGCTAGATTGGGTATGAACCCTCTCAAGAAATTAATCTTTCCAATGAAATATTGGAGTTTATTGAAGTTTCTAGGATGGTTGATTTGCAATATACCATCAATCATTTTTGGGTCTATCCTTATTCTCTCTTCTGATATGATATGTCCAAGAAGTTTACCTTCTCGGAGACCAAACAATGTTTTCTTTGGATTTAATGATAGTCCAAATTTTCTGCATTTTTCAAAGACTTTTCTCAAGTGTATTAGGTGTTCTTCATCCTTTTTAGAATAGATAGTGATGTCATATAAGTAAATTACTATGAAGTAACCTATTTATTCTGAAAATGCAATATACATGGCTCTCTGAAATGTGGCACCAACATTCATTAAACCAAATGGCATTTTCAAATACATGAAAGTACCCCAAGGTGTAGTAAAGACTATTTTGAGTTGATCATCAGGATGTACCAAAATCTGATTGTAACCTGAGAAGCCATATAGCAAAGAAATTCTTTTAGAACCAACTACCTTTTGTAAGATATGTTGCATTTTGGGAAAAGGATAGTTGTCCTTCAGTGAGGCTTTGTTTAAGTTTCTAAAATCAATGAAAAGCCTTATCTACCATGTTTTCTTTCTAACTGATAAAAGATTAGACACCCACTCTGAGTATCTAACAGGGACTATAATTCCAGCATCATACATTTTTTTAATTTCTTTCTCTACCAGAGGTAATTGAACAGGGTTAATTCTGCGCAATTTTTGTTTAAATGGTTTCTGGTTTTTCTTGAGGGGTATCTTATGCTGGATTATTTCTGTATCATATGATTTCAGATCTTCATAACTCCATCCAAACACATCAGAAAATTCTTTAAACAACTCAATATATTTCAATTTAATGTGAGCTGGCAGTGTTCTAGACAGTTTGATCATTTTGAGCTTTTCCTCACTGCCTATGTTGCATTCTTCCATTTCAGTTTCAATAGGTTCCAGTTTTGGCTTCTTGGCCACATCATTCAAGTCAAATAATTCCTCTAAAGGGACCAGTCCTTTTGGCAAGCTTTGATCTTTAGATTGCAGCACTTCTAAGTCTTCATCTTCTAAATCTGTGCTAATTTCTCTCATATGTTTGGGTTCATTAGTTAACAGATTTATTTCAGCAATCTCTGGAGACTTTTCTTATTCAATAAGTGGATTTTCTTCACTAGGACAGTCTTGAACATCATACTCTGAATCTGAGTTTGGTGTTTTAAATTCATTTTTGGACTGTAGTTTCATTATCTAGGACAGTTGGCCTATATTTGACTTGGGTGGTACATTGCTTGGTTTCATAAGGTGTTAAACAAGTTCTAGTAGCAAAGGCTAATCCACTAGCAAGGACATTTTGGTTCCTTGGGACAAAGGTAAGTTGGAATTCCTCAAATGTTTTTAACAAATCCATGGCATCATCTCTATAGGCTCTAAGTCTGGGATGTCTGGCACTATATTCCCCATTTACTTGCCTAATTATTAATTTTGAATCTACATGAACTGATATCCTCTTGGCCCCTAGTTTTTTCAATAAATGCAGGCCTAAAAGGAGAGCTTCATACTCAGCGATGATGTTTGTGCATAGGAAGTTTAATCTATAAGAATGCCCCTCAACATGATTTTTTTTCAGTGTTGAGTAACCATATGCCTGCTCCTACACCAATTTTAGTGCAAGACCCATCAAAACTCATGTTCCAAAGATGATTGTTTTCAGATTTGTGATTTACTTCATTGTTGTCCTCTCTATCTTTTTCATAATTATGTTCTGTACAAGCCTGCACTATGTTTGTCAATTGTTTTTTCCTCAAGATTTTCTATGTTTTGAGGTTTAGTTCTTTGATTTCCATGATCTGCACTATTTTTGTGACTGTTTTGAACCTTAAGACCTGTAATCTGCTTTCTTTAATTTTCTAAATCAGCAAACTGCCTTTTAGTTTGCTCATTATTTTCCTCTTCATCTCTGGCTACCACTATGATTGGATGTGTAGTGACCACTACATTGGATGATGTTTCATAGAATAAATCTTGCTCATTAGGAATATCATCATTGTAAAGAATGAATGAGTCAAGGTCAGTGTGTATGGAATAGAGAGGAGAATTTTCTAGTCTTTCTTGGTTACTCACCATGTATTTCATGTTTGTTTCCCTATAGAGTATTCTAGGTTGACTGAAGATAGGGATAGTGGCATAAGTCATATCCATCTGTATAGTGCCATGCAACTTATCCCCCCATGATCTTGAAAGAGGCATGCCATATTTTGGGAGTATATCAGCCACTACAATGTCCATCACTAAGCTCTTGGCTGGTATTTGGGCTAAGTTAACACACAGATCCTTTATTAGGCCTAAGCATCTCACCCTACTTGAATCAAAGAAATATAAATCTTTGTGTGGTCTAGTGACCTCTAAGCCTAATCTTTTCATTATTACCTTGGGCATGAGGTTGTGTGATGCTCCCGAATCAAGCATGGCATTGTGTAAAATATTATCATGGATGTTCAAATTGATGTAAAATGGAGGGGTAGTTCCTTCTTGAAATTTTCCTTCAATTTTTGGTCCAAATATGAGCTTTGGGTCATCATCATTTAAGTTGACAATGTCATGAACATCTTCTATGTTCAAAACTTTCATAATTTTACCTCTATATACATTTTGAGTGACTAACTCACTAAGTGGGACAGAGATTTTGATTTTGGAAATTTCATTCTCTAGGCTAAAAGGAATCTGATTTTTTAAAATGTTTGATTCAGCCTTGTTAGTCAACCCTTGTTCAACAAAATCAGATTGTTGATTTCTACTATTTACAGCAGTCAGAATGTTTTTTTCTAGAGCATTAGCTGAGATGCTAGTGCTGCTGGGGTTAACACCCTATTTTTCATTGACTTGGGTGTTTTCCCTTTGTTTAGATCAGAACTTACAAGCACTGTTTTCTGATTTTCTATTGTCTTTTTGGAAGCATTTTCAGGGCCGTTTTTGGCAGATTTATCAAAGGTTTTGTTCCTGAGAGTTTCTTGATTCTTTTTACTTCTCAGTTCATATTGTTTAGGTGATCCTATGATGGCATTTTCAGAGTATTGTTCATAATAATTAGTTTTTGTTCTTCTATCATCATAGGGTGTATATAGACCTTGTTTTCTTTCCTGGAGGAAATCAAAATCCTCATTGCTTACTCCCAGCATGTTTATATTGTCATCCTATGTTTGTTCATTTGTCTCTTCATCCTCATTAACATAATTTTCTTGGAAAGGAGGTTTGATCTGTTGATCATCCTCTCTTTGTCTGTTCTGAGGTTGATTTCTCCTAAAGTTCTGATTCTGATTTTGAGACTGATTTCTGTTTTGGAGAGCTGATTGGTTTTCTCTAGATTGTGCTCTCTCAAATATGCTCATCGTCTTCATCATTTCCTCCATCATTCTTTCCATTTTTGAGCTAAATTTAGAAGGTGTAGTTTCCTCCCTAAAAGATACTTTCTTTTCTTTCCTCATCCTAGCTCTTTTCTCAATCAGATTTACTTCCATAGCAAGAGCTCCCTTCTGCATGTCTTCCAAAGTCAAGGGATCTCTTTCTCTTTGCTGGTAGGCAATTTTAGGATCAAATACTTTAGGGAATTTGGCCAAATCTGAGCCTTGTGGAGGTTTCAAATCTGGGGGTAGTGCATTATCAACACTATTGAACCTAGTGGAATAATTTTGAACACTTTCCTCAGTGTTTCTCTTGAGGTTGTTGTAATCTGAAAGTATTTGGAGAGGGTTTTTTCTGACCTCCCATTTGTTTAGGAATGTCTGATGGAAATCTTGGAGGTAATTAATACTATTAGGGGTTAAGATTTTGAAACATTTTCTTGCTTCTCCCTCTAAACTTTGAGCAAACAACCTGAGTTTGACAGTTTCATCATCTATCTCATTTCTATCAAAATAGTCATTCATCTTGTCCACATGTTTTGAAGCAGTAGTAGAACCATTGGCATCATACAATGGAATCTTGGACTGATAATCCTGTGGTAGATTGACTAAAGGTAAAGGAAGGACTAGAGGGGCATACCATGTTGCCATGATATGAGGTTGTGGGAAAAGTGGGGGGTTTACAGGTGGAGGATGTGAGATAGGAGGGGGATGATGGAATGGAGTATTTTGAATAGTTGGTGTATGGATAACAGAAGTGCTTGGACCAACAAGAGACTGTTGAGTAGATCTAGGATGAGAAAAACCAAATTATGAAGGAAATGCAGATCAGGTGGGGTAGTTTCTCTGCTAACAGTGTTTTCACCACTATGTTGGGGTGAGTGTGAAGGCTCAAAGCCTATCTGATCAATATCACTAAGCGAATTGGTTCTGGATGGTTTTCTTATGAATGGTAAGTCAACTTGTGTATATTGAAGAGCTATAATATTTTCAGGGACAGAATCAGATCTATGAATTGATCTGACAATAGTTGAAGTTTTAGACTTAGGAGATTTCTTAAGTATACTTTCTGGATTATCAACTATCTCAGGGGGATTTGGGTCAGGATAGGCTCTAGTATGAATTCTTCTAGAAGCCACTATGTTGTGTTTTTAGATCCAATGATAAGAAAATTGTAACCAAGTATGACAATCTTTAATAGGCTAACTGATCGTTTATAAGAAAAATTAATCCTCAAAGTTTCCTTAACTGATTTTGCATGATGTTATGATAGAGTGGGTTTCCCAGTGGAGTATTTAGGTCAATTCAGAAATGTGGAGTCACCGTGTGGAAATTTTTAGTTTTCGAAGGTAAAATGTTTTATGTTCCACCACCATTGATTGATTAAAATACCAATCTGAAATGTTTTGGGTTTTCTGAGTTTTTACAGTCCTGTGTTTGTGAGAGTGTCTTATACCTGTTTCAACACTTAGCTATGGTGATGAGACAAACAGAGTCTACTCTATGGCTCACTGGCTGAATTCTTCAAGGTTTGATGAGGGTTTATTAGAATCCTAAGGGTTACTTAGATTGCCACTAATTTAGACAAGTGCTTGAAGAAACCTAATCTTACTTGAATGAATACTGAGTGTTTTGTTTAAGGGCTTTTACTCAAAAGAGTCCCCAGTATGGTCGCTAATCTGTTAGGTCTCCGTAGTTTGCAAGATTGGCAAACAGAAATGCTGCAGAGCCTACATCAAAACCACTTTGGAATCTGAGGATCTAGCCATCATAGATTCAGAGAGGGATCTCTCGTTTATAAGTTTTTTCAAATATATTATCTTTAAGGCTTATGATATGATATTAGGCTAGTTATGAAGAACAAGGGGTTTGTTTGTTTTGGTTGGGTAGGATAACATGAAGATGAAGAAAGTCTATATGAAGGGTGAAGGTGTGAGTAAATGGAAAGAATGCTTTAGCTGATAGGATAAGTAAGGAACAACATCAATCCATTGGGCTATGGAGTCACAAGAGGATTTAATTGCACAACAAGTTTCAAGAATGGTCCATGGGGAAAGTCATCTATGTCAAAGGATCTCTTTAAGTTGATTTATGGTATGAAACATTAAGAAGTGGTGAAAGAAGAAAAAATATAATAAAACAAAGGGCAGCTTAAGATCAAGTAAGGAATTTTAACCTAGCCTGCTTTCAGCATACTCAAAGGAAAACAAATAATAGCTTAAGATCAAATAAGGACTTTTAACCTAGTCTGCTTTCAGCATATTATCAAAAGAAAACATTTAAGATAAAACAAAGAATAGCTTAAGATCAAGTAAGGACTTTTAACCTAGCTTGCTTTCATCATATTCAAAGGAAAAACATTCAAGATGAACATAAAAAGTGGTCTAATATCAAGTAAGGACTTTTAACCTAGCCTGCTTTCGACATACTTTCCAGAGATCTTTTCAAAGCAACTATTGGATAAGATACTAGAGGACAGGGCTAACCATAAACTTCTCTAATTCAAATTTAGTTAGCAAAATTTGTAAGAACATTCAAGGACACAATCTCAAGTTTTACTCAGCAAGACAAGGGCTCACCAACATTCCTTGACTGATCACACTCTATTGAATTATTGTTAAATACACTATTAGAAAAAAACATAAAGATAAAGATTTATCAGTGTTATTTAGGCTACTTGACAATAAATCCTAATCTATATTTTCTGTTCTTTATCAGAGAAAATGGACATTATGGAAAACATGAGAAAAATAACAATTTACAATAAGAAAAACATCACCATTAACATAGACCAGGATCCCATAAATCAACTTGTATTTGATGTCCAAACCAGTTACGATATTCAAGTCCAGTGGGTCTTTACAGCTTCAAACTTCTCATCTCAGCTTATATTTCTTCAATTCCTAACAGAGCTACAGCATGCTTCAACAACTATTTACATTCAACAAGTATTCAAAACCTAACCATAATACTATCTTCTAGAGAAGTATTTATAGAAGAATGAGGAGGTGGAGTGAAAATGTTTCTATTTGTTCAATTAATACAGAGTAAGTGCTTCTCGACCTTTGAAGGGAAAAGTAGAGAAGTTTTCAAATGTTTTAACTCTGCCAATTGATTATTACATTAAATTTCATCAACTTTAGTCACTTTTGTTGACTTTGGAGGCTTTTGGTAGGCTGGAAATTAATTCTGAGCCGTCTTTGAAAAATATCTCTGAGTATGCATTTAATTTGTATCCTTTTGAGGAAATAAGTCTGTAGGTGGCATTTTTGGTCTCCAGAGAAGTAAAAGGTTTGGAGTATTTTGGCATTTAAAGCCTTACTTCTGCTGATTTGCCTACTTTAGTGGCTCGAAACACTGATTTAACTCTGATTTGGTGGTTTAGGGCTGATCATACCTGCTTTAATCTTCTTTGGTCTTCAATTGTCCTTTTGCTGACTGTATCCACTTTTTAATTATCTTTTTCCTTTGGTTCTCGGCCTTTCTATCTTTAATTCACTATATCAACCTTTAATATTTCTTTTAGGCCTTGATAACTATCTCTGGGCTTTATTTATTGTGTTTATCCCTTCAAACCATGGATTAAGCATTTTAATCTTCAAATTTTGCACTCTAGCCCTTAACTTTAAGCTCAAACCTTCAATATTTAATCTTTGTTTCTTTGTTGTGTGTGCAGGTGGCTTTGGCACTTTGGAGGGTTTATAGTGTGATCGATGTCCATGAAACACCGATTAACCTTTCGAACTCAACCCTTTCATCCCTTTTCTGCGTGATTTGGCCTCTATTTAGACAACGAAGTTCGTCACCTTCTGGCACGTCCTTTTATGGACTGTAGGAGGGGATTTCGGCCTTAAAACCATCATAAAATCTGTAAAAATCCAATAAAACATGTTATTAAAACCTGCGGGGTTGGCAAGACTGCTTTGGAGGCTAGAGGAGGCAGTTCTGTGGAGAAAACCCACAAAAATCCGGCTTAAAAAATTATATTTGGCGTGAAAATGGGCAAAGTGGTTTTATGAAAATCGTCGGTGGTTTTCACGCAGCAAATGGGTGGTAAGCGATTTATGTTCGATTGAATGCGATCCAATTAATGCCCGACACTTGTCCCTTACGAAACCATCGGTCTTGCATGGATTTTTATTGTTAAACCGCGGTGGAAAAAGTTGCACGAAACACAATGTAGGTCGTTGGATCAAGCAGAGCAGATCTAACGGTGGAGGGATGAGCGCGATGGAGAAAGGTGCTCAGGAGTGGAATTAGGTGGGAGCCAGGTGGCAAGCACTGATTGTATGGGTGTTTGAATAGTGGGAGGTTTGATCGGTGGGGTTGGATGTCGGGTTAAATGAGAACCGTTATATTAGAATAGATCTACAGTGAGGATCAATTGCGAGGGTGGATGAATAGATACCAGTCAGGAGAATGGAGGGTAAGAGGGGAAGCATGGTGGCCGTTAGATCAAGGCTTGAGACCTTTGATCTACGGCCAAGATTTCTCCTGGAAATGGTAAGGTGGGGGGAAAATAAAATGGGCCAAGGAAAAAAGGAGGAAAATGTGGTCTCATGGAGGGAAAGGAATCGGGAGCAAGGTGTGAAGGGCTAGGGAAAGAGGGCTAAGTGCATCGGGATCAATATAAAACAAGGTAAGGGGGAAGGAGAAAAGGGAACTCTGATGGTGTGATGATGATGGAGCTAAGGGTGGGGGCATGGTAACGTGGAGGAGTATGTGACTAGGGGCCAAGGAAGAAGGGGCTTATCACATCGGGAGGTTGCATTGGAGGGGAAAAAAGACATGGGAGAGGAAAACAAAGAAGTGCCGATGCGATAGGAATTTGCCCGATGTGATGAGAGGTAGTGCCTGGTCACTAGGGCATGGTCATATGGTGGAGAGAGGCCAATTTTTTAAGCCCTAGGGGGCTTAAAGCCTGTTTAAATATGAAAAAGTGGAATAAGAGGGTTTTTATGTGTTTTTAAGGTTCCGATAGGTAAAAAGGGGGGTTTTTAACCACAAAAAAGGATTTTTGTGAGTTTAAAGGGATTTTTGAAGGTTTTTTAAGGAAAATGAAGGGTGTAGAGAAGGAAAAAAGGGATTTTTCAAAGGGAAATGGAGGATGAAAAAGGGGAAAATGAGTGATATAGGTATTTTATGAGGATGAAATGGGGGGGGTGTTGGAATGAAATGATTAAAATGGAACCTTAGAAAACAATTTTCTTTGGGAACAACAAGCTTTATTTGGTGGATTTCCTTTAAGGGAACAACAATATTTTGAAGGGAACAACAGGCTAAGGAACAACACTGTTAAGGAACAACACTTAAGGAATAGCACTGTTTAACGAACAACACTGTTAAGGAACAACACTTAAGGAATAGCACTATTTAATGAACAACACTGTTAAGGAACAACAGGCTTGAAGAATGAGTAATTTTCTATGAAAATAATCTTTTGAAGGCTTAAGACCTATTTTAGCCATCATTTGATGTGACAAAATTTACTAATGGCTAACAATGGCTCCGCTTGGGGATGGCAACTCCTTGGAGATGTCAAGAAGTTCAGAATTTTATCTCTGGGATGCAGACCTGTGCCTTATCCATTGACAACCTGCTTCTACTTTGATCATGCTTCTTTTAAAAGATGATCAGTACTTACATCAAACAGAATTATTTCCCAAACAACTACCTACATAGCCTACTTCCTAACATTTTTTGTTCATAAGATGCATTTGGACTTGCAAACCTTAAAAATCAACATTTTATTCTTTGAAAATAGGAAAAAATAATCTAAATCTACCCTTATTTATTTCATGAGTTCAGATTAAACTGTTGAACTCATAAATTCTCTACCTAAGCTACTATCTATCAGGATTAGACTGTTTGACACATTTTATTAGCTGTTTTCTAAAACAAAAATTTAAACACAGTCAAATCAAGGTTAGACTGTATGATTTTCTATGGTGTCTATGGCTGTATGTACAAGTTTCACATAGACTTTATTTGCAGAAATTTTAAACAAAGTTGGGAAGGCTTAAGATCTGAAAAAAGCATCCTTCATTCTTTCTTTCAGCTCTGGTTTTGATTTTCTAGAGCTGTTCTCTTTATATTCTTTCTTGGTTCAGATTTTGAGCATGTTTGAACCATTCTTTCTTTTTCTTTGGCTCAGATTTTCGTCTGATTAGAGCCATTTCTTTCTATCCTAATCTAATCTACTGATAAACAAATATTAAACAATTTGGAAAATCTGATTTACTAACCTATCAGTAGTAATTTGAAAACTATATAGTCATGATTAGGCTGTATGACTAAATAACAATGTTCTTTTGGTAGTGGCAGTTAAGCTTGCACACTTTCATATTTCTCTTTTTTGGTATGGGGCTGTACCTTTCTTCTTTTATTTCTGCCCTATTTTTCTCTTTTCAAATTCAACAACAGTGTTATATACAATGAAAAAAAGCTTTGAAACTAAGAATATCAGTTAATAAAAATAATGTTTGAGAGCCCTGCCATTGACAGGACCTCCAAAGTATTCAGCTCCATCCAATTCTTCCAGAAAGAATGCAATTTTTCCAATGGTAGATTGAATGAGATAAGGGCCTTGCCATAAATTGTCAAATTTTCCATGTTTTCCCTTATCTTATCTTCTTGAATCCCATTTCAAAACTTTATCACCAATCTTGAAATCACTTGCCTTGGTTCCTTTGTCAAAGAACTTCTTGATGTTTTCTTGTAGTTGTTGTGCTATGATGTATACTTCCTCTCTGGTTTGTTGTAGATGTATAGTTTGGTTTATTCTCCTTGTCACATCATCATCTTCATATGGTACTTCCTAGATCAGCTTCATGACTGGCACTCCTAAACTAGTTGGAAATATTGCATCAGTTCCATCAACTAGCTAGCAGGGAGAAATTCCAGTGGAATTTTTAATGGTTATTCTGTCTGCCCATAAAGCATGTACTAGCTTATTGTGCCATGATTTTTTGTTATCTTCCAGCAAATTCTTTATTATGTTCACCAAAATTTTATTTGAGGACTCTGCCTGCCCATTACCTTGAGGGTAATAAGCTGTAGAATGGCCCAATATAATCTGATACTTATGACAGAATTCTACCATTTTTTTAGATCCAAATGCAGCAGCATTGTCAGTTATGATCTTCCTAGGACAACCAAATCTAGACAGTATATGGTTTTCAAGGAATTAAATGATGACAGAGTCTGTGGCATTCCTAGATGGGATAGCTTCTATCCACTTGGTAAAATAGTCTCTTGTTGTGAGGATCCATCTATGTTGGGAAGATGATGCAGGATGGATTTCCCCAATGAAGTCTAGACCCCATTGCCGAAAATGAGCTTCAACAGTGATTGGTTACAGAGGTAAGGGAAGCAAGTTTCTTTTGCCTTCAAAGATTTGGCATTTGTGATAGGAAATAATCATTTCATGGAAATTTTGAAAGAGGGTGGGGCAGTAGTAACCAGCTCTAATGATTTTGTTAGCAGTTGATTTCTAGTAGAGGTGGCCTCCACATTCTCCTTCATGAAACTCATGCTTGATCTTATCTACATCATTCTCAGGAAAACATTTAAGAAATAATCCTGTAGCATTTTTCCAATATAAACATTTATTCAAAATGCAGTAATTTACAACTTTCAACTTTAAGAATCTTTCCTTTGTTTTAGACAAACCAGGAGGGACATTAAGATTGAGCAAAACATACAAAATGTCAGCATACCAAGATGAATTCAAAAAATGATCTTCAATAATTGGAGTTGAAAACTCCTCCTATTCATTTAATGCATTAGACATGTTTATATCAAGAGCTTGAAAGTTGGATTCAGCCATAAGTTTTTCTAGACCTTGACCTTTTATGAGCTTAGTGGGCTTGATTTCTAAGTCATATTCCAAAATTACAGCAATCCACTTTCCTCTCTTGCCATCTGGATCTTGGGTCAATATCTCTTTCACAAATGAATGAGGCACAAATGTTATAATGTGAGAATGTAAAATGTAAACTCTGAAGTCTTTTAAGGCTTTGACCAAGGCAAAGGCTTGTTTTTCCATTATGTTATACTTCAGAGGTGCATCTCTCAATGCCTTGCTAAAAAATGCAATGGGATACTCTTGTCCGTTCAAGTTCTTCTGAAATAGAACAACGACTACTGTGTGTTCTGATGCAAATGAAAAAATGAAGAAATCCTTTGTAAAATCAGGACTAATGAGAACTGGTGTTTTGGTAAGGGCTTGGTTTACCAGCTCAAATGATTTCTTTGCTTCTAAGGTCCATTTAACTCCTTCTTTTTTAAGCATGTTTGTCATGTTTCTAAGGAGTTCAGCTAGATTGGGTATGAACCTTCTCAAGAAATTAATATTTCCAATGAAAGATTGGAGTTCCTTGATGTTTCTAGGATGGCTATTTTGCAATATACCATCAATCCTTTTTGGGTCTATCCTTATTCCCTCTTCCGATATGATATGTCCAAGAAGTTTACCTTCTCGGAGACCAAACAATGTTTTCTTTGGATTTAAGGATAGTCCAAATTTTCTACATTTTTCAAAGACTTTTCTCAAGTGTATTAGGTGTTATTCATCTGTTTTAGAATAGACAGTGATGTCATCTAAGTAAATTACTATGAAGTAACCTATTTCTTCTAAAAAAGAAATATCCATGGCTCTCTGAAATGTGGCACCAACATTTATTAAACCAAAGGGCATTTTCAAATACATGAAAGTACCCCAAGGTGTAGTAAAGGTTGTTTTGAGTTGATCATCAAGATGTACCAAAATCTAATGGTAACCTGAGAGGCCATCTAGCAAAGAAATTCTTTTAAAACCAACTACCTTTTGTAAGATATGCTCCATTTTGGGCAAAGGATAGTTGTCCTTCAATGAGGCTTTGTTTAAGTTTCTAAATTCAATGTAAAGCCTTATCTACCCTGTTTTCTTTCTAACTGATACAAGATTAGACACCCACTCTGAGTACTTATAGGGACTATAATTCCAACATCATAGATTCTTTTAATTTCTTTCTCTACTAGAGGTAATTGAACAGGGTTAATTCTGCGCAATTTTTTTTTAAATGGTTTCTGGTTTTTCTTGAGGGGTATCTTATGCTAGATTACTTCTGTATCATATGATTTCAAATCTTCATAACTCCATGCAAACACATCAGAAAATTCTTTAAACATCTCAATATATTTCAATTTAATGTAAGCTGGCAGTGTTCTAGATAGTTTGATCATTTTGGGCTTTTCCTCACTGCCTATGTTGCATTCTTCCATTTCAGTTTTAATAGGTTCATGTTTTGGCTTCTTGGCCACATAATTCAAGTCAAATAATTCCTCTAAAGGGACCAGTCCATTTGGAAAGCTTTGATCTTTAGATTTCAGCACTTCTAAGTCTTCATCTTCTAAATCTGTGCTAATTTTTGTCATATGTTTGGGTTCATTAGTTAATAGATTTATTTCAGCAATCTCTGGAGACTTTTCTTCTTCAATAAGTGGATTTTCTTCACTAGGACATTCTTCATCATACTCTGAATCTAAGTTTGGTGTTTCAAATTCATTCTTGGACTGTAGTTTCATTATCTGGGATAGCTGGCCTATATTTGACTTGGGTGGTACATTGCTTGGTTTCATAAGGTGTTAAACAAGTTCTAGTAGCAAAGGCTAATCCATTGGCAAGGACATTTTGGTTCCTTGGGACAAAGGTAAGCTGGAATTCATCAGATGTTTTTAACAAATCCATGGCATCATCTCTATAAGTTCTAAGTTTGGGATGTCTGGCACTATATTCCCCATTTACTTGCCTAATTATTAATTCTGAATCTCCATGAATTGATATCCTCTTGGCCCCTAATTTTTTCAATAAATGCAAGGCTAAAAGGAGAGCTTCATACTCAGTGATGTTGTTTGTGCATAGGAAGTTTAATCTATAGGAATGCCCCTTAGCATGATTATTTTCAGTGTTGAGTAACCATCTACCTACTCCTGCACCAGTTTTAGTGCAAGACCCATCAAAACTCATGTTCCAAAGAGGATTGATTTCAGATTTGTGATTTACTTCATTGCTGTCCTATCTGTATTTTTCATCATTCTGTTCTATACAAGGGCCTGCACTATGTTTTTCAATGGTTTTTTCCTCAATATTTTCTATGTTTTCAGGTTTAGCTCTTTGATTTCCATGATTTGCACTATTTTTATGACTGTTTTGAACCTTAAGACCTGTAATCTGCTTGTTGTAATTTTCTGAATTAGCAAACTGACTTTTAGTTTGCTCATTATTTTCCTCTTCATCTATGGCTACCACTATGATTGAATGTGTAGTGACCACAACATTGGATGATGTTTCATGGAATAACTCTTGCTCATTAGGAATATCATCATTGTAAAGAATGAATGAGTCAAGGTTAGTGTGTATGGAATAGAGAGGAGAATTCTCTGGTCTTTCTTGGTTACTCACCATGTATTTCATGTGTTTTTCCCTATAGAGTCTTCTAGGTTGACTGAAGATAGGGATAGTGGCATAAGTCATATCCATCTGTATAGTGCCATGCAACTTAGCCCCCCATGATCTTGAAAGAGGCATGCCATATTTGGGGGGTATATCAACCACTACGATGTCCATCATGAAGCTCTTGGATGGAATTTGGGCTAAGTTAACACACAGATCATTTATTAGGCCTAATCATCTCACCCTACTTGAATCAAAGGAATATAAATCTTTGTATGGTCTAGTCACCTCTAAGCCTAATATTTCCATTATTACCTTGGGCATGAGGTTGTGCGATGCTCTTGAATCAAGCATGGCATTGTGTAAAATATTATCATGGATGTTCAAACTGATGTAAAATGGAGGGGTAGTTCCTTCTTGAAATTTTCCTTCAATTTTTGGTCCAAATATGAGCTCTGGGGCATCATCATTTAAGTTGACAGTGTCATGAACATATTCTATGTTCAAATCTTTCAGAATTTTACCTCTATATACATTTTGAGTGACTAACTCAATAAGTGGGACAGAGATTTTGATTTTGGAAATTTCATTCTCTAGGCTAAAAGGAATCTGATTTTTTAAAATGTTTGATTCAGCGTTGTTAGTCACCCCTTGTTCAGCAAAATCAACTTGCTGATTTCTACTATTTACAGCAGTCAGAATGGTTTTTTTAGGAAAATTAGCTGAAATGCTAGTGCTGTTGTGGTTAACACCCTATTTTTCATTGACTTGGGTGTTTTTCAATTTATTTATATTAGAAGTTACAGCCACTGTTTTCTAATTTTCTACTGTCTTTTTGGAAGCATTTTCAGAGCTATTTTTGGTAGATTTATTAGAGGTTTTGTTCGTGAGAGTTTCTTGATTCTTTTTACTTCTCAGGCCATATTGTTCAGGTGATCATATAATGGCATTTTCAGAGTATTGTTCATAATAATCATTTTATGTTCTTCTATCATCATAGGGTGTATATAGACCTTGTTTTCTTTCATGGAGGAAATCAGAATCCTCATTGCTTACTCCCAACATGTTTATATTGTCATCCTCTATTTGTTCATTTGTCTCTTCATCCTCATTAACATAATTTTCTTGGAAAGGAGGTTTGATCTGTTGATCATCCTCTCTTTTTCTGTTCTGAGGTTGATTTCTCCTAAAGTTCTGATTCTGATTTTGAGATTGATTTCTGTTTTGGGGAGTCGATTGGTTTTCTCTAGATTGTGTTCTCTCAAATATGCTCATCCTCTTCATCATTTCCTCCATCATTATTTCCATTTTTGAGCTAGAAGTAGAAGGTGCAGTTTCCTCCCAAAAAGATACTTTCTTTTCATTCCTCATCCTAGCTCTTTTCTCAATCAGATTTACTTCCACAACAAGAGCTCCCTTCTGCATGTCTTCCAAATTCAAGGGATCTCTTTCTCTTTGCTAGTAGGCCATTTAAGGATCAAATCCTTCAGGGAATTTGGCCAAAGCTGAGCCTTGTGGAGGTTTCAAATCTGGGGGTAGTGCATTATAAACACTATTGAACCTAGTGGAATAATTTTGAACACTTTCCTCAGTGTTTCTCTTGAGGTTGTTGTAATTTGAAAGTATTTGGAAAGGGTTTTTTCTGACCTCCCATTTGTTTAGGAATGTCTGATGGAAAGCTTGGAGGTAATTAATACTATTAGGGGTTAAGATTTTGAACCATTTTATTGCTTCTCCCCCTAAACTTTGAGCAAACAACTTGAGTTTGACAGTTTCATCATTTATCTCATTTCTATCAAAATATTCATTCATCTTGTCCACATGTTGTGAAGAAGTAGTAGAACCACTGGCATCATACAATGGAATATTTGACTGATAGTCATGTGGCAGATTGACTAAAGGTAAAGGAAGGACTAGAGGGGCATAACATGTTGCCATGATAGGAGGTTGTGGGAAAAGTGGGGGGTTGACAGGTGGAGGATGTGAGATAGGAGGGGGATGATGGAATGGAGTATTTTGAACAATGGGTGTATGGATAACAGAAGTGCTTGGACCAGCAAGAGATTGTTGAGTAGATCTAGGATGAGAGAAACAAAAATTATGAATGAAATGCAGATCATGTGAGGTAGTTTCTCTGCTAATAGTGTTTTCACAACTATGTTGGGGTGAGTGTGAAGGCTCAAAGTCTATCTGATCAATATCATGAAGTGAATTGGTTCTGGATGGTTTTCTTATGAATGGTAAGTAAACCTGCGTATCTTGAAGAGCTGTAATATTTTCAGGGACAGAATAATCTCTATGAATTGATCTGATAATAGTTGAAGTTTTAGACTTAGTAGATTTCTTAAGTATACTTTCTAGATTATCAACTATCTTAGGGGGATTTGGGTAAGGATGGGCTCTAGTATCAATTCTTCTAGAAGCCACTATGTTGTGTTTTTAGACCCAATGATAAGAAATGTTTAACCAAGTATGACAATATTTAATAGGCTAATTGATATTTTATAAGAAAAATTAATCCTCAAAGTTTCCTTGACTGAGTTTGTATGATAGTATGATAGAGTGGGTTTCCCAGTGGAGTCTTTAGGTCAATTCAGAAATGTGGAGTCACCAGGTGGAAATTTTTAGCTTTTGAAGGTAAAATGTTTTATGGTCCACCACCATTGATTGATTAAAATACCAATCTAAAATGTTTTGGGTTTTCTAAGTTTTTACAGTCATGTGTTTGTGAGAGTGTCCTATACCTGTTTCATCACTTAGCTACAGTGATGAGACAAACAGAGTCTACTCTATGGCTCACTGGCTGATTTCTTCAAGGTTTGATGAGGGTTTTTTAGAATCCTAAGGGTTACTTAGATTGCCACTGATTTAGACAAGTCCTATCATGATCACTAGGATGATGGTAGTTCTTGAAGAAACCTAATCTTACTTGAATGAATACTGAGTGTTTTATTTAAGGGATTTTACTCAGAAGAGTCCCCAGTATGGTCGCCAGCCTATTAGGTCTCCGTAGTTTGCAATATTGGGAAATACAAACGCTGCAGAGCCTACATCAAAACGACTTTGGAATCTGGGGATCTAGCCATCCTAGATTTAGAGAGCGATCTCTCTTTTATAAGTGTTTTCAAAAATATTATCTTTAAGGCTTATGATATGATATTAGGCTAGTTATGAAGAACAGGGGGTTTGTTTGTTTTGGTTGGGTAGGATAACATGAAAATGAATGAATTCTATATGAAGGGTGAAGGTGTGAGTAAATGGAAAGAATGGTTCAGCTGATAGGATAAGTAAGGAACAACATAAATCCATTGGGCTATGGAGTCACAAGAGGATTTAATTGCACAGCAAGTTTCAAGAATGGTCCATGGGACAAGTCATCTATGTCAAAGGATCTTTTTAAGTTGATTTATGGTATGAAACATTAAGAAGTGGTGAAAGAAGCAAACATATAAGAAAACAAAGGGTAGCTTAAGATAAAGTAAGGACTTTTAACCTAGCCTACTTTCAGCATACCCAACGGAAAACAAAGAATAACTTAAGAGCAAATAAGGACTTTTAACCTAGTCTGCTTTCAGCATATTCTCAAAAGAAAACATTTAAGATAAAACGAAGAATAGCTTAAGATCAAGTAAGGACTTTTAACCTAGCCTACTTTCAGCATATTCAAAGGAAAAACATTCAAGATGAACATAAAAAGTAGTCTAAGATCAAGTAAGGACTTTTAACCTAGCCTTCTTTTGACATACTTTCTAGGGATATTTTCAGAGCAATTGTTGGAGAAGATACTAGAGGACAGGGCTAACCATAAACTTATCTAATTCAAATTTAGTTAGAAAACTTTGTAAGAACTTTCAAGGACAAAATCTCAAGTTTTACTCAGTAAGACAAGGGCTCGCCAACATTCCTTGACTGATCACACTCTATTAAATTATCCTCAAATACACAATTAGTAGAAAACATAAAGATAAAGATTTATTAGTGATATTTAGGGTACTTGACAACAAATCCTAATCTATATTTGTTGTTATTTATCAGAGAAAATGGACAGTATGGAAAACATGAGAAAAATAAAAATTCACAATAAGAAAAACATCACCATTAACATAGACCAGGATCCCATAAATCATCTTGTATTTGATGTCCAAACCAGTTACAATCTTCAAGTCCAGTGGCTCTTTACAGCTTCAAAATTCTCATCTCAGCTTGTGTTTCTTCAATTCCTAATAGAGCTAAAGCATGCTTCAACAGTTATTTACATTCAAAAAGTATTGAAAACCAAACCATAATACTATCTTCTAGAGAAGTATTTATATAAGAATGAGGAGGTGAAGTGAAAGAGTTCTATTTGTTCAATTAATACAAAGTAATTGCTTCTCGGCCTTTGAAGGGACAAATGGAGAAGTTTTCAAATGTTTTAACTCTACCAATTGATTATTACATTAAATTTCATCAACTTTAGTCACTTTCGTTGACTTTTGGAGGCTTTTGGTAGGCTGGAAATTAATTATGAGCTTTCTTTGACAAATATCTCTAACTGTACATTTAATTTGTATCATTTTGAGGAAATAAGTTTGTAGGTGGCATTTTTAGTCTCCAGAGAAGTAAAGGGTTCTGATATTTGGCATTTAAAGTCGTCATTCTGTTGATCTGTCTGCTTTAGTGGCTCGAAACACTGATTTAACTCTGATTTGGTGCTTTAGGGCTAATCATGCTTGCTTTAATCTTCTTCGGTCTTCAATTGTCCTTTTGCTGACTGTATTCACTTTTTAATTATCTTTTTCCTTTGGTTCTCGGCCTTTCTGTCTTTAATTCACTGTATCAACCTTTAATCTTGCTTTTAGGCCTTTATGACTATCTCTGGGCTTTATTTACTGTGTTTATCCCTTCAAACCATGGATTAAGTCTTTTAATCTTCAAATTTTGCGCTTTAGCCCTTGACTTTAAGCTCAAACCTTCAATATTTAATCTTTGTTTCTTCGCTGTGTGTGCAGGTGGCTTTGGCGCCTTGGAGGGTTTATAGTGTAATCGATGTCCATGAAACACCGATTAACCTTTTGAACTCAACCGTTTCATCCCTTTTCTACGTGATTTGGCCCCTATTTGGACCGCGAAGGTCGTCACCTTCTGGCCCATCCTTTTAAGGATTGTAGGAGGGGATTTCGGCCTTAAGACCATCATAAAACCTACAAAAATCCAATAAAACATGTTATTAAAACCTATGAGGTTGGAAATACTGATTTGGAGGCTGGCAAATGGGGTTCTGTGGAGAAAAATTGCGAAAATCCGGTTTAAAAACTGTATTTGGCGTGAAAATGGGCAAAGTTGTTTTACGAAAAATGTCGACATTTTTTGCACAGCAAATGGGTGATAAGAGGTTTATGTTTGATCGAACATGATCCAATTAATGCACGACACCTGTCCCTTACGAAACCAGCGGTCTTGCATGGATTTTGATTGTTAAACCGTAGCGACAAAAGTTGCGCGAAACACAATGTAGGCCCTTGGATCAAGCGGAGCAGATCCAACGGTGGAGGGATAAGCGCGATGGAGAAAGGTGCTCAGGAATGGAATTAGGTGGGAGCCAGGTGGCAAGCACTGATTGGATGGGTGTTTGAATAGTGGGAGGTTTGATCGGTGGGGTTAGATTTCGGGTTAAACGAGAACTGTTAGATCAAAATAGATCTACGATGAGGATCGATTGCGATTGTAGATGAATAGATACTAGTAGGGAGAATGGAGGGTAAGAGGGGAAGCATGGTGGCCATTAGAACAAGGCTTGAGGCATTTGATCTACGGCCAAGATTTCTCCGGGAAATGGTAAGGCGGGGGGAAAAGAAAAGGGGCCAAGGAAAAAAGGAGGAAGATGTGGTCTCATGGAGGGAAAGGAACTGGGAATGACGTGTGAAGGGCTAGGGAAAGAGGGCTAAGCACATCGGGGATCAATATAAAACAAGGTAAGGGGTAGGAGAAAAGGGAACTCCGATGGTTCGATGATGATGGGGCTAAGGGTCGGGGCATGGTCACGTGGAGGAGTATGTGACCAGGGGCCAAGGAAGAAGGGGCTTATCGCATCAGGAGGTCGCATCGGAGGGGAACAAAATACATGGGAGAGGAAAAAAAATAAGTGCCAATGCGATAGGAATTTTCCCGATGCGATGAGCAGTAGCGCTTGGTCACTGCGGCATGGTCATACGGCGGAGAGAGGCCAAGTTTTTAAGCCCTAGGGGTCTTAAAGCTTGTTTAAATATGAAAAAGCGGAATAAGAGGGTTTTTATGCATTTTTAAGGTTTCGATAGGTAAAAAGTGGGGTTTTAAACCATAAAAAAAGGAATTTTGTGAGTTTAAAGGGATTTCTGAAGGTTTTTTAGGGAAAATGAAGGGTGTAGAGAAGGAAAAGAAGGATTTTTCAAAGGGAAATGGAGGATGAAAAAGGGGAAAATGAGTGATATAGGTATTTTATGAGGATGAAATGGGGGGGGGAATGAAATGATGAAAATGGAACCTTAGAAAACAATTTTCTTTGGGAACAACAGGCTTTACTTGGTGGATTTCTTTTAAGGGAACAAAAATGTTTTGAAGGGAACAACAGGCTAAGGAACAACATTGTTAAGGAACATCAGGCTTCAAGAATGAGTAATTTTTTATGAAAATAATATTTTGAAGGCTCAAGACCTGTTTTAGCCATCATTTGCTGTGACAAAATTTACTGATGGCTAACAAATATAATGGGGTAATTTTATTAATTAATTAGGATGTATTAGGACTCCAGTACAAGTGGAATCACTCAAAAATACCCTAGTTAACCTTTTCTAAAATTTAGTAGAAATTACTATTGTTTTGCTACAGGATTGTTAGGAATGACTATCTATCTACTTTAGTAATCAAAGAAAAGTTCCTAATAGGTCTCTAAATTCATTTTATTTATATTTATGGTCTTATGATAATCATGAATTTCCTAGGGGTGTTTAGGAGTGTTGTGGGGCAAATCAAAATGTATTTATAGGCCTTTTTTGTATTGTTACAAGATAGCATATAACTGTTATAGGATAGTGTTGGGCTAGAATTGTGAATTACGGATAGATCATGCTTCCCTAGATAGGTGCTAGACTAGAACAATAGGTGAAAGAATATACAAATATTTTTCCTAACTCAGAATAGATACATAGAGAGGATTGGAGGCTTACTTGTTCAGTCGCTTCCAAATGGCTCCTTCTGTCGCTTCTGTTGCAGCTTCAAATTCAAGCGGTTTGTGGGCTGAATGCTTCCTGTACAAAAGAACACTGAAACAAAATAAGATGCAATAATATAGATATCTATTGAAGCTAGTTAGCTAAATTAGTAAAGTATAAACCATACACATAAACTAATATCTTGCAATATGGAAAATCAAAGCCAATATAGATGCATATAGGGAAAAATAAGCATTACTCTTTTTTATGATAGAAGGAGCGGATAAAACCTAGTGACTGATTTGAAGTGACCTTCCAGCAACGTTTCCAAGCCTCATCACAGTGTAAATCTCTCCAGTAGCAGCTACACAAATCTAGCTCTCAATTTAAAATTCTCTAGCATTTCTCTACTCAAATTCTTCCTCCTCAAGCACTTATATTTGTGCTCAATTTATAGATGAACTGTAGGTTGTTTTGCAATCAATGAATTTCCAATAATAGGCAAGAAATGTTTCCAGTCATGTAGATGTCAAATGGACACTTGGATCCGAAGCTTGACACATGTGAACTCTTCTAGAAGGCATTGGCCAAGTGGAGATTCCGAAACAATGAGAATTTCACTCCCAATGTGACCAACACACCTTTGAATGTCGGGAAGTGCCTTTTAGAGAAGCCTTGCATGGGACTACTTGCATATGCAATGCACTTAGGCCCCTTAGAACCTGCATTGGTGATCTCTCATATGTTATATAATAAGCTTCAAGCCATGGAAACCTTTGCTTGATGAAAATCTGCTTGACTTTTCTTGTTTCTTGTCTTCAGGCATATAACAACTGAAATGATAGGGAATGATAGACCCATGATCATCAATCTTGGAGATGATGCCCAGTTAACCAGGTCATTGGGAATGATGCCCAAATTGAACTATAACAATTTCCCCCTAAAGCATGAGATCCAAATAATAAGAACATTTGATTGAGATGCTTTACACTGTGATGAGCTTGGAAATGAAGTGGAGTGGTCACCTGCATCAATAGCGGAGTGGTCACATGCATCAATCTTACAATACATTACATTATGATATATCCTCTTTGATCATAATTTCTTAGGGTAGGCATTCTCATGTTCATCACATAAACAATCTAATAACATGTACATAATTCAAAAAGTCGTCTTCATTGGAATGTTGCCCAGATGCAGACATGCCTACAGATATAGGCCCATGTTTGGATGGCAATCTGTATGTAAGGTCACCATACATATGATGTGTACAAAAATCCTAAAATCATAGCTCGGACGGCTGAAACTAGATCTGGGGTCTTCTTATCTCGTTCACTCAATCATTCGGGTACAAGTCTATCCATGCGAATATATGATTTGTAGTCGAACATGGAAAGACATCATTTGATTACTAGCCAATGATGTGAGTTGTTAACAAATGGGAGAGAACCACCATTAATGTCAATTTCCCTCAAGGTACTAAAGTACATTTTGTAGGGCGTGAATAGATGATTTGGTGTCGAACGCCAAACAAAATCTTATGGTCAAAATTCTGGAAGCGAGGATCTTGTCGATGCTATAACAAGCCTCATGGTACTGGAATCTGATGTTTCTAAGTGAAATTCCTAGATATTGATTTGTTGTCGACAAAAAGTCACCTTATTGCAAAACAAGAGTTACTGATTTCAGAGACAAGGGTATGACTTGATATAGCAATTTTCAGGGATGACGGTCATGAAAATGAAGGTTTATGAGTATTGCAGAAGGATGAATTTTTAATCACTAGATGAATTATCTTGAACATATCAGTAACACTATGATGAGTTGGCAGCATTGACCCAAAACCGAAATGAAGGTATGATGAACCATAGGTGTGAATGAACCGTCAAGATGATTACCCAACTCAAATATTCATGAACATGGAGTGAAAGAAGTGTCATGTTCAAGAGCGACTTGCTACCAAAAAGAAACTTTGCTCACCTTTCCCAAAATTTCGCTAGTCATTTGTCGACCAGTACCTCTTTATTTTTTAACAAGATTGAGGAGGATAACATTTGCTTGATCTATAATTCAACCCTTTGGGCGAACAAATTATCGCTATTTAATAATTTAATGAGTCTAGTGATGAATGAAACTCGATTCTTGACATGATCGACAAGCCCGTCGCTATTTTATGTTTTAATGAGCTTAACGATAGTGATAGCCCAGTCCTTTTCCATATTTAGAGAGTTTTAAAAAGAGGAAAAAAGAGAAATCCAAAAGTACTTTTTCATAAATTTGTCACTGAGACCTCAAAAAATGTAATATAATGTCTAAGAGAACCTCTTTGGTCATGTTTAACCAATGTATTCCTTTTTCGTAAATAATCTATCTCAGTATGGAAAAGGGTTAAACTTATACTGAGTAGATATCAATTCTTTTACTTTAACGAGCTCAAAAAGACAAGTGCTCAGTAATCTTTTCAAATTATCGGAGTCTGAAAAGAGCTGAAAGAAGACTCCAAGGGTTCCTTTTTCATTATTATCGAAGCTCAAAAAAGAGATAAAAGTGCGCTTCAAATCCTTTTTAGTTTTTAACAAAGCTTGAAAAATAAGAACAAAAAGTATGCTTTGTGGTCAAGTCATTCTTTGAATAAATCTACACGACTAATATGTTCATCAGTTGTATTTCCTGTTCAGAACAACATCAAATGGATTAAAAATACATGTTTCATGATAAAAACATAATGGAACTATAGTCGTAGTAATAAATTTAACTTGCAAACAATTAAATGACTATATAAAGTAGTTTCACTATTAATTTTTACCATTCCATAGTTACCATTTGCATTTTGGAGCTTTGAACCTGATTTTGCCCCCGAACTTCAGTCATTGATTGTGGTTTTTTTTGTGGATGGATTTTGTCGCTGTTTGATCCAAGTTAGTACCATGAAGCTCCTCTTCCCTTTGGTATTCATTTCACTTCCATTCTTTGCAGATTTTTATGGTTTTAAGGCCCCTAGGGTAAATTCTGCATAAAATGAGGGCAACGCACCCCTGAATGTTGAAACCTATGTTGCATAGTAGGCACAGTGAAGGATACCTGCATGTGCAACACATTGTCTCAGCCCAAGGAGTGCGTTGGACGCAATTCAAGTTTTTAATTTCATGTTATGCCCAAAATTTGCCTATTTTTTTGCAATGAATGGAATCTAATGGATCTTATGGTTGTATTTCAGGTTTCCATTAGATTATAATGACGATTACATGGAGGGAAAGATAGCATGAAGAAAAATATATGATTTCCTTGAATGATCCGAGTACTGTAAGAGCCCTAAGAGATTTTGGACTACTCAAGTACTTCAAATTGTCGGGAATGAGGCAACAAATAAAACTCTTGGAGTTCTTAGTTAGAGCATGGGATCCGGCGATAGAGGCATTTCACATTAAAAACAAAGTGGTTCCCATAATAGTTGAGGATGTGTATTTTCTCACAATTTTGGCGAGGAGAGGTTTTCCCATTTCTCTCACAGGGTCTATCATTAGAGGAGAGACAGTGAGGGATTATGTAATATTCCAGATTTGGAATAGCACAACAAGCCTGCTGAAATAACACACTCTTGGGAGATTGATGCACAGAAATTAGTTTACAGCCCTTGGATCCCTTCGATCAGCAGATCTGGAGTCTAGATCCAAAAGGGGAGCAAAAATAAATCAAACGAGGTGTGGTAAATATATCTCCCACCACCTAGTCTAACTGAAAAACACCCTACAAGAGGGATTGCAGCTATGCACAACAAACTGCTTCAGAAATAATGCAGTCTTGGGAAATATGAGTAGGAGGGCATCAAATATGATTAACTTATGAATGTACAGCATAAAATCAGAATTATAATGAAACTCTTTCAGTATACAGTAGAATACATGAGGCAATAGAGCAAGAAATCCTCAGAAAAGAGAGATACAACACACATATATCTGCAGAAATGGCTCAAAATATTTATTCAAAGGAGCTGTAGCAACTGCATATTACAACTCAGATCTAGGACATATCTGTGGACAAGGCATGAATCTGTGGAAACTACATAGTGCCTTGAAGGTTTTGACAAAATCTCACAACAACAAAGAGTAGATGCGAATTTCAAGTTTCTGGATCTATAAAAAATACGTCAAATCTAAACATAACATGGATCAACAAGATAATCCATGGATCACCAAAGTGGAAGGCAAAGCCCAGCACCAGAGATTTCTCATCAAAACTGTGATCAAAACACCATGAAGAATCTCATATCAAAATAAATGCATTTCCTTAATGGAAATAGTGTTGTAGCTCAATTGACATAGATGGCCCACTGCCAAGTTATAGATTTGAAGTGAAAATAGGAGAGGCACTCTTCCTGGAGGTTAAAAGACACACTCCATGAGAAGAGGCTCCCAAAACAAGCTAGATCTCTACAGATCTAGAATCCCACTTGTTGCAGCTTACAAAAGCAGCAAAACCCTCACTAGATCAGTGCTGCAATTGGAAGTAGAGCTTGGCCTCAAGCCTAATAGTGGATCAAATCAGCAAACACTCCTCCAAGAATCCTCAAAGGAAGAGGTGAAATCCCTGCATAGGATCTCCAAGTGCTAAGCAACATAATTATCTACTAAACAACATAGAATAGTATTTGTCTAAGAAGACAAGATACTCATAAATATAATCAATCAAAAACCTTATCTTGCTACCCTTCCCTTCTTTTTATAATATGAAAGCCTTTGCAAACCCTAAATCACCTTGATGAGTTAGCTCCTTTCACATGAGGAGCCTCCTTCTAGAACTGCATTGTCCCTTTAGGAGATACATTGAACCTAGACAGCGCTATATATTTGGTCAAAGTTGACCCAATCTCACAGCTCAACCCCTTTCACACCTGCAAGTGATTTATTTATATGGACCTAATTTATATTTGTTCACATGGGCATTGGTTTATTCAGTCTTTTCAGGAGTTTTACATGTCCTCCTTTATTCATTTATTCATGCAACAGAAAGTAAAACAAAAATCAAATATTCCTCTTAGCTTAGGCTAAGTAGGAATATTACAGTCCTCCCCTCCAAAATGTTGCTTTTCCTCAAGCAACTGATAGGGTAAGAGTTGTAGTTCTTCTCCTCCTCCATTGATGGCATCATCAAGGATCAAGCCCTCATCATAGGCCAAGTGCTCAACAAGCCAATACATCATGAATTGTTCCTCCAAGGCCAACATAATATGTGCATAATCCATCCCTTCAGGAGTGAAAAACTCAACAAGAATAAACAGGGTGGAAGCAATGCTACATCTAAAACATGTATCATGGAGTATAGGTAGAATTTCCAAGCCATGTGGTACATACAATTTTCCCACCTTCTATCCATACAATCCCATAAAAAATACAACTATATCATCCAAGTATGGAAGCAGGACTACATATATGCAAACTGAAATCTGCACTTGAGGAGGGGGGTGAAAATCCCACATGTGGTGCTAGCACAGTGCACCTCTTGTCTTTATTAGATCCAGGTGTGGCAAGTGGCATTCCCGATGCATGAGTCACCTTAACATGGCTGAAGGTGTTACATAATTTTGGTGCCTTTGGGAAGCACCCATCATGAAAAGGAATCTATTTTTGCACAACAAGGGAGTGGCCAAGTTCAAAATTTCTATTGGCCCCCAACAAGCTATGAGAACCACATGATCTCTCACTCCCTTTAGGAGTCTTATCCTGCAAAAACATGGAAAATGAATGTAATAGATCAGAAAATACAACTTGCTTGGCATGATCAAATCCTTTACCATCATAGTCCCTCACACACATGGAGTTGTGCATGAGCATTCCCCTCCTCTTAAGAAAAGGAAGAGCTGGCTAAGATGACTCTTGCAAAGAGTCCATTGGCTGACCCAATCCTCCATAGCTATTGCACTCTTGAAAGTGTTGATGTAAGTCCTCTCTCATGCCTTCCCAATCAAAACTCTTCATGATCAGGGTATAGATCTTCATTGAATACATATGGCTGAGGAATAATTCTTCATATGCTCCTTGTAGGATCTTCTGCTTGAGCTTGGAATATCTAGCCAAAAAGGCCTTACCATGATAATAGATGACTCCCCCTTGGACTAAGTAGCCCTTTTCTTGCTGCATGCCATCTAGTATCATACCTATGTGGAGATCTTTGGAATACTCTACAAGCAGTTGAGATTTCCAATAAAGATCCACACTGCTCAATAATGGTAGCGCTACTGATACATCCATGGAAGTGTTTGTCATGTTGTTTATTTCCCTTTTGACATTACACATGCCAAAATTATTTGTTGGAAGGTTGATCGTCCGATTCTTCTCCTCCCACAATGCAGATTCATAAAAGTGAGAGGGTGACAGTGATGCAGGAAGAAGATCCTCCTCATGCTTGTGCTGTCCCAAGCCTCCTAGTGTTGTAACTTGGTCTCTCATTGCTCCAATCCTTCTAGATCTAGATTTGGATCAGCACTTTGTGGAGCCTTCCCCACAAGATCTGAATTAGATGGCATTCTAGGTGGCTTTCCATGAGGTAAGAATGTCCCTTGCAACACCCTCATGAACTTGAGAGAAAGAACTATGAGATCCCTACTTCCACTGTGCAAATCCATCTATGTTGTTTGTGTGGAAGTACTAGGTGAAGGATATGTATGCATGCCTTGAATAATTTATGGTTTCCCACTCTTCAAGTCCACCCACTCCATTTGCAAAGCTTTCCAATCAGTGGTAACCTTCCCTAAGGTAATCAACCATTGGACACCCAAGATGATGTTGGTGTCTGGTATGTCAAATACAAAGAAGTGATCCACCAAAGTGTAGGATCCCATAGTGACAGAGAGTGATGGAACATATTGCATGCATTGCATGGTCCTATCTCCTGGGACCAAAACAGAAAATCCCTCAAAAGTATCAGTGGGGATTCCTCTCTTTTGCACAAGATGAGCATCAACAAAGTAGTGGGTTGCCTCACTGTCAATTAGGACAGATACTCTCTGATTCATGACTAAACCTTGTACTCTTAGGGTCAAGTACTTAGGCACTCCTCTCAAAGAGGAAAGAGTCCCACTTGTTGGAGCAAAGGCTCCCTTCCCATCTCTAGATGGTTTTTGATCTTCCTCATCATCATCATTAGCGCTATGACCCCTTCTAGGTTCATCATCTTCATCTTCCTCCGTAAGATCTGAGAATACTTCTATGTAGTGTGCCTTTCCTACAGCACATATATGTCCCGGTGCCCATGAATCTTGGAAATTGAAGCACAATTTCTTCTTCCTCAATTCCCTCTTGAGCTCAATATCAAGAGGCTTCTTCAAAGAACTCTCCTTGGGAGGAGAAAATTTTCCTTCCTTCCCCTTATAAAAGTGAGGGGCCTTGCTTTGGAAAGTTGCCTTTGCTTTTGGCAAGGCATCTTGGAGGTCTCTAGCCCTCTCAATGGCATCATGCAAAGTGATGGGCTTAGTAGATTTAACCAACCCATGCAAAGGTTCCTTTAGGCCATCGATGAACATGTAGACTCTTCTTGATACAGATAGATCAAGGACCATGACTGACAATCTTAGAAACACAGAGATATAAGTCTCTGGATCCCGCGATTGCTTCAGCTTTGCAAGGCTTATGAAGGGTGCTTCAGGATCCTTCCTGTCAAATATCTCCATCAGTCTTCTAGTAAACTCTGAATAGGTATTCACATTGATATGTCCCAATGTAGACAACCCATGGAACCACCAATTGTGTGCTTCACCTTCAAATTGCAGCCCTGCAATCTTGATGGCTTCAGTCTTAGGGACTTTTTTCAACTGGAAGTAAATATCCAACTTTTCTACCCATGCCTTGGCAGAACTAGAGGATGATCCATCAAACCTGGGCAAAAATAATCTGCCCATAGAGTGGTGTCTATCTTGTTGATGAAAGAATCCACCATCTCTATACTCGCGCTTGGTCTTCTTCTATCCTTGAGGTGACAAAAGTCTTGGAAACTCAAGTTATCCTTGAATCTCTGACTCTAGGGATAATAATCCAGAAAGTAATCTTCAAAGGAAGCTTGTTCTTGTGGTCCTTCATTCTCCACAACCAAGAAGGTAGGCATAGTGGAGCATTTTGTAGCTTGTGGAGCCTGTAGCAGATCCACTAGTTGACTAGTCCCATGATGAGACATGTCAGAGCTTTCTCCTGGATGAAATCACCCAGGAGATTTCCTCATTCTGTCCAACCTCATCTCTTTGATCTCTCTGGCAAGATCTTGCATGGCCACCAAAAGAGTTCTTTCAAACTCTTCTGCTTCTTTATCATTTACAGCTTTAGGGGCTTTACCCTTGTCAGGATCATCAGTAGTGTAATAAAACTTCATGTGACTTCTATTCTAGTACCTCTTCTCCCTCTCAGTAAGAGGATCATCTTCTTCTAAATGCAACATGGCTAGTGCTCCAAGGCAAGCACAGGTTGTGCCAAGAAAGGAGCTCTGATACCATTGTAATATTCGAGATCTGGAATAGCACAGCAAGCCTGCCGAAATAATGCACTCCTGGGAGATTGATGCATATAAATGAGTTTAAATACCTTGGATCCCTTATATTATCATATCTGGAGTCTAGATCCGAAAGGAGAGAAAGAGAAAATCAAACTAGGTGTGGTAAACAGATCTCCCACCACCTAGTCTAGCTAAAAAACACCCTACAAGAGGGGCTGCAACTATGCACAAAAAACTGCTTTAGAAATAACACAGTCTTGGATAATATGAGCAGTAGGGCATAAAATGTTATTAAATTATGAATTTACAGTAGCAAATCATAATTATAATGAAACCCTTTCAGTATACAGTAGAATACATGAGGCAATAAAGCAAGAAATCCTCGAAAAAGAGAGTTACAACACACATATATCTGCAAAAATGGCTTAACAATGTTATTCAAAGGAGCTTTAGCAGCTACATATTACAACTTAGATCTAGGACAGATCTATGGACAAATCATCAGATCTATTTCAGATGTGGAAACTACATAGTCTTGTTTACAAGATCCCCTTAGGGTTTTGATAAAATCATGCATAACAAAGAGTAGATCTGAGTTTCAAGTTCCAGATCTATAAAATGATGCAGTAATTTCTGAATATAACATTACATGACAATAGATCAGATCTAAGCATAACATGGATCAACAAGCTAATCCATGGATCACCAAAGTGGAAGGCAAAGCCCAGCACCAAAGATCTCTCATCAAAACTGTGATAAAAATACCATGAAGAATATCATATCAAAATAATGGAGTTCCATAATGGAAACAACGTTGTAGTTCAAATGACATAGATGGCCCACTACCAAGTTATATATCTAAAGTGAAAACAGGAGAGGCACTCTTCCAAGAGGTTAAAAGACACACTCCAAGAGAAGAGGCTCCCAAAACAAGCTAGATCTCTGCAAATCTAGAATCCCACTTGTTGCAGCTTGCAATGTTGGAAATATTGTCATTGATGGCAAAGGAGTACAAAGGAGAAGCACTTGAACTATCACTAAGGCAAACGAGAAAAGAAGAACCAACAATAAGGCAAAGGAGCAGATCAGGCAATAATGTAGTAAGAAAGCATAAAAGAGAGGTAGAGAACAACAAAAGTAGAGAAACAACGAATGTAGAGAGGCAGCAGAAAGAAGCAGAGGCAACAAAGAAGTAGCTAAGGAAGAAAAGGAGCAAAGGAAACAAAACAAGCTCAGGAGGAGTAGCATGGAGGGACCAGTGTCACAGAGCGGGACATTGTAAACAAATGGAAAATAGACTAAGGCAAACGAATTCCAAGTGAGGTGAATGGACGGTCATGATTAGATCACAACAGCAAAGGAAAGAAATGAATGGATAAGGTTCATCACAAGATAAGTGGTGAACCTAAATGAACTTGTTGAAAGAAGAACCTATAATTCATGGCACAGTGGACTAGAGGAAGCGGAATGGCACAGTATATGAATTGTATTTTTATGGAGTTATAACGGAACTAGATGTTTGGAAGGGATAAGCGATAGAAACCTTGGTCAATGGAGTATGGAACCACGAATCAATAACAGAGATGGAATAGTGAAGACGGTTTCAAAAGCCAGCAAATGGGTTTTCACGCAGCTTTAGAGTGGTAAGTGGTAAAAGTTGAAATGAACGTGATAGAATTAAGGAGTTGACACGTAGCAACAAAAAATAGGATATTTCACGTGAGATTGAAAAATTAAAGGTTATGTATCATTGTTATGCGATAGTTGTCGGATAAATGAGTGATTAGATCAACGGTGTAAAAGGTACGTTGAAATAAAGTTGTGGGCCCGTAAATATTTATATGGTTTATTTGGGGTTTAAACCATAGAGTTGAGAATCATAAGTGGAGATGATATTATGCTAGCGCTTGAGTATTAATCGGAAGTGCCAGCAGCAACAAGGATCGTAGATATGGACAAATCAATGGTGATGATCGCATCGGTGGAAATCAGATCATAAATCGGAAGCAAGAGCAATGCGATGCGATATTGTGATGTGATGCGATTGCATATCACAATCGGGGTAGGAGAGATATCGCACAATCTTAGAAGTCATGTGAGTTGCGATGTGAAGTAGTGATAAATTCAAGTGGGACCCGATCGCATATCTCTCATCGCAAGCTTAGGATGAAGTGCGAAATGCGAAAAGAGTCTCAGATGCGATATATTTCAAAGATAATGTCTACAGGATTTCAAATCCGAAGGTATAAGGTTTCCCTTTGAGAAATCACATCGGGAGGATGAAAGAGCAATAGAGAAATGAAGAAAAAATAAATAGCCAAAATTCCAAGATACAGCCTGGTGGAACCCCTTGCATATCGCATATCGGGAGATCAGATGGATGAAGGCACATGGGATAACTGGAATCGCTGAAGTGTGATAATGAAGCGGACGTGATGCAGGTCAACTTTGAAGCCTAAAGCATTTCAAGTCTGGGAGTATGGGATCTCTTTGTTAAATCGTTTCGGAGAGAAAAGGAGGATTATAACGTAAAACAAAAAGGAAATCCTGAATGCAAGAAAAGACTCGAGTAAGACCCAACACTTGTGCAAAATAGTGGTTGATGCGGAAACGATAGTTCATGAAGAAAAGGTTGAACACAACATAAGGACTCAGGTAGAATAATACCCAACACTACATGTAGAGAGTAAAGTAGTTCCACCTTAATAATGGAAGAAAATATGAACACGGGTAGAAAGGCTTTGGTAAGGACCCGACACAAAGAAAAAAGCAGAATTGAGTATTTAGAAGAGAAGTGAAGGTTGAACGCTGTGGGCTCGAGAAAAAGAGGCAGAGTCCAAAAAAAAGGGGAGAATATGGTGGCACTGTTGGAAACACAACAGTTGGGTCGAGTTAGGCAAAAATGACAGTTTTGCAGAATTGTGTTGAATGTAATAGCAAAAACTGAAACAACTCTAACAATAGCAGAAAAGACAAATGCATAACGAGCAAAGAGCTAAAAGGGCTGAGTGAAATATATTTGTTGTAATTGTAAATGTAAATGAATTAATTATTTTTATTGTATGTGATGCATAGGCAAGTCTCCGTAGGCAAAGAAAAACTCCACTGTAATACACAAATGTATACATTCTGTTATATTATTCTGAATGTGCTGGATAAGAAAATGAGAAGGGGGAAGGCAAAGAGTCATACCTGTTCATTTCGAATTCCCTGTGGAATGCAAATAGTTATGAGTTGATCTCTATAATTAATGTTACCAGCATATGCATAAGGGGTGAGAGAATGGAGAAAGAGGTGAGAGAAAGTAAGAATAAGAAGGAGCAAAGAGAGGAGTTGTGAAGATCCAGAGATGATATAAAGCAAATTTGAAGGCTGGAAGGACAACAGTAAAGAAGGAGAAAAACTAAGCTGATATCCAGGTAAATCAGCACATGATTTTACTGTACAATGAGGAAGTTGGTGCTTCCATTTCAAGTTGTAGCTTGATCGAGGTCCAGTTGTAGCTAGCTGAGGTAGGAGCCTCTTGTAGGTTGTAGCCTGCAGAAAATAGATGGGAGTTGGAGCTTCCTTGCAAGTTGTAGCTTGCAGAATTGAGGTAGTAGCTTCCTGTAGGTTGGAGCCTACAGAAAATCAGTGGTGAGAGGGAGTTGGAGCTTGCATTTACATCACAACAATAATAAGATGTGGTTTTCTCCCATATGGGTTTCCACTTATATCTGTTGTCTATGTGCATGATGATTACATGTTGATATTCTATATTTAATCTTCTTGATAACTGCTGCTCACTTATTAATATTGTTGTTCCATTGCATATTATGTTGATCACGAAATGAAGATGTAAATAAGTGTAAAAGAAATTTTTACAAGACCATGACTGCATTAAACTGATTTACCCCCCCTCTCAGTTTAACCAAGGGTTCAACAATTGGTATCAGAGCCAGTTCCTTCTGTATCAATTTAACAACTGGAAGGAGATCCTTGGTCCCCAAGATGACTAGTCTAGAGGGATGCTCAACAAATAAATCTCCTTTGTTTACTAGCACAAATTATGCCTTCTGGAAAATAAGAATGAGGGCGCACATAATGTCTCCAGGAATAGAAATTTGGGCTGCTTTGGATTTGGGATATGCCCCAAATGAGTCTGGCACATAGAAAGAAGCCAAACAAGATTTTATAGCTAATGCCAAAGCCATGAATGCTCTCTTAAGTGGTCTATGTGAGGTAGAATTTATCAAAGTAATGCTCAACAAGACTGCCAAAGAAATATGGGATACATTAGAAAGTATCCATGAGGGAGATAAAAAAGTGAAGATGGCCAAACTACAAGTCTATCAAGCTCAATTTGAAAACATAAAAATGAATGAAGAAGAAGATGTTGCTAGCTTATTCTTAAGGGTTGCAGAAATTGTGAATAACATGAAAGCTCTAGGAGAAACCATTAGAGAATGTTTAATTGTTCAAAAGATATTGAGATCTTTACCATCCAGTTTTAACCCCAAGGTTTCTGCCATAGAAGAAATATATGATTCAGAAACATTAACCATGAGCCAATTACTTGGAAACTTAACAGCCTATGAGATGAGACTTCCACAGAGGAAGTCAAATGTGAGGGAGACAACCTTTAAGGCTGAGAAGAGAAAAGAAGAAAAAGAAGATACATGCTCCTGCTCTAATGAAGAAGAGGCCAAATTTGTCAGAATATTGGATAGAGGCTCAGGTAAGTATAAAGGTAAGCTTCCATTTAAATGATTTCACTGTGGAAGAGTTGGGCACTATGCATCAAAGTGTCCTTACAAGAAAACAAAGAATTAGACTCAAGAGACAAAGAAAACCAAAACAAATAACTAGCAGAAAGGGAAGAGATTCAACAGAAAATCACTTTATGCTCAGCAAGATAGCAGTGCATCTGAAAACTCAGATGAATTCTCAAATGAAGAAGGAACCTCTGAATTTGTGTTGATGGCCAAGGAAGAGTCTGAAGGATTCCTTCTAGAAGATGAGGAAGAAGGTTAGGTAGATCTCGAGGGGGAGCTAAAAAGTGCCCTGGAAGAAATAGACAGACTTAAACTCAAGTGCAGAAAAGAGAAAGACATTCTCCTCAAATATGTAAAAGAGGTACCAAATTCAGAAGACTTCATTCAATTGAAAGTAGAACTTGAAGAGGCTAAGAAGGTGGAAGACATTCTACTAAAGCAAATTAAAGATAAACATCAGGAGCAAGAGAAATTGGAAGAAGAAGTGGTATGCCTGAGAAAGAAACTAGAAAACACCCAAAGGGAATTGTCAATGAACACTCCTCGAATGACAAGCACTGAATAGTTGGACAAGATTCTAAATGCTCAAAGGTCTCCTCTCATAAAGGCTGGGATAGGATATGAAGGAGAAACTAGTAAGTCCAAGGTATAAGATAACAAGAATATCATTTTTGTAAAAGCTGTAAAGGATAATGAAACAACTCAAAAAGGAACCACAAAAGTATAATCCCGCAAGAATTTGATGTGTGATGAAACAAACAGAAACAAGAAGCAACATCAAGAGACAAAGAATGAGAGGAAGAAGCAAGCAGTTGCAAAAATCTCAATTTTTCCTAAAGATCAATTGAACAAGTTCAGAAGATCTCAAAGGAGATTCTTTCCTCCTATGAGAAATGTCACTTGTTTTTCCTACCACAAACTGGGACATATTGCTGCATACTGTCAAACAAAGATAATCGATTTCAACTAGCAAAAGATGTAGAAATTGAAAATACTACCTCAAGCAAACAAATGGAGAGGACAACCCTACACTAGGGACAGTAATCATTTCCATGAGTATTATTTTTAATGTAAGGGGTTCGACCATAAAGCCATGGAGTGAAGAACGTATGGACAAAGACTGATGCTTAAAACCCCAAGGAGATTTATGAACAATGGAGAGTTCACTCATACACATAATCCATTTAAAAATATAATCAAATGTTTTGTATGCCATCAAATTAGACACATGTCTTCCAAATTTCCTCTCAAAGAATGTGGTCCATCTTCTCAGAAAAGGTGCCAAACAAATAGCTGCTTGTAGTGGAAAAAGAATTTGAATAAGTGTGACCTGGCTCTAATAGCCCAAGGTCAGAAAAGCCAATGGTATTTGGACAATGGATGTTCAAATCATATGACTGGAGATCGAAGCAAGTTTGTAACCTTTGATGAAAAGAAATCTAGGAATGTAACATTCAGCAATGATAAAGTAGGGAAAATCAAAGGAAAAGGCTCAGTCAGTCTGAATAATGGAAGAAGAAAAGCTCAATACGTACTATTTGTGGATGGGCTAAAAGCCAATCTGCTAAGCATCAGTCAAATGTGTGATAATGGCTGTGAGGTCCTTTTTAGAACCCAAGACTGTGAAGTAAGATTGAGCACCACAGGAAAGACCTTGATCAAAGGTGTTCAAACAGAAATTAATGTCTATATAGTGAAAGAAGAGAATGAAGCATGCCATGTAAGAAAACTTGATGAATCATGGTTATGGCATAGAATATTGGGACACCTAAACTTTGACCACATCATCAGTCTGAGCAAGAAGAATGCAGTTAGAGATATGCCAGCAATAAAGAAGTCTTCAAATACCATATGTAAATCCTACCAACTGGGCAAGCAGACCCGCATATCTTTCAATACCAAAGAGATACTATCTACAAGTTGGCCTCTTCAGCTTGTACACATGGACCTGTGTGGACCTTCAAGAACTAAAGCACCAAGCGGAGAATCTTATTTCATGCTGATAATAAATGATTTTTCTAGATTGATGTGGGTGGCATTTCTCAAATATAAATCTGAAGCACTTGAGAAATTCAAGATATTCAAGGCATTGGCAGAAAATCAAACAGGATGCAAGCTAAAGTGCATTAGATCAGACAGAGGAGGTGAATTCGAAGACTATGATTTTGTAGACCTATGTAGTGAGCATGGAATAAAACAATATTTTACAATTGCAGGTACACCTCAACAGAATGGAGTGGCAAAGAGGAAAAACAGGTCAGTACAACATATTTCCAGAGCTATGATGCAAGAAAGTAACACTCCCCAAACCTACTAGGCAGAAGCAGTACACACAACTGTTCACATTCTCAAAAAAGCTCATCTAAGACCAAATTGTGACAAGACTCCTTAAAAATTATGTCATGGTAAACCAGCATCAATCAAGCACTTTAGAGTCTTTGGAAGCAAGTGTTTCATAAAAAATAATGATGAAAAAATGGGGAAGTTTGATGCAAGAGTTGATGAAGGAATATTTTTAGGATATGCATCCAAGAGTAAGGGTTACAGGTGCTACAACAAAATACTTCACAAAATTGTGGAAAACATTGATGTAATATTTGAAAAAGATCTACCAAAGAGAACAAGAAGCACAAGCTGTGCCAATCCTCCAGATGATCATGAAGCTAACAACTAAGATAATGATGAACATATCAAGACAACAGAAGATACTGAACTAAACTCAAAAGGTCCCTCAAGACACACTCAAAAGAACCATCCAGAAGATCAAATCATTAGGGACAAGAGTGTGGGAGTCGAGACAAGAAGATAGCTTGCTGAATAGACAAAAGAAGTATACCTAGCCATGTTATCTCAAATAGAGCCTAAGAAGTTCGAAGAAGCCAACAAAGACAAAAACTAGGTAAATGCTATGAATGAAGAACTAGACCAAATTGAGAAGAACAATACCTGGGAATTAATTCCAAGACCCACTGGGAAAAATGTCATTGGCACAAAATGGATATTCAAGAATAATATGAATGAACAAGGTCAGGTAATCAAAAATAAATCCAGAATTGTATGCAAGGGATACTCTCAAATTGAAGGTCTTGATTATGATGAAACCTTTGCCCCTATAGCCAGAATGGAAGCAATCATAATTTTTTTAGCCTTCGCATGCTATCATGATTTCAAGATATATCAAATGGATGTGAAGTCTGCCTTCCTGAATGGAGATCTAGAGGAAGAAGTCTACATGGAACAACCTGAAGGATTCTCATTAACAGATAAACATGACTATGTGTGCAGATTAAAGAAAGCCTTATATGGTCTGAAACAAGCTCCTCGTGCATGGTATTCAAGGCTGGAAAAATACTTGCAAAAACAAGGGTTCAAGAAAGGATGAGTAGACAAAAATTTGTACATAAAGGCTAATGAAAACGAACTCTTACTTGTAGCAGTGTATGTAGATGACATCATGTTTGGTAGCAACAAAGATGAGTTAGCAAAAGGATTTGCTGAAGAAATGAAATTAGAGTTTGAGATGTCAATGATTGGAGAGCTCACCTTCTATTTAGGTCTTCAAATTCAACAAAAAAACACAATAATATTCATTTCACAAGAAAAATACTTAAGAGAAATGTTGAAAATGTTTCAAATGGAAGACTGCAAACCTGTGTCAACTCCCATGATCACTGGATGAAAACTATGTGCTAATGATGGATCAACAGATGTAGATCAAAAACTTTACAGATCCATGATAGGAAGTCTGCTATACCTAACTGCTACTAGACCAGACATTATGTTGGCAGTAGGACTTGTAGCAAGATATCAAGCAGCACCAAAACAAAATCATATATTTGCAATCAAGAGAATATTTATATATCTACAAGGAACTTCACATTATGGCCTATGGTATCCAAAAGGAAAAAGCTTCACATTGACAGCATACACAGATGCAGATTGGGCCAGCTGTGTGGATGATAGGAAAAGCACAAGTGGAGGTGCATTTTATTGGGAAAAATTCTGGTGGCATGGATAAGCAAGAAGCAAACTTCTATCTCTCTATCTACAACAGAAGCAGAATACATAGTAGCAGCTGCATGTTACACACAATTAATGTGGATGAAACAAACTCTCCAAGACATGAAGGTAAGCATTGATGAACCCATTTCTATCAAAAGTGACAATACAAGTGCAATAAGTGTATCAAAAAATCATGTACTTCATTAAAAAACAAAGCACATGCCAATAAAGTACCACTTCCTCAGAGAACAAGTAGCACAGAAACTAGTGAAGTTGGAATATGTACCAACTAAGGAACAAACAACAGACATATTAAAAAAACCTCTTGCTAAAGAACCATTCAAATATCTAAGAGACAAGCTAGGGGTAGTGTCTGCAGATGTTACTCTCTAACATGATAAAAATTCAGAAAAAAAAAGAAGGCTGCATGTACAAGAAACAGGATCAGTGTAGAAGACAATATCAGACAAGAAAGCATCATTCCAGGGGGAGAGCAGTCAATAAAATTGTCACAAAAGAGCTAGAGAAATGGAGAAGTGCATGGAACAGGTCCTCAAGATCAGAGTATTATAAAAAGATAGAAACCACACTAGGAAAAGTGAAACCCTTTTCCATTGATGTCAAAGGGGGAGGAAAAGCAAGCAAAATAAGAAAGGATTTTCTGTAAAGCAGGCAGAGGAAGAAAGACAAGATACTTATTAGAATGAAAGGGGGAGGAAGTCCTGATGGAAGTATGGGAGTATTGGTGGATGTGTTGCCATCAATGCCAAAGAGGGAGACTGTTGAAAATATTGTCATTGATGGCAAAGGAGCACAAAGGAGCAACAACTAAACTATCACTAAGGCAAAGGAGCAGAGAAGAACCAGCAATAAGGAAAAGGAGTAGATTAGGAAATAAAGCAGTAAGAAAGCATAAAAGAGAGGCAGAGGAACAACAAAATTAGAGAAACAACGAATGTAGAGAGGAAACAGAAAGAAGCAGAGGCAGCAAAGAAGCATCTAAGGAAGAAAAGGAGTAAAGGCAGCAAAAAAAGCTCAGGAGGAGTAGCGTGGAGGGACCGGTGTCACAGAGCGGGACAGCATAAAAAAATGGAAAATAGACTAAGGCAGACGAATTCCAAGTGAGGTGAATGGACGGTCATGATTAGATCGCAACAAAAAAGGAAAGAAATGAATGGATAATATTCATCGCAAGATAAGTGGTGAACCTGAATGAACTTGTCGAAAGAAGAACCTATAATTCATGGCACAGTGGACTAGAGGAAGTGGAATGGCATAGTAGATGAATTGTATTTGTGTGGAGTTATAACGGAACCAGATGTTTGGAAAGGATAAGCGAGAGAAACCTTGGTCAATGAAGTATGTAACCATGAATCAATAGTAGAGATGGAATAGTGAAGACGGTTTCAAAAGCCAGCAAATGGGTTTTCACGCTTAATACGTATCGGTTTTTGGTATTTAATCTTCTTAATACATGCTGCTCACTTATTATGATTGTTGTTCCATTGTAGATTAAGTTGATCACAAAATGAAGATGTAAATAAGTGTAAAAGAAAGTTTTACAAGACCATGACTGCATTAAACTGATTCACCCCCCCTCTCAGTTTAACCAAGGGTTCAACATGCAAAAGCAGCAAAACCCTCACTGGATCAGCGCTGCAATTGGAAGTAGAGCTTGGCCTCAAGCCTGATAGTGGATCAAATCAGAAAACACTCCTCCAATAATCCTCAAAGGAAGAGGTGAAATCCCTGCATAGGATCTCCAAGTGCTAAGCAGCACAATTCTCCACTAAACAGCAGAGAATAGTATTTGTCTAAGCAGACAAGATACTCATAAATATAATCAATCAACAACCTTCTCTTGCTTCCCTTCCCTTCCTTTTATAAGATGAAAGCCTTTACAAATGCTAAACCACCTTGATGAGTTACTTCCTTTCACATGAGGATCCTCCTTCTAAAATTGCGCTGTCCCTTTAGGAGATACATTGAACCTAGACAACACTATAGATTTGGTCAAGGTTGACCTAGTCTCATAGCTCAACCCCTTTCACACCTGCAAGTGATTTATTTACATGGCCCTGATTTATCTTTGTTCACATGGGAATTGGTTTATTCAGTCTTTTGAGGAGTTTTACATGTCCTCCTTTATTCATTTATTCATGCAACATAAAGTAAAACAAAAAAATAATATTCCTCTTAGCTTAGGCTAAGTAGGAATATTACAGATTATGTTATGCAGTATTGCTATCCAGGGGTAGAACCTAGCAAAGATGGAAAAATAAACATCTAGGATGTCAGGGATTTTCCTTTGAGAACCATCCTTTTCATGATCGCTAAACTTACTAGCACTGTTACACTACATGTAGCGAACAGATCGTATATGCAGTATGCGCTAGAGTTCTTAGAGCCAACAGTCTTCAACTGGTATGAAGCTGTTCTATCTCAGATAAAGGAAAAATTGAATAAAGCAAAGGGAGGAAGGAAGAAAAATTTCAGTTATGGTTCAATCCTTATCTCCTTCACTTTGGAATGGATTCCACTGATGTAGCCACAACATATAACATTGGATATATCTAGTCCATGAGATCCTTGAATGCAGAGATGGGTAGAACTCATGGGTCGTCATGCAGGCCAATCAACCGCTGTGTTCTCTACTGCATTCTTCGCTTGGTTTCGGCGACAGATTATTGCCATCGATGAGTATGCATACATAGGCATCGACTTCCAAGGAGATCCATATTTAGGATTACCACAAGGTGCTCAGTGGGGTGCAATAGGTAAGAATGATTTGACCATGTTTTTTTATTTTTCTAAGGTTTATACAATTTTTTTGTGTTTTTATTTCTTTCCAAGACTAAAATAAATGTTTAATGTAATGCAGATATTGGTCGTGTTTAACCAGTACAGAAACCAGAGCATGAAGCAGATGCGCCAGCAGAGAGGGCTGTCGGGAGAGTAGTCCTTCAGGACCTTGATATGGCTGAGACTTTGGCTAAGCTTCAACAGCGCATAGAAGGGTTGACCTTCGGGATTCCAGATTGCTGGATCGAAGAGCTTCCCATGCAACTGCAATGAAACACTATTGGGGTTCCTAACCATTGGATGCGGTTACTCCGTAGAATTTCTAGATCTATAGCATGTTACCATGAGCACCACTAGTTTACTTGTTACATTTTGCATACATTTTGAGGTCAGATGACCAATGTGTCTTGGGCACAAATTTTGTAAAAACCTATAACTATCTATCTATATGATTTTAGAGTTTTTCCTATGTTTAATGCGCAATCCTATTCAATGATGTGAATGTTTTAGTTACTTATGTTGCAAATGTATGTCTAAAACATGATTAGCTAATGAATCATTCAATGTGTTCAAATTTCTGAAAATGTGTTGATATTGAACAAAATTAAAATGTCTTTCCAAAAGTCGAACTCTTAGGAAAAATCTAAGAAGTGTTGGATTTATAATGGTATAAACACTAGTAAGTTGTAATACCACAAGTTGTGAGTCTAACCTTACAATTATGAGGTTAATACCAAATGAAATGGCATCAGAGAGAAGTTCGATCAACGCGCTATACTCAACGATATTGTTCATCGATCTACCAATACAAATCCCTTGAAAACTCACTAACTCGTCGATCAGAGCATAAATGGCCCACGTTGCAGAGGATAGATTTTGCATACTACGACTAGCACCATCAGCATATCCAACAAATGGTTCCGAAGATTCAAACATCTGCCATAAAATGTAAAGCAGATTACTAACGTCAAGAAAACTCTAAAAACAAATTAATATAGTGAATGAAAATCAACAACATATATACAATATAATACAAAAAATTACTACACTCATGATTAAGCATAGTAACATTTCAAATACAACCCATTTCTAGGTTGTGCCAATGGAATCCCATCGTAATCAACTAAATCGTAGGCACCCTTAGCAAGAACTCTTTTTACAATATAGGGGTCATGCCACAATGGCTCAAATTTCCCTGTACCTATTACATCAGCTTCTTAATCGTAAAGAAGGACCAAGTTGCCCTCTGAGTAGATGTGAGGCTGGACATTTTTTTCGTATTGCGCCTTTATACATCTCTTATGAGCTTCGTTGGCCAATTGGGCTTCACAATGAGTTTCATATATATGGATGAGGTCAAGGAGATGTGCTTCTTCTTCTAAGGTGTTAGGTAACAAGTCTATCGCGAGTTTTAATGGTGATATTTCGCATTGGATTGGTAAGATAGCTTCCAGACCATACACTAATTGAAAAGGAGTAAATCCAGTTTTTTTTCTCACCGAGGTTCGATACGCCCACAAAGCAGAGTACAGGATCAAGTTCCAGTTCCTTTTACGGGCTCATATCATTCATTGAAGCATTCGTTTAAGAATTTTGTTAATAGCCTCAACTTCTCCATTTGATTGTGGATAATAAGGAGTATAATTATCATGTGACAATTCTAACTTGGTAGTAAATTCAGACATCATATGGTTGCGAAAATTCTTCCCATGATTCGTAACTATAACCTGTGGGACCCCAAACCGTGCAATAACGTGGTTGAAGAAAAAAAATGTAGTTGTTTGTCCTGTGTTATTGAATGTAGGCATCGCCTCAGCCCATTTGGTAAAATAGCTGACTGCGACAATAATATAACCATGCCCCCTAGACAAACGAGGGTTACAGGTCATGAAGTCAATACCCCATTTCGTAAATGGTCCAGCAGAGACAACAAGATGCATTGGTGCTATTAGGGTTCCCATGTTTTGGCTAGGTTAGCAAGACCAAAAGATGAGACAACATCAAAACCACTTTCAGAACTTAGGATCTAGCCCTCCTAGGTCCAGAGAGGGATCTCTCTATATGACTCAAAGGTATATGTCTTTGAAGCTCGAATTTAAGATGTTAGGCTAGTTATATGCGCAGGGTTTGTTTGTTTGATTTTGAGTTTGGTTGCTGGGAATCAGGAAGGAAGGGTTCAGCATGAGACAAGAATGGGCAAAGAGGAAAACAGAGAAAGGAGAGATAATCTAGAGAATGCCAAGTCCATTGGGCAATGGAGTCAAGAAAGGATTTACTTGGTAATCATCATGCAAGATTTTAGTTGGGCTAGTCATCTAAAGCTTTGGATCCTAAAGTGATAGTGTGGTATGGGACATTCAGGACTGAAAGTGAAAGAAGGAGAATCATCCAATTTTGTCTATAGATCAGGTCAGAGGTCATTTAACTCTAGACCTTCTTGGACATAATCAGAGGCAGTACAAGGGAACTTGGATAGGCTTAATTGGAATGGAAAGATCCTAGTGAGGCAGAGACAGAGTTCTAAACCTCCCAGTGTTCTCAACGCATTCAACTAAATCCTAACAAGAACATCTAAAACCAGATTCCATTAATTCATACATTAGCTAGTAGGCAATAACATCCACTACACTAGTTAAATCAATTGAAACCAATTCTTAGATAACACGAATAGCAGAAAACATTGAAGGCAAGGAGAGCAGAAGCATAGGGTACCTAACAAGGGTAAATCCTGTACCAGATTTCTGATGCAAGCCAGAAGAACTGAAATGAAATGAAATGAAGTAAAACACAAAGACAGAAAAACATCACCGCAGCTTTAGATCAGGATCCAAAGAAATGTGCTTGTCATATTAACTATCAACACCAATCAGGTACAACATAGCCAACAGCTTGGGCATTCAATTTGAATACATCTCCGTCATTCTATCTTACAATTTTTACACAAAGAACTTGTCTCAAGAGAAACTGCTTGCAATTCTCTGATATCTCATCAACAACCTTTACAATAGTTTCTCATGATTTTTATAATTGAAGAAAAGCAAAGGAGGTAGGTAGAAGATTAAATGAAACATTAAACTCAGAAAAGAAAGAGAGGGCCAGAACCCATTCAGTTTTAAACTCTGAGCATTAATCTCTGGCACCTTTGGAGGAAAAATGGTCTTCGTCAGGCTTCATTTACTCCAGGTATGCTTTTGATGCATTTTGGTTTGTTGTACTCTGTAGCACCCTTGGTGCATGAACAAAATGGTAAATAAATGACTGAATGGTCTGCCATACTGCATAACTAATGCTCTAGTAGCGTAGGAATGGGGTCAGGGCGGAAATTTCTTCACTGGAGCACGGCATACAATAAAAACAGTATGGGAAACCTGCCCTTCCTGGGAGGAAAACATTCTGCTGATGAAGAGAAATCTGCTGCATAATAACTTCTGCATATCCGTATCCTCTGTTAGTGAAAATATTACCGTTGCATCAACACTGTGCAATCATGGTGGCGTTTTCACTTCTGTACCCTATGGAACATGCAACTGGACTGAGAAGAACAATGAAATGGAAGAGTGGATGAAATTTTAGCATGGTGGTGGCGGAATGGTGGCTTTTCACTAACAAATGGTGACAAAATGCAATGAAATGGAGAAAACTTATGAATAATAGGGTTTGGTGGTAGAATGTAGCGCAAACCGTTAGATCGTGGTCCAGGGACAAAGATCAACGATGGAGATTGACACAGCGGAATGATTTATGAAATGGGAGAAACACATATGAAATGTCAAACTTTTATGCAAAAATTAAAAGGTTTGGACTTTGGTAGAAATACACAGGAAATACATGGAACGTAACAGAAATGCGATGAGGTGGGACCTAGCCGGAGGCAGAGGACGACCAGATCTTGACCGTGAGATCTTAGATCCAATGGATGGTCAGGATCAACTCGGGTCATCGCAATTGGAAGGAGTAAGGGGAACACACTTCATAAGTTTCTGATTGCGATTCATGAAGAGAAGCGATGATCGTTGCATTTACCTAGAGATCGACGGTGGAGATCTGTTCAGAGGGTAGAAGGGGAAAAGCGATAGGAGTAAAGCGAGAAGATCTGGGCCGTTGATTTCAAACTGGATGAACGGCTGAGAACGAATCGGGCAATCGCAATCGGAGGGGGACCGGGGTAACACACATCAAAACTTCCGATTGCGATTGGAAGGGATTTTGCGATAGCTGTTGGATCAGCGGGGAGATGGATGGCTAAGATCTTATTCGAAGAAATCGCAATCGGAGGGAACAAGGTGTGACACACTATGAATGTTCCAATTGCGATTGGAAGGGAGTTTGTGATAGCCATTGGATCAGCGGGGAGATGGACGGCTAAGATCTATTTGGAGCAATTGCAATCAGAGTGAACAAGGTGTGACACACTATGAATGTTCCGATTGTGATTAGGTGGAGAAAGCGATGAAGCGCTGACCGTTGGATCCGGAGGTCAGATCAATGGCCCACATTTAATCTGAGGGAGAGTGCGATTGGGGATTGGAGGGAAGGACTTGCGATTACAAAGGTCTACGATTAGTGCTAGCCGTCTGATCGTGATGACATATCGACGGTTGAGAACAAGTCGCGGGACTTTGTTAGCAAAATGATCGCATCAGAACTTCTCTGTGTTACAAAGGATTTTAACGCTCTGACTCGATCTTCCGATGCGATTAGCGCTTAAGGCTTAAGCGCTTGGCCTTTGGGCGACGGGCGTATGGGGGGAAGTGGTTAGGGCTGATGGGAAAAGGGGCTAAACCCTATTATAAGGTCGGAAAGTGGGTTTTTAACCCATTTTAATGAATTTTGAAGGTTAGAGGGGGTAACGATGGGGAAGAAAAATGGGAATTTTAGCCAAACAGAGGGCAAGGGATTCAAGGGGGATTTTGGGAATATTTAAGAGTGTAAGGGGAGATTTAGGGGGAATAAAGGGGACTTTGGGAAAAGGAGAAAATGGAGAATTCTGCAGAGGTACAAGGGGAAAAAATAGGCCTTTTAGATGGAAATCAACAGAGGAGAATTATATTAAGCAAAGCATGGATAGACTTCAAGGATGGTAAGTTTTCAGGGAAAAGGCATTCCTTGAAGGCCCCAAATTAATCTAGCTCCCATATTGCTTGTCAAGAATTTCATAGGGGGGCTAACAGTGACTCCACATGGCGATGGCTTCTTCTTGAAGGAGTCAAGAACTAGAGAATGATCTTTGGTGTAGGCCAAATGCCTGCTGCTTGGCACGTCCCTTGCTTTCTTTAAATCAGCTGCCACAAACTGTGAAGACATCAGTAGAAAAACTTTCCCAACCAGTCTACCTACCCAAACTACAGTCCTAGAATTTTCCCTTTGGGTGCATTTGGATTAGCAGACCCTTTACATCATTTATTTTTAAAACAGAAAACAAACCTATTCTAAATCTACCCTTATTGCTCCATGAGCCCAGATTAGACTATTGGTCTCATATGTTTCTCTACCTAATCTAATATCTGCTGGGATTAAACTGTCTAACAGATTTCTTCTCTACATTCTAAGACAAAAATTGAAAAACAGTCAAGCCAGGATTAGACTGTCAGGCTTGCTGTGGGTCCAAGGCTTAAAGGCAGTTGCTCATGGACAGAAAATTTCTGAAAACAAAACTGTGAAGGCTTGAAATCTGCAACTTTGAAACATCCTTCTTTCTTAGTGACTCATGTTTTGAGCTTGTTAGAGTCACTTCCTTCTCTTCATTTCAGCTCTAGTTTTGGGCATGTTAGAGTTGATTCCTCTTTCTTCTTTGTTGGTCCAGATTTTGGGCATGTTAGGACCAGCTGCTTTGTACTTCAGAGGTTCATGTTTTGAGCATGTCTGAACCTCTCCTTTCTTTTCCTCTTTTTTTTTTTTTTGAAAACAAAATATTGCAATGGTATGTACAATGGAAACTGAAAATTGAAAATCAGCGGAAGTAGTGTTTGAGGACCCTACCATTTATTAGACCCCCAAACAGCTCTGTACCATCAAGTTCTTGCAAGAAAAATGCATTAGGACCTACAGTGGCTTGGATGATATATGGACCTTGCCACAAAATGTCAAACCTGCCATGTTTTCCTTTGTCCTCTCTTCTTGAGTCCCACTTCAGAACCTTGTCTCCAATTTTGAAATCTGTAGCTTTGGTTCTCTTGTCAAACAACTTTTTTATGTTTTCCTGAACTCTGTTGGCTCTGTCGTAGACCTTTTCCCTTGTTTGCTGGAGATGAATTGTTTCATTTATCCTTCTCACCATATTGTCTTCTTCTGTCTGAATCTCTTGGACGAGCTTAATCATTGGCACTCCAAGGCTGGTAGGAAAAACTGCTTCTGTCCCATAGACAAGCTGGTATGGTGACATGCCAATGGACTTCTTTGTTGTAAACCTGTCAGCCCACAAAGCATGTACCAACTTGTTATGCCATGACTTTTTGTTCTCTTCCAACATATTTTTGATGATGATCACCAGGCTTTTGTTTGATGATTCAGCCAAGCCATTACCTTGTGGGTAATAAGCAATTGCATGGCCAAGTGTTATTCCATACCTGTGACAAAAATCAACCATTTTCTAAATGCAGCAGCATTATCAGTGATTATTTTTCATGGGCAGCCAAACCGAGAGAGGATATGGTCTTCTAGGAACCTAATGATGACTGAATCTGTGGCGCTCCTAGTAGGTATGGCCTCTATCCACTTAGTGAAGTAGTTTGTGGCTGTTAGGATCCATTTGTGTTGTGTAGAAGAATCCGGATGAATTTCCCCTATGAAATCCAAGCACCATTGCATAAAAGGAACTTCAATAGTGATGGGTTGGAGAGGGAGGGGGAGGAGTTTTCTTTTTCCTTCGAAAATCTGGCATTTGTGGTAGGCAATTATCATCTTATGGACATCATTGAAGAGTGTAGGCCAATAGTAGCCAACCTTGAGTATTTTGTTTGCAGTGACTTTCCAACTCAAGTGGCCTCCACATTCTCCTGTATGGAATTCTTGTTTAATCTTCTCAGCTTCAGCTTCAGGCAAAAATTTAAGCAGTAGGCCATTTGGATTCTTCTAATATATGTTTTCATTCAGAATGAAATAGTTTCTAGCTTTGAGTTTCAGGAATCTGGCCTTAGTTCTGGATAGTTTTGGAGGAGCAGTGAGATTTGTGAGAACGTAAAGGATAGCAGAGTACCAAGGAGAGTTCTGAAAATTCTCCTCAACAAAGGGATCAGGCAATCCTTCCTGCTCATCTAAGGCATTTACCATATTTATGTCAAGGGCTTGTATATTTGATTCAGCCATTAATTGAGCTAGGCCTTGGCCTTTGATCAGTTTGGTGGGTTTGATCTCAAGGTCATATTCTAAGATTGAAGCAATCCACTTGCCCCTTTTTCCATCTGGGTCTTGGGACAAGATATCCTTGACCACTACATTAGGCACATAAGCTATGGTATGAGAATGCAATATGTACACCCTAAAATCTTTTAAGGCCTTGACTAAGGCATAGGCCTGTTTCTCCATAATATTTTACTTCAAGGGTGCATCTCTCAGGGCTTTGCTAAAAAAGGCAATTGGCTGTTCCATTCCCTCTGTGTTTTTCTGTAGCAAGACTGTAGCTATTGTGTGCTCAAACGAAAATGAAAATATCAGGAAATATTTTGAGAAATCTGGGTTAATCAGAACAGGGGCTTGGGTGAGTGCAAGTTTTACAAATTCAAAAGATTGTTTATTTCCGACAGTCCATTTAACTCCTACACATTTCTTCAGCATGTTAGTCATATTCCTAAGGTGTTCAGCTAGGTTGGAAATAAACCTCCTAAGGAAGTTAATTTTCCTAGTGAAGGACTGTAATTCCTTGATGTTTCTCAGGTGTGAGATCTGTAGTATCCCCTCAACTCTCTACGGGTATATCCTAATTCCCTTTTTAGATATAATGTGGCCAAGAAGCTTTCCTTATTGCAGCCCAAATACAGTCTTTTGAGGATTCAGTGACAGACCAAACCTTCTACACTTTTCAAACACTTTCCTTAGATGTTTTAGGTGTTCTTCCTCAGTTTTAGAAAAGACTGTTAGGTCATCTAGGTAAATAACAATGAAGTGTCCTATCTCATCTGAGAAAGCTATGTCCATTGCTCTTTGGAAAGTGGATCCAGCGTTCATCATTCCAAAAAGAATTTTAACATACATAAAGGTGCCCCATGGAGTGGTAAAAGCTGTTTTAAGTTGATCTTCTGGGAGAACTAGCACTTGGTTGTAACCTGAAAAGCCATCTAACAGGGAGATTCTTCTTGAGCCTACTACCTTCTGAAGGATGTGTTCCATTCTTGGAAAAGGATATTTTTCTTTGAGTGAGGCTCTATTAAGATTCCTGAAATCAATACACAACCTGATCTCACCTGTTTTCTTTCTCATGGCCACTAGGTTTGATACCCAATCAAAGAACCTCACAGGAACTATTATGCCTACATCATACATCTTTTTAATCTCTTTTTCAACTGCAAGCAATTGTTTTGGATTAATTCTACGAAGTTTCTGTCTGAAGGGTTTCTGATTTTCTTTCAAGGGTATTTTATGTTGAATGATGTTTGTGTCATAGGCCTTTAAGTCTTCATAACTCCAGGCAAACACGTCAATGAATTCCTTGAAAAGGTCAATGTATTTTTTCTTCATGTCTGTAGGTAAAGACTTAGCTAGTTTAATCATTTTGGGTTTATCTTCAGTGCCTATGTTGCATTCTTCCACATCAGAGTCTGCATGTTCGATAGTGGGATTTTTTGCTACATCATCAAAGTCAGAAAGGTCTTCTAAGGGTTCCAGGCCTCTGGGTATATTCTTGTCTTTGGCCTGCAGCACCTCCACTTCCTCACTATCTGCGTTTTCACATTTTGTGGTTGCATTTCCAGTTTCTTCACCTGAAGAATTTATTTCTATGTTACAGGGTGTTTCTTGTTCAACTAGGGGATCCTCACTTGGGCAGCTATCATCTGGTCTCGAGTCTGAGTCAGAAAATTCAAACTCATTTCTGCCCACTAGGAAATCTTCGATCTGTTTGTCTCCTTCAAAGACCTGCCAATATTTTTCATTGCCTGGCACCACAGGTCTGAATTTGGTCTGAATGATGATTTGTTGATCACTAGGGGTCTTAGGATATGAAATAGCTAGGCAATCTAATCCATTTTCAATTACGTTTTGATTCCTAGGAACAAACACCAAATCGTATTCTACAAAGGTTTTCAACAAATCCATTGCGTCATTCCTGTATGCTCTCAATCTGGGGTGTTTTGCGGTATATTCACCATTTACCTGTTTTATGATCAACTCTGAGTCCCCTTGCACAACTATCCTATGGGCTCCTAACTTTCTCAACAGATTCAAACCTAGGATCAGAGCCTCATACTCTGCAATATTATTTGTACATTTGAAGTGCAGGTTGATAGCATGGTTGTCTGCATAGTCACTCTCTGTGTTACGTACCCATACCCCTGCTCCAGTAGTTTTCCTAGTGCAGGACCCATCGAAATTCATTTCCCACAGTGATTCATTTTTCATTTTATCTTCATTTCCTTCCCTACAGCTGGGTTCGCCATTATGTGGTGCCATAGGGTTTGCACTAGGCTGGGGGTTGTTTTGGACTTCATGTGGTGGGTAAGTTTGAGGAGGGTGACTAATCAGCTGACTACGTTCTGGCTCGGTTTTTGGTTCACTCAGATTTTTGTTTTTAGCGTTCTTCCCATGGTTTTTTGCCTCATTTTCTTCTAGGTCTAGGGTAGCCATTATGTTAATGTCCATGGGTTCCGTGTCATTGTTTGTATCTCTATTTTTTGACTCTGGTTCTCCTAATGATTGGTCATTGTAGAGAATGAAAGAATCTAGGTCTGTGTGCACAGAGTACAATGGTGCATTTTCAGGTTTCTCGGGGCTACTAACCAAGAATTTCATTTGAGCCTCTCTATACAGTCTTCTAAGTTGGCCGAATATAGGGATAGTGGCATATGAGCCATCCATCTGCATTGTGCCTTGCAACTTGGCCCCCCATGATCTAGAAAGTAGCATGCCATACTTGGGTGGCAGATCTGCCACCACCACATTCATGACCATACATTTAGCAGGAATCTGAGTGAGGTTCACACATAAATCTTTGATCAGGCCCAGGCATTTTACTCTGCTAGAGTCAAATGAATATAAATCTTTGTAGGGTAGGGTTGGGTTATCTCTAGGCCTAATTTTTCCATCACTACCTTAGGCATTAAGTTGTGAGATGCTCCAGAGTCGTGCATGGCATTGTGAAGTATCTTGTCATGAATGTTGAGACTGATATAAAAAGGTGGAACTACCCCTTCCTGAAACTTTCCCTCGATCTTTGGACCAAACAGGAGGGTTGGTTGATCATCATTCAGATTCACAGTATCATTGTTTTCCCCCAAATTCAATGCTTTCAAAATTTGGCCTTTATATACATCCTAAGTGGCCAACTCAGATAATGGTACAGAAATTTTAATTTTTGCAATCTCACTTTCTAAATTGAAAGTGGACTGGGTCTTTGGAGTGTTCACCTTTGTTTTGTTTTCCACTGACTTAGTGGCTAGATCAACAGGCTGATTCTCACTATGTATAGGTGTGGAGACTGTTTTATCAGGAGCACTAACTGCAGTGCTAGTGCTACTCACTGGTTGGCTTTGTTTCTCCGTGTTTTGGTTGTCCTTTTCTTCATTTTTCCCAGAACTCTCTACTACTGATTTGTTCCTTTCAGCAGTTACCTTAGAAGTTTTCTTAGGCCTTTTCTTAATGGTTACCTCGGGAGCTTTGGGTTTGGAAGTGTCTTGGCTCTTTTTTCTCCTAAGTTCATATTTTTCTCTGACCTGCATAATAGCATTTTCGAATCCAAGCCTATAATCATCAGATTCAAGTCTTTCCTCCTCCCAGAATGAGGGTGAGGGCCGATCTTCCTCTGAGTCACAGTTATGGATCAAGTTCTCTGTTTCAAGCATGTTTATTGTATCCCCTTCAGACTCTTCTATGATTTCCTCATCTTCATCAAGAAAGTTTTCTTGAAAAGGGGGAATAACTTGCTGATCTGACTCTCTTTGTCTGTTGGGAGGAGCGTTGTTTCTTCTAAAGTTTTGGTTCTGGTTTTTGTTCTGATTGCTGACTGTGACAGCCATTTTTTCCATCATTTGCTATAGCCTTTCCACATTTTTAGATATTCTGTCATAATTTGGATAAGAAGTGGAAGCTACATTTTCATCTCTATATGTTACCCTCTTCTCAGCTCTCAGTCTTTCCCTTTTCTCAATCAAGTTGGCTTCTATATTCACTGCTCATTTCTGCATGTCTTCCAGTGTGTTGCACTCTTTATCCCTAAGCTGGTAGGCCATGTCAGCATCAAAGCTTTAGGGTATTTTTCTAGGGCCATGCCTTGGGGAGGTTTCATATGTGGAGGGAGAGCATTATAAATACTGTTAAATCTCGTCAAGTAATCATGGACACTCTCTCACACATTTCTTTTAAGGCTCATGTATTCTGCTAGGAGTTGGCAAGGGTTAGCCTTAGCTTCCCATTTGTTGATGAAAGTCTAATATAAACCAGGGAGATCTTGGATACTGCTGGGAGGCAATATTTTAAACCATTTTTTCACATCACCCCCTAAGCTCTGGGCAAAGATTCTCATTTTGACTGTATCATCATCTATTTCCATGTATTCAAAAGAATCTTCCATCTTATCTACATGTTGTTGAGCTGTTGTGGACTCTTTTGCAGTGAAGTGTGGGATGTTTGATTGATAATCATTTGGTAAGGGTACTAGAGGCTGAGGTAACATCAACGGTGCATACCAGGCTTCCATGATGATATTCTGATGGGGTAAAGGGTTAACTCGAGTAGCTGGCATATGGATGATAGGGATACTAGGACCAGCAGAGATTTGTTGAGCCGATCTAGGGTGGGAGAGCCCCAAGTTTTGAATGAAGTGGATATCAGGAGGTGTAGATGGAGGGGTTTCTCTGTCCCTAATGTGTCTACCACTTTGAGATGGTGAACCAGGAAGCTCAAGGTCTGGCTGATCTAGATCACTAACTGACCTAGTTATTGGTAATCTATTTGGTAAGTATAGGTCAAGATGCAAGTTTGATAGAGCTGTAAGGTCTTCTGGTGCAGAGTTAGCTCTATAAATGTGTCTGGAAATAGTTGATCTTCTTAATGAAGATGGTTTCTTGATGATACTCTCAGGGTTATCAACTATTTCAGGTGGGTTTGGATCAGGATAAGCTCTTGTATGGATGTTTCTCGAAGCCAGAACATTGTTTGGACCAAAAGCTTAACCTACTTGTTGTCTTTATTGTGGTTGATGTTGTTTCAAAGGTTGGTCTCCCAGTGGAGTCTTATGTGAAACCAAGTTAGTCAGCAGGCCTACCGATCACCAGTGGAGTCTTTTAAACATTTAGGAGCTATGGAGTTACCAGGTGGAGGGTTTAGGGTGTTTCTGGGATGCACACTGTCCACCACAGTGCTCAGGCACTTTCACCTTTCAAGAATAACCTCAAAACACAGCAAACTCTAACCAGAGATTGACTGGGAGGGCATTTACCAGATATGTCACCTCCGAAGAGGGTGAGATCCGAAGGCTTCCTGGCCCTTTCTAGACTCTGTGTAAGAGTACAAGAGAACACAAAAAATGATACAGAGGTCGTTCGAGAAAAGGTGTGTTTAACTGCCAACCTAACCAGAGATTGAAGGTTTTCTGAAGTTTATGAAGTAGTGAGATGGAAAGTATTCAGAACTTCCCCAACGCAGTCGCCATTATTTTGGTGAAGACAATGGGAAATAGACCAGTGTTTGCAGCTATAGACTCTCAGATATTCTCCCCAGTGGAGTCGCCATTATGTTGGTGACGACGATGGGAAATAGGCCAGTGTTTGCAGCTATAGACTCTCAGAAATTTTCCCCAGTGGAGTTGCCATTATGTTGGTGACGACGATGGGAAACAGACCATTGTTTGCAGCTATAGACTCTCAGAAATTCTCCCTAGTGGAGTCGCCATTATGTTGGGGTTCCCATGTTTTGGCCAGGTTGGCAAGACCAAAAGATGAGACAACATCATAACCACTTTCAAACCTTAGAATCTAGCCCTCCTAGGTCCAGAGAGGGATCTCTCTGTATGACTCAAAGGTATATGTCTTTGAAGCTCGAATTTAAGATGTTAGGCTAGTTATATGCGCAGGGTTTGTTTGTTTGATTTTGAGTTTGGTTGCTGGGAATCAGGAAGGAAGGGTTCAGCATGAGACAATACTGGGCAAAGAGGAAAACAGACAAAGGAGAGATAATCCAAAGAATGCCAAGTCCATTGGGAAATGGAGTCAAGAAAGGATTTACTTGGTAATCATCATGCGAGCTTTCAGTTGGGCTAGTCATCTAAAGCTTTGGATCCTAAAGTGATAGTGTGGTATGGGACATTAAGGACTGAAAGTGAAAGAAGGAGAATCATCCAATTCTGTCTATAGATCAGGTCAGAGGTCATTTAACTCCAGACTTACTTGGACATAATCAGAGGCAGTACAAGGGAACTTGGATAGGATTAATTGGAATGGAAAGATCCTAGTGAGGCAGAGACAGAGTTCTAAACCTCCCATTGTTCTCAACTCATTCAACTAAATCCTAACAAGAACATCTAAAAACAGATTCCATTAATTCATACATCAGCTAGTACACAATAACATCCACTACACTAGTTAAATCAATTGAAACCAATTCTTAGATAACATGAATAACAGAAAACATTGAAGGCAAGGAGAGCAAAAGCATAGGGTACCTAACAAGGGTAAATCCTATACCAGATTTCTGATGCAAGCTAGAAGAACTAAAATGAAATGAAATGAAGTAAAACACAGAGACAGAAAAACATCACCGCAGCTTTAGATTAGGATCCAAAGAAATGTGCTTGTAATATTAACTATCAACACCAATCAGGTACAACATAGCCAACGGCTTGGGCATTCAATTTGAATACATCTCCCTCAGTCTATCTTAGAATTTTTACACAGAGAACTTGTCTCGAGACAAACTGCTTGCAATTCTCTGATATCTCATCAACAACCTTTACAATAGTTTCTCATGACTTTTATAACTGAAGAGAAGCGAAGGAGGTAGGTAGAATATTAAATGAAACATTAAACTCAGAAAAGAAAGAGAGGGCTGGAACCCATTCAGTTTTAAACTCTGAGCATTAATCTCTGGCACCTTTGGAGGAAAAATGGTCTTCGTCAGGCTTCATTTAATTCAGGTATGCTTCTAATGCATTCTGGTTTGCTATACTCTGTAGCACCCTTGGTGCATGAAAAAAATGGTAAATAAATGATTGAATGGTCTGCCATACTGCATAACTAATGCTCTGGTAGCATAGGAATGGGGTCAGGGCGGAAATTTGTTCACTGGAGCACGACATACAATAAAAACAGTATGGGAAACCTACCCTTCCTGGGAGGAAAACATTCTGCTGATGAAGAGAAATCTGCCGCATAATAACTTCTGCATATCTGTATCCTCTATCAGTGAAAATCTTACCGCTGCATCAACACTGTGTAATCATTGCAGTGTTTTCACTTCTGTACCCTGCGGAACACACAACTAGACTGAGAAGAACAATGCAATGGAAGAGTGGATGAAATGTTAGAGTGGCAGCGGCATAATGTTGGCTTTTCACTAATAAATGGTGACAAAATGAAATGAAATGGAGAAAACTTATGAATAATAGGGTTTTGTGGTAGAATGTAGTGCAAACCGTTAGATTGTGGTCTGGGGACAAAGATCAACAGCGGAGATTGACACAGCAGAATGATATATGAAATGGGTGAGACACATATGAAATGTCAAACTTTTATGCAAAAATGCAAAGGTTTGGACTTTGGTAGAAATACATAGGAAATGCATGGAACGTAACGGAAATGCGATGAGGTGGGACCCAGCCGGAGGTAGAGGGCAACCAGATCTTGACCGTTAGATCTTAGATCCAATGGATGGTCAGGATCAACTCGGGTCATCACAATCGGAAGGAGTAAGGGGAACACACTTCATAAGTTTCCGATTGCGATTCATGAAGAGAAGTGATGTTCATTGGATTTACCCAGAGATCGATGGTGGAGATCTGTTCAGAGGGCAGAAGGGGAAAAGCGACAGGAGCAAAGCGAGAAGATCTAGGCCGTTGATTTCAAACTGGATGAACGGTTGAGAATGAATCGGGCAATCACAATCGGAGGGGGACCAGGGTAACACACATCAAAACTTCCAATTGCGATTGGAAGGGAGTTTGCAATAGCCGTTGGATCAGCGGGGAGATGGACGGCTAAGATCTTATTTGGAGCAATCACAATTGGAGGGAACAAGGTGTGACACAATATTAATGTTCTGATTGCGATTGGAAGGGAGTTTGCGATAGCCGTTGGATCAACAGGGAGATGGACGGCTAAGATCTATTCGGAGCAATCACAATCACAGGGAACAATATGTGACACACTATGAATGTTCCAATTGTGATTGGGTGGAGAAAGCGATGAAGCGCTGACCGTTGGATCTGGAGGTCAGATCAACGGCCCACGTTTAATCGGAGGGAGAGTGTGATCAGGGATCAGAGGGAAGGACTTGTGATTACAAAGGTCTGCGATTAGCGCAAGCCGTCTGATCGTGATGACAGATCGACGGTTGAGAACAGATCGCGGGACTTTCTTAGCAAAACAATCGCATTAGAACTTCTCTGTGTTACGAAGCATTTTAACACTCCAACTCGATCTTCCGATGTGATTAGCACTTAAGGCTTACGTGCTTGGCCTTTGGGCGATGGGCGTATGCGGGGAAGTGGTTAGGGCTGAAAGGAAAAGGGGCTAAGCCCTATTATAAGGTCGGAAAGTGGGTTTTTAACCCATTTTAATGAATTTTGAAGGTTAGAGGGGGTAACGATGGGGAAGAAAAATGGGAATTTTAGCCAAACAGAGGGCAAGGGAAGGATTCAAGGGGGATTTTGGGAAGATTTAGGAGTGTAAGGGGAGATTTAGGGGGAATAAAGGGGACTTTGGGAAAAGGAGAAAATGGAGAACTCTACAGAGGTACAAGGGGAAAAAATATGCCTTTTAGATGGAAATCAGTAGAGGAGAATTTATATTAAGCAAAGCATGGATAGACTTCAAGGATGATAAGTTTTCAGGAAAAAGGCATTCCTTGAAGGCTCCAAATTAATCTAGCCCCCAGCTTGCTTGTCAAGAATTTCATAGGGGGGTTAACAGGTGTTAGCGGTTTGTAGATTTTACGATAAAAAATTTGGCATGCATGACAACTTCTGACTGCGAGGATGCAAGCTCGAAAAATAGTAGGCCAAAAGTAACTAGCGCGGAGTATCTTCTATGAAATAGCATATCCATATGAGTATCCACCACAAGCTCCAGCATGACAATCATTTAACACTTTTTCAGCCTCCTCATGAGTGAGGCACCTCCTTAAAATGGTATCGACACCACGACGATAAAGTGTATCTCCGATGATCAGATAATCTTTGGCTTGGTATCAGATACGTCGTTGTTCAGAGCGAGAGGTATTAGGTTGAAATTTTTGGGTTTGGAGATAAATGGTGAAATACCCATACCAAGGATCAGATGATCCGATCAAAAACAGAGACTCGTTTGGAATATATGGTTCCAACGTAGTAGCAGTACCATCAGAGGGAAGGTCACAGAGAAGCTCAGCCAAAACTAAAGACTTCTTTGACTTGGATTTGATGAATTCCAAATCAAATTCTTGCAAAATGACAATCCATTTTGAATATTTTCCCCCTAGCAATTGACATGATAAGATATAATTCATGGGGTTGCAATCTGAAACTATTGTTGTTTTTCAGAGAAGGATATAATGGCGAAATATTTGGACAGCTTGAATAGCTGCCAAGGCAATTTTTTCCACGTACGAATACTTAAATTTCGTATCATTGATGATATATAGGAAATAATCATGTTGATAATTAGGAGGATACATTAATGATGCTCAGAAAAAAGTGTCCTTGACAACATCAAAAAAAGCTTGCACAACTTCATCCCAATGGAAGGGAACCCCCTTTTTCAATAATCAAGTAAATCCTTTAGCCATTTTGGCATAGTTTAGAATGAACCTTCTCAGGAAGTTAGCCTTTCCTTGAAGTTTCTGTATCTGAAGTAAGTTTGATGGTGCAAGCAAATCAAGAATGGCTTGAACCTTTAGTGGGTCTGTTCGAATTCCTTCTTTTGAGACTATGAATCTGAGCAATCGACTAGAACCAACAAAAAACAAACATTTATGTGGATTGAGGCATATCTTGTAGTGTCGACAGCGTAAGAAAATGGCTCTCAAATGCATTGAGTGATCGGTCTGATTTCATGAATGCGCTGGTAAATCATCTAGATATAGTTGAACAATGTGCTTGATGTCATTGAAAGCATAATCCATCTCTCTCTGAAAGGTTGCCCCAGTGCTCTTTAAACCAAACGGTAGTTTCCTATATGTGAATGTGCCCCAGGGACAGATGAATGTTGTCTTATGTTGGTCATCTAGGCAGATATTGATTTGATTATAGTCATAAAATCCATCCATGAATGAAAATATTTCACATCTATCACAATCATCAATAATCTAGTTGATAAAGGGATTAGGATAGTTGTATTTTGGACAAGCATGATTAACATCCCGATAATCGATGGCACTCTAATGGTTCCTTGTTTTTTCATAACAGGAGTGATATTGGAAATCCACTCAGTTAGCGAAACAGGGTAAATGAAACCAGCACGCAAAAAAATTTCAACTTCTTCTTTGATGGCAACGACTTTCTTTGGATGAATAGGATGAAGTCGTTGATGCACCAACTTGACATCAGGATACATATTAATAGTGTGTTCGACTATACTAGTGTCTAGGCCTGGCATTTCCTCATAAGAACAAGCGAACACGTCATGAAATTCACGAAAAAGATAATGATATGAATCGATTTCTGATGGATAACAAGATACATCAACATGAATATTTTCTACAATGCCCAGTTTGGTCGAAATATCAATAGAAATTGTTTCTTCGATATTTGATAAATTTCGCTCAAAGTCAATTGCATTAATCGATAAAGAATTCGAAAAGAAATTTTTGATGGATGGGTGATATAGTTCACTGAGATTGTTTTCTTCATAATTAGGAAGATGTGAACGATGATGATAATCTTCCCATGGTTCTCCTTCTGACATCATAGCTTCAAAAACATTTTCATCTGTAAAAAAATTAGAGGAAAATGGATCAGATGGAGTACCAAAATCTAAGGAACGATGAACCCAAACACTCGGTGACACTGATTTTGGATTTTCCGTCCAAGCCAAATAGATTGATTGATATGCCAGCTCAATAGGGTTGGGCGGTAAAACATTATCCAACGTAGAAATATCAGAATCACCCGTACTCTCTGTTGAGTCTCAAATCTGCATCTTTTCCATACACTTTTCTATACCTTTTTCACTCACCTGAACCTCCCAAGTTGTCAATATCATTGTATATTAATTGAAAAACAGTATCTAACATGGTTTTTAATTATATTTTGTGTCTACTGTTTGATTTAGATTTTGTTCATTTAGCTGCGGAATCTTGCCACTTTCCGCAGCTGCTGCAACTTTCCGCAGCCATTTTGTGAAACTCTATGTTACAGGTGTCTACAGGAGAAACGAGCCACATGGGCAAGTCAAAAATGATGTGGACATGGTTTTTGTCCTATTGGCTCGAGCAAAATCATCTAAAAAAGCCGCGGTCAAAGGCGTCCACATGGAAGTCAACCATAGAGTCTCACGGTGACAGGACTCTGTTTCGTGTCACGTGAAGGTTCATATGGCCGTTTCTAAGTTGCGGAGGACAAGTCGACATCTGTACATGGCTCCATAGCCGAATTCAAACATCCACTCCTCATAGATTTACTTTGCAATATGGCCATGATCCTAGATCCGTGGACGTAATGGTCTACGTGTTCTCCACCAGCATGAACTTTAGGAATTAGTTATGTTTCTTTTGTTATAAATAACGCGTTTGCATACGCATATAGAGTTAGTCTCGATTAGTCTCTGTTATCTTTTATTAAGTCTTCTCTGTAATGTAATTACGCTACACTTGTGCCGTAATACTACCTTACTGTTATGACTGCATTTTAATATAAGAAGACTTTGTTTTCCAACGTAATTCGTATTTGAAGATTGTTTCCAAGGCTAGTGTAGAGGGCCCCTGCACTTGCCAAGGTTCTGTGCATTATTGTATAGTTATTATTTCATTTCTTTAAAGCTCATTGTGCCATAATCCATTCACATGTTTATACATTGCATTTTTCATGATATATATATGCTTCATTTCTGTTTATAAACTTTCATGCTTTCCATTTCATTTCTGTCTTTCATGTTTTATGTTATTAATCATTGATCAGTGTTCTTGTTTCAGGTTATAGATAGGCAGCCCAGGAATTTGCATAACTTTTTGACTAATGACATGGAATTAACATTGTTCTGCTGCTAATTTGCTTTTCTTAGTTTCTGTTTCAGTACTGCTTTGTTTAATTCAGTTTTGCTCATTTTCTTCAATAGTTAAATTTAGATATATTAAATTGCTCATAACATCTTTAGTTGCCTCCGAAAGCCACAGCTGGACTGATGGTGAGGGATTGTATTATGAAATGTGTAGTTTGGTATTAGTTTCCTTTCTGCAAATTTAGATATATATTAAATTGCTCATAACATCTTCAGTTGCCTCCGAAAGCCACAGCTGGACTGATGGTGAGGGATTGAATCATGGATGTGTAGTTTGGTATTAGTTTCCTTTCTGCAAATTTAGATATATTAAATTGCTCATAACATCTTCAGTTGCCTCCGAAAGCCACAGCTGGACTGATGGTGAGGGATTGAATCATGGATGTGTAGTTTGATATTAGTTCCTTTCTGCAAATTTAGATATATTAAATTGTGCATGACATCTTCAGTTACCTCCGAAAGCCACAGCAATAACTGATGGTGAGGGATTGAATTATGAATGTATGGTTTGATATTAGTTTACTTTCGTGCTAGATATCAATTACTCAAGTTGTTTATGGTTACTCCGAAATCATAGTCAGACTACCGATGAGGATCGTAAGTCAAATTGATGTAATTGATTTAGATTTACTTTATTGCAACTTTTGGATTTCTTTCAGCATAATTTCTTTTGTGTTTAGACAGCAGCAAGAATAGTTTGGTTTCATGCTCACTAGTTCACTGTTTTGATTTATTAGACTAGCAACACCTTTTCATTTCAGCAGCACATTTTCCACTTTCTTTCAAGTTTTGTCATTGTATGTTTCAAATTTCTTTTTCAGTTTCAAGTTGGTAAATCATTATAGAGGATATCATTTCCTTGAACAAACATAACCATACTTGTTTTCATTTTAGAATTTCCATTTCATCTTAGAAAACCAAAAACGACAAAAAAGTTAAGAAATAGGTTATCTTGCACATATAGTGCGCCGCACTTCATCAGCTTACGAATCCCGGATTGACAAATTAAATGCAGCAATTTAGGACACACTAAATTGACCAAACATTTTGGCGCCGTTGCCAGGGAAGTGTAACTAGGTAGCCAATTTCTTAAAAAAAAAAAAACACAAAATCATAAAAGAAGGGAAAACTTGATAACTTCTTGAAGTATGCTCTCCTCTTGCACCTAGTGTGATCTGGAGGATCAGAAAAGAGAGTTATTGGTTGAGTAATTTCTTAAGTATGCTCTCTTCTTGCACCTAGTGTGATCTGGAAGATCAGAAAGAGAATTATTAGCCCAACTTTTTAAAAAAAAATAAAAAAATGACATGCATAGAGCAAGAGATTCTAGGGGAAGGTTTATAGCTAAAGCCAAGAGTTCGATTTTCACAACTCCATCTTCTTCAAGGCATAAACCAGATTCACCACCATCTACCCCTAGCCTTAAGATTTTTGGAATTCAAGGAGCAGCTGAATTAGAGGATTCTCCTATACCACCTACTAAATCCCATTTAGAAAACAAAGAGACTCTCTCTCATCCTCCCGTGGTAGAAGAACTAGAGGACTTTAAGGACTCTAAAGAAACTATCATGGCAGAGGAAGTAATAGATGGAGGTAGAGGTAGAGGTAGAAGAGGAGGAAACAATGGAGACAACAATGGTGAAGGAAATAATGGAGGAAATAGGGAAGGAGACAATTTTTTTGGATTCCCTATAGTTGATGAAAAAACTCATACAACGATGAAAAATATCTCACCATCTGTTCTCCCTAACTTTTATGGATTGCGAAGTGAGGATCCTGAAACATTTCTGTTTGAGTTTGAAGTCGTGTGCCGAACTTATGACTATATGGAAGATTCTCAAAAACTCAAACTGTTTCCTTCAACATTAAAGGGAGCTGCTTTGAAATGGTTCATGGGATTAGCTACTCAATCTATTAGGACTTGGAATGATATGAAACAAAATTTTTTGGATAGATACTTGGACTATTGTATGCCCACCAATCACAAGGATGAGGTATTCAAAATGATGCAAAAAGAAGATGAAAATTTGGAAGACTTACTTGAGAGATTTCAATACAACTTGAAAAGAGCAAAGATGAGCAACTTAGATGATGAAACCTTGAAAGCCCTCATATTAAAAGCCATTATAGATGAATGGATAGATATTTTAAACATGATGGGGAAAGGAGACATTTCTCAACTTCCACTTCGTGATATAACAGAACTATGTGTCCATCTCTCAAGAGGAAAATCTAAAACAGGAAAAAGGCCTAGGGATCCTTCTCTTATTAGGGCTAACAAATCTGCAACTGGATCAGTAAGTAGGGCAGAGATTGGTAATATGCTTGATGAGTTCAAAACTGATATCTTAGGGAGCCTTAGTGAACAACTAGACACCCTTAAAATCCAAAACAAGCAGAAAGCAGAAACAGATGCCTTAGCCATCTTTTGTCTGAAATGTAGGAAGAAACATGCTTTAAGGGAATGTCCCTTGGATGCAAAAGTTTTAGAAACATGTATGATTTTCTCAGAGAATCATGAGATCAAGGATTGTCCTTCAATTCCTGGACTCAAAGCTGTCTTTCAAGAAGACCCAAATTCAGTAGAATCTCTCTGTTTTGTTGCAAGGAGACCTTGGCGGGGACAACAAACTCAAGGGTTTAACAACCCTATGAATTTTCAAACCCCACCAAATTGGAATCCTTGGCAACAACCTTGGCCTCAACATCAGAATCCATATCAACCATGGGTACAAGGGATGCAAAATCCTTATGGGAGATTTGCTCAATTTTATCAATATCCTCCATCTTTTCAAAATCAACAAGCTCCACAACTTCCAAACCCAAATCCACAACTTTCATTGCCATTTCCACAACAAAAACCTTCTCAACAAAATCCAAATCCTCAACTCATGCTCCCATACCAACAAAAGACAAATCAACTTCCAGCTCAGCCATTGCCAAATCCTAATAATAAAAATCCTCAGAATACTTACATGGTAGAAGGATAACAATTTCCTACCTATATGATTGTTCCTCTCAATGATGTACAACTCAGATCTGGTAGAGTTTTAGAAAAACCTTCTATAGATATTCAAGAGCAAGATACCTCTGAGGAGGATTCTCTTCAAGTCAATAAGGGTTATGAGGAAGCATCTCTTCAAAATTCAAACATTCAAAAAGAAAAAGAAAAGTTAACACCCACAACTCCTATAGTTGAGCAACCTGCATCTTCATCTACACCTCCTTTTCCTGAAAGACTACAAATTGACAAGGGGGTGGAAAAACAAATCTTTTTGCCTAACTATGATTTTCTAGATGAATTGAAGAATGTTTGTATCAAGATTACCTTGCTACAAGCCATTCGAGAGATTCCTATTCTAGCAAAAACAATAAAGGAGTTGAGTTTCAAAAGACCAGGAAGGAAACTAAAAGACACAAGAAGAATCCACCTGGTAGGAAAGATTGCAGATATTATGATGGGAAAAATTACCATGCAGAAGTATGTAGATCCAAGAAGTCCAATTGTCAAGACACATATAAACGGGATAGAAATTCCAAACACATTGATTGACTTAGGGGCTGCTATCAACATTATGAGTAGACAGACTATGGACCAGCTAAAACTTCCTAACCTTCTTTTTACACCTACTTTACTGCAACTTGCAGATCGATCAATTATTAAACCAGATGGTGTATTAGAAGATATTTTAGTCTCCTTGGATTCTTGGGAATATCCAGTAGATTTTATGATTTTGACTCCCAAGAGTAATCTAGGAGGGCACCCACTTATTTTAGGAAGACCTTGGCTAGCCACAGCTGATGCTTTTATTAGTTGTAGATCTGGGGACATGTACATTTCTAATGGTAATTAGACAAAGAAATTCAATTTGTATCCTCCAGCAAGAGCAATCACAGAAGTAGGAGACAATGAATGGGTTGATGATGAGGACACTATACAACCTGTCTTTACCATTTCTGAAATCGGTGAGGATAGTCAAATTCTGAACACATTAGAAAATTTTGAGACATCTTCAGAATATGACCCCACACAATTTCAGTTGGAATCTGACATAGAATATTTATCATCAAGACAAATGTCTCTTTACTCTATGGAAAAGTTTGGTAATTCTACTATTGAGATTTTTCCAGGAAAAACATTGAATATCAACAAACATTTGGAAAAGTCACAACAAGAAGAACTAACCAAAATCTTGCAAAAACAGTCTACTGCATTTGCATGGGAGTATACTGACATGAAAGGTATTGATCCTAAGACTTGCATCCATCATATCTATATTGAGGAAAACAATAGACCAATCAGACAACCTCAAAGAAGGATGAATCCAAACCTTAGGGAGATAGTGAAAGAAGAGCTCCAAAAACAACTCAATGTAAACTTCATTTATCCAATTTCAGATAGCCGATGGGTTTCTCCTTTGGTTATAGTACCTAAAAAGAATGGTAAATGGAGGGTATGCATTGATTACAGGGAATTGAACAAAGCAACTTTGAAGGATCACTTTCCTTTGCCTTTTATCGATCAGGTATTAGATACATTAGCAGGTAAAAAGTACTTTTCATTTTTGGATGGTTTTAGTGGCTATAATCAAATTCAGGTAGCACCTGAAGATCAAGATAAAACCACATTTACTTGTCCATGGGGAAATTTTTCCTATCGAGTGCTTCCTTTTGGGTTATGTAATGCACCTGCAACATTCCAAAGAGCAGTACTAGGAATTTTTTCTGATCTAATCCATGATTGTGTAGAGGTTTATATGGATGATTTTACGGTTTATGGTAATTCATTTGAAGAGGCATTAGAAAATTTGGAAAAAGTTCTCATAAGATGTAAAGAAACAAACCTTTCATTAAGCCATGAAAAATGCTTTATGATGTTTAATGAAGGGATTGTTTTAGGACATCATATTTCAGGAGATGGAATTAAGGTTGATAGATCAAAAGTTGAAGTCATCTCCAAGTTGCCTATTCCAAATTTTCAAAGAGATGTTAGAAGTTTTCTTGGATTTACTGGTTACTATAGAAGATTTATAGAAAACTTCACTAAAATTGCATCTCCACTCTTAAAATTGCTTACAAAAGACCGTGAATTTAAATGGGATCCTGATTGTCAATCAACTTTTGAAACTTTGAAAACAAGAATATCTGAAGCACCTATCTTGAGAGGACCAAATTGGAAACTCCCTTTCCATATTTCTAGGGATGCTTCAGATACATCTCTAGCAGCTGTGTTGGGTCAAAAAGATTTAGTTCCTTATGCCATTTATTATACTAGTAAAAATTTGACTCCCACAGAGTTGAACTATACTGTGACTGAAAAAGAGTTTTTAGCTGTTGTTCATGCAATTAATAAGTTTAGACATTACATAACGGGCTATGAAACTTTTATTCATACTGACCATTCTGCAATTAGATATTTAATGAACAAACCTGTTACTAATGGCAGAGTGACAAGATGGCTTTTACTTTTGCAAGAATTCAATATTACTGTGTTGGATAGACCAGGAAAACAGAATACAGTAGCTGATTTCTTGTCTAGAATTCAGAATACTAAAGAAGATTCTCTTGTAGAGGATAAGTTTCCTGATGAATACTTGTTTGCAGTAACTATTAAGACTCCTTGGTATGCAGATATTGCTAACTATTTGGTTACGGGGAAACTGCCTTCACATTTATTTCCAAGTGAAAAACGAAAAATTATTCAGGAGAGTTCAAAATATTCATGGATTTCTAACGAATTGTTTAAAACAGGGCCAAATCTTGTGATCAGAAGATGTGTCGGGGAAGATGAAATGCCTGATATTCTTAAGGCATGTCATGATGAACCATGCGGCGGACACTTTGCAGACAAAAGGACGGCCTATAAAATCCTCTCTTTAGGATATTATTTGCCTTCCCTCTTCAAAGATGCAAAACAATATGTCAAAAGGTGTGACAGCTGCCAAAGAGTAGGGAAACCTACCCTTTCAAATGAAATGCCATTACAACCACAGGTACTCATTGAACCCTTTGAAAAATGGGCTTTAGATTTCATTGGACCTATTAATCCACCATCTAAGCAAAAGAAGTATATATTGGTTTGTGCTGATTATGTTACTAAATGGGTAGAAGCCAAAGCATTAGTATCTGCTACTGAAAATTCAGTTGTTCATTTTCTTTATGAGGATATTTTTACTCGCTTTGGTGTTCCAAGAGAAATTGTGACAGATCAGGGGAGCCAATTCACATCCAACTTGGTGGAGAAATGGATGGAAGAAAACAAAATCAAGCACAGAATATCTACTCCTTACCATCCGCAAGCAAATGGTCAAGTGGAGTCCACAAACAAAGTTCTTGAAAGTATCATCACCAAAACTTTTCATCTACATAGAAGAGATTGGGAAGAAAGGCTTCCTGAAGCCTTGTGAGCCTACAGAACTACATGGAGAAATACAACAGGACATTCTCCCTATGAACTTGTTTATGGGAAAGAAGTCTTACTCCCCATTGAGTTCCAAGTCAAGACCTTCAAGATAGCAGTACAGTTGGGGATGGACTTATCAGAAGCCCAAAAGCATAGAATGGAGCAATTGAATGAGCTAGATGAAATCAAGACAAGAAGCAATTTTAAGAACTGATCTAGTTCAATATCAAAGAGCTAAATGGCATGACAAGTACATCAAAGAGAAGATGTTTCAAGAAGGAGATTGGGCATTGTTATTTGATTCCAAGTTTAAAGATTTTCAAGGAAAATTTTAGACTCATTGGCTTGGGCCATATGAGATTGACAAGATCTTTAGCAATGGAGCGGTAAGAATCAAGACCATTGATGAGTTTAAAACTCCTCTTATTGTGAATGGCCATAGATTGAAAGTTTATCATAAGCCACTCTCAAAAGAGGATTTTGTCAAAATGTTTCAAGAAAGTTCTGCAATCAGGCTGGTACAGAAGAATTCTTCTTCTCCACCAGCCTAGCTTTTGTTCTTTTCAGTTAAAAAAAAAAAAAAAAAATATTGTATAAGCCTGAAAACCAATCACTGATTGGCAGTCTTATACAGAAAATATAGGGTGAAAATCAGGAACACCTGACACTCTATATTTTCCAAAAAAAAAATAAAAAAATTCTCTTTCATTTCACAAATTTTGTGACCACCCACTCCATTCCATTCCACTTCATTCCATTTCATTTCACTTCATTTCACTCCATTCCACTTCATTTCATCCATTTCATTCAATTTCATCTATAAAATTCTTTTTCATGACCATTTCCATCTGGTCATTTGTCATCAGTTCATTTCCATTCATCCAAATAATAGCTGTGTCAGTTTCCGCAGCTGACATCTGTTTCCGCAGCTGACTCCAGTTTCTTTAGCCAGAAGTAGATTCCGCAGCTACAACTCTGTTTTCAAAAGAATGTACAGTCAGATGTTATTTTCATAATCATGAAATAAAATGCAGGTGAGAGGATCAAAAATGAAGACATGGAGCATTCAAGACACCAATGAAGAGCAACTAGTTGAAGACCAAGGGAAAAAGCAAAGATTCCAAGGTATGAGCAAAATTCATTTCAAATAGCATTGAAAAACACATTTTTATATAGTTATGAACCATGAGCTCTATCCATTATGTGCAATGATTATATTGACAATTCCGTAACCTTTCACGATCTCCATATTATCCTCTCGCATTCATTCTCAAACGGTTCCATCATTAAACCCCCGATCTTCACTCATGTTCCAATATTCCACCGGTGACAATGAGACGTATTTGATTTGACCACGGACTCTTACAGCCGCATAAACCCATAGCCGTTGTTTAAACGTGCTCACATTTATTTCGTAGCCACCATTTTAAAACACTGCCGGATGTGTTATACTCTATTAATCTCACAGTCGTATCTCTGTCGTGCTCACGAAAACCCCTCTCTGTTTTGTTCACTCCATTTCGTTCTCTATTACGCTATAGACTGTATACCCACTCTATGACATTTACCCACAGTCATTGTGCTCATCTCTGTGCATTCAGTCGTTCTATTTCCATTGAACCCTCACGCAGGCAAATCTTTGAAGAGCAAAAAGAAAAATGGGTAAATTGCTAAGAGCGGAACCAGAAGGACCTAAGTTTATGGAGGGATATCCGCAAGTAAGGGATATATTGAAGAAAGCAAATTGGCTGCCGTTTATCCAGAAATTCAGAGGTTATCATAATGAAGTGACAAAGGCATTCGCAAGGTCGTTCAATGGCTTGAAAGTAGAGATAGGAGACCTTAAGTTTGCGGTCAATGAAGCATCTATAGCAACAGCCACGGAACTTCTTCAAGAGGGTGAGCGTTGGTTTAAGAATAAAAGCATCAGTGATGAAGCTTGGAGAACAATCTTACGAAACCAAGGTATGGACATAACTGTTTTTAAAAGAGGAATTCCTATTCATGCATTGAAAGAGGAATGGGCTACTTTGCTGCTAGTTGTTCAAAAATTCATTACATGTGAAGGCCGTTTTGGGTCCATGTATATGTACCATACCAGGTTGCTGATGAATTTTCTAGATAATAAAACTCTCAATCTCCCATATTTTCTATTCAATATCTTGAAGAAAATGTTTGTGACTGTTCAGAAGCATTTAGGAGATGTAGAACCACATCTATATCACCACGGTCTTGTAAAAAAATTTATTGAAAAAGAGTTAAAGGAGAAGAAAGACACATGGGAACAATTTCTGGTTAGAAATTTCTTTGAGGAACCTCAGGAAATTCCTGAAGGTACTACAACAAGAAGGAGTAGAAGAAAAAGAGTAAATGATGAAACTCAAATTACTCCTACTCAAGAAATTCCTGAAGGTAGCACAGCAAGAAGAAGTAGGAGAAAAAGAACAATTGATGAAATTCAAAATACTACTACTACTACAATTGAAAGAACTGATAAGGAAGAAAGACTGTCAAAGAGGAAAAATAAAGAAATCAAGGGTAAGAAGCCAATAACACCAAAAGAAAGAAAAACTATTGAGGCTATACATCAAACCCCTTCTTCCGAAGAAGAAGATCATCAAGTGTTATCTGAAAGATTAGTTTATCTTCAAAAACAGTCATCCATGACCAAGAAGACAGAGAAAGGAAAACAAAAACAAAAGGATAGTGTACCACATCGTGTGAGAAGAAGCAGCAGACTTAAGGGGAAATTGAGGAAAACGCAAGTGAAGGGTCCTCATTTCATTGATTTAGGAGAGGAAACATCTGAACAGTCCCCAGCTGACCATAGTCCATCTCAGTCAATTAGTGAATCTGGTTCATTTCATTCTCAATCAGACATTGAACATAGTTCATTCCATTCTCAGCAAGATGTTGATGTGAGCCCTTCTCAGCCAGATTTTGAAGATAACTCTCCTTCACGGCATTTTGGGGACAGCCCAATAAAAATGACACCTGATATAGACCCCAAGCAGCAGGAAGTATATGACTATATAGAATCTTTGGAAAAGGCAGCTACAGGTCCCAGTACTTCGTCCATTCAGCCTCATACAATACAGGATGATTTAGTCCAATCACTAAAACAGGAAATCTTTGAGCTAGAGCTTTTAAATAGACACATCAAAAATGAAAATGAGACATTGAAGGAATAAGGAAAACTGGACAAAATCATCCATGATAATACCATGCTACATCTGGGAATATGGCAGAAGAAGAACAAGAAATTGAAAACGAAATGCCAGAAGTTGAGCAGAGCACTGGTTAATATCAAATTTAGGTGCTTAATGAAGAAACACAAAATGTTGGCAGCACCAAGGAAGAGGAGGAGAGGTTTGGATGTGCTGGCTGAAGTGTCAAGACATATGAACTAAGGAAGGAATATCAAAATTTTGGTTGCATGAGGACATGCAACACCTTCACAGTGGGGGTATGTTGAGTCTCAAATCTGCATCTTTTCCATACACTTTTCTATACCTTTTTCACTCACCTGAACCTCCCAAGTTGTCAATATCATTGTATATTAATTGCAAAAGAGTATCTAACATGGTTTTTAATTATATTTTTGTGTCTGCTGTTTGATTTAGATTTTGCTCATCTAGCTGTGGAATCTTGCCACTTTCCGCAGCTGCTGCAACTTTACGCAGCCATTTTGTGAAACTCTATGTTACAGGTGTCTACAGGAAAAACGAGCCACATGGGCAAGTCAGAAATGATGTGGACATGGTTCGTGTCCTATTGGCTCGAGCAAACTCATCTAAAGAAGCTGCGGTCAAAGGCGTCCAAATGGAAGTCAACCATAGAGTCTCACGGTGACAGGACTCTGTTTCGTGTCATGTGAAGGTTCATATGGCCGTTTCTGAGTTGCGGAGGACAAGTCGACATCTGTACATGGCTCCATAGCCGAATTCAAACATCCACTCCTCATAGATTTACTTTGCAATATGGCCATGATCCTAGATCCGTGGACGTAATGGTCTACGTGTTCTCCACCAGCATGAACTTTAGGAATTAGTTATGTTTATTTTGTTATAAATAACGCGTTTGCATACGCATATAGAGTTAGTCTCGATTAGTCTTTGTTATCTTTTATTAAGTCTGCTCTGTAATGTAATTACGCTGCACTTGTGCCGTAATACTACCTTACTGTTCTGACTGCATTTTAATATAAGAAGACTCTGTTTTCCAACGTAATTCGTATTTGAAGATTGTTGCCAAGGATGGTGTAGAGGGCCCCTGCACTTGCCAAGGTTCTGTGCATTATTGTATAGTTCTTATTTCATTTCTTTAAAGCTCATTGTGCCATAATCCATTCACATGTTTATACATTGCATTTTTCATGATATATATATGCTTCATTTCTGTTTATAAACTTTCATGCTTTCCATTTCATTTCTGTCTTTCATTTTTTATGTTATTAATCACTGATCAGTGTTCTTGTTTCAGGTTATAGATAGGCAGCCCGGGCATTTGCATAACTTTTTGACTAATGACATGGAATTAACATTGTTATGCTGCTAATTTGCTTTTCTTAGTTTCTGTTTCAGTATTGCTTTGTTTAATTCAGTTTTGCTCATTTGCTTCAATAGTTAAATTTAGATATATTAAACTGCTCATAACATCTTTAGTTTCCTCCGAAAGCCACAGCTAGACTGATGGTGAGGGATTGTATTATGAAATGTGTAGTTTGGTATTAGTTTCCTTTCTGAAAATTTAGATATATATTAAATTGCTCATAACATCTTCAGTTGCCTCCGAAAGCCACAGCTGGACTGATGGTGAGGGATTGAATCATGGATGGGTAGTTTGGTATTAGTTTCCTTTCTGCAAATTTAGATATATTAAATTTCTCATAACATCTTAAGTTGCCTCCAAAAGCCACAGCTGGACTGATGGTGAGGGATTGAATCATGGATGTGTAGTTTGATATTAGTTCCTTTCTGCAAATTTAGATATATTAAATTGTGCATGACATCTTCAGTTACCTCCGAAAGCCACAGCTGGACTAATGGTGAGGGATTGAATTATGAATGTATGGTTTGATATTAGTTTACTTTCTGCAAGTTAGATATCAATTACTCAAGTTGTTTATGGTTACTTCCGAAAATCATAGCTGGACTACTGATGAGGGATCAGAAGACAAATTGATGTAATTTGATTTTGATTTACTTTATTGCAACTTTTGGATTTCTTTCAGCATAATTTCTTTTGTGTTTAGACAGCAGCAAGAATAGTTTGGTTTCATGCTCACTAGTTCACTGTTTTGATTTATTAGACTAGCAACACCTTTTCATTTCAGCAGCACATTTTCATTTCCTTTCAAGTTTTGTCATTGTAAGTTTCAAATTCCTTTTTAAGTTTCAAGTTGGTAAATCATTATAGAGGATATCATTTCCTTGAATAAACATAACCATACTTGTTTTCATTTTAGAATTTCCATTTCATCTTAGAAAACCAAAACGACAAAAAGTTAAGAAATAGGTTATCTTGCACATATAGTGCGCCGCACTTCATCAGCTTACGAATCTCGGATTGACAAATTAAATGCAGCAATTTAGAATACACTAAATTGACCAAACACTCTCCCTTAAGCTAGATAGTGTGAAAGAGATCATGTAGTAGGTCTCTATTCTTGCCATTTCTGCCAATGTCACAGGCGGCGGTAATGCAAAGGTTCCCCTAAGAGTGGAGTCCTTTAAGAGTCCTACACCAATGTTCTGAATTTCTAGTTGGGGTAAGTGAACAAACAGAATGCTTCCAGTTATCTACGAAGTGGAGGAAAAAAAGGATAATTGATTAATGACTGTGATTGTACCTTTATGTGGAAAGGCAATCATTCTAAAGTATGTAGAAAAAATGGCAGTCATTGCATATACTGATGGTCCTCTAAGTAAAATATTATAGTCAAGGGGTTCGTCAACAACCTCGACATCAATATTCACTGTTTTTCCCCCTAATTCAACATGCAAGTTATTGATAATACCACAAGGTTTATATGTACGTCCATCAAAAGCCTTCAACGTCGTTGATGATTGTGATAATTGCAGCGAGCCAAGTTACTTCCAACAGTTTAGAGACATAATTCACGTAGATGCTCCCTCATCAATAATAGTGTAATGAACAAGGTGATTAAGAACATTTACTTGTATGGAGAATGCCAATTATACTGGTAATTGCAGCACATAGCCCGTATGATTAAAGATGACAAGATTAGAATCAGTCAGATCAATTCCACCAATGGCCGACAATAAAGCCTGCTTCTGGGAGGGACAATTTTGTAATACCTCAAGAGAAGACATAGCTGAAGGGATTGATCCAAATCTTCAACTATATTATAATTTTGTGCAGCTCTTGCTCGAGGTTTATATGTCGATTTATGAATTACTCCCTTTGGTGGCTTAATTGTCAATTCAGGAATAACAGTAGGTGGAATTGATTCATTAGATGGATTCATTGTTGAGGTAGTAGGTTGATCAATGGCCGGACTACCATTGTATTTATTCCGCGTTGACACCAAAATATCTTGTGAACATTTTGTGTTGGATAACATTAACACTTGGGAATTAGGAGCTGGATTCGTAGCAACAAAATTAGTGTCCGGATTTGGAAATGGGTTTGTCAACACAGTTGATGTATGGGAGTTCTTGATGATTTTTGAGACTTCAACATAGTGAGGAAAATCCCTAACAAAGTGTTTCTTATTAAAGATTATCCATGGATAACGAGGTTTCTGTGGTCCAGATGATTGATCAGATGATGTTTCCTGCGGGTTAGAAGTTTGCTTTTTCTTTGATTTCACCTTTTTCTTACCTCCTAGTTGCTTGTCACTTTTGCCTTTTTCAAGTGACACGACATTAATTTCGGAAGTAGGAGCAGGATCAGATGCAGTAGCGTGGTGTGTGTTTGCAGTGCCTATCAAGACGTCTTCGGCATGAGAGTCCTTTATTTGAGGAGGAAAATTGAAATTAGATCGCGGCGCATTAGGAATTTTTTCATAGAGCATGCTAGACTGAGTATAAATCAAGTCTAAATATTGGGCACGAGCGATAAATTTCTCTTCTGTGAAGATGCCACCTTTAGCCACATCCTCAGTTATAGATGGTAACAGGGACTTAATGAACCATTCACCAAGGATCTGATCGGGAACAAATGTCTTAACCATTCATCGACGGCGACACCACTCATGAATATGATTAGAAATGTGAGTAGCATTAGTCTATTTGAAGTTGGTCAAGAGTTCCATTCCAGTTTCGTATATGATTGATAACTAGAAATGGGTCAAAAAGATAGTAGATAAAGTAGTGAAATTTTCAAAAGAAGCTTTAGGTAACTCAATGTACCATTTAGCAGCCGGACCTGTAAGAGTACGTTGGAAAATATGTAGTCAAACATAATCATCATTCAGGGAATGTGATGAACACCATAAATGATAAGTCATGACATGAGTCGACGGATCTTCTCCAGGGTTTCCATTGAATTTAGGAATATCGAAGGGTAATTTATGAGGTATCATCAGCCACCAAGGAGCATAATTTATAGGATCATTGGTTAACCGATTTAAATCTAGTAATTCCAAAGTTGCAACAAAATGCAACTGTTGATTAAGGTCAGGTTGAGCATAGCCAGGGTAAGACGGAATTTCTTGGGCAACAGGCCTTTGAGCATCAGCATACGGAATCTACTGCTGGTAACCCAGATAGGGGTTGTTTTGCATAGCAAACGCTTGAGAATTCTGTTGACCAAAACTTGGATATGATACTTGTTGAAATGAAGTTTGAGGAATTTGTGCTTGTGGCTGCCAAGGGGTATGTCCACCAATGTTATAAATCAAATTAGAATAACTTGGATTCGGTTGATATGTATAACCAATTTTCATTTGTGACATCCCATAAAATGGTACACCAGCTTGTGAATAAATGATTCCTAATACAAGTTGTTGTAAATTAACCAAAGGATTTTGAGTCTATGGACCCAACATTTGATGATACTAAGTCGAAGAAACCGCCTGATAAGGTTGATGTACAATATTTTGGTTCTATAACAGGGGTATAGATGTATTAACAAGTGGTAATGAAGTGGGTGTAATAGTTTGAATAGGTTGATACGAGTGTACAACAGTTTGTGGTTGGATAGACAGAGTGGGCTGCCATTGACAAACATTCATGTCAACATTAGTTTGACCAAAAAGTGATTGAGTACTATCATATTGGGTGACCAAATGTTTCCCCCTAGCATAAGGAGGATAATAAGATGTAAAATAATTTTCTCCAAATGTTGGGAGTCCAGTTGATATGGTACTTAAAGGAATTGACCCAAAAGTATCGACTTGATATTGCCATGATGATGTATGTAATGAATCAGGTCGTTTAGTACTAATGATAGGAATACCAGTTAAAACACCAGATGATGACATTGGCAAAAGCCATGAACATGAAGATGCACCAGAGAAAGTGCCAGACAATGATTTGTAACCTGTTGGGTGTAATATCCAAAAATGGGATCTGCTAGCAAGGCATGACTGGAAAACACATTTTCTAGGAATGGCTGCTATAGGATTTGAAACCAAGACCTGGATTCCTCAGATTTGTGTATGTATGTCCTAAATCCAAGAGTATTCTCAAAAGAAATCCCTCTAGGTGGGTTAAACAGGTCTCCCACACCTAGTTGTCTTGAGAAAGTGTCCAGTGGAGGGACTTCAACAATTCTTGAATGAGAGATGGAATTACAATGTTATTTATATTAGCTATGAGAAAATAAGATGTAAATAGCCTTCCCTTTGATATTATAGCAGCAAATGTATACAATTATTTGAGGGATCAATCACTCAAGCTAGGTAATGAAAGCCTCAACAAAACATGTATAAGAAATTGAAGAACACTGCTACACATAATTTACACAAGGCTATATCAGTGCGGTTTATAGGAGACACTAAAACATGCTGAATTATAATAAAAATATATAACAATATATAGCTCAAGAAATGTGGGGGAGAAAGCTCTTAACCCCTGAAACCAATAGTACAACAATCCTTTAGAAGGATTGGCTGAAATATGCACAAAATGGAAAATTTGCAGAAATGCCGGAGTTGTTGGGTAGCAGTTGCAAATCAAGAACTGGAAATGAATGGAGAAGGCTAAATATGTCACATCCGATGAAGATACTTCCTCTAATGGATCTTCCAAGTGAAAGGTTGATCCTAACACTGAAGATCTGACCCTCCAAAATAGTGCTGCAAATCCCCACCGCAGATACACACTAAAATAACACAGTCAAGGAGAGGGACTACCCTGTAGTAGATGGGAGATGCTTGGCCTAATGCCAAGATATGCAAATCAGCTCTGAAATCTTTCTAAATAATCCCTTGAAGGAATAAAAGTTCCCTCTTCTGAAAGATAAGCCCCAGAAGTGGTGTGATGGAACTCTCCACTGCAACACCCTGCAACACAACCCAACTCTAAACAAAAACTGCGCTGTAGCTGAAGGAGGTGGTTTGGCCTTGAGCTTGAATGTGGAGAAATGCAGAAAAATCCCTCAAGAGGCCTCTCAAGAAGGGGAAGGAATCTTGAACATGAATTCCTTGTGCTATACAGCATTGCAACTCTGCTAAACAGCCCGAGAATGCAAAGAGTCTAGATAGACCAAAATCAAATACTCAAAACATAATCATATATGGTTGCCTCTTCCTCATTTTGATGCAAATTAAAGCCTTCTTGCCTTGGACCCCACACATTAGGGTTTCCTTCACCAAGTGATCTTCCTCCCTTTCAAACTGTGCTGTCTTCCCAAGCAATCCACACCCTCTTTGGCAGTGTTGTTGACTTGGTCAAACTTGACCTTGTCCTCATGCATTTGCCCCTTTTCACACTGAAAGGTGAAAAGTAAAGCTACTTCTATTGATCCCCTTCACACTATGAGGGATTTTATTCCTACTCATGGGTCTCCTCACCCATTTTATTCACCTCCTAAATGACATAAGAAAAATCAATGTTCCAATTAGCTTCATGCCAATTTTGGGAACATACAATCCTCCCCTCTCAAAGATTGCTTGTCCTCAAGAAAATGCAAGGATAGAAATGAGTTATTTCTCCTCCTCCCCCTTTAGCACCCATGTATAATGAACTCTTCCAAGTAAAAATATGTTATCTCATGAATCAAATCTCCACATTTCTCCTCCTCAGCATGCAAGTCAGCTATCAAGCTATCATCATGTAAAGGTGAAGTACTCAAGAGGATAAAAAAGTGATGTACAGAGGTCCCTTCAAGGAATGGGATCTGAAATCTAATGGGAATTATCTCCCCCATATGGATCCTCCATCCCCAAGCTATTAGCCATGAAAAATGAGTCACCTCCCAACTAGGCAACTCCTAAAAACTTTCCTCCACCTTTGGCTCATGCAGAGTAGGTGGGATGAAAATCTACATATGGTAGACAAGGTAGCCTACCCCACACTATCCATCTCTCCACTTATGATAAGTGTAGAGCATTGGATGATCTTGGGCTGCAGTAATGTTGCCTTCAAGTGGCAATATGAGGACTAGATCTCCAAATATCTCTCCTCCAATGCTACAAATCAAGCTGGCCCAAACCATTCCATATATGATGAGTTGGAAGTCACCATCATATGGAGTCCATTTAATCCTATGGCCCCCCTCATAAAGATACAAATGTGCTGCTGTGGTGGCCATATCATCTCCTATGCTCCCCTTAGAACATGTACTTCAAAAAATATGGAGATCTCCTCTCCCAAAGGACACATCCATCCAATGTGTCTCTCTCCCAAACATACTCCTCATAAAGACAGGAATAATAGAAACATAAGGAACCAAAATGAGAATCATGCTTGCTGCCATGTGTAATAAGTGAGAAGGACAATGGTCCCTCAAATGTAGCCAATGTAGCTTGACTCTCAACTGCAATAAAGACTGATAAAATATGTGGCTTTTCAACCACTTGCTTACTGCCCCAATCTCCTCATAAGTATGGAGGAAGTGAATGATGGATGGTGTAGAGTGAGCATGTCCTCCATAATACAACTCCTCCCCAAGTCCTCTTAGGGAATGGCCATCAATCATGCTTATGGCCTCAAATAGACCATGAGGCCTAAAATAAGGAATGCTCCTCCTTGGAGCAACATCCTGCACATATATGGCTAAGGGATACATACATACATTATATAAATCATCATGTAAACAATCAACATCCTTACCATATTTTTTGCTCATGCAAAGGGAGTAGCTCATATATGAGTATCCTCTCATCCCCAAATAGAAAAGAAGTGGTTGTGCTAACTCTTCCAAAGATTTATGTCTCTCCTCCATTTTCACATGATCCATGCATCTCCTCATATGTTGATCATCCAATATCATGCAAGTAAAAAGATCCTGGGAGTACTCCACCAACAACTGGGAGTTCCAATATGGAGCTATCCTCCATAGTGACAGCGCTGCTGATCTATCATGAAGAACACCTGTCATATGGCTGCCCTCTTCTTTGACATCTCCCATGTCAAAGATGCAAGTTAGAAGGTTGTTATCCTTCCCCTGCGGCTTCTTCCATAGCGTAGAATCTAAAATGTGAGTGGGTAAAGATGATGTTGAGAGAATTCCTCTCTCCTCCTTGAGTCTTCCCAAGACTCTCAGCACTGTACCCAGCTCTCCTAAGGTCTCCACCCTTTTTAAATCAATGAGTGGTGCCTCAATATTTGAAGCACCCATCCTCCTCTGTTGATCCAGTGGTCTCCCTGGTGAAATTTCTCCATGCAATGAGACATCATCATCAAGAGATGACTGCATATATGAATGGAAAAATCTGCCCATGCTCTCACTGTGCAATGCAGTCTCCCTCCTAGGTGCAACAACCTCTAGAAATGGATAGGGGTGTGTATTCCTCATCTCATGATGTTGGTTCTTCTCCCTATCCCCTCCTTGTGTCTCCATGGTTTCACACCTCCTCATCCATGGCATATGTAGATCATGATTTGTGCCATGACCTATATACATGATATCCTAGGAAATTTCTTGCAAAAATACAAGAATCCATCTAGTTGGAGCTGGAGCTCCTTCTTCCTCTACATGAGGCACTAGATACTCTCTAGATCTGAGAGCGTTGTTGCCCTTAACCTCTGCAACATGAATGGGAAACCACCCAATGATTGGATCCTCCATAGTTCTCTAAAGTGGTTTTGAGTTTCTATGCAAGGTTCCTATTTGAGTTTTCTTGTTTGGCTCCATCACATGTGTATCATGAATTCCCCTATCAAATATTTTCACTAATGCCTTAGTGAAACTTGCATAATATGGAGTGTTTGCATTTTTTAAAGGAAAGGATTAAAAAATCCACCAAGCATAGGACTTACCTCTCAAATGCAGCACTGCAACCTTGATGGCTTATTCTTCAGACATTCGGTGCTGCTGTAAGAAGGTTTCTAACTCCTTCACCCAAGCTTTGGCTGAGCATGTTGGTGAACCTTCAAAAGTAGATAGAAGAAATCTATCCTGCTGCTCTCTTCCCTTCACCTTGATCTTGAAAAACTCTGAAAAACTGAGATGAACTCGAAATTTCTGAATTTGAGACTCATACTCTATCAGAAAACCACTAAGAGTTCCCCCCCTAGCAACCTCTTCTTCTCTTCCCATATCTCTTATGGTAATGTTGGGCATGTGACTACGCTGTACATCATAGGGTGTGGCTGCAAGCTCACACTCCTCATATGAAAATCTAGAGTTTGCTTTAGATTCAAACTCTTGTGGAGATTCTCCATACATCTCCCTCATCTTCTTGAGATCTTCATGAATATTTTGTACAGATTTAGGAAGAATATTTGTAAGCCTATCCCCTTTTTCTCCTCCAGAAGATGGAGTCTTTTTCCTGTTCATATTTCTGTCTCCTTCTCGATGAGAATAGGAAGTGCTGGGTACTTCCTCTTCTATCTTCTTATCCTCCTTAGGTAGGTTCCTCATGGATCTCCTTCACCTGAGACTCATAGGCTGAGCCAAGATTGTAGCTTTGGTACCACTGTAATATCCCAAAATGGGATCTGCTAGCAAGGCATGACTGGAAAACAAATTTTCCAGAAATGGATGCTACAGGATTTGAAACCAAGACCTGGATTCCTTATATCTGTGTATCTAAGTCATAAATCCAAGAGGAGGCTCAAAATAAATCCCTCTAGGTGGGTTAAATAGGTCTCCCACACCTAGTTGTCTTGAGAAAGTGTTCGGTGGAGGGACTTCAACAATTCTTGAATGAGAGATGGAATTACAACGTTATTTCTATTAGCTGTGAGAAAAGAAGATGTAAATATCCTTCCCTTTGATATTATAGAAGAAAATTTATACAATTCTTTGAGGAATCAAGCACTCAAGCTAGGCAATGAAAGCCTCAATAGAACATGTATAAGAAATTGAAGAACACTGCTACACAAAATTTACACAAGGCTATATCAGCACAGTTTATAGGAGACACTGCAACATGCTGAATGCTAATACAAATATATAACAATATATAGCTCAAGAAATTTGGGGGAGAAAGCTCTCAACCCTTGAAAACAATAGTACAAAAATCCTTTAGAAGGATTGGCTGAAATATGCACAAAATGGAAAATTTGCAAAAATGCCAGAGTTGCTGGGTAGTAGATGCAACTCAAGAACTAGAAATGAATGAAGAAAGCTGAAGATGCTACATCCGATGAAGAGACCTCCTCCAATGGATCTTCCAAGTGAAAGGTCGATCCTAACACTAAATATCTGACACTCCAAAATAGTGGTGCAAATCCCCACTGCAGATATACACTGAAATAATGAAGTCAAGGAGAGGGACTGCGCTATAGTAGATGGGAGATGCTTGGCCTGATGCCAAGATATGAAAATCAGATCTGAAATCTTCCTAACTGATCCCCTGGAGGAATAGAAGCTCCCTCCTTTGAAAGATAAGCCTCAAAAGTGGTGTGATGGAACTCTTCACTACAACACCCTGCAACACAACCTAGCTCTAAACAGAAACTGTGTTGTAGCTGAAGGAGGTGGCTTGGCCTTGAGCCTGAATGTGGATAAATGCAGAACAATCCCTCAAGAGGCCTCTCAAGAAAGGGAAGGAATCTTGAATAGGAATTCCTTGTGCTATACAGCACTGCAACTCTGCTAAACAACCCGAGAATGCAAAGATTCTCGATAGACCAAAATCAAATACTCAAAACATAATCATCTATGGCTGCCTCTTCCTCCTTTCATGCAAATGAAAGCCTTCTTGCCTTAGGGTTTCCTTCACCAAGTGATCTTCCTCCCATTCAAACTGTGTTGTCTTCCCAAGCAATCCACACCCTCTTTGGCAACGTTGTTGACTTGGTCAAAGTTGACCTTGTCCTCATGCATTTTCCCCTTTTCACACTAGAAGGTACAAAATAAAGCTACTTCTATTGATCCCCTTCACACTATGAGGGATTTTGTTCCTACTCATGGGTCTCCTCACCCATTTTATTCACCTCCTAGATGACATAAGCAAAATCAATGTTCCAATTAGCTTCATGCCAATTTTGGGAACATTACATTGGGACTGAAGGGCCACCATGCAAATATGACTCTAGTGAGGTTGTGAACATCGATGGAGTAGTGAGGGTAGGAGCTGACATAATTGGAACAACAGACCCAACCGAAGATGTTGGTTTATACATGGTTGTTTGACCAAATGTATACCCTCTAAAATAGATGGGAGATTGAATGGCAACAAGATCAACAAAAGCAGATGGAAGTGATTGAGGAAAATACTGGTACAGGTAAATTTCCTCCCCAATATGGGTTGGAGTTAATGGTGTATCGTCTTGGGGGATTTCTTCAATCGCAATAAAACTAGGAGGAAGAACTTCACCATCAAGCCCAAAATATATTTCAGATGGTTGACTGTGTGATATAGGAGTTTCAATAGCTACAAATTTTTTTGGGATGAGCAAGGTAGGAACAACTTCCGGTTGTTCGACTTCAGGATTCAGATGTTCTGGCAAAGAAGAGACAGTATCTAGATCAATTTTTGATTGAACAACGTTGGGTCTAGGAGATATGGTCTCAGCGATTGAATGGATCGTGACCATGGGTAGCTATGAAGACTCCATTTCGACAACAATAGATGAACTTGGATGTGTAGAAACAATTTGAGCTAACTCTGGTTTAAAAAATGATGTTTTTCCATAGGTACGAATTGTACTTGATTTGGCAGATCATGATCGCCTTCGCCTACTAGAAGTAACTTTCGGTGGTAAAGGTGGTTTTAAATCTAATCTACACGAATGATGAGGGATAGGGTTTTGTTCTTCCATGATTATTGATTTATTTTAACCGAAAAAAAAAAAACAAAAAGAGGGTAATGCTAGGCAAAAGGGTTTACCAAGAAACTGTGAACTGCAAAATACCTCCTGGCAAACCAAGAAGTATGGGCATGTAATATTCCCGAATGATGTGTTCGGTGTATCACAATTTCAAGGCGGCCGACTCGGTTCACTATGGATGGATAGCACCTAAAATTTTTCCTCCCAAATATACCCGAAGGTATGTGGAGGCCCAAGTCTGTATTAGCATTGTCTGATGTGAAACCACACAATGAGAGCACCCCTTTATACTTATCGTACTGTAACACCGCCCGATATACCGAAAAGTACCTGGATAAGCTATGATATACTGACGTACATGGAGTGACGTAACACACTCAGAATGTATCGCAAACAAGTTAAAGACAACTGCTATGTTTTACGATGCCATAACACATCTCTAGCCTAGACCTTCTAAATGTTATCATTATGGTTCCAATGCGTTGTTAAGTAAATTGAGATTAATCATATGTTGATCTTGCTTAAAAATTTTCCTTTCAAAGGTTCACTGCAATTATGTGTATTAAATTCCTAAAATGCAAGCTAAGAATGATAAAAAAACTTTCACTTTCAGCTTTTTCAATGAAAAACCTCGCTGCTAAGGGAAGAGAGCAAATAATTTGTGAGCAAACAAATCAATGAATAAAAATAAATCAATGAATCACAAAATAAATGCAGATTTCTTAATGTTCCTTTTGGAAAACACACATTATTCTATATGCAAATGCAAGTTTTTATTTTCAGTTTCCTTAATGTTATGAATGCAGAAAAGAAACTAGGTGCACTAAATCAATAATTCAAATTCTTTTTACTTTCGAGAAACGAAGAATACAAACAACAATTTCTCTTTTGAAGGAAAAATGAGGACTTCAACAACAATTTCTCCTATCAAGGAAACTTAGAAATTTCTCCTATAGCAGAAAATACAATATCTCCTCTTCATGTAGCAAAACTATAATTGTGGATAGATTGTAGAAAATCATAGCATAGATTAGAGGGTGGAATTCTGGGAATGTAGCATCCCTGGTTGATTTTCTATGTAAATAATAAAATAATATCAAGGTAATGGGACATTTATTCCAAACTGAATGTTGGCCAAAACATAGTGATCGGAGTAACAAGTGATTAATTTATAGCTGTGGAAATTGGCAAAGGCATTAGCAAAAGAAAAGTGGAAATAATTAGAATTTATTTATGAAAATAAAGGGAAATAGGAGAAAAGGGAGATTAAAAGTCATAAATTTGGATGAGAGGGAAACTTAAGGGAAAATGAAGAAAATAAATGCCTCAATAATAAAAAGGCTTTTGATTATCAGTTCACAACCTTTTTTCAGTTCAGTTTTGGAGCTCCCTTCTATTCTCTCATTCTCTCATAATCCTACATACTTAGAGCATTCTTAGAGCATGATTGGAGCACTCTAGTGTTCACTTGGATTTGGATAAAGGAGAAAAATGAAAGAAATAAAATGAAATGGAATAGTTGGATCAACAGATGCAAATGGATTTCTTTGTAGATAACAGGTTTCATGTCTTTTCATTGTTGATTTATGGATGTGTGTTGTATGCATGTGATTATTTGGTTATGTTATGTCATTGGCATGGACTATTGCCTATATTGATAGTTTTTTTATCCTTTCCATTCCATTTCCAAGATAGCCATGGTGTGTGTGTTTTCCACTTGATTTTTATTTTCTGATTAGTGTTCATGTTCTTTACATTTGTGGGTTGGAATAAATGCTCTGGAATCCCTGGACTAGCTTGGGTTGAGTTACTAGTCCTATAGCCTAGGTTGGGAAAAATTCTCTAGATCCAATGGTGGGTTAAATTAATAGTCTCTCGATTTGTTTTGAGAAAACTCTCTTGAACCATGGAAGGTTGTGGGTTGAGTTAGTAGTTCCTGAAGCCCTTGAGAGCTTGGGTAGGAACCGATCTGGTTGGCATTAGTGATGTCTGAGTGTGAGGTGGAATCACTGGCTGAGGGTTGAGTGGTTTGGAATTTGGAAGCCTTGGTTTGGTTTTTTTACTTTATTCCATGACATTCCACATTCATTCTTTGAATATGGCACAAGGGTGATTGGATGAAAGATAGATTTGGTCTAGCTCAATTTATGGTCGGGTGGAATGTGGAATTCCCTGACTTGGTTGGAATTTTGATATATTAATAAGATTTATTATTATATTTTGATTCATGTGTATTTTTAGTGATTATGTTGGTGATATTATGGATGCGTTTCCATGGTTCCTATGCTAGTTATTTATTGGTTATTTGTTGGTTACATGATGTATGTTATTTATGGCTCCTATCATGAATGGTTTAGCTATTGATTGGTTGATGAATATATGGAACGATAAGTGTTGTTGTAGATATGTGAAGAGGGAATAGGGCCTTCTTGGATATTCTCAGATGAATCTCATACTGTTATGATTAGATATGCATTCATGACCTATAGCTTACATGAATTTTCCATGGGTTTTGACAAAATGTGTAGGGTGTTCTAGGGAGTCTAGGTCAAGTTTTGTTTCGATATTGAATGTTTAGCTTTTTCATTGCATAAATTATGATTTTATGGTGATATTATTGAATTAATGAACATACATGTATTTATAACCTACAAGTACTATGTACACAAATGTCAAAGTGTTTGTATAAATGAGTAATTCGACCCTCCAACTTATCGAGGTCATAAATTTGGCATATGATCTATGTTTGACTATCATAATTCCTTGTTTTGAGATCGCCATGAGGAGGTTGAGAAAAAAAATTGTGAGACAGGATTTAACAATTTTCTAGACTCTTTGTTTTCCTTGAAAATGTCGTTTGGGCCATAAAAATGGCCTAAGAAGTTTAGAACCTGAAAAACTGTAAAAAAATATAAAGTTGTGTTAAATTTAAGGAAATGAAACTAAAATAAATAGTTTCGGGTCAAGTTAGTATGATAGTAGTGTGATCATGTATCACTAGGTGTTTGCAATAATTTCTGGACATGTGGACTCCATTTTCCATAATTTCATCTTGGAAAATAGGCTCTCACATAATAACTCTCATCTCAAGTTTACCCTAGCGATTTTGTGAATTTGGGTAAATGTGGGAGGATGCATTACAGGGTGGTATCAAAGCTCCCATGTTCAAACACTTGGATGGGATGGGATATTTGTGATTGTTATGCATGCATTTTAGTTGTCAATATGATAGCTATGAATGCATTGTGATGGCCACTCTTGTGGTATTGTGTTGCTATGATGTTGATGTTGAGGTTGAGATAATTGATATGTTGATTTCATTATATATATGTGTGTGTGTGTGTGTGTGTGTGTTGTGCTAATATGGATTGATTTTGCAAACAAGGTAACCTCCCTTTAACTTCACTAAGGTAAGTTTGATGATGTTTAAATTTGGTTTATTTGATATGATATGTTTGTAGGAAGAAAATTAGAGATTACAAGAAATATGGTGGATTATAGTTCACATGACTCTCCTTATATATCATATGAGCAACAAATACATGAGTACTCTCCTCACATAGAAGATACCTTGAGAAGTTTAAAGGAACAAATAAATAGTTTCAAAGTAGATAATGATAGGATCATTCAGTCACAGGAAATTCTTACCAGATCTTAAGAAAAGAAAGCAAAGGTAAATATAGTGTGCCTTCAGATTTTATCATATTTTTAGAGAAAGGGACAAGCACAGATCAATTATGAATGTGAGGAAAGGAAAAATGGGGCATATGGTAGCAGTTCTCATGGAGGACACAGGCCATACAACAATGATAGAGTTATAGGTGGCAGATGGATGGATACACCTGATAAGAGAGCTATTTTTATGGGTTTTATTCTAGTTTTGGATCAGAGTGAAAACATGGTCATCACCATTATCATCCTTATAGGAAGAGTGAGAAGAAATACTTGTAAGATGAGTTCAAGAAAGGCAAGCCTCCCACCTTTGATGGAGAGTTGAAAGAAATTAAAGATGCAGAAGCATCACTTCTTGGGATGAATAAATTATTCGAGTTGCATGATTCTATAAATAACATGAAGGTCAGGATGGTTATTTTCAGTCTCAAATGGAAAGTGGACATCTGGTGGGAAGATGTTAAGCTTGTCATATGTACCAAGATAGAGGAGTTGAGATGGAATGAATTCAAAATACTTTTAAGAAAAAATTACTTGTCAGAGAGATACTATGATGGTAAGGCTAAGGAGTTCTACAAGTTGAATATGGGGTCTATGAAAGATGAAGAGTATACAACTAGGTTTTTGGAGTTGTTGAGGTATGTACCATATCTTAGGATGATAATAAGAAGGTTCAAATATTTTTTAGTGGATTTTCATTAGATTTTAAAGATGAGATTGAGTATGATGAGCCTGAGTTAGTGAAGGAAGTCATTAGGAAGTTGAAGCATTGTTATAAGAAGTATAGGCATAATTCAGAACCTAAGTAGATGAAAATACTAAAGGAACATGGGATAAGAAGTGAGGAAGACCTCAGGATTCAAGTAACAAGGAGAATGCAGTGTTGTGCAAGATGTTCAATGCAATTGAAAGAGGACAGGGATTTCAATCTGAGGATAAGAACAAGGGTTATGCATGAATTAATTTTAGTGTTGGACTTGTGGCAAGGATCATCGCATGAGATAGTTTAAAAAGGATTATGGTGGAAGACCTCAAATTTAACGTAGTCAAGAGGCACAAATAATTAGGGATGTTGAAAAAAGCCTTCATTGGATTTATGTGGCATTGGATAATAGGCATGTTGATCATCACGCATCTATTATTGAGAAGGAAGGTAAGATTTGTGACCAAGTTGTTTCTATTTTGGTTGTTCTTGGATCTAATTATAGTTATGTTAGTCCTGACCTGGTGGGTAAGTGTGGCTTGAATAATAAGTGCATGTAGAATCTTGGTTGGTTCGATTGGCTATAGAGACCAAGAAAAGAGTTCACCATTGGGTGAGATATTGTGCATTTGAGTTGAATGGTATGCCTACATCAAAAAATATGAGTGTGTACTTCCATTGGGATCATACAACATGATTTTGGGCACGGATTGGTTGTACCTTCATAGGACTAAGGTAGCTTGCTATGATAAGGCTATTGAGTGTTTGGACGATGATGGAGAGAGGAGAATATTTCAGGGTAGAAAGAAGCCTACATCAATAGGAATGGTTATAGTTATGCAGGAAAAGTACGGTAGTAGGAAATGATGTGTATTGTTTGTAGTTAATGTTTCTAGTAACAAAGGGAAGAATGTTTAGGATGTTGAAGTCTTGAAAAGGTATCCATTTTTGTAGTAGTTTCCGGATGTGTTTCCAGTAGAGATTTCAGAATTACTGCCTCATGGGGAAGTGGACTTTTCTATTGAGTTAATGTTAGGAATATCATCATCATCTAAGGCACCGTACATGATGAGCACTATGAAATTAGTGGAACTGAAGTTGCAACTTAAGTAAATGCTTGATAAGGGATACAATAGGCCAAGTGTATCACCTTGGGGTGCACTAGTATTATTTGTGAAGAAGAATGATGGTACTCTCAGGCTATGCATTTATCATAGGAAATTGAAAAAGGTGACAATTGAGAATAGGTACCCTTTTTCATGGATTGGTGATTTGTTTGATCAACCAAAGGGAGAAATTTTTTTCTCAAATATTTACTTGAGATCAGCATATCGTTAAGTACACATCAAAGAAGAGGACATCTATAAAGCCACATTCCGTACCAGATATTGGAATTATGAGTTTGTAGTAGTTCCTTATTGTATTTCTAATGCTCTAACTACTTTCATGTGTTTAATGAATAGTGTGTTTGTCCTTACCTAGAAAAGTTTGTGATAGTATTCATTGATGACATATCTATATATTATAAGAATGAGTAGGAGCATGAAAAACACTTGGTAGCAACGTTAAAATTATTGAGAGGGAATCAATTGTATGCCAAGCTTAGTAAGTGTATTTTCTTTCAGACATAAGTTTTGAAATCCAAGTGCTAGCAGCCTTGTGAAAGCCAGATTCTAACTAGATAGACTTTGTAGAGACGTTCTAAACTGCATACCTCATTACAGCCATATCACCATATAAACCTGGTTCATATATGATATTGCCATGAAGAAGTTGACCACTTTCACTTGCATCTTCTGCACTTGTCTCGATCTTGCTTCTACAATTCTAGTTCTTAGCGTCCCATGCCCTCCTAAGGCCTCTCGATATCCCTTGCTGTGCATTAATCTGCTACCCTTGATGAAACCCAGTAGACGCATTACTTGGGGCACGTGGTTTCCAAGGAAGGTATAGTAGTGGACTTGGAAAATATCAGAGCTATCAAGGAGTGGTAAGATCCTAGGAATGTGGATGAGATCAGATAATTTATGGGATTAGTAGGTTACTACAGGAGGTTCATCGAGAAATTATCAAAGATTTCCTATCATATTACATCTTTTTAGAGAAAAGGAAATACATTTGAATGGACAGAGGAATGTGCAGCTAGTTTTGAGCAGTTGAAGAAGTTTCTTATAAATGCTCTAGTGTTAAAGATTGTAGATCTAGGTAAAGAGTTTGTGCTATGTAGAGATGCTTGCAAGAGAGAACTTGATGGAGTCCTGATGCAGGAAGGATATGTAGTATTCTATGAGTCAAGGAAAATAAATGAGCATGATAAGGATTATGTGACTCATGATATTGAATTTGCAGTGATCATTGATGCATTGAAGATGTGTCTCAGAATTACCACCTCTCCTATCCGGAGTGTCCAAGAACCTACCATTTCTAATCGTGTCATCTTTATATGACCTGTGACCACCATGAGACCTATTTCCATATGGCCCATTAGTCCCATCGTCCTGTCCATAGCTAATTTGGGTTGGTCCTTGTCCATGAAATTATGAAAATCTCTGAAAAATTACCACATTGACTTATTCTTGTTTTTCCTATGCCTGTATGATTCTATCATTATCTGCTTTGAAAATCCTTATTTCTTCCTTAAAACTTCTCAATGTGTTTGGTAAGTTATAAGGGTTCCCAACACCATGCTACTCATCTGATTCATAGGGAGAATCTTTGTAGTCTACCATATTTCTAGTCATCCTGTTTTTTGTACAAGTCATACTATGTTATCTAAACCAAATCATAAAAAAACCCATGCGCCTTAGCATAATTCGGGGAGGATATCTCATGCCAGATCAAAAAACCAACGTAATACATGTATACACATAATCATAACAACATGTAATTATATAAAACATAGATGAAACAACATATAAACATAATTATAGCCATATTCCAATCAATACTACACAATCATATCAATCACATACCATGACCTCATGCATAACAACAAAAAACATACCAATGTACACTTGACAACACGCAAGCACTTGACGTGCATAAACAATGCATAGCCAATCATACACTCATGATGACACACTCCACAAAAACCCCATCAAAATTCACATCACTGCAACCATGACCAACACCATGCATATGCAACAAGCACATAGACCACAATCATAAGGAACACATATGAAACCAACTTGAATGCATAACCAACGCACCACCAATCCCGTCCAAGGGGTGAACCATGCTATGATACCAATTTATAACATCGTCCTCCCACAACTACCCAAGTAACCTACCAACCAGAGTAAAAATGTGATGAAGCATTACTATGATATGATTCAAATCCCTATGTGTCAATTAAGGAAGTGGAACTGATGGAATACAAAAACATAGACCTTCTACACTTGCAACATAACCCCCAGGAGCCATCCAAACCTTCTAGGTGACTAGCCCCTAAGACAAACTAACTTTTTCTTGCATTAATCCCACATTCGATCCCTTTCCAAGCCCTCCAAGCACTTGAGCTCCCTAGTCGCTCCCATGAGCATGCATGAGTGAAACTGTAACCTTTTTTTCCATCGTTGTGCCAACAACTGAAATATTTAAGGCTAAATTCCAGGGAAAGGACCTAGGTTACTACACAACACTTCCACGTATGAAATATAATAGCAGAATAATGATACAAATTCAATTACTTAAACAAAAACTTGACTAGACCCCTTGTAACCATGACATGCATTTCTTCAAACATGTCACAAATATGTAATCTACAATTTTAAACAACATATCTGAGAATAGGGGTCTCATACTTATCTGAGAATCCCTAATAAGAATTTTTACCTCATCACATTAGCTGCATTATCATCTATTGGTCATGGATTAATTTTTCATCAATTCAAAAATCAAAACATGATGAGGGCCATACATCATCACTATCATAGAACATATTCATAACCAACATATAAACAACAAAAATGAAAAGCATAGAACAACCATATAAGCCATATAATAACAACCAAATTTACCCATAAATACAAGAGGAAAAGAGCTATTATTTCCATAAGAAAAATGAAAAATTATGGGACTTCCATGTACCACCTAACCATACACATGGATGAACCAAATCTCTCTTTAATCTAGTCATCCCTATTCCATATTCCAAACATGAATGTGGGATCTCATAAAACACATCAATCAAAACCAAACCAAGGCTTCTAGAGGCCAAACCACCTCAACCATAAACCAATGATTCCACCTCATGGTCGAACATCAATAACCTTCACCAGATTGGTCTCTACCCAACTTGTCCAAGGATCCATATCGTTTGTTCCAACTAGAGCTTCCATGACTAGTAACTCAACCCACAACTGTCGTCGAGCTTCCAGATCATTTGTCCAACCAAATATTCCAGGACTAGTAACTCAACCTCCCAAGGGCTTCCAAAGTGTTTGTCCAGCCAAGGATTCTAGGACTAGTAAGTCAACCTTAGTTGTTACAAGTCCTTCCATAACATTTTTCCAGCTAAGAATTCCAAGAGATAGTAAATCAATCCACAACCAAAGGCACAATAAAACCAACCCGAAAACAAAATTAAAACCCACAATACCACGACTATCCAGGAAATTGAAATGCTAGGAAAAACCATTGTAAATCCAGAAAATAATCCATGCCAATGATAAATCATAAAAAAATAACCACATTTATATGTCATGCATTCCAAAACTAGTGAGGAAATCATACATGCAACTTGGTACTTGCAAGAAAAACATGTTGTAGTTGTTGATCCTGATATTGTCCTCTTGCAATTTCCTTCTCCTCCTTTGACTTCTTTCTCCAAAATTCCAGGTATGCCACACTCCTCCAAGAGTGCTTCAAGAAACCTCTAAGTGTCCAAGAGTACGAGAGAGAGATAATAGAATGAGAGCTTCAAAGCTAAAATGACCAAAAGTCTGTGAACTGATCCTTAAAATCATTTTTATGAATGAGACCTCTATTTTCTTCAATTTTACATTATTTTCCTCCATTTTCCTCCTCACATGCAACATGTGGCCTTTCACCTTCCTTTTCTACCAATTTCCATTATTTTGATAAATAAATGCTAGTAAATTCCACTTTGACTTTCGAAAGCCTTATCCATTTCCTTTGACAATTTATGTAGCCATAAAAAATCATTTGAACACCCACACTAGGATTTTTTTCCCAACATTCATATCGGAATATGTTTCCCATGACCATGTTAATTAATATTTCCTTAATTAACTTTTATTACATGGAGTTTTGACTAGGTTGTTACAGAACCCTCCCCCTTGGAGGAACACCATCCTCGATGTTCAACAACACCTACAACGATCAAGAATATTGCAAGAAAAACATACTACCCAGGGAGCTTTATCACTTAGGTCGTTGGAGTATTTACAATGATCAACCTACCGAGAAGAAAAATAACATGAAAAAATGACAAATATAACATCATAATGACATGAAAACCATACCACTTATTGGAGATTTATAACCATAGATAATGGTGGTATTTACATCCATATACATACGTACCTATACCAAAACATCATATCAAATATATACGAAAGACATATACAAAAACACACGCCAAAATATTCCCTCAGACAATGAATAAGTAAGGATACATAGCTTGCATCTGACCTGTCATGTCCCATGTAGCTTCATTGGGCACAAAGTGCTTCCATTGCACTTTAACCTGCTTGATTTCTTGGTTCTAGAGCATGAGCTTCTTTCTATCCAAAATTCCTTGAGGTTCTCACTGAAATTCTCCTTCTAGATCCACCTACAATACAAACCAGTCAATCACATGATCAACATATTTAACATACTTCTTAAGAAATGACACATGGAGAACATCATGTACTTTCAATTTCGGAGGCAGTGCGAGTCAATAGGATACTAGTCCAGTCCTTAATAGAATCTTGTAAGGTCTGAAAAACCAAGGTGCCAGCTTGGAACATTATCCAATCCACAAGGAGCTCTTCTTAGGCTTGATGTGCAAGTACACCTGTTACCCAACCTAAAAATCCTTAAACAATATGTTCTGATCTGCATATCTCTTCTTCCTATCCCATGTTGCTTTCAGATTCTTCTTTGTTACCTGCATTTCTTGTTCCATATTTTTCAAAATATCTGTTCCTATCAACACGCTATTAAGTGGATCACTCCAACTGACGGGAATATTGTAACTCCTCCCATACAATGCCTCAAACAAATTCATCCTGAAATATTATTAATACCCATTGTTGTAAGAAAACTCTGCCAGTTGAAGACACTCTTCCCACTTTCACTGTTGATGCATCACATGCATCCTCAATATGTCCTCCAATATCCTATTTACCATCTCTCCTGTCCATATTTCTACAAATGATAAGCTATATTGAAAGACAACTTTGTTCCCAAGCATGTAAACAACTTCTTCCAAAACTTGGAAGTGAACTTTTCATCCCCGTCTGACATAATATTCTATGGAACACCATGTAATCTGATGACATCCCTGATGAAGGAATGTGCTACATTAGTCGCTGAGTATGTAGACTTCACTATATAAAGTGCGCTACCTTCATCAACCTATCCACCACAACCATGATGGAATCATGATGTATATATGTACTTAGTAAAACCATGATAATGTCCATGGAAATGACCTTCCATTTCCACTTTGGAATTGGAATCAGATGTAATAGTCCACTTGGATGGTTACAATCTTCTTTACCTATTGAAAATCCAAGAGCATAGCCACAAAATTTGCAATGTCTCTCTTCAAATTATGCCAATATTAAAAATTATTCATTGTTTTCAGCATCTTATGATAGCGTGGGTGACCTAAATACTGTTTCACATGAAACTCCCTCAAGATCACCTTCTTAAGCTCATTGTTGTCTCAGACATATATCCTTTCTCTAAACCTAACCAAGCAATTTGTTATGAGATGATAGTCCACATGTTGTGCTCTTGAAACTATATTTGAACCTATACCTGTACTCTACTACAATTTATGCCTAATCTCCATATACGTAACATCCTACTGACCTGCCTACAATATCCTATCCTTCAGATCTATCCCATAGGAACTCATAACTGCTATATGATTCACATGTATCTGCTTGCTAAGAGCATCTACAACCCTATGCTCTTTACCTTTAATATACCTGATCTCAAAGTTGAACTAACTTATTGTGGCCAACCATCTAGCTTGCCTAGCATTCATATTTGGTTGATTAAATAGATACTGCAATACACTATGATGAATCATCAATACAAATCATCTACTCAGAAGATAATGTCTCCACATATTCAACGCATGAATTATCACTGTCAACTCAATATCATGTGCTAGATAGTTCTTCTCGTGCTCATTTAGTTTCCATGACTCATAATATACCACTTGTCCTTCCTACATAAGGACTCCATGAAGCCCTCTCTTGCAATCATCTGTACATACCAAAAAATATTTTTCTGGATCTATGATATTTAACACTAGAGCATGTGTCAACAATTGCTTTAACTACTTAAAAGTGGCTACACATTCCTCTGTCCATTCAAAATTATTAGCTTTCCTTTGCAATGATATGTTGGGATAAGAAATATGTGAGAAGTTCCAAATGAACCTCCTGTAATAACCTGCTAACCCCACAAATGATCTTACCTTATCCACATTCCTAGGAGTTGCCCACTCTATGATAGCCCTCACATTTTCTAGATCTACTACTATTATTTCCTTGGAGACAACATGTCCCAAGCAATGTACCTTTTTTTGAAATAAACTATAGTTTCTATGCTTAGCATACAACTGATGCTCTCTTAGAAATATCAACACTGATGCTAAATTTTCGGCATGCTCTTATTCATTCTTATAATATAACAATATATCATCAATGAATACAATAAAAAGCTTGCCTAGATACAGACGCAACACACTATTCATCAAGCACATAAAATTAGTTGGAGCATTAGTCAGTCTGAATGGAAATACAACAAAATAATAATGTCTGTACTTTGTCCATAAATTTGTCTTGTAAATGCCCTCTTCCTTCATCCGTACCTAATGATATCTAAATCTCAGATAAATATTTGAAAACAATCTTGATCCCTTCAAATTATCGAACAAATCATCAATCCTCGGCAACAGATACCTGTTTTTGATGGTCACCTTGTTCAAATTCCTATAATAAATTCATAACCTAAGAGTACCATAATTCTTCTTCACAAACAATAATGGTGCACCACAAGGTGATACACTTGGCCTAATCTATCCCTTGTCCAACATTTCCTTCAACTGCATCTTCAACTCTACCAACTCTATTGTGCTCATCCTGTAAGGTGCCTTAGATGCTGGCACTGTCCCTGGTACAACCTCAATATAAAAGTATACTTTCCTATGAGGTGGTAACTCTGAAACATTTGCAAGAAATAAATCCTAAAAATGTTGTAGAACTAGGTACCCGCTTAACACATCTGCATCCTCAACTTCCTTACCTTTGTCACTATAGATGTGAATCGCAAATAAAAAACACCCTTTCTTGCAAATACACTTGGCCTACATAGTTTTCACCATCCTAACTGATGTTACTTTCCTCTTACCCCGTAAGACTCTTTTTTCCCCATTTTCATCCAAGCACTCACTAGATTTGTCATAACAATATACCTTGGTCTTGTGAATATATAGCCAGTCCATACCCAAAATCATACTATATGATCCCAACGACAACCCATTTAATTTTTTTGATGTAGGGATACCATTCAAGTCAAATGCTCAAGCTTTTACCCAATGATGAACTCTCTTCTTGGTACCGATATCCAACTGAACTAACCAAGGTTTTGCATGCAATTATTTATTCAAATCAAACTTATCCACCAGGTTAGGATTAACATAACCATAATTATATCCAGAGTCAATAAACATAGAAACAACTTGATCACAAAGCTTACCATCCATCTCGACAATAGAATCTAAGTGATCTTCCTTCTTGTTATCCAGCACTGCATATATGCTAAGAATACTCTGTCCAATTTATCCCACTGTCTGTGCCTCCTTAGCACTGTAGATCTACAGTCTGCCACCCTGATGTTGTGGAAAATCTCTCCTCCAATGATCTTTACCACAAGTCCAACACTACATAGGCTTCCAACCTGCACCCTTGTTCTGCTCCTCAAACTGAAATCCATTTCCTTTGTCATATGCATTGAGATTCTTATGAGGTGCTACATTATCTTTTCTACCTGTGTCTTGAGGCCTTTCTCGCTTCTTATACCATTTCCCTTGATTCTTATCATTACCTTTTGAGTACTTCTTAGTCTTATATCTATGCTTTGATTTCTCGTAATAATTATTAGCTTATGAATGGCCTCCTCTAACGATCTAGGATCATCAAACTCAATCTTGTCTTTGAATGTTATCAGAAACCCACTAATTAATCTTTGAATCTTGGTCTTCTCATCCTTGAGGTAAGGAACATATCCATCCAACTCCAGAAATCTACTAGTGTACTCCTCATCAGTCTGGAGCCCATCTTTAGCTCATAAAACTATTTTTCCCTACCGTCATAGTATCTCTCTAATAGATACTTATTCCCGAATAGTAACTTGAATTCATTCCATGTAAATTCCTCCTCATTAATATATCAGATTTTATTTATATCTTCGCACCAATATCTGCTTTACCTTTATGACTAAATGTATCTATTTTGGACTTCATGTTCTCTAAGTAATCATGTAACCTAAAGAACTTATTCTTTCCAAGAAACCGTGATTTTGAATACTATGATTTCTTCATATCTCCATCAAATGTAGGTGCCTTTTATTTATTAAACTCATCCGAAAAATATCCCCAGTCACTCCTCTTGTAAGGATGATATTGATGACAATCATAGTGCATGTCAGAACCATAACTAGAATAGTACATGTGTCTATCACCTCTCCTATTGGGAGTGTCCAAGAAGCTACCATATCTAATTGTTTCATCTGTATCTTAACTATGAACACCATGATACCTATTGCCATATGCCCCATTAGTCCCATCCTCCTGTCCATATTTGATCTATAGTGGTCCTTGTCTCTATAATTCTAACAAACTCTGAAGAATTACCGCATTGACTTCTGCTTTTTTTCCTGTGCCTATATGATTATATCTTTATATTCTTTTAAAATACTTATTTCTTCCTTCAAACTTATCAATCTATCTTCTAAGTCAGAAGAGTGCCAAACACCATGCCACTCATCTGATTTGTAGGGAAAATCTATGTAGTCTACCATCTTTCTAGTCATCTTGGTTTCTTTCCTACAAAGCATACTATGTTAGCTAAACCAAATGATAAAAAAGACAATGTGCCTTAGCATCATTCGGGGAGGATACATCTTGCAATATCAACCAATTAGTGTAATACATGTATACACACAATCATAAAAACATGTAATTATATAACACATAGATGAAACATCATACAAACATCATTCTAGCCATAGTCCAGTCATAACGGCATGACCATATCAATCACATACCATGACTTGAAGCATGAAAAAACAACCATAACAATGTACTTGACAACACTTGAGCAATTGACATGCATAAAAAATGCATAACCAATTATACATTCATGACGACATATTCCACAACAATCCCATCAACCTTCACATGGTGACATCATTGCAACCATGACCAACATCATGCATATGCAACAAGAAAAAAGACCACAAGCATAAGGAACACATACACAACCGACATTAATACATGAAAAATACACCGCCCATCCCATTTGAGGGGTGAAGCATACTTTGATACCACTCTATAACACCCTCCTCCCACATCTACCCAAGTAACTAGATAACTGGGGTAAACATGTGACAATGAGTTACTATGATATGATTAAAATCCCTATGTGTTATTTAAGGAAGTGGAACCAAAGGAATACAACAACACAAACCTTATACACTTGCAACAGAACCCCCAAGAGCCATCCAAGCCTTCCAGGTGACTAGCCCCTAAGAAAAACTAACATTTTGTTGCATTAATGACCTAGTCACTCCCTTGCCAAGCCCTCCAAGAGATTGAGATCCCCATTTTCTCCCATGATCCTACATAAGTGTGACTACAACCTTTTTCTCCTAGTGTTTTACCAACGACAACAAGATTTAAGGCTAAATTCTAGGGCAAGGACCCTAGTCATTGCCCAAAAATTCATGACACTTCCACAAATCAAAGATAATAGCGGAATAATGATACAAATTAAATTACTTAAACAAGCACTTGACTGGACCCCTACTAGACATGACACTAATTTCGTCAAACATGTCACAAATATGTAATCTATAGGTTTAAATAACATATATGAGCATAGGGATCCCATACTTATCTGATAATAGCTAAGAAACATTATTTCCTCATCACATTAGGTACATTATCATCTATTAGGTCATGGATTCATTATTCATTCATTCAAAAAGCAACACATGAAAAGGGCCATACATCATCATTGCCACAGAGAATATTCATAACCAACATATAAACAATAGAAATGAAAAAATTATAACATTCATATAAGCCACATAATCCACATAATAAAAAACATATTTTCCACCTCAACATAGAAATGGATGAACCATATCTCTCTTTCATCCAGTCACCCCCATGCCATATTCCAAGAATGGATGTGTAATCTCATAAAATAGATCAGTCAAAACAAAAACATGGCTTCCAGAGGCCAAACCAACTCAACCCTCAAGTAGTGATTCCACCTCACAACCGAAAATCAATAAACTTCACCAGATCAGTCTCTACCCAAGTTGTCCTGGGCCTCAGATCATTTGTTCCAACCAGGGCTTCAAGGACTAGTACCTCAACCCACAAATGTTGTTGAGATTCCAAAGTGTTTGTCCAACTATAGCTTCTAGGACTAGTAACTCAACGCAACAATGGCTTCGAGAGTGTTTTTCCAACTAGAGATTCTTAAACTAGTGACTCAACCCAAGTTGTTACAAGGATTCCAGAGCGTTTGTCAAACCAAGGATTCAAATAACTAATAACTCAACCCACATCCAAAGGCACAAGAAAATAAACCAAAAAATGAAGAAAAACCCATAACACCATGGATATCCAAGAAATGTAAATGCTAAACCACATGCATATGCCATGCCTGCCAAAAATAATAAGGAAATGATACATGTAACTTAATACCCGCAAGAAAACCTGTTGTAGTTGTTGATCCTGATGTGCTCTTGCAATTTCCTGCTCTTGATTTGCATTCTTTTTCCAAAATTCCAAGTATGCCACACTCCTCCAAGAGTGCTCCAAGAAAATTATAAGTGTCCAAGAGTATGAGAGAGAGAGAATAGAATGAGAGCTCCAAAGCTGTGTTGGGTATGTGATATATTCTTTCCACGATGAGTTGCACGCACTAGGGGGGGGGGGGGGGTTACAAGGGGGGCGATAGCCCCTCTTGTTCATTGCGTCGGGAGTAATGGGGGCATCACAGGGGGTGGGTAGCCCCGAAAAGTTTTTTGGACCCTATTTTTTGGTGGGCAGACCCGCTTATGGTTTTGTGCATGGGTTTGCACATGGTTTTGGGGCATGATGGTTTTTGGCCCCTGGCATTTTGTAGATCTGGTCAAGGGAACTACGGTTATGTTCTAATCTAGGATTAATGGATTGGGGTTTATGAATGCTTCGACATGTATATATATGTGTTGTAACACTAAAAGGAATATAATGAAAAATCAAACTATTAGTCCCAGTTTTTAGATCTATGGGAAAAATATTTGTTTTTATATGTTTCATGTTTTATGCTCTCGCTATAGTTTATATTCTATTTTTAGGAATTCGTTTGCAGATAATTTATGTACAAGATTAAAAACTACATTTGGTATCAGAGTTGTTTTGGCTTCAAGGGGACGCCTTTGCTACTGAGGGGTTTTTTTCTCGGGCCTATGGTATACCCTATTCAGTTGGAGATCTACGAGATCAATTGTTGTGGTGAAGGAAGATGGTGAGCAGTGGAAATTTAGAGATCGCTAAATTTAATGGTGAGAGTTTTGAGTTGTGGAAGCTCAAGATGGAGGACCTGCTAGTGGATAAAGATTAGTGGATCGCGTTAGATCTGGGTACTAAACCAACGTCAATGTAAGATGAAGATTGGGCGAAGTTGGATCGGAAGGAAAAGAGCACAATAGAGTTGTGTATCTCTGATTCAGTATTGTTTAATGTATCTAGGGATGCTACATCAAAGACTTTGTGGGTCAAGTTAGGGAATTTGTACCAATCTAAGTCTCTGGTGAAAAAATTGTTCTTGTGGAAAAAGTTGTATATCTTGAAGGATGGAGACTCGGTGATAAAGCATCTAAATGCTTCAATACTGTGGTAATTCAATTTTCATCTGTTGATATTAAAATCTCAGATGAAGATAAGTGCATCGATTTTTTGTGTTCTCTACCAGATTCTTGGGACAGTCTGGTTATTGCAATAGGTAGCAATACAACTACCTTGAATTTTGATGAAATTGTCTCATCCTTGATGTTGGAGGAAATGAGATGGAGAAATATGGAGGGTTAGAATGGAGGTGCCTTATCTGTACGAGGAAGGTCCCAGAACAGAAACAAAAATAATTTTTCGAGTGGGAGATCTAAATCTAGAGGGAGATATAAATCTCTAGGAAAGCATGTAAAGGTGTGTTGGAAAAGCGAAAAGGAAGGGCACTACAAAAAGGACTGCATATCTAAAGCTCTTAAGAAAGGAAATGGATCTGATGATGCTCCTTTTTCAAAGGAAAAACCCACCTCAGATGAAGGTGGGGATGTGTATTTGGCTTCTTCTTCAAATACACATGTAAATCATGAGGCATGGTTGATTAACTCAGGTGCATCCTTTCACTTCACTCCCCATAGGGAGTGGTTCTATGAGTATGAGAAGTGTGATGGTAATGATGTCTTCTTAGGGGATGATAGGAAGGCTAGAATCATTAGACGTGGAAAATTAAAGCTAAAGGTATAAGGTGGAAGGATTAGAACACTTCCTTGTGCACTTAAGGGAAGGCCCACTATATTGAAGTATTTTCTAAGAGCGAAGATGAGGAAGAGACGCTAAATTTGGATTAGGGAGAATCACAAGGTATGGGGGAAATACAAGAGGAGATCTAGGAAGGGATTATTGCTTCTCTTACATGGGTCCTAATGTATCACACTTTTCGAGTTAGGGGCACCATACAAGGATAAAAATTGACTATGTTGATTAATGGTGGGGCTTGCCACAACTTCATTGATGCAGAATGTGTAGCTAGAAGAGGAATGAAGACTGAATAATTTTGAGGATTTACAGTTATGATTCTTGGAAAGAAGGAGCACAAGTGCATGCCATGCACTAAAATAGTCCCTAACATGAGTCTGTCTATGGGGAACTACACATTTATAGATAATTTTTTTGTTGTGGATTGTCTAGACTCTCATGTAGTATTAGGGGTCCAATGGCATTATTCGATTGAGACTCACAAAATAAACTATCAGGACTTGGAATTTGTATTCATATGACCATATGGTAAGAAGGTGATGTTGAGAAGAATGCATGCATATCCACCCAATATTGTGACATCGAACAGGATGGAGGAAGATCTTCGACATGGGGATATTGTATGGGTGGTGGAGTGTTGAACCATGGAGAAGAAACCAACAGAAAAACATAAGGAGTATCCCCCTGAATTCATGGAATTGTTGCAAAAGCACCAGAAGGTTTTTGTAGATATACCCCCAGGGCAACCACCAGATAGAGGATTTGAGCACATCATTGAACTATAGGAAGGGGGCCAAGTTTTGATCACTACCCCCCCATGCTAAAATCCAAAGCATATAAGGATGAGATAGAGAAGGTAATATAGGATTTGTTTGCATTAGGACATATTCAACCGAGCTCAGGCCCTTTTTCTTCATATGTAGTTTTGGTCAAGAAGAAGGATGGGTCCATAAGGATGTGTATAGACTATCACGCACTAAAAAATAAGAGCATAAAAAATTGATATCCTATCCCTGTGATTGATGAGATGATGGATGAGCTAAAGTGACACAATTACTTCTCAAATATTGACTTCCACTTTGGGTATCACCATATCCGAGTTTGTGACCAAGACATTCCAAACACATATTTTAGATGCCAGTATGGACACTATGAGTTCCTAGTTATTCCTTTTTGATTGACCAATTCCCCTACAACATTTCAGTCTTGTATGAACCATGTGTTCAACAAGAAGCTACGCAAATTTGTGTTGGTATTCTTCGACGACATCCTGATCTTCAGTTGAACATGGGAATATCATCTGCAACATGTAGATGAGGTCTCGGGAATACTAGAGGCACAAAAATTTAATGCAAAAATATACAAACGTGAGTTTGGCATGACACAAATGTTATATTTGGGCCACATCATTAGAGGCCAAGGCGTCAAGGTGCACCAGGAGAAGATTGAAACAATTCTCAATTGGCCCACTCCTAAAAATGTAACAGAATTAAGGATATTGTTGGATATGTGTACTTATTATAGAATATTTATAAAGGGATATTCACAACTAGAAGAACCTCTTATTGACTTGACAAAAAGGGGAGCCTTCTTATGGACAAAGACATCCCAGGAGACATTCGAGTGAATGAAGGAAGTAACGAGTTCTTGCCCAGTTCTAGCCTTTCCGGACTTCTCCCAACTATTTGTATTGGAGTGCAATGCTTTTTGGGAAGGAATTGGGGTTTTCTAATAGATAATTTCCATTCAATTTCTTTTAAGAGTAGGAAGTTGCAAGATTATGATCGTTCTTACTCCATTTATGACAAAGTAATGCTAGATATTATGCATGTGTTGGCCAAGTTTTAGCCATATCTAATGGGTTACCGATTCAAAGTCAAAACTAATCATAATAGTCACATATACTCCTAGATCAGAAGGGATTAAATGAAAGGAAGAAAAAGTGGTTCAGCAAAGATCCAAGCCTATGACTTTGAGATCGAATATGTCAAAGGCAAAAACAATGCAGTTGCAGATTCCTTTTTAAGGAGACCAACTACCTTCTCCCTCATAGATATTGTGGAGGACTGGAAGTCCCATATTTTGGGGGAATATTAAAAGAACTAATCATCCTATGAGATCCTTAATGGATAGTCATCAGACATCCGGTATAGAGTTGTAAATGCCATTATCTACTATAAGGATTGAATCTATTTAGTGCCAAATTCACCACTGAAGCTAAATATCCTACAAGCATCCCACGAATCCTCTCTAGCAAGACATCCGGGATTTTTAAAGACCTACAGGACCATCGGGGAGAAGTTCATATGGAAGGGACTCGAGAAGGAAATTATCAAATGTTTCAAGGCATTTGGTAGTTGTTAGAGCAATAAGGCTGAACATACACACCTGGCAGGATTGTTACAACCACTTCCCATTCTGGAACAAAAATGGGAAAGTGTCTCCATGGATTTCATTACAGGGACACCCTCCTCACAAAGAAAATATTGTATATTTGTGGTGGTAGATTTCCTCACCAAATATGCCCACTTCTTTGGGATCCCATCCAAAATTTCTGCATCTCAAATAGCATAAATATTCTTCAAGGTAGTATTTCGTCTACATGGTTTTCCCAAAACCATTGTTAGTGAACGCGACATCATATTCATAGGAGCATTCTGGTAGGAGTTATTCAGGTTGGGTTGAACAAAACTCGCCCTTGGTACAAGTTACCACCCATAGACATAAGGAGTGAATAAATGGGTGGAAGGTTACTTAAGGGACTATGTCATGGGGAAAAAAATAGCATGGACTAAATGGTTGTACTTAGGAGAATATTTCTATAACACCACTTATCACATGTCCATAGGGATGCCACCTTTCTAAGTTTTATATAGATATGAGGAACTATCTTTTGCAAACACAACATTTGGGCATAACAAAGCGCCGTTCGTAAAGGATTGGATCCAAGGATGTTTGAAAATTATCAGGGCCCTCAAGGATAACTTGCGGATAACACAAAATCGACAAAAGTTATATGCAGATCGTGAGAGGCTAGAAACGAGTTTGAAGTAGGATATGTATTTTATCTCTGGCTTCAATCATACAATTTTTTTACCTTGAAGCAAAAGGGAGAAGAAAATTTAAGGCCGTGATTTTACAGGCCCTATCGAGTTATCCGGAAAATAGGAGGAGTGGCATATGAATTAGAGCTTCCCACAGAGAAAAATTCATAACATATTTCATGTTTCCTATTCAAAGAAGGAATTAAGAGAAAACATCAAATCATCACCTGATTTACCCCCGCTAGATGATGAAGTGCATCTTCAGCTAGTTCTGATCACCTGATTTACCCCCGCTAGATGATGAAGTGCATATTCAACTAGTTCTCATCACCTGATTTACCCTCGCTAGATGATGAAGTGCATCTTCAGCTAGTTCTGGAGGAGGTATTGGAGGTTCAAGAGAGGAATCTTTGGATTAGGACCATGAATATTTGGTACGATGAAAATATTTTCTTGTTGAGGACACCACCTCAGAGGGAGAGTACATATTGCAACATCCAACGTTGAAATTTCCCAAGGGAAAGAAATTTTGGGCAAGGGGAACTATAATATCCGCAACGGATTGACTGTTGGACCAAATAATAATAAAATAATAATAGTAATAAATAGATAATAAATAGAAAATAAACTACATTAAGCCATGGTTTTGGTTTTTAACCTCAAGTATATTCCCACATTTTCTTCCAAAATAGCCAACTATAAAATGAAAAATAGGATCAAGAGAAACTCATGGAATTTGGTTTTTTGGCTATTGATATTTGAGATCTCATGCAAGTTTTCACGTGAGATCCTCAATCGCCTCTTCGGTCATACCAGATCTCACCATAGTAGGAAAAACCATCTTCAGTGGTCTCTCCGATCACCCCAAGCTGGTTGAATTTATTCCATGTCTGATTTGAAAGGTGTTTCATATATTTTTATCTTGCAGTTTATGAGCGTGGATCTGAAATATTCCCTGCAGGTTTCATTAAAATTTATTGGTATTTCCATGTTGGAAAAGGAAGGAAGAACATATTGCACTGAACACCACTAAGGAAGCACACTAGCAAGAATATATCAGTGTGTGTGTGTGTGTGTGTGTGTGTGTGTGTGTTGTGCTAATATGGATTGATTTTGCAAACAAGGTAACCTCCCTTGAACTTCACTAAGGTAAGTTTGATGATGTTTAAATTTGGTTTATTTGATATGGTATGTTTGTAGGAAGAAAATTAGAGATGACAAGAAATATGGTGGATTATAGTTCACGTGACTCTCCTTATATATCAGATGAGCAACAAAGACATGAGTACTCTCCTGACATAGAAGATACCTTGAGAAGTTTAAAGGAACAAATCAGTAGTTTCAAAGTAGATAATGATAGGATCATTCAGTCACAGGAAATTATTACCAAATCTTAGGGAAAGAAAGAAAAGGTCAATGTAGTGTGCCTTCAGATTTTATCATATTTGCAGAGAAAGGGACAAGCACAGATTAGTTATGAATGTGAGGAAAGGAAATATGGGGCATATGGTAGTAGGTCTCATGGAGGACACAGGCCAGACAACGATGACACAGTTATAGGTGGTATATGGATGGATACACCTAATATGAGAGTTATTTTTATGGGTTTTATTCTAGTTTTGGATTAGAGTGAAAACATGGTCATCACCATTATCATCCTTACAGGAAGAGTGAGAAGCAATTCTTGTTGGATGAGTTCAAGAAAGGCAAGCCTCCCACCTTTGATGGAGAGTTGAAAAAAATTAAAGATGCAGAAGCATTACTTCTTGGGATGAAGAAGTTATTTGAGTTGCATGATTCTATAGATAACATGAAGGTTAGGATGGTTATTTTCAGTTTCAAAGGGAAAGTGGACATCTAGTGGGAATATGTGAAGCATGTCATATGTACCAACACAGAGGAGTTGAGTTGGAATGAATTCAAAATACTTTAATAAATAATTACTTGTCAGATAGATACTATGATGGTAACGCTAAGGATTTCTACAAGTTAAAGATGGGATCTATGAAAGATGAAGAGTATACAACTAGGTTTTTGGATTTGTTGTGGTATGCACCATATCTTAAGGATGATAATAATAAGGTTCAAATATTTGTTAGTGGATTTTCATTAGAATTTTAAAGATGAGATTGAGTATGATGAGCCTGAGTCAGTGAAGGAAGTCATTATGAAGTTGAATCATTGTTATGAGAAGTATAGGAATAAGTCAAAACCTAAGTAGGGTTGTAAAAGTAATGAAAAGGAAAGTGGGATAAGAAGTGAGGAAGACCTTAGGATTCAAGTAACAAGGAGAATGCAGTGTCGTGTCAACAATTCAATGCAGTTGAAAGAGGACAGGGATTTCAATATGAGGATAATAACAAGGGTTATGCATGAATGATTTGTAGTGTTGGACTTGTGGCAAGGATCATCGCAAGAGATATTTTAAAAAGGATCAGGGTGGAAGACCTCAAATTTATAGTGCTCAAGAGGCACAAATAATTAGGGATGTTGAACAAAGCGTTCCTTTGATTTATGTGGCATTGGATAATAGGCATGTTGATCATCATGCATCTATTGTCGAGAAGGAAGGTAAGCTTTGTGACCAAGTTGTTTCTATTTTGGTTGATCTTGGATCTAATTATAGTTATGTTAGTCCTAACCTGGTGGATAAGTGTGGCTTGAATAATAACTGCATGCATAATCTTGGTTGGTTCAATTGGCTACAGGGACCAAGAAAAGGGTTCACCATTGGGTGAGATATTGTGCATTTGAGTTGAATGGTATCCCTACATCAAAAAATCTAAGTGTGTGCTTCCGTTTGGATCATACAACATGATTTTGGGCATGGATTGGTTGTACCTTCATAGGAATAAGGTAGCTTGATATGATAAGGCTATTGAGTGCTTGGACGACGATGGAGAGAGGAGAATATTACAGGGTAAAAAGAAGCCTGCATCAGTAGGAATGGTTACAGTTATGCAGGAAAAGTGCAGTAGTAGGAAAGGATGTGTATTGTTTGTAGTTAATTTTTCTAGTAACAAAGGGAAGAATGTTGAGGATGTTAAAGTCTTGAAAAGGCATCCATTTTTGTAGCAGTTTCCAGATGTGTTTCTAGTAGAGATTTTAGAATTACTGCCTCATGGGGAAGTGGAATTTTCTATTGAGTTAATTTCAGGAATAGCACTGACATCTAAGGCACCATACAGGATGAGCACTCTGAAATTAGTGGAACTAAAGTTGCAACTTAAGTAAATGCTTGATAAGTGATACAATAGGCCAAGTGTATCACCTTGGGGTGCACCAGTATTGTTTGTGAAGAAGAATGATGGTACTCTCAGGTTATGTATTTGTCATAGGAAGTTGAAAAAAGTAATGATTGAGAATAGGTGCCCTTTTTCATGGATTGGTGATTAGTTTGATCAAATAAAGGGAGAAATTTTTTTCTAAAATATTTACTTGAGATCAGGATATCATTAAGTATGCATCAAAGAAGAGGACATCTATAAAACCGCATTCTGTACCAGGTATTGGAATTATGAGTTTGTAGTAGTTCCTTGTGGTATTTCTAATGCTCCAACTACTTTCATGTTTTTGATGAATAATGTGTTTGTCCTTATCTAGACAAGTTTGTGATAGTATTCATTGATGACATACCTATATATTCTAAGAATGAGTAGGAGCATACAGAACACCTGGCAGCAGTGTTAAAATTATTGAGAGAGAATCAATTTTATGCCAAGCTTAGTAAGTGTATTTTCTTTCAGACATAAGTTCATTACTTGGGGCACATGGTTTCCAAGGAAGGTATAGTAATGGACTCGGAAAATATCAGAGCTATCACGGAGTGGTAAGCTCCTAGGAATGTGGATGAGGTCAGATAATTTATGGGATTAGTAGGTTACTACAAGAGGTTCATCGAGAAATTCTCACAGATTTCCTATCATATTACATATTTTTAGAGAAAAGGAAATAGATTTGAATGGAAAGAGGAATGTGCAGTGAGTTTTGAGCAGTTGAAGAAGTTTCTTATAAATGCTCTAGTGTTAAATATTGTAGATCTAGGTAAAGAGTTTGTGCTATGTACACATGCTTGCAATAGAGAACTTGATGGAGTCTTGATGCAGGAAGGATATGTAGTATTCTATGAGTCAATGAAAATAAATGAGCTTGATAAGGATTATGTGACTCATGATCTTGAATTTTCAGTGATCATTGATGCATTGAAGATGTGTCTTAGAATTATCACCTCTCCTATCTGGAGTGTCCAAGAACCTACCATTTCTAATCGTGTCATCTCTATATGACTTGTGACCACCATGAGACCTATTTCCATATGGCCCATTAGTCCCATCCCCCTGTCCATAGCTGATTTAGAGTGGTCCTTGTCCATGAAATTATGAATATATCTTAAAAATTACCACAATGACTTATTCGTGTTTTTCCTGTGCCTGTATGATTCTATCATTATCTTCTTTGCAAATCCTTATTTCTTCCTTAAAACTTCTCAATATGTCTGGTAAGTCAGAAGGGTTCCCAACACCATGTTGCTCATCTGATTCATAGGGAGAATCTTTGTATTCTACCATATTTCTAGTCATCCTGTTTTTTTTCTATAAGTCATACTATGTTAGCTAAACCAAATCATAAACAAATCCATGCACCTTAGCATAATTCAGTGAAGATATCTCATACTAGATAAAAAAATCAACATAATACATGTATGCACATAATCATAACAACATGTAATTATATAAAACATAGATGAAACAACATATAAATAGAATTATAGCTATATTCCAATCAATACTACACAATCATATCAATCACATGCCATGACCTCATGCATGACAACAAAATCCATACCAATGTACACTTGACAACACGCAAGCACTTGACATGCATAAACAATGCATAACCAATCATACACTCATGACGACACACTCCACAAAATCCCCATCAAACTTCACATGGTCACATCACTGCAACCATGACCAACACCATGCATATGTGACACGCACATATACCACAATCATAAGGAACACATATGCAACTGACTTGAAAGCATAACCAACAGATTGCCAATCCCGTCCGAGGGGTGAACCATGCTATGATACGAATCTATAACACCCTCCTCCCACATCTACCCAAGTAACCTACCAATCAGAGTAAAAATGTGATGAAGGTTTAATATGATATGATTCAAATCCATATGTGTCAATTAAGGAAGTGGAACTGATGGAATACAAAAACATAGACCTTCTACACTTGCAACATAACCCCCAGGAGCCATCCAAACCTTCCAAGTGACTAGCCCCTAAGACAAACTAAATTTTTGTTGCATTAATCACATGGTCGATCCCTTGCCAAGCCCTCCAAGCGCTTGAGATCCCCAGTCGCTCCCATGAGCATGCATGAGTGCAAATGTAACATTTTTCTACCGTCATTGTGCCAAAAACTACAATATTTAAGGCTAAATTCTAGGGCAAGGGCCCAGGTTGTTGCAAAACACTTCGTGACACTTCTAATGATACAAATTCAATTACTTAAACAAAAACTTAATTGGACCCCTAGTAGCCATGACATGCATTTCGTCAAACATGTCACAAATATGTAATCTGCAAGTTTAAACAACATATCTGATAATAGGGGTCTCATACTTATCTGAGAATCCATAATAAGAATTGTTACCTCATCATATTAGTTGCATTATCATCTATTATTCATGGATTCATTGTTCATTAATTCACAAATCAAAACATGATGAGGGCCATACATCATCACTATCATAGAAAATATTCATAACCAACATATAAACAACAAAAATGAAAAGCATAGAACAACCATATAAGCCACATAAAAACAACCAAATTTACCTATCAATACAAGAGGAAAAGAGCTATTATTTCCATAAGAAAAATGCAAAAGTGTGGTACTTCCACGTACCACTTGACCATACACATGGATGAACCACATCTCTCTTTCATCTAGTCATCCCTGTGCCATATTCCAATCATGAATGTGGGATCTCATAAAACACATCAATCAAAACCAAACCAAGGCTTCTAGAGGCCAAACCACCTCAACCATAAACCAATGATTCCACCTCATGGTCGAACATCAATAACCTTCTCCAGATTTGTCTCTTCCCAACTTTTCCAAGGATCCAGAGTGTTTGTTCCAACTAGGGTTTCCATGACTAGTAACTCAACCCACAATTGTCGTTGAGCTTCCAGATCGTTTATCCAACCAAATATTCCAGGACTAGTAACTCAACCTACCAAGGGCTTCCAGAGTGTTTGTCCAACCAAGGATCCTAGGACCAGTAACTCAACCTTAGTTTTTATAGGGCCTTCCATAACAATTTTCTAGCTAATCATTCCAATAAATAATAAATCAATCCACAGCCAAAGGCACAATAAAACCAACCCGAAAACAAAAATAAAACCCACAATACCACAACTATCTAGGAAATTGAAATTCTAGGAAAATCCACTGTAAATCCAGGAATAATCCATGCCAATGATAAATCATAAACAAATGACCGCATTTATATGCCATACATTCCAAAACTAGTGAGGAAATCATACATGAAACTCGGTACTTGCAAGAAAAACATGTTGTAGTTGTTGATCCTGATAATGTCCTCTTGCAATTTCCTTCTCCTCCTTTGAATTATTTCTCCAAAATTCCAAGTATGCCACACTCCTCCAAGAGTGCTCCAAGAAACCTCTAAGTGTCCAAGAGTATGAGAGAGAGATAATAGAATGAGATCTTCAAAGTTGAATTGACCAAAAGTCTGTGAACTGATCGTCAAAATCATTTTTATGAATGAGACCTCTATTTTCTTCAATTTTACATTATTTTACTTCATTTTCCTCCTCACATGCAACTTGTGACCTTTCACCTTCCTTTTCTCCCAATTTCCATTATTTTGATAAATAAATGCTAGTAAATGTCACTTTTCCTTTCGAAAGCCTTATCCATTTCCTTTGACAATTTATGTAGCCATAAGAAACCATATGAAAACCCACACTAGGATGTTTTTTCCAACATTCATATTGGAATACATTTCCCATGACCATGTTAATTAATATTTCCTTAATTAACTTTTATTACATGGAGTTTTGACCAAGGTTGTTACAGAACCCTCCCCCTTGGAGGAACACCATCCTTGGTGTTCAACAACACCTACAACCAACAAGACTATTTCAAGAAAAACATACTACCCATGGAGCTTTATATCTTAGCTCGTTGGAGTATTTACAATGATCAACCTACTAAGAAGAAAAATAACATGAAAAAATGACAAATATAACATCATAATGACATGAAAACCATACCACTTATTGGAGATTTATAACCATAGATCATGGTGGTATTTACATCCATATACATACGTGCATATACCAAAACATCATACCAAACATATACGAAAGAAATATACCAAAACACATGCCAAAATATTCCCTCAACCAATGAATAAGTAAGGATACATAGCTCGCATCTAACCTGTCATCTCCTATGTAGCTTCATTGGGCACAAAGTGCTTCCATTGCACTTTAACCTGCTTGATTGGTCAGTTCTAGAGTGTGAGATTCTTTCTATCCAAAATTCCCTGAGGTTCTCACTAAAATTCTCCTTCTATATTTACCTGCAATAAAAACCATTCAATCACATGATCAACATATTTAACATACTTCTTAAGAAATGACACATGTACAACATCATGTACTTTCACTTTCGGAGGCAGTGCAAATCAATAGGATACTAGTCCAGTCCTTTCAAGAATCTTGTAAGGTCCGAAAAACCGAGGTGCCAGCTTGGCACATTATCCAATCTGCAAGGAGCTCTTCCTAGGCTTGATGTGCAAGTACACCTATTACCAACCTAAAACTCCTTAAACAATATGTTCTGATCTACATATCTCTTCTTCCTATCCCGTGTCGCTTTCAGATTCTTCTTCGTTGCCTGCATTTATTGTTCCATATTTGTCAAAATATCTGTTCCTATCAACACCCTATTAAGTGGGCCACTCCAATTGATGGGACTATTGCAACTCCTCCCATACAATGCCTCAAACAAAGTCATCCTCAAATATTCCTGACACCCATTGTTGTAAGAGAGATTTTCTAGTTGAATATACTCTTCCCACTTTCGCTGCTGAAGCATCACATAAATCCTCAATATGTCCTCCAATATCTTGTTGACCCTCTCTCCTGTCCATATTTCTGCAAATGATAATTTGTATTGAAAGACAACTTTGTTCCTTAGCTCGCAAACAACTCCTTCCAAAACTTGGAAGTCAAATTTTCATCCCCGTCTCACATAATCTTCTATGGAACACCATGCAATCTGATGACATCCCTGATGAAGGCATGTGCTACATTGGTCACTGAGTATGTAGAATTCACTATATAAAGTGCGCTACCTTTGTCAACCTATCCACCACAACCATGATGGAATCATGATGTATATATGTACTTAGTAAAATCGTGATAATGTCTATGGAAATGACCTTCCATTTCCACTTTGGAATTGGAATCAAATGTAATATTTCACCTGGATGGTTACACTCTTCTTTACCTATTAAAAATCCAAGAGCCTAGCCACAAACTTTGCTATGTCTCTCTTCAAATTATGCTAATAGTAAAAATTCTTCACTGTTTTCAGCGTCTTATGATAGCGTGGGTGACCTGAATATGGTTTCACATAAAAATCCCTCAAGGTCACCTTCTTGAGTTCATTGTTATCTCATACATATATCCTTTCTCTAAACCTGACCAAGAAATTTTTTGTGAGATGATAGTCCACATCCTGTGCTCTTGAAACTATATTTGTACCTATACCTATACCTGTACCTGTACTCTACTACAATTTATGCCTAAGCTCCATATACATAACATCTTGCTGACCTACCTACAACATCTTATCCTTTAGATCTATCCCATAGGAACTCATAACTGCTATATGATTCAAATTTATCTTCTTGCTAAGAGCATCTACAACCCTATTCTCTTTACCTTTAATATACATGTTCTCAAAGTCGAACTAAATTATCATGGCCAACCATCTAGCTTGCCTAGCATTCAGATTTGATTGGTTAAATAGATACCACAATCCACTATGATGAATCATCAATACAAATCATTTGCTCAGAAGATAATGTCTCCACATCTTCAATGCATTAATTATCAGTGTCAACTTAAGATCATGTGTTGGATATTTATTCTCGTGCTCATTTAGTTTCCATGACTCATAACATACCACTTGTCCTTCCTGCGTAAGGACTCCATGAAGCCCTCTCTTGCAATCATTTTTACATACCACAAAATATTTTTTTGGATGTGCAATCTTTAACACTAGAGCATGTGTCAACGACTGCTTTAATTTCTCAAAAGTGGCTTGACATTCCTCTGTCCATTCAAAATTCTTACCTTTCCTTTGCAATGATGTGATGGGATAAGAAATCTGTGAGAAGTTCCCAATGAACCTCCTGTAATAACCCGCTAACCCCATAAATGATCTTACCTCAGTCACATTCATAGGAGTTTCCCACTCCATGATAGCCCTCACATTTTCTAGATCTACTGCTATTACTTCCTCAGAGACAACATGTCCCAAGAAATGTACCTTTGTCTGAAATAAACTACATTTTCTACGCTTAGCATGCAACTGATGCTCTCTTAGAAACATCAACACTGATGCTAAATTTTCTACATGCTCTTCTTCATTCTTATAATATACCAATATATCATCAATGAATACAATAAAAAACTTGTCCAGATAAGGACGCAACACACTATTCATCAAACACATAAAAGTAGTTGGAGCATTAGTCAAACTGAAAGGAAATACAACAAAATCATAATGTTTGTACCTGGTCCAGAAATTTGTCTTGTAAATGCCCTCTTCCTTCATGCGTACTTGACGATATCCAAATATCAGATAAATCTTTGAGAACAATCTTGATCCCTTCAACTTATCGAACAAATCATCAACCCTTGGCAATAGATACCTGTTCTTGATGGTCACCTTGTTCAACTTCCTATAATAAATTCATAATCTAAGAGTACCATACTTCTTCTTCACAAACAATACTGGTGCACGACAAGGTGATACACTTGGCCTTATATATCCCTTGTCCAAAATTTCCTTCAACTACATCTTCAACTCTACCAACTCTATTGTGCTCATCCTGTAAGGTGCTTTAGATGCTGGCACCATCCCTGGTACAACCCCAATATAAAAGTATAATTTCCTATGAGGTGGTAAATATGAAATATTTGTGAGAAATAGATCCTGAAACTGTTGTAGAACTGGGTACTTGCTTAACACATCCGAATCCTCAACTTCCTTACCTTTGTGACTATAAATGTGCACTGCAAATAACAAAAACCTTTTCTTCCAAGTACACTTGGCCTACATAGTTGTCACCATCCTAACTGATGTTACTTTCCTCTTACCCCATAAGACTCTTTTTTCCCCATTTTCATCCAAGCACTCAAAAGCTTTGTCATAACAATATACCTTGGTCTTGTGAATATATAGCCAGTCCATACCCAAAATCATACTATATGATCCCAACAACAACCCATTTAAATTTTTTGATGTAGGGATACCATTCAAGTCAAATGCACAAGATTTTACCCTATGATGAACTCTCTTATTGGTACCAGTATCCAACTGAACTAACCGAGATTTTTCATGCAATTATTTATTCAAATCAAACTTATCCAAGTTAGGATTAACATAACTATAACTAGATCCAGAGTCAATAAACATAGAAACAAATTAATCAAAAAGCTTAATGTCCATCTCGATAATAGACACTAAGTGATCTTCCTTCTTATTATTTAGCACTACATATTGTTGGAAATGTTCTCATTGATGGAAAAGGAGGTAGTAGAGGTAGAGAAAGGAACAGTTACAAGGAGACAAAGACAGATAATGGAGGCAAAAAAGAAGAAAATGAATGAAGCAAAGGAGACAGGCGGAGGCAGAGGAAATGAATATAAAGGGGAAAGGAAGAGGAAGAGGAAACAAATACGGAGACAGAGCCGTTTTCACAGCAGTAGAGGCAGAGCAACAGAAGCAGCAGAAGCAGAGCCGTTATAAAATTCTGAGAATCGCCCAAGCCAGCAGATACAGTCATATGTATAATTCCGAGAATCATTACTCGATGGGAGTTACATATTTAAACATAAACCTTATTCCGGGAATCACTTAACTCCAAATGAAAAGTACATATATATATATATATATATATATATATATATATATATATATATATATATATATATATATATATATATATATATATATATATATATATATATATATATATATATATATATATATATATATATATATATATATATATATATATATATATATATATATATATATATATATATATATATATATATATATATATATATATATAAACACATTCCGGGAATCGCATAATCCATTGGCAAGGTATACATATATATATCAATCAAGCTTTATATGGTGGGATCCCTCCCAAATCGCAATCGGAGATCGCAAGGGCAGCAGAACGAAGTCGAAATGCGCAGAATTACAGCGTTGAGATTGTAGCGAGGAAGAGAAAAAGACAGAGAACAGAACCATAGTCATAGTAACAAAGAATATATAAAATTGAAATGCGATGAATAAGTTATATTTATATAATTTAAATCATGGACAAACAGAACCTGAGCGCAACGAAGAACCGGAACCCGGAGAGGCGGAACTTTGACCAAGGAAGAGTAATAGTGGTTTAACCCGGAGGGTGGTTTCTATCGCACCACCATTATATGGAAAGTGGTTTTGATAAATTTGCAGCGATTCCATAGACTTCGTGACACGTGGCCAGGCCACTGTTCAAATACTGCCACCTAACGTGCGCCATCGCACGTTAATGTCAGTACGAAGACGTCGAGCGAAATTGATATCGACCATTGATCTGAAGGCTCAACATCGGACGGTGATCACGTGTCAGAGTTTCCAGAAGTTTAATAGATGTGCGCGGAAGATAGTCAGGTGTTATACATGCATTTGATTGGTTGTGTGGGCCCGGGGGGAGTCATATATAATGAATTGGTTTATTAATGTTTTTGACGTATTATAATCTTAATATAAGGCCTGACGGAGTATATTAAAAGAATTTTATCATGGTTCACAAGTTCATAAGGGTATGCGATGTACTGTGGGATTTGGTTAATAATTGTTGAACGCCGTAACATATATGGATATATTATGTATATGGAATTTATGAATATGGTTTAATACGCCGAGGGTCAATTATTATGCTATGTAGAATGGTTGTAAACGCAAAATTAGCGCATATGTACACATAATAGATTGCCGGGTTATAACTATAGAGGAGTATTGAATTAATATCGCAATTCTCTGAATGGAGATATTAAAATAACCCAAACTTGTTATATAAATTTCCAGCATGGAATTAAAGAGAAGTGATCTATATCGTGCCATATAACAATAGATCCGGATGCGAAATTTTATAGATAGTGTTGATGTGATATCGGATCCGAAAGAAATCGGGAGGTTACAGGAAGGCCTGTTGTTTAACTATTGAAATATAGCGATTCTGATTTTTTATTGTAATCGCATCGAAAGTTTGAAGAATTGAAAGGGAAAGCCACATTGTAATTTCCGATCTCTGATTCCGATTGAATCGCATCGGAGCAGATGTTAAACGATATATAAACATATATTAGCGCTGGGTTGATCGCCGATTGCGATAATTGGAGTTATATCGGATCGGAATCGATGAGTGAAATAATATCGGATCGGAATTGTTAAATGGATGGATAGTTGGTATTACAATTAAATTGTTGACTCATGAATTGATATGTGTTTTGTGATCGGTCAGATTGGTGGAGTGAGAATATACATAAATTGTATTGTTTGATAAGGCATTCAACACTGTTCGAATGTTTTATACAAGACTTTCGATTCAGATATCGAAAAAGGGTGTTTAAAGGTTTCTTATAGGCGTTTTCATATATATATATATATATATATATATATATATATATATATATATATATATATATATATATATATATATATATATATATATATATATATATATATATATATATATATATATAACGTTAAGTTATATGTGGTGCGTGGTCTGTAGACCCACGGGCCTCGGCTCAAGGTGGAGGGCGATTCTTTGTTTAAAACAATTGTGATATATGTATGTTCTGCCTGCAGAACGTTCCACATCAACAAGACACTTGCTAAGTACAAAAGCGTTGGAAAATTCTCTATTTACAATCAGCTAGTAAAACACAGCAGAGGATAGAAAAGACAAATACAGTCAGAGAAAAAAGACAAATGCACAGCTAGCCAAGAGGGTGAATGAGTGAGCTAGAATTCACATTGTAATTCGAATGTAAATGTTTTTATTGTTTTTATTGTTTGTGATGCATTGGCAAGACTCCGTGAGAGAAAAAATTCCCACTGTAATGTTAAAATTTATACCTACAGTTATATTTCCTGAGTAAGCAGATAAAAGGAGTGAGAAGGCAGAAGGCAAAGAGACATGACTGTCCATTTCAAATTCCAAGTAGAATACAAATAGTCATGTGAGGAAATCTATAAATAATATCATCTTGATATGCAGAGAGAGAGAGAAAATATTGAGAATGCAGAATATAGAAGAATAAGGCAGAGAAGATTAAAAGAATAAGAGCAGAAAGAGAAACTACAGAACAGAGCTGATATCTGAAGCAAATCAGCAAACATTCAGGTTGATAAATTGAGGAAGTTGGAGCTTCCCTACCAAGTTGCAGCTTGATAGCTATCAGTTGTAGATGACTGAGGTTGAAGCCTCCTGTAGGTTGGTGCCTGCAAAAAATTTAAGGGAGTTGGTGCTTCCTTGCAAGTTGTAGCTTGCAGAATTGAGGTTGGAGCCTCCTGTAGGTTGGTGCCTGCAGAAAAACAGTGGTGAGAGGGAGTTGGAGCTTGCCTTTGCATCACAACAATAATAGATGTGGTTTTCTCCCTTTATGGGTTTCCACTTATATCTGGTGTCTCTGTGCATGATATTTATGTGTTGATCTGATATGTATCATCTGCTTAATACCTGTTGCTCTCATATTAAGTCTACTGCTATATTATGCTAATACTTGCTGCCTACATTCTAATGTTATTCACACATTAAATTGGATGTGAAATGAAGATGTAAATAAATTTAATGAAAAGTTTTCAAAAGATCAGGAATGTATTAAACTGATTCACCCCCCCCCCCCCTCTCAGTTTAATTGAAGGTTCAACAATTGGTATCAGAGCAGGCTCCTTTTTACAAGTTTAACAACTGAAAGGAGATCCTAGGTCCTCAGGATGGCTAGTAAAGAAGGATGTTCAACCAAAAAAGCCCCTTTCTTCACTGGTGAAAATTATGCTTTCTGGAAAATCAGAATTAGGACATACATAATGTCTCTAGGAATAGAATTCTGGGCTGCAGTGGATTTAGGATATGCCCCAAAGGCAACCGACACAGAGAAAGAAACAAAACAAGATTTTGTTGCTAATGCAAAAGCCATGAATGCCATCTTGAATGGATTATGTGAAGCAGAGTTTATTAAAGTAATGCACAAAGACTCTGCCAAAGAAATATGGGATACTCTTGAGAACATACATGAAGGAGACATGAAAGTAAAGACTGCCAAACTTCAAGTCTATGGAGCCTAGTTTGAGAACTTAAGAATGAATGATGACGAAGACATTGCCAGTTTCTTCCTAAAAACTGTAGAAATTATTAACAATATGAAAGCTCTTGGAGAAAAAATTCCAGAAAGTATAATTGTACAAAAGATTCTAAGATCTCTTCCATCCAGATTTAATCCAAAGGTGTCTGCAATAGAATAAACAGCTAATTGGGAGACCTTGACCATAAACCAGCTACTTGGAAATATAACAGCCTATGAAATGAGGCTCCCACAAAAGAAGCCAAGTACGAGGGAAGTAGCTTTTAAAACAGAAAAGAAGAAAGAAGAAGAGGAAGAAATATGCTCTTGCTCAGATGAAGAAGAAGCAAAATTTGTCAAGAAACTGGATAGAGGCTCAGGTAAATACAAAGGTAAACTTCCTTTCAAGTGCTTTAACTATGGAAGAGTTGGACACTATGCTGCTAAGTGTCCTCACAAGAAAGCAAGGAATCAGGCTCAAGAGTCAGAGAAAAATAAATCAAAGAACTGGTAGAAGGGAAAGAAGTTCAACAGAAAATCCTTCTATGCTCAACAAGACAACAGTACATCTGAAGATTCAGATGAACCCTCAAGTGAAGAAGGAACCTCAGAATTTTTATTAATGGCCATAGAAGATCTTGAGGGACTCCTACTAGAAGATGAAGAAGAAGAAGGGGAAGTCGACCTTGAGGGGGAGCTAAGAAGTGCTCTGGAAGAGATTGACAGACTCAAACTGAAATGCAGAAAACAAAAGGACATTCTTCTAAAGTATGTAAGAGAAGAACAATACTCAGAAGTACTCAAGCAGCTAAAGATAGAACTTGAAGAAACCAAGAAGATAGAATATATGTTACTTCAGCAAATCAAGGATAAAACTAGAGAACAAGAGAAGTTGGAAGAAGAAGTAGTATGTCTCAGGAAGAAATTAGAAGATGCACAAAGGAAAGTGGTTATAAATTCTCCCCAAACTACAAGCTCTAGCAAGTTGAATGAAATTCTGATTGCTCAAAGATCTCCCATGATAAAAACTGGAATAGGCTATGAAGGAGAATCAAGTAAAGGCAAAGAAAAGGTTGACAGAGAGATTATCTTTATAAAAGAAAATAAGTAAGATGAAGCAACTCAAACAATTCCTACAAAAGAAGAAATCTGTAATGAGAAAGACAGAGATCAAAAGAAATCTCCAGTAACAAAGAATGAAGTAAACACTAAGACAACAGAAAAAGGATCATATGCTCCTGAGTATGTCAAGTTTGGAAGCCATCAAAGGAGATTCTTCCCTCCTATGAAGAATGCCACCTGTTATATCTGCTACAAGCTGGGACACATTGCTACATATTGCCATACAAGGAGGAGTAGTTCAAACCAGCAAAAGATGCAAATATTGAAGAGACTGCCTCAAGCAAAAAAATGGAAGAAACAACCTTACATCAGGTATGCAAATAGCTTCTATGGTTACTGCTTTTATTGTAAGGAATTTGGTCATAAAATCATTGAGTGTAGAAAGTATGGACAAAGGTTAATGTTTAACACCTCAAGGAGGTTTATGAATCAAAGAAATTCTGTTCATACTCATAATTCTACAAAAATTATGATCAAATGTTGTATATGCAATCAAGTTGGACATATGCCTTCCAAGTGTTCTCTAAGAAGATATAATTCATCACCTCACAAAAGATACCAAACAAAAGGAGGCCTCCAGTGGATAAAGAAGGTGAACAAATGTGACTTGGCTTTAACTGCTCAAGATTTGAAGAGTCAATGGTATTTGGACAGTGGCTGCTCTAAACACATGACAAGAGACAAAAGCAAGTTTATAACTCTTGATGAAAAGAAATCTTGAAATGTTACCTTTGGAAATGATAAATCAGGAAAAAGAAAAGGAAAAGGCTTAGTCAGCATAGACAATGGCAAAGGAAAGGCCCAAGATGTACTATTTGTAGATGGGTTGAAAGAAAATTTACTAAGTGTCAGTCAAATGTGTGACAAAGGCTGTGAATTTCTTTTTAGAGCACAAGATTTTGAAGTTAGATCCAGCACCACAGGTAAGACTCTGCTCAAAGGTGTTCGAACAAAGAGCAATGTTTACATTGTGAAAGAGGAAGATGAAGCATGCCATCTTAGCAAACTTGAGGAGTCATGGTTATGGCATAGGAGATTGGGACATCTTAGCTTTGATCATATAATCAGACTGAGCAAAAAGAAAGCAGTCAGAGACATGCCAAAAATAAAAAGGCCCTCTAATATCATATGCAAATCTTGTCAATTGGGTAAATAGACCCGTACATCATTTAAGGTCAAAGATGAGTTATCAACAAGAAGACCTCTCCAGCTTGTGCACATGGATCTGTGTGGACCTGCTAGAACTAAGACACCAAGTGGAGAATCCTACTTCATGTTGATAATAGATGATTTCTCCAGAATGACATGGGTTGCTTTTTTCAAGAAAAAAGCAGAAGCACTAGAAAAATTTAAGATATTCAAAGCATTAGCAGAAAATCAAACAGGATGCAAGATAAAATGTATCAGATCAGACAGAGGAGGAGAATTCACAGATTATGACTTTGTTGACCTATACAATGAACATGGCATAAAACAACAATTCACTATTGCAGGAACACCTCGGCAGAATGGAGTAGCAGAGAGACAAAACAGATCTGTACAACAAATTTCCAGAGCCATGATGCAAGAGAATAATATTGCTCAAACCTTCTGGGCAGAAGCAGTGCACACGGCAGTACATATCCTTAATAAAGCTCACTTAAGGCCAAGCAGTGACAAGACTCCCTATGAACTATGGCATGGAAAGCCTACTTCAATAAAACATTTCTGAATCTTTGGGAGAAAATGGTACATAAAGAATAATGATGAAAATCTTGGGAAATTTGACGCAAGAGCAGATGGAGGGATCTTTCTAGGATATGCTTCCAAAATCAAAGGATACAGGTGCTACAATAAGGCTCTTCGAAAAATTGTAGAAAGTATTGATGTAAGATTTGATGAAGAACTTCCAAACAATACAAGAGATACAAACTACTACAGTCCATCGGAAAATCATGAAGAAGAGGACCAAGATGATGAAGAAACAAGCCAAACATCAGAAAATGTTGAACTGAACTCAAAAACCCCTTCAAGATACACTCAAAAGAACCATCCAGAAGATCAAATCATAGGAGACAAGAGTGTAGGAGTGCAAACAAGAAGGAAACTAACTGAACAGACAGAAGAAGTATACATAGCAATGTTATCACAAATAGAGCCAAAGAAGTTTGAAGAAGCCAGTAAGGATAAGTCTTGGGTAAAAGAAATGAATGAAGAATTGGATCAAATTGAGAAGAACAATACCTAGGAACTAGTTCCTAGACCTATTGAGAAGAATATCATTGGTTCAAAATGGGTATTCAAAAACAAAATGAATGAGCAAGGACAAGTAATCAGAAATAAAGCCAGGCTGGTCTGTAAAGGATACTCACAAATTGAAGGACTTGATTATGAAGAAACATTTGCCCCTGTAGCCAGAATGGAGGCTATCGGAATGTTCCTAGCATTTGCATGCCACCAAGACTTCAAGGTATATCAAATAGATGTAAAGTCTGCTTTTCTTAATGGAGATCTAGAAGAAGAAGTGTACATGGAACAACCAGAAGGCTTTTCATTGAAAGACAAAGAAGACTATGTATGCAGACTGAAGAAGGCCCTATATGGACTGAAACAGGCTCCTCGTGCTTGGTCCTCAAGACTGGATAAATATTTGCAAAAACAGGGTTTTAAAAGAGGTGGAGTAGACAACAATCTATACATAAAAGCCCATGAAAATGAACTCCTGATTGTTGTTGTATATGTTGATGACATTATGTTTGGAAGCAACAGAGATGAGCTAGCAAAAGGATTTGCAGAAGAGATGAAATCAGAGTTTGAAATGTCCATGATTGGAGAGCTCAGTTTCTATTTAGGACTTCAAATTCAGCAAAGGAGCACATGTACATTCATCTCACAAGAAAAATACTTAAAGGAAATGCTGAAAAAGTTCAAAATGGAGGAATGCAAATCTGTGTCAACTCCCATGACTACAGGTTGCAAGCTATGTGTTGATGATGGGTCTGCTGATATAGATCAAAAACTCTACAGATCCATGATTGGAAGTCTATTGTATCTTACTGCATCAAGACCAGACATCATGCTAGCAGTAGGACTAGTGGCAAGATATCAAGCAGCACCTAAACAAAACCATCTTTTGGCAGTAAAAAGAATACTCAGATATCTACAAGGAACAACACAATATGGACTTTGGTATCCTAAAACCAAAAAATTCACTTTATCAGCATACACAGATGCAGATTGGGCCAGTTGTGTTGATGACAGGAAAAGTACGAGTGGAGGTGCTTTCTATCTAGGAGAAAGCCTGGTGGCATGGTTAAGCAAGAAACAAACATCCATCTCTCTGTCTACAGCTGAAGCAAAATATACAGCAGCAGCAGCATGTTGTACACAAGTCATGTGGATGAAGCAAACTCTTCAAGACATGAAAGTAAGCATTGATGAACCTATTTCAATCAAATGTGATAATACAAGTGCTATAAGTATATCCAAAAATCCTGTACTTCACTCAAAAACTAAACATATTCCAATCAAGTATCATTTCCTCTGAGAACAAGTGGCTCAGAAGATAGTAAAGCTGGAATATGTACCAACAAAAGAACAGACAGCAGATATATTTACCAAACCTCTTGCTAGAGAACCATTTCAATATTTGAGAGATAAACTAGGGGTAGTATCTGCAGATGCTACTCTCTGATATAAAGAGAAAGCACAATTTCAGGGGAAGAACAGCCAGCAATGAAAGCATGAATCAGGTCCTCAGGATCAAAGGTTTAAGGCAAAAGAACACCAAGTTATTAACCTAGAGTTATCTGCATTTGTCAAGCATCAAAAGGTCAATTACAGAGCAAAAGGACCAGTATTATGTTCTGAAACATTATATTAAGAATCTGAAACATAAAAGATGAGTAGTGATTATAATTTGAAGCCTCTCAGCATTTTAATTGTTGAATCCAATCATACATCTCAAAGTGTTCTCACAACAAGTATTATACATCACTATGGAACAACATGGTACAAAGTCAGCAGAAGAGGACCTAAACATAACTCAAAGAGAGGAAATGCAAAAATAAACCCTTTGCCATTGATGTCAAAGGGGGAGGAAGAGCAAGCAACAGGAGAAACAGAGAAAATGTATTGCCATCAATGCCAAAGGGGGAGACTATCGGAAATGTTGTCATTGATGGCAAAGGAGGTAGCAGAGGCAGAGAAAGGAACAGTTACAAGGAGACAAAGACAGATAATGGAGGCAAAAAAGAAGCAAATGAATGAAGCAAAGGAGATAGGCAGAGGCAGAGGAAATGAATATAAAGGAGAAAGGAAGAGGAAGAGGAAACAAATACGGAGATAGAGTCGTTTTCACAGTAGTAGAGGTAGAGGCAGAGCGACAGAAGCAGCAGAAGCAGAGCCGTTATAAAATTTCGAGAATCGCCCAAGCCAGCAGATACAGTCATATGTATAATTCCGAGAATCATTACCTAATGGGAGTTACATATTTAAACATAAACCTTATTCCGGGAATCGCTTAACTCCAGCGGAAAAGTACATATATATATACAAATGCATTCCGGGAATCGCATAATCCATTGGAAAGGTATACATATATATCAGTCAAGCTTTATATGGTGGGATCCCTCCCAAATCGCAATCGGAGATCGCAAGGGCAGCGGAACGAAGTCGAAATGTGCAGAATTACAGCGTTGAGATTGTAGCGAGGAAGAGCGAAAGACGGAGAACAGAACCATAGTCATAGTAACAAATAATATATAAAATTGAAATGCGATGAATAAGTTATATTTATATAATTTAAATCATGGACGAATGGAACCTGAGCGCAACGAAGAACCGGAACCTGGAGAGGCGGAACTTTGACCAAGGAACAATAATAGTGGTTTAACCCGGAGGGTGGTTTCTATCGCACCACCATTATACGGAAAGTGGTTTTGATAAATTTGCAGCGATTCCATAGACTTCGTGACACGTGGCTAGGCCACTATTCAAATACCGCTGCCTAACGTGCGCCATCGCGCGTTAATGTCAGTACGAAGACGTTGAGCGAAATTGATATCAACCGTTGATCTGAAGGTTCGACATCGGACGATGATCACGTGTCGGAGTTGCCAGAAGTTTAATAGATGTGCGTAGAAGATAGTCAGGTGTTATATGTGCATTTCATTGGTTGTGTGGGCCCGGGGGGAGTCATATATAATGAATTGGTTTATTAATGTTTTCAAAGTATTATAATCTTAATATAAGGCCCGACGGAGTATATTAAAAGAATTTTATCATGGTTCACAAGTTCATAAGGGTATGCGATGTACTGTGGGATTTCGTTAATAATTGTTGAACGTCGTAACATATATGGATATATTATGTATATGGAATTTATGAATATGGTTTAATACACCGAGGGTCAATTATTATGCTGTGTAGAATGGTTGTAAATGCAGAATTAGCGCATATGTACACATAAGAGATTGTCGGGTTATAACTATAGAGGAGTATTGAATTAATATCACAATTCTCTGAATGGAGATATTAAAATAACCAAGACTTGTTATATAAATTGCCAGCATGGAATTAAAGAGAAGTGATCTATATCGTGCCATATAACAATAGATCCGGATGCGAAATTTTATAGATAGTGTTGATGTGATATCAGATCCGAAAGAAATCGGGAGGTTATAGGAAGGCCTGTTGTTTAACTATTGAAATACAACGATTCCGATTTTCGATTGTAATCGCATTGGAAGTTTGAAGAATCTAAAGGGAAAGCCACATTGTAATTGCCAATCTTCGATTCCGATTGAATCGCATCGGAGTAGATGTTAAATGATATATAAACATATATTAGTGCTGGGTTGATCGCCGATTGCGATAATTGGAGTCATATCGGATCGGAATCGATGAGTGAAATCATATTGGATTGGAATTTTTAAATGGATGGACAGTTGGTATTACAATTAAATTGCTGACTCATGAATTGATATGTGTTTTGTGATCGGTCAGATTTGTGGAGCGAGAATATACATAAATTGTATTGTTTGATAAGGCATTCAACACTGTTTGAATGTTTTATACAAGACTTTCGATTCAGATATCGAAAAAGGGTGTTTAAAGGTTTCTTATAGGCGTTTTCATATATATATAACGTTGTTGCGATGTGCCGCGTGGTCTGTAGATCCACGGGCCTCGGCTCAAGGTGGAGGGTGATTCTTTGTTTAAAACAATTGTGATATATGTATGTTCCGCCTACAGAACGTTCCACATAAACAAGACACTTGCTAAGTACAAAAGCGTTGGAAAATGCTCTATTTACAGTCAGTTGGTAAAAAACAGTAGAGGACAGAAAAGACAAATACAGTCAAAGAAAAAAGACAAATGCATAGCTAGCCAAGAGGGTGAATGAGTGAGCTGGAATTCACATTATAATTCGAATGTAAATGTTTTAATTGTTTTTATTGTTTGTGATGCATTGGAAAGACTCCGAGAGAGAACAAATTCCCACAATAATGTTAAAATTGATACCTACAGTTATATTTCCTGAGTAAGCAGATAAAAGGAGTGAGAAGGAAGAAGGCAAAGAGACATGACTGTCCATTTCGAATTCCAAGTAGAATACAAACAGTCATGTGAGGAAATCTATAAATAATATCATCTTGATATGCAGAGAGAGAGAGAGCAAATATTGAGAATGCAGAATATAGAAGAATAAGGCAGAGAAGATTAAAAGAAGAAGAGCAGAAAGAGAAACTACAGAACAGAGCTGATATCTGAAGCAAATCAGCAAACATTCAGGTTGATAAATTGAGGAAGTTGGAGCTTCCCTATCAAGTTGCAGCTTGATAGCTGTCAGTTGTAGCTGACTGAGGTTGAAGCCTCCTGTAGGTTGGTGCCTGCAGAAAATTTAAGGGAGTTGGTGCTTCCTTGCAAGTTGTAGCTTGCAGAATTGAGGTTGGAGCCTCCTGTAGGTTGGTGCCTGCAGAAAAACTGTGGTGAGAGGGAGTTGGAGCTTGCCTTTACATCACAACAATAATAGATGTGGTTTTCTCCCTTTATGGGTTTCCACTTATATCTGGTGTCTCTGTGCATGATATTTATGTGTTGATCTGATATGTATCATCTGCTTAATACCTGCTACTCTCATATTAATTCTACTACTATATTATACTAATACTTGCTGCCTACATTCTAATGTTATTCACACATTAAACTGGATGTGAAATGAAGATGTAAATAAGTTTAATGAAAAGTTTTCAAAAGATTAGGAATGTATTAAACTGATTCACCCCCCCCCCCCCTCTCAGTTTAATTGAAGGTTCAACACATATATGCTAAGAATACTCTGTACAATATATCCCACTATTTGTGCCTCTGTAGCACTGTAGATCTATGGTCTTCCACCCTGATGTTGTGGAAAATCTCTCCTCCGATGATCTTTACCACAAGTCCAACACTGCATAGGCTTCCAACCTGCACCCTTCTTCTACTCCTCAAACTGAAATCCATTCCCTTTGTCAGATGCATTGAAATTCTTGTGAGGTTCTATATTCTCTTTTCTACCCGTGTCATGAGGCCTTTCTCACTTCTTATCCCATTTCCCTTGATTCTTATCATTACCTTTCCAGTACTTCTTAGTCTTATATCTATGCTTTTATTTCTCGTAACAATTATTTAGCTTCTGAATGGCCTCCTCCAAAGATACAGGCTCATCAAACTCAATATTGTCTTTGAATGTTATCAGAGACCCACTAATGAATCTCTGAATCTTGGTCTTCTCATCCTTGAGGTAAGGAACATATCTATCCAACTCCATACATCTTCTAGTGTACTCCTCATCAGTCATAGAGCCCATCTTTAGCTCATAAAACTATTTTTCCCTATCCTCATAGTATCTCTCTGATAGATACTTATTCCTGAATAGTAACTTGAATTCATTCCAACTAAATTCCTCCTCATTAATATATCTGATGTTATTTATATCTTCGCACCAATATCTTCTTTACCTTTATGATTGAATGTATCTATTTTGGACTTCATGTTCTCTGAGTAATCATGTAACCTGAAGAACTTATTATTTCCAAGCAACCGTGTTTTTGAATACTATGATTTCTTCATATCTCCATCAAATTTAGGTGGTTTTCTTTATTAAACTCATTCCAAAAATATCCCCAGTCACTCCTCTTGTAAGGATGATATTGATGATGATCATAGTGCATGTTAGAACTAGAACTAGAATAGTACATGTGTCTATCACCTCTCCTATTGGGAGTGTCCAATAATCTGCCATCTCTAATTGTGTCATCTGTATCTGACTATGAAAACCATGATACCTACTTCCATATGCCCCATTAGTCCCATCCTCCTATCCATATTTGATCTATAGTGGTCCTTGTCTCTATAATTCTGAAAAACACTGAAGAATTATCACATTGAATTCTGTTTTTTTTTCCTGTGCCTATATGATTATATCTTTATATTCTTTGAAAATACTTATTTCTTCCTTAACTTATCAATCTATCTTCTAAGTCAGAAGAGTTCCAAACACCATGCCACTCATCTGATTTGTAGGGAAAATCTATGTAGTCTACCATATTTCTAGTCATCTTGGTTTCTTTCCTACAAAGCATACTATGTTAGCTAAACCAAATGATAAAAAATACAATGTGCCTTAGCATCATTCGAGGAGGATATATCCTGCAATATCAAATAGTTAGTGTAATACATGTACACACACAATCATAACAGCATGTAATTATATAGCACATAGATGAAACATCATACAAACATCATTCTAGCCATAGTCCAGTCATAACTTCATGACCATATCAATCACATACCATGACTTCAAGCATGAAAACAACAACCATAACAATGTACACTTGACAACACTTAAGCAATTGACATGCATAAAAAATGTGTAACCAATTATATGCTCATGACGACATATTCCACAACAATCCCATCAACCTTCACATGGTGACATCACTGCAACCATGACCAACACCATGCATATGCAACAAGAAAAAATACCACAAGCATAAGGAACACATACGCAACCAACATTAATGCATGACCAACACACCACCCATCCCTCTGAGGGTTGAATTATGCTCTGATACCACTCTATAACACCCTCCTCCCACATCTACCCAAGTAACCGGACAACTGGGGTAAACATGTGATGATGAGCTACTATGATATGATTAAAATCCCTATGTGTTAGTTAAGGAAGTGGAACCAAAGGAATACAACAAAAAAAACCTTCTACACTTGCAACAGAACCCCTAAGAGCCATCCAAGCCTTCCAAGTGACTAGCCCCTAAGAAAAACTAACATTTTGTTGCATTAATCCCCTAGTCGCTCCCTTGTCAAGCCCTCCAAGTGATTGAGATCCTCATTTTCTCCCATGAGCCTACATAAGTTTGACTAAAACCTTTTTCTCCTAGCGTTGTACCAGCGACAACAAGATTTAAGGCTAAATTCTAGGGCAAGGACCCAGGTCACTGCCCAAAAATTCATGACACTTCCACGAAGCAAAGATAATAGCAGAATAATGATACAAATTCAATTACTTAAACAAGGACTTGACTGGACCCCTACTATACATGAGAGGAATTTCATCAAACATGTCACAAATATGTAATCTATAGGTTTAAATAACATATTTGAGCATAGGGGTCTCATACTTATATAATAATAGCTAAGAAACATTTTTTCCTCATCACATTAGGTACATTATCATTTATTAGGTCATGGATTCATTATTCATTCATTCAAAATCAACACATGATAAGGGCCATACATCATCACTATCATAGATAATATTCATAACCAACATATAAACAATAGAAATGACAAAATTAGAACATTCATATAAGCCACATAATCCACATAATAAAAAACATATTTACCACCTCAACATATAAATGGATGAACCATATCTCTCTTTCATCTAGTCACCCCCATGCCATATTCCAAGCATGGATGTGTAATCTCATAAAATAGATCCATCAAAACAAAATGAGGGCTTCCATAGGTTAAACCAACTCAACCCTCAAGTAATGATTCCACCTCACAGCCGAAAATCAATAAAATTCACCAGATCAGTCTCTACCCAAGTTTTCCTGGGCTCTAGATCATTTGTTCCAACTAGGGCTTCAAGGACTACTACCTCAACCCACAAATTTTGTTGAGCTTCCAAAGTGTTTGTCCAACTATAGCTTCTAGGACTAGTAACTCAACCCACCAACGGTTTCGAGAGTGTTTTTCCAACCAAGGATTCTTAGACTAGTAACTCAACCCAAGTTGTTACAAGGATTCCAGTGTGTTTGTCCAACCAAGGCTTCAAATAACTAATAACTCAACCCACATCCAAAGGCACAAGAAAATAAACCAAAAAGTGAAAGTAAAACCCATAACACCATGGCTATCCAAGAAATGTAAATGCTAACAAAAACCAATGCCAATCCAAGAAATCCTCCATGCAAATGACAAATCATAAACAAATAACCACATGCATATGCCATGTCTGCCAAAAATAATGAGGAAATGATACATGTAACTCGGTACCTACAAGAAAAACCTGTTGTAGTTGCTGATCCTGATGTACTCTTGCACTTTCTTGCTCTTTGTTTGCATTCTTTTTCCAAGATTAAAAGTATGCCACACTCCTCCAAGAGAACTCCAAGAAAACTCTAAGTGTCCAAGAGTATGAGAGAGAGAGAATAGAATGAGAGCTCCAAAGTTGTGTTGGGTATGTGTTATATTCTTTCCATGATTAGTCGCACGCACAGGGGGGTCACAAGGGGGGTGATGGCCCCTCCTGTTTGTTGTGTCCGGAGCAGCGGGGGGGTCACAAGGGGTGGGTAGCCCCAAAAAAAAAAATGGACCCTATTTTTCAGTGGGTGGACCTGCCTATGGTTTTGTGCATGGGTTTGCACATGGTTTTGGGGCATGATGGTTTTCGACCCCTGGTATTTTGTAGATCTGGTCAAGGGAACTATGCTTATGTTCTAATCTAGGGTTAATGGATTGGGGTTTATGAATGCTTCGACATGTATATATATGTGTTGTAACACTAAAAGGAATATAATGAAAAATCAAGCTGTTAGTCCCAGTTTTGGGATCTATGGGAAAAATATAGGTTTATATAAGTTTTATGTTTTATTCTCTCACTATTGTTTATTTTCTATTTTTAAGAATTCATTTGCAGATAATTTATGTACAAGGTTAAAAACTACATTTGGTATTAGAGTTGTTTCGGCTTCAAGGGGACACCTTTGCTACTGAGGGTTTTTTTTCTCAAGCCTATGGTAGACCCTGTTCAGTGGGAGATCTGTGAGATCGATCCTTGTGGTGAAAGAAGATGGCGAGCAGTGGAAAGTTAGAGATTGATAAATTTAGTGGTAAAATTTTTGAGTTGTGGAAGCTCAAGATGGAGGACCTACTAGTGGATAAAGATCAGTGGACCGCGGTAGACCTGGGTACTAAACCAATGTCAATGTCATATGAAGACTGGGCGAAGTTGGATTGGAAGGCAAAGAGCACAATAGAGTTGTGTATCTCAGATTCACTATTGTTTAATGTATTTGGGGAAGCTACAATGAAGACTTTGTGGGTCAAGTTAGGGAATTTGTACCAATCTAAGTCTCTGGTGAATAAATTGTTCCTATGGAAAAATTTGTATATCCTGAAGGATGGAGACTCTGTGATAGAGCATTTGAATGCCTTCAATATTGTGGTAATTCAATTTTCATATGTTTATATGAAAATCTCAGATGAAGATAAGTGCATCAATTTGTTGTGTTCTCTACCAGATTCGTGGGACAATCTAGTTATTGCAATAGGTAGTAATATAACTACCTTGAATTTTGATGAAATTGTCTCAGCCTTGTTGTCGGAGGAAATGAGATGGAGAAATATGGAGGGTTAGAATGGAGGTGCCTTATCTGCACGAGGAAGGTCCCAAAACAGAAACAAAAATAAATTTTCGAGTGGGAGATCTAAATCTCTAGGAAAGCATGTAAAGGTGTGCTGGAAATGTAGAAAGAAAGGGCACTACAAAAAGGACTATAGATCTAAAGCTCCTGAGAAAGGAAAGGAATCTGTTGATGCTCCTTTCGCAGAGGAAAAAACCACCTCAGATGAAGGTGGGGATGTGTATTTGGCTTCTTCTTCAAATACACATGCAAATCACGAGGCATGGTTGATTGACTCAAGTGCATCCTTTCACTTCAGTCCCCATAGGGAGTGGTTCTATGAGTATGAGAAGTGTGATGGTGGTGATGTCTTCTTAGGGGATGATAGGAAGGCTAGAACCATTGGACGTGGAAAATTAAAGTTGAAGCTACAAGGTGGAAAGATTAGAAAATTTCCTGGTGCACTTAAGGGAAGGCCCACTATATTGAATTATTTTCCGAGAGTGAAGATGAGGAAGAGAAGCCAAAGTCGGATTAGGGAGAATCACAAGGTATTGGGGAAATACAAGAGGAGATATAGGAAGGGATTATTGCTTCTCTTACATGGGTCCTAATGTATCACACTTTTCGAGTTAGGGGCACCATACAAGGACAAAAAGTGACTATGTTGATTGATGGTGGGGCTTCCCACAACTTCATTGATGTAGAATGTGTAGCTAGAAGAGGAATGAAGACTGAATAATTTTGAGGATTTACAGTTATGATTCTTGGAAAGAAGGAGCACAAGCACATGCCATGCACTAAAATAGTCCCTAACATGAGTCTATCAATGAGGAACTACACATTTACAGATAATTTTTTTGTTGTGGATTATCTAGACTCTCATGTAGTATTAGGGGTCCAATGGCTATATTCGATTGAGACTCACACAATAAACTATCAAGACTTGGAATTTGTATTCATATGACCATATGGTAAGAAGGTGATGTTGAGAGGAATGCATGCATATCCACCCAAGATTGTGACATCGAACATGATGGAGGAAGATCTTCGACATGGGGATATTGTATGGGTGGTGAACTATTGAACCATGGAGAAGAAACCAACAGAAAAACATAACGAGTATCCCCCTGACTTCATGAAATTTTTGCAAAAACACTAGAAATTTTTTGTAGATATACCCCCAGGGAAACCACCAGATAGGGGATTTAAGCACATCATTGAACTATAGGAAGGGACCCAAGTTTTGATCACTACCCCCCCATACTGACATCCCAAAGCATATAAGGATGAGATAGAGAAGGTAATATAGGATTTATTGGCATTAGGACATATTCAACTAAGCTCAGGCCCTTTTTCTTCATATGTAGTTTTGGTCAAGAAGAAGGATGGGTCCATAAGGATGTGTATAGACTATTGCGCACTAGAGAAAAAGACCATAAAAAATTGATATCCTATCCTCGTGATCGAAGAGATGATGGATGAGTTAAAGGGATACAATTACTTCTCAAAGATTGATCTCCACTCTGTCATCACCATATCAGAGTTCGTGACCAAGAAATTCCAAAGGCATATTTTAGATGCCACTATGGACACTATGAGTTCCTAGTTATGCCTTTTTGATTGACCAATTCCCCTGCAACATTTCAATTATGTATGAACCATGCGTTCAACAAGTAGTTATGCAAATTTGTGTTGGTATTCTTCAACGACATCTTTATCTTTAGTCGAACATGGGAATAACACCTGCAACACCTAGATGAGGTCTTGGGAATACTAGAGGCACAACAATTTAATGCCAAAATCTACAAATGTGAGTTTGGCATGACATAAATGTTATATCTAGGCCACATCATCGAAGGTCAAGCCATCAAGGTACACTAGGAGAAGATTGAAACAATTCTCAATTGGCCCACTCCTAAAAATGTAACAGAATTAAGGAGATTTTTGGATATTTGTACTTATTATAGAATATTTATGAAGGGATATTCACAATGTTAGGGTCCCATGATTTGGCTGATTGGCAAGCCAAATGACAGTGTAACATCAAACCAGTCTTTGGAGCCCAAGGACCTAGCCTTCTTGGACTCAGAGAGGGCTCTCTCTATTTGTGTAAGGGATATCAGTGTGTTTGCTTATTTTGTTCTGATTTTAGGCTAGTTATGAAGTAGGTTTTTGGTTTTGGTTTTTTTTAGGTTGTGAGGGATGAATTGATCAAAGACGTAAGATAGGTAAAAAGATTTCAGATCAACTGGGCTATGGGGTCGAAAAGGTCAAGAAAGCTTTCAGATGGTGATACAAGGTTGTTGAAGGGCTGATTTGATTCGAGGTAAAATGGATCTTTGGGAAAAATTGAGTGATATGGACATCAAGTTTGTGAATAACAAAGGATTTCAAGCATAAATAGTTTAATAGTTAACATAAACATGGTAGGGAAAACCATTAAGAGCATCTGAATGCCTTCAATATTGTGGTAAGTGAGTTGTCATCTATTGATATTAAAATCTCATATGAAGATAAGTGCATTAATTTGTTGTGTTCTCTACCAGATTCATGGGACAATCTGGTTATTGCAATAGGTAGCAATACAACTACCTTTAATTTTGATGAAATTATCTCTACCTGTTGTTAGAAGAAATGAGATGGAGAAATATGAGAAATAGAAATATGTGCCCTATCTCAGAGATGAGAAAGGTCCCGTAATAGAAACAAAAAAGTTCTTCGGAGTGGAGGATCTAAATTCTAGGAAATCATAAAGGTATGCTGGAAATGCAAAAAGGAAGGGCACTACAAAAAGGAGTGCAGATCTAAAGCTCCTGAGAAAGGAAAGGGATCTGATGATGCTCCTTCTGCAGAGGAAAAAACCACCTCGGATGAAGGTGGGGATGTGTATTTGGCTTCTTCTTCAAATACACATGTAAATCATGAGTCATGGTTGATTGACTCAGGTGCATCCTTTCACTTCACTTCCCATAGGGAGTGGTTCTGCGAGTATGAGAAATATGATGGTGGTGATGTCTTCCTAGGGGATGATAGGAGGGCCAGAATCATTGGACGTGGAAAGGTCAAGCTGAAGCTGCAAGGTGGAAGGATTAGAAAAGGCTCTCCTAGTGGAACTAAAGGAAAGGCACACTATATTGAAGTGTTTTCTGAAAGCGAAGATGAGGAAGAGAATCCAGAGTTCGATCAAGGGGAATCGCAAGGCATGGGAGCAACACAGGAAGAAGTCCAGGAAGGAGTCATTGCTTCTCTCACAGGGGTCCCAAGATATCACACCCTCCGAGTTAGGGGCACCATACAAAAGGATTTAAAGTGACTATATGATTAGAAATGGGTCACAACTTCATTGATGTATAATTTGTAGCCAGAAGAGGACTGGCGACTATATAATTTGGAGGATTTATAGTTTTGGTTCTTGGGAAGAAGGAGCACAATCGCATGCCATGCACTAAAATAGTCCCTAACATGAGTCTAATAATGGGAAACTACACAGTTACATATAAAATTTTTATTGTGGATTGTTTAGAAACTCATGTAGTATAGGGGTCTAATGGCTATATTCAATTGGGAATCATACAGTAAACTATCAAGACTTTGAATTTTCATTTACAAGACCAGATGGTAAGAAGGTGATGTTGAGAGGAACACATGCATATCCACCCAATATTGTGACATCGAACAGGATGGAGGAAGATCTTCGACATGGGGATATTGTATGGGTGGTGGAGTGTTGAACCATGGAGAAGAAACCAACAGAAAAACATAAGGAGTATCCCCCTGAATTCATGGAATTGTTGCAAAAGCACCAGAAGGTTTTTGTAGATATACCCCCAGGGCAACCACCAGATAGAGGATTTGAGCACATCATTGAACTATAGGAAGGGGGCCAAGTTTTGATCACTACCCCCCCATGCTAAAATCCAAAGCATATAAGGATGAGATAGAGAAGGTAATATAGGATTTGTTTGCATTAGGACATATTCAACCGAGCTCAGGCCCTTTTTCTTCATATGTAGTTTTGGTCAAGAAGAAGGATGGGTCCATAAGGATGTGTATAGACTATCACGCACTAAAAAATAAGAGCATAAAAAATTGATATCCTATCCCTGTGATTGATGAGATGATGGATGAGCTAAAGTGACACAATTACTTCTCAAATATTGACTTCCACTTTGGGTATCACCATATCCGAGTTTGTGACCAAGACATTCCAAACACATATTTTAGATGCCAGTATGGACACTATGAGTTCCTAGTTATTCCTTTTTGATTGACCAATTCCCCTACAACATTTCAGTCTTGTATGAACCATGTGTTCAACAAGAAGCTACGCAAATTTGTGTTGGTATTCTTCGACGACATCCTGATCTTCAGTTGAACATGGGAATATCATCTGCAACATGTAGATGAGGTCTCGGGAATACTAGAGGCACAAAAATTTAATGCAAAAATATACAAACGTGAGTTTGGCATGACACAAATGTTATATTTGGGCCACATCATTAGAGGCCAAGGCGTCAAGGTGCACCAGGAGAAGATTGAAACAATTCTCAATTGGCCCACTCCTAAAAATGTAACAGAATTAAGGATATTGTTGGATATGTGTACTTATTATAGAATATTTATAAAGGGATATTCACAACTAGAAGAACCTCTTATTGACTTGACAAAAAGGGGAGCCTTCTTATGGACAAAGACATCCCAGGAGACATTCGAGTGAATGAAGGAAGTAACGAGTTCTTGCCCAGTTCTAGCCTTTCCGGACTTCTCCCAACTATTTGTATTGGAGTGCAATGCTTTTTGGGAAGGAATTGGGGTTTTCTAATAGATAATTTCCATTCAATTTCTTTTAAGAGTAGGAAGTTGCAAGATTATGATCGTTCTTACTCCATTTATGACAAAGTAATGCTAGATATTATGCATGTGTTGGCCAAGTTTTAGCCATATCTAATGGGTTACCGATTCAAAGTCAAAACTAATCATAATAGTCACATATACTCCTAGATCAGAAGGGATTAAATGAAAGGAAGAAAAAGTGGTTCAGCAAAGATCCAAGCCTATGACTTTGAGATCGAATATGTCAAAGGCAAAAACAATGCAGTTGCAGATTCCTTTTTAAGGAGACCAACTACCTTCTCCCTCATAGATATTGTGGAGGACTGGAAGTCCCATATTTTGGGGGAATATTAAAAGAACTAATCATCCTATGAGATCCTTAATGGATAGTCATCAGACATCCGGTATAGAGTTGTAAATGCCATTATCTACTATAAGGATTGAATCTATTTAGTGCCAAATTCACCACTGAAGCTAAATATCCTACAAGCATCCCACGAATCCTCTCTAGCAAGACATCCGGGATTTTTAAAGACCTACAGGACCATCGGGGAGAAGTTCATATGGAAGGGACTCGAGAAGGAAATTATCAAATGTTTCAAGGCATTTGGTAGTTGTTAGAGCAATAAGGCTGAACATACACACCTGGCAGGATTGTTACAACCACTTCCCATTCTGGAACAAAAATGGGAAAGTGTCTCCATGGATTTCATTACAGGGACACCCTCCTCACAAAGAAAATATTGTATATTTGTGGTGGTAGATTTCCTCACCAAATATGCCCACTTCTTTGGGATCCCATCCAAAATTTCTGCATCTCAAATAGCATAAATATTCTTCAAGGTAGTATTTCGTCTACATGGTTTTCCCAAAACCATTGTTAGTGAACGCGACATCATATTCATAGGAGCATTCTGGTAGGAGTTATTCAGGTTGGGTTGAACAAAACTCGCCCTTGGTACAAGTTACCACCCATAGACATAAGGAGTGAATAAATGGGTGGAAGGTTACTCCAGTCGAGAAGACCAGCTATAAAAGGAAAAAGAAGATCAAGACCAACTCATGGAATTTGGTTTTTTGGCTATTGATATTTGAAATCTCATGCGAGTTTTCACGTGAGATCCTCAATCGCCTCTTCGGTCGTACCAGATCTCACCATAGTAGGAAAAACCATCTTCAGTGGTCTCTCCGATCACCCCAATTAGCTGGTCGAATTTATTCCATGTCTGATTTGAAAGGGGTTTCGTATATTTTTATCTTGCAGTTTATGAGCGTGGATCTGAAATCTTCCCTGCAGGTTTCATTACAATTTACTGGTCTTTCCATGTTGGAAAAGGAAGGAAGGAAGAACGTCTTGCACTGAACGCCACTACGGAAGCACGCCAGCAAGAATAGATCAGGCTTGCAAGGGAATACATTAGTCGTAGCAGTGTCGTAATCAGGAATGGAAGGATGATCGACTGTTGCCTCCAACGAGTATCTCTCTGAACTGCTGAAGAGGGAAGCAGCAACCTAATCCTCGATCCCACGGTGGTTAGCCAGGCCGCAGAGCCTCTGAGCATCGAAAAGAATCGTTCGGGGTTTTCTTGACCGATAGCAAGAACAAAGGAAGGTGCCAACTCAAGGAAGCATGGTGGTAGAGCTGGGTAAGAGGAGTGAGGCCCTTGACGAAGGATTCTCACCCTGCAACGTAGCTCTCCACTTCCAGGATTCGCTGCAGCTTAAGTTATGATCTAATGATATTAATATATATTGTAGAGATGCAAAACAACTAGAAATAATTGAGAAAAAAAATGATTAATTAAAAATGAACATTAAAGGAAAAATAAAATATTTAAATTGAATGTTAAATAACCTATAAAATAATCAATATGAAAATTAAATATGAATTGGAACATTAGGATTAATAAAATATTGTTTATAATCATAAATTATTACTATTTTATTGAATCTTCTATAAATATTTTTAATAATAATTTTAAAAAATGATATTAAATAGTAAAATTAACAATGCTATAAAAGTATTTATTATAATAATAAAAAATATTAATAAAAAGGTGTAATATTTTAAAGAAATGATTATATATAAAAAAGAGAAAGCCAACATAAAGATAAGAAAAGGGAGATGTAATCTTGATCCCAAAAAATATATATAAATATAAACATATAATAATAATAATAAAATAAAGTAAAATAAAATAAATATATTAGTAATAATATTTAACCACTAATTTATAAATAAGGAGAAATATAAATAGAAAAAAAAAAAAACAAAATCAAGAGAGAAAAGAGAAGGAGAAGGAATAAATCTAGAAAAAAAGAGACGAGATCTAAAAAATCTATCTATCATCTTTATTCAACGTATTAGACCCTTTTTAGATTTCCATGACATCTCTGAATTTACGCTAATGGAAATGGTCAATCCTTGTAATGACCCAATAACAAATGTGGTGTTTTGTCTTCTCAGCACGTACTCCACTGTCTGATCTTTAATTAATCATTTTTTCCCAATTATTTATAGTTATTTTTCATCTCTACATGTATATTAACATGTTTGAATCACAACAATCATCTAAGTTTTGATGATGAATCACAATTAGTGATTCTAAATATGTGGACTAGAAAAAATGAAATGTGATTTACAAAGAATTCTCTTAAAAAATAATAATTGTTATTTTTGTCTTTAATATATTCACATTTTCATATTTATTATTATTATTTTAATTCTTCTTATTAATAATTTTAATATTAACAGTTTATTAATTATTAATAATTTAATATTTATGATTATAATTATTTTAATGGTTATTTTTTACTAATCAATTATAGAGTTTTCTTTAAGTGTGAATTTTTGGATTTTTCGGTGAATTTCTGGCCAGAATACAACACAAAATTTTGTGGTGAAATCTTGATTTTTGTTGTTTAAACAGGTTTTTGTGGTGAAATCTTGTTTTTTTATTAGCAGAAAATAAACCAAGAAACTTTGCAAAAAATAGCACTTAAAACAACTAGATCAATTACTAATAATTATTTTATGTATTAATTTGATTTTTTTTAACACTATCAATATTAATAATTTAATTGATTTTGTTAGTCACTTTAATATTAATAGTTTATGAATTATTAATAATTTAATAAGTATAATTATAATTTTTAATACATATATTTTACTAATTAATTAGTGTTTTATCTATTAATTTTCACTGAATTCTAAAAATATTAATATTTTAATTTTTTAGTATAATTATTTGATATTATTTAGAAATTATGTCGAAGTCGTTTCTCTTTGCGAGGTTGGGGTGGGGAGACACTATTCACCCCGACCAATCCCCATGATTTAATTTCATTCTTCTCCTTTTAATAGAAATATGAGACATGGCTAGAACATGTTGCATTTAAACACATAGCTCTCACTTATAGAGGTCGACACTTTGAAATGAAATATAAAATGATATTTTAACGTTTACAAGACTAAAAATAGTCTATGGATCGTGACTTCCTGTCGATGTCTGCCTTGAAAATGGGACGGTCATATGTGGTGCAACGTTGTACAGTGGAAAAGGATTGAACCCACAAAGTACAGTGCATGTAGTTGATGTCGAGGACGCTTTTCAGGCGGGCAACAACAAATCCGTGGCTACTCTGTGCAAGGATGGGTTGATGGACCCCAATGTTGTCAGAGGCAAGATCGTGTTGTGTGAGCGTGGGGATAATCCCAGGGTGACCAACGAGGTTGTGGTCTAGCATGCCTAGAGTGATGGCAAGCACGTTGTCTAGAGCCCAATTATAGTAACCATACAATAACCTTCATAACGCTCCTCGTTTTTATTTCTCAAGGATTTTTCATTTAATTACATTATCAAATATAGAAAAAATAGAATAGTGGGAGTTAAGGCTTTTTCGGCCACGATTATGTAAGCTGAGGTGTGGTGTTTTTTAAAATTATATTTCTCAGTTACGTGTTTTCAATTTTTTCTATTCTATGTTACTTTGTTCATGATTGATTGATATAATGGTTTAAAACTTTATAATTTAATGGTGATATAAACTAGCGATTTTCCCTAAAGCTGCAATGGTATGCCCAAGGAATACCATATTTGGAACTCAATTATTTCACTAAACATTAAAAAATTTATTTCTAATAAAGTAAATATTATATAAA